>CM072155.1:11497270-12697270 GCA_036850595.1 Rhyacichthys aspro
TCCCAGCCATCAGAAGCGCCTCCTGAGCCCCAGGAGGCCTCGCCGACACTCAGCCAAGAGGACCAGGCCAACATGCTGGCTCTCATTTTGAGCCACATCATCAAGCCACAGACTGAGGGGGTGGAACAAAGCGATGAGAGCAATGGCATCCAATCAGAGGAGGCACTAACTCGCGGTTCGTCTGCCGCTACTACTGATCGCAAGGGCAAGTCTGGGTTTAGTCTGTAGTCTGTGACAAACGGGAAGCAGGTTATGTGGGGAGCACTAGGGACTGCAGGACTGAGGAAATCTGATCTACTTTGGTACTACGTTACCTAAAAGAAATTATTATAAAAGGGTGATTATTCATATTACAGCCCCATCCCTGACATTCCTACAACATACAAGCCCAGCAGTTTCCTTTAAACTGTATTCATGTGACCCGGCCAGACGTGGACCCCGTCTTATGGCTTGCCCCAAAACAGCAACAGAAAGCGTAACTTTCAAAGTGAACCCAGCACTCATGCTTAATTGTTACTCTCTCCGTTTTTCCTACCACCTTCTTGTTTGTTTCTCACAGTCTTTGTTTCTGTATCTGTCCCATTTCCACACGTTTTGTCTTCCTCACTTCATCTCATTAAAGCGCAGGTGTCATGGATTCTCCGCTGGAAGTGATGTTGCTTAAAACAGTGTGTAATGTCAGCATTTTTAAGAAGAAAGTCTAATAAATTATCAAGTGAAAAAAAATAAATGTTTGGGATCTTTAGACTTCACCTGCATGTGTTTTTTTTTTTGTTTTTTTTTTTACTTTGGTTTGTCACACTTTTTGGTTTTCAACTGTTCTTGACTCAGACATAAGTTCCAATGTGACCTAGTACGTTGAATAAAAATGTTACTATGCTGCTGACATTGAAATGGTAACTGTTCTGTTTCTCCTGCTAGGTTTTAATATGCCCCCAACTTCTGTAAAAGCAGACAAAATTTGTTTTATCTTTTTAAATGACAATTATATTGCTTAAAATTATTTAAAATTGAGTTAGTACCCGCATACAGTACTCATCACTTATCACTATTAGATTTTAAGAGTCTATAAGTTTACAAAATGTTCATTACTGTTAAACATAAAATACAAAATTTGCACATATTTTGAGTTTACTATTAATAGTTAATTTTATAGTGGAAAAATTTCCTTTGCTTAGTATGTAAGAATAATTAAATGCTTCTCAAAGATGCATCAATGGAGTATGACTGATATGCACATCCATAGTTTGGAAATATCTGTGTTGAAATTATTTCTCCAATTGAAAATTGGATAAATTGAATAAATTGTGCTAGCATAATAATCAGGTCATCAGAAGCTTTCATTTGAAGACATAATAAAAAGGATTAACTGTACATACATAATTTGGAGTGCTCAGTTCTCCCCCTTTTGGTGGAGGTGGGAAGCTTTACATGAACAGAGCTTTACATAAAGGGACCCGCAATGTCAAAAACATCTTTCATTACAGGCATATATTGGAGCAGATAAATCATTAAAAACTGTTTGTTGATAGACCATGTTTGAAAATGTTCTACCAATATGTCTAACCCTTGTTGTGTCCTGTTGGGTTTTCTCAGATGGTGCAGTGTCCCAAAAGAAGCCAGCTGGGCCCAACCAGGTGCCCCAGACAGATGAGCAGCGGCCTCCGTCTCCTCCCGGCTCGCCTCCACTCGCTCCCAACGAAAATGCACAACAGTCCAGCTCTGAAACCCAACCCAACCAGGACATCAGCCCCGCCGTGGCTGCGGCATTACTGCAGCTCATTTCACAACAGGACTCTGAGTCTGGGGCCTCTCAGCGCAGTAAGGACCCTTCCCCAGCTGTGGATGCCCCGGCCCATGGTCAGCCCCCTCCTCCTCCCTGGTCTGCAGACTCTTCGCCTAAGCCTTCGACTGCAGCTGAAGCCCCCGCTGGACTCGTTACTGCAACTACAGCGACCACAGCGCAGTTCCCTAAAGATCAAGACCTCCGCTTTTCCCGCTGACCCCTGTGGTGACCAGTGTTGGGACAGCACCCTGGACCTGCCCTTGATTAGCAGGTGAACCAGTCTTCAGACTGAAGAAGCAGGTACCAATAGGTGATACTGAGATATTGAGAATGATTGTTAATTGTCATTGACTGTAAGAGATTACGAGCCTTTCTAGGTGTTGTCTGCTCCTTGCAAACTGTGGTTTAGTGGGATTTTTGCCATAAAGGGCCTGATTAAATAAAAACCTTTATCTTTTCTTGACTTGAATGAGGCTGTAACGTACAAGTTGAATGCTGTACAGCTGCCAGTTGACTCAAAGCTACTAAACACTTTATTTCTTGCCCTTGTATGATGATTGTTACGCTCTCTGCAGTCCCAACACTTACTGTTTTGGACAGTCTAGTCATCAACCAAATATATCTCCAAATTTATCTGCATAGGTACATTTAAAGCAGTGGGCACACTACCTAAATTAAACACTATCTACATATTGACTAGCTCCTTTGCCTTGTGCCTCAGTAGTTGCCCCAGCGACCCCTGAATGATTTTGGCCTCTTGGAGAAGAGTGGGTTTTCTGTTTTAGATGGCACTTATTTGTGTACATCTACTACGCTATTTTTTTTGTTTGCCAAAGGTTGCCCCTGCAATATCGCGGCAGTTGTCTAACTACAGATATATCCTCTGCACATCTCAGCATTTGTACAAACTGTAACAAACCTACCCTGTAGTCCTCATGTTACTGTTGAATGGATTAACTACCACATGGACTGCTTCATAACACACTCGCTCATCTGCTAATTCATCTATAAAGCTAGAATAACACACATATCCAGAAACAGACTTTCCTAATGGGCTCCGAAAGCTTCATCTGTCTCTTTCCCTGCAAACTTCTTCAACAATGGCTTTTTTTTCCTTTTTTTGGTGCAATTATTTTCTACATAAAGAAAATGATACACCCTTAAAAATTAATGGTCCGTGATTCAGTTTCCATTTTTTTCTTTGGACAAGAAAACAAAAGAGGAGAGAGTTTCATGTGTCTGTAAAAGAAGAAATAATATTTTGTAATAAGTGTTTTCTTGGTTCAGTTTATTAAAAGAAGTTATGCGACCGATTGACCCGTGTCCTTTGCTGTTTGTTCATGTTGTCTCTAGAGCGGCCACTAGATGGTAGGCATTCCCTCGTCCTGGAGCTTACGCCAGTGCCAGGTCACCATCAGGCCTCTGCAAAGCCACAGCAAAGTGAGAGCAGTAGGACAGGACAAGTTAAACAAGCAGCGAGCCTTTAATAATTCAACACGCAGGTGAACTGGTTACTAATGACTTAAATCTTACAAAATACTGTGCCAACTTCACTCAGTTACTTTTTGAATACCCTTAAAAATTGTAAAAATGACATATCTAAAGCTTTGAAATGCTGTCGTAAGCATTTACTTCATCTTTATTAAAGAATATTAATCACTGAACAACAGATATTTACACCTGTTTGTTTTTTCTCTTAAAAATGTGCATCTATAATGTATTCCCTTCATTTGTCTAATGCTAACATTAAGTTCAGATTATTAGTATTATAGTTATGTTATAATTAGAAATAAACCAGACCATATTAATGATATTTGGTACTAATATTAATTAAAAAAAATATGTTTTCTTTTCATTTTATTTCAGGTGTAGCGTAGATGATTTAAACCTCATCCAAAGCCACACTTAAGCTCATACAAAAAAAATCTTCACTGTCACACTATTACATTTGTTGTTACATCACAATAAAATACTCATACAATTGATAAGATGGGCACAAAAATCTGACAGAAACAAAATGACATTTAAAAAAAGTGTTGAATTTGTGAATTTTTCCGAGGGGATTTATTCCACTGTTTGTCATTGATTCGCCTGAATGTGAAGACTTAGTTTGTAATTTTAAACAGTCAGTTGTTAAAAATTATGAGCAGACAATTAAGCTGGGTCATAATTTTGTCAGTTTTGGTAACAAATTCTCTCATTCTCGCGTGTCCTTTTGCACACATGAGCCGTCTGTTCTCATTGTTGGAGGAGGTCACCGGATCAGCGCTCTAATAACACAACATGATAAATGGACTTGTTCAACACATTTTACGTTCATGTTTGTACCTATGTAGTAAGAAACACTTGTATTTTCAACACACGGCCTTTCTGTATGACGCTTGCGTGTTTGATACGGCCACGCTGTGTTGCGAAAAGCTCCTTAAGCATCAATCTTATTTATGTGTTGATTCGTGCACCACTTGGGCTGATCTCTTTATGAAGAACCTGACAAGCAGACAAGGATCATAAACCGCAGATTGGCACTGAAGCCTCTGTGTGTGCTTTTGTGTGTGTCTGTGTATGTGCTAGGATTGGCCCTGCGCACGCCCCGGCCAGCTCCTCTCTTGGCAGCCGTACAGAGCTGCTTACCCCTCTGGCCCAGTGAGCAGCTGAGCCCTCTGGGTGAGAGATCCTTTCAGAGTGGAGCCAGTGGGAGCCTCACCTGCCCACTAGCACCGGCCCAGTGTGAGAGAGATGAGACAGCCGCTGTGTGTACGTGCACGTCCGACAGTGTGTGCGTCGACGTTTCTGTCTGATGCTTTCACCCGTCGGGACTCCAAATAATAGTGAATGTGCCCGCGGGGAGTTTCCACAGGAGAAGTAGTGGGCAATGCCAGTGCCAAGTCACAGAGACTAGACGAATAAATCAGAGCTGAAGAGTGAAGGGAGGGAGGTGTGCGAGGCTGGGCCATCAATCAGAAAGGCACCTTATGGGGAGTGCCCATAAACGTGCCATGCTGCCAGTCTGAAGCACGCACTCGCTGCAGCAGAGACAGGCGGCAGTCACATCCAAAATGGACGCTCCCTCTGAATGCCACCGCTTCACTCTGAGATGGACGGATTCAGGCAGAAAACTGAAGAAGAATATCTTTCCTCCTGAAATACTAAGAGACAGAGAGATGGAGAGATAGATGCTATTGGATTATGCATTTAGATAATTACTAGAATTAAGAGTAGTTTAATTTAAATAACCCTTGCAAATTTAGTAAAGCAATGTGTGCAACCAAAGTGTGCAGATATTACAAACATTATCATAAAGAACTAATAAAGCAACATGATCTAACAGTAAGTGCAACTTTGAGGTCTGCACGTTACCAAAGCACAGGTTGATACAGAAACATAAAACAATGACAGGAAATACATATATAAACACTTGGTTGGCAGTCAGTAAAATGTTTTAGACCCTAGCGTTCACAACACATTGGACTCTTTTTACACAATCAATTAAAGGAAATCTAATAAAAGTAATAAAACAAATTTGAATAGAAAAACAAATGTGTGTCTATCATCAGTATACAGATAGCCGAAACAGAAATGATCTGAGTCTGAGTCATAAATATAACAGAATAAAGCTAAATTAAATAGCAAGTGAAACATTGATGCTTGTACTGCCAGATAGTAATATTCATTTTGAACAATTTTAACATTGTTTATTGGCCTTGTATGCCCCAGAATGACAAAATGTGAAGCACTAAAGGGCACATTCCTCAAATGGCAATGTTTTTAATAATAGTGTTAACAGAACCAAATCCAATAACTTTATATTGAACATTAGAGATATTTTGTTACTTGTTGTACTCATTCAAATGTTGAGTATTACCATCCTTTCAATGCATACTTTTACTCAAATCATAATTTGGATGACTGCTTTTATCATTATTAAAGTAACAGTGTTTTTTACTTGAGCACACATTTTGGCTGTTCCCATTTTTGGTTCTTGCTAAATTTTAAATTCCACATCCAGTTTTCATTCACATCAAACCTCGGTCCAGACCCCACTTAGTGTGTGCCTCATTCCCTGAAAATGACAAATGGGAGCAGAGAAATATGCTTTTTTTATTGCATCACTAGAAGCAGTCAATCAAAAGTTTGTTCGTCTGCAGAAAAGTTGAACAAAATGATTCGCGACCTTTTAGCCACAGCTGTAGTTTTGAAGCTAAAACTTGCTGAGCCACAGTGTTTTGTGATTTCATTTTTCTTACATGCCACGAGGAACAATGCACAAATCTACTCAAACCACCTGGCAAACTTCATTCATCATAACCAGTGCAACATTTTAATTTGGCAGAAATCAGCATGCGAGAAACTGAGAAGTGAGTGATGGACGAGGAAGAAGGTCATAGACGCAAAGCCTTATGGAGAACAAGTAAGCACTTTCATTTAAAGGTGTTTTGTGTAAGTTTGCACATTTAGAAACCAATATCTGGACCACACTTAAACTCAGAGTCAATTGGTCAAACATGTATGTATTGATAATTAATATCAATAATGTAACTAACAACGGGAAAAAACATAATTAGGTAAACAAAATTAGACTTGAACCCATTAATTTATGTGATTATATTGAATTTTGTATTTTGCACAATTTTATTTAATATAAAGGTTACACTTTATAATTACACACTGTTGAACTGTTGTAAAGATGCAATTAACGATGAATTAATAATTAAATGAAGGTTAGCTAAGTCTAATGGTGATTATTAATATGTAGGTTAATGCCTTTTAAACAATATAGGCTTTTATCCAAAGGTGTACTTCTAACATTGGATTTTGTTACGGTTCATTACATTGATTTATTCATTTTCATCACTTTATTTTGCAAAACATGAAGAATCATTATAAAACTTACTAAATGCCCATATTCGCTCTGTGAATGCTCCATGTGCATGAATCTGGGCTGGTGTTGTATAGAGTTGGATGACTCTGTTAACTTAATGACTTAATCCGGATTCACACACAGCAATCAGCATCAACGAGCTATTGTAAATCAGCTGTATACTGATCATGTAAAATCAGCGCTCCCCAAAATTATTGATCTCACTTAATATAGTCGAGTCAGTCGTAAAGACAAGGAAAAAACAGTTAATTATGAATGCAACTTGTATCGTGCTGCAAATTGTGCTGTCTTCATCAGATCTCTCCTTTGTCTTCTATCAAACTAAATTTAATGCCAGTCATTTCGTTTATGACTACATCTTTATTTATGTGATATTTCAGAAATTGATTGACTTTATCCCAGCAGTGATATATGCTTTACTGCTGCAACAGCATGCTTTATTGATGCCATAACACCATCTCCATTTCTTTGCACTTTATAGTTTTGTGAGAGACTGCTGTCACGCGCACACACACACACACACACTGCATCTTCATCGCACAACCGAAGCTGCAAGAGTTTGAGCTGAATTTTAGAAAGATGCAAATATGTTGACATTTAAAGTTTGATTCATTGAGAAACTTTCACCTTGAAGCAGTATTTCAGTTCCTCTTCTTTAGTTTCCAGGCTTTAGGGCTCTTCCTATTTTTGGGAAACTCTGACCAATCACAGCTATTTTTAAAAAGGTAAATAAAAGCAGGTTATTGACAGTAGGAAGTACTATCTATTGATGATGGCCTTTTACTGTTAATCTGCAAAGAGTTCATATTTTTCCATTATTTATTTTTTATTATTTCATATGGATACATAGGATTAATACAGCGCAGCAACCAATAACAAAACATTTCATAGTATCTACTTTGACAACAACAAAATGAAAATAGCTCTGCATTTGCAATAAGTGATGACAGTGAAGGTAATAAAAACACTTGTTGAAAGGGGTCTTATAACTTTGTTGAGAATCACCGAATTGTTTCTTTCATTTTGTGACAAGCAGAAATCTGTATTAACATAGAATAGATTCCAGTAAATGTGACAGCAAGTTGTCTCATTATTTCATTCAAGTCTGTGTTTACTGAACTAGAATCATATTTTGTGTTCAGTACAGGCTAATGACATTTTCTAAACTTCAAGCTAACCCTACCCAGTTTTGCACACTGCTTCTGACGTGGAAGAAGCACATTACAGCGCCCCACAGCTGGCAAAGATAACATTATTTATATTGTCACAAAGAATCCTGGGAAAAATGAATAGGCTCCAATTATCTTCTCCACATTCTCTCTTGTTGTGCATTTATGGACTTGTATGTTAAGTTAGCTAGTGTTTTGGGGTTTATTTCCATCACCAAAAGTTAATCAATAGTCTATAGTTTTGCACATTGTTGCTGCTGGAGATGAGACAAAAGCAAGCATCTGTCAAAGACACTAAATGCCATTATACTTTGTAATTTAATGAAAATTAGAGCCCCTGTCTTCAGAATATTCTAATGTAGCACCTTAAATAAGTCCTTTTTCTCTTCTGGGTCACCTTACTCTTTCTCCTGTTCAGCGTTTCTGTCAGACACACATCACCCTCTCCGCGTGATGCTGCACTTCTGCGGACCAAAGTACTTTTCGCAAGGTCTCGGCATCTCATTACCAATCTTATTCAAGGAGCTTCATGAGGGCAGCATTTTTCTGTCTGTCTCCCTCTCGCTCTGCATGTGTTTGTGTTGACGCTATCGCTTTAAGGGCAGAGGGGATGCTGGGAAAGCAGTCGGCGTAGGAGTGTGTGTGGGGGGGTGCACGAGGTTGGGTGGGTGTAGGAGGTGGGAGGGGGGTGTTGGGGGGGGTGGACGGGCCCTGCAGGACCATTTGTGCTGAAGCTCATTTGCGCAGCGACACTTAATTGGCTACAACAATTAATTAATGTGTTGGAAAGTTGGCACAAAAAGTTCATTTAAGAGGGTTTTAATAAGCAATTAGAGCAAAAGCAGCGAAGAGGGGGAATTACTGGAGAGGAAAGAGGAACGCACAGTGAACGTCTGGCCACTAGGAGAGTGTAGCACGCCCTACTGTAGCCGCTTGGGCGAACTGTGGTGTCTCTCGCACTGACCCTTGAGTTTTCAAGAGCCGCTGAATGATTAGGCACCATTAAAATGCTATTACATGTCTTTCCGACTCCTTCGCCGCTGTTCTTAAGTGGACCTAAAAACCATGCTGCCCTTAAACTGTATACATATCAACCCTGGTGGCCCCATCCGGCCCCCTCCCTGCTACCTCTTGTCCCAGCGCCCGGTGTAAAATATCGCATGACTAATGAGTGGAGCAGGTTGGAATCCTGGGGAAGATGTCCTTGGAAGACGAATGCATTTTCAGCAGAATAATTAACTTAATTAACAAATTCACATGCATATTCATCAGCCTATTAATGTCTGCTCCGCGCTGCTTGATGAGCAATGCAATAATAACCGTTTCATTTGCATATTTGCGTTCACACTCACACCCTTCTCCAAATAATTAACAAAAAAAGAAGAAAGGGAAAGGGGGGAAGAGGGAGACAGTGGGAGAAACTCAAAAGACAAGTCACTCGGGCTCATGCTGGGGTTGGCCGTCCACCTGCAGCTCTCACAACACAGAGACATCCCAGTGATACTGTTGATCCTCCAGCAAAAGGACTTCATTTTCACTGGAAATCTGAACCAATTGACTTGAATTGGTTTTATTCACAAAGATCAAACATTTCTTGGAAACTAGTAACCAGCTCAATGTAGTTTGTAGTTTGTTTTTAAAGTGTCAAGTCCAATGCCTTCAGTGGTTATGTGCATTTTGCAAGTGTAGTCTTTCACCGACTTGATTTAAGGAGTTTCAAAAGCACATAATTTTACATCTAAGTATAGGCTTGGTTGTTGGGCTGTACATAGTTTTGAGATCAAAAATGTTGCTAGCAGCAAAAGCAGTGTAGAGATCATACCATAGATGTATTTCTATTTCAAATACATACGCAGTTGCTCTGTTTTGTTCACTGTTTGAATGTGAGCCATACGTTATTGATCCCTGTGCAGAATTCAGATCACAACAAAGTAAAAAGGAAAGTGGCATCAGGGCCAGGGGCTAGAAATCACCAGACTAATCAAAACGATGTATGTTTATATAGAGTAAACACGATACTGAATAGTTCACAGAGCTCATTTGGTGTTTGAAAACTGCCATAACGCCAAACACGTTCATTTTTTGTTCAGAAGTTGACTAAACTGTGCATTTATCTCTCAGCAACATAAACCAAGCCTCCCAGGGCAGCACTTTCTCACTCTTATGTTGTAGTTAAAATGATGAGTTCACCTAGTTCGCTTTCATTCATTTATGTTTATCGTAATGTTACACTCTTGTTGCTATGGAAACAGCCAATTAAGCTATCCAACTACGAACAAAACAGACTCAAATCTTGGTAGTGTTGATACTTTGGCTGACACGACTCCAGCTCTGCCTCTGACACTGCACCTCCAGCCCTCTCCCAAAGAGAAATCTCTCCCTTTCTGCTTCCTCTCTCCGCTCACGTCTCTCCTTCCTGTTTGTTTATTTATTCATCCCTATCAGACTTGCCTTTTTAATTTATGAATCCCCGCTGTTTGAAGTCTCCTGTCAGTGTATGCCTGCATGTATGTTTTAGCTGGAGAACTTGTAAAGCGTGACTACATTGGCTGACAGTTATTTCTCTTATTATCAGCTAAAGTAAATAAACAAATAAAGCTGTAGCGTTCACGTCCTCTCACTTCCTTGATTGCTGTTCAGGTTTAAAGGGCTCCGTCTGAAGTGTCTGTGTGTATATCCCTCACAGTGCATTTGTATTCTGATGTCGTCTGTCAGTGAAAATGTGCAAGTCTTTCATCGTCGTGTTTGTGTTTGTTCCACTTGTACCGTGTCACCGAGTTCCTCTCCAATATTTCAAATGACAGTGACATGTGCACAGCGCTCAGACTGGACGTGCGTGGGCGTCTTTCCTCGTGTGTGTTGGAGGAATAAGGGAAGAGAAGCAAAGGAGGGGTGCACCGGTGCAAACCAAAAATCTGTGTGTTGCGCTGTGTGTGTACGGGCTGCCAGCTTGTGTTCAGACAGCAGCAGTTTGCAGAGGGAGAATTAAAAGTAGGGAGAGGTGCCAAGTGAGTCCCAGGAGACAGATACAGAGGACAGAGAGAGAAGAAAGAGGGAATAAAAAGGATTTTACGCAAATACACGCTCACTCAGCCTCACAAAGAAACTAGTTGTATTACCCTGCATTAAGAGGCACTATTTGATGTGATTTGGTGCATTTTTTTAAATTTTTTATCAGGTGTCAAAAACAAACCGCAATGCGAACATTAAAAACAGTTAAGGATCTTACAAATTGAGTTCATGAGATAATCATAATAATGTAATACCTGCAGAGGGTACTTACTGTAAATGGGGCCAAAGAAACAAACATGTTTATAACTAAGTCCCTCCTGAAAAGACAAAATAACTGAATTAAGCTTTTGTGATAATTTAGTTCAAGCAACACTATGTCACTGTTACCATGAGTTATATATAGGCTTGTAATCTGGAGTGTTATTCATTTGTGTGAGTCATTTTGTGACATGAAAAAGGAAGACTTACCCTTTTTTTATTGACAAAGTAAGACAACGATCACACTATACTGCACCGTGTAACGCTGAACATTCAACACAACTTTCCCTAAATCTCAAATAAAATACACATAGGTCCATACTAGTCTTTTATATTTTGTAACAGTTGCACAATTCTTAAGTTTGTGAAAAGCAGTGAGTTTATGTATATATTATGTAAAAAATAAGTTGTGATCACTGTTAATGCACTAAAGTCACCTGTAAATGTATTTGTTAGATTAGCAACCTTTAATGTATGGGCTATGGACAAAACAGTGATGATGCTCATACGTACATGCTCTATATATACTGCCGTGATACACGCTTTTATATTTCGTAGGCTTCTGCATTTCACCAGCCTTATTGGGATTGGTCAATGTAGAAACTGTTGGTTTTTGTTGTTAAGCCTCTTGATTTGACCTGACACGTGAATAAATGCTACTATATACTGTACGTAAGGTTACATTAAAAATTAAACTGTATTAGAAAGTTATGTGTCAGTGTTAAAATCACCCATGTGTTGCACAATTTGATGAATATTCAGTGACTTCAATGTTTAATTTTAAAATGACATTAATGAATGAACTGTTATTTAGAGAATCTGAAACTCCTAAGATTTTGGATTGACTGTCGCTAGTGTATGACTCCAGCATGAGAGCTAATCATCAATAGTAATTTTAGATCCTCAACTCCAAGAGGTTTGTGATAATTCAGCTCAAATTGCATTTTAGTTTTATTAATTACATGTGCGCTCACTTTTGTCTTCACAACTCCGGGAATAAATCACTTTTATGTTATACCTGTAGAGTATTTTGAAGTGAAAAAGAGCAATTTCTACTTCTACACTATTGGGACTCTTTCCAAATACTGCGTACCACAATTTTAAATATCACTCAAATACCAAATCTAATCCATAGCCTTTTGCCCATATGTCCTCACAAAGACAGTAAAGGCCTGTTGTCACACTCTGGGCCTAGTTTAGCTCTGTCACCTTTTCCCTGAGCGTGTCCAGTCTCAGTGTCTGTCTGTGGCTGTCAGCCTGGTGCATGGCAAGCTGACACTGAGCTGTCACCTCCCACTCCCTGCATCACACCTCTGCCCCCTGCTGGGACAACCCTGTCACAGCACCCAGACACCCAGCCGGCCTCTCCTCCTCCTCTTTATCCTCCTCTTCATCGGCGCTTTGGCGTGAGAACTGGCCGCGACCGATATCACTTTACATTGTCTCACTCGTTTACGTCTATAATCAGCTACAGCTCAGACTCGCATTGATTTCATGTGTGTTAGTTTGATTAAAAAAAAAAAAAAAAAAAAAGAATTGAACTCAGAGAATGTTATTTTGCTTGATTAACAAGACAGCAATTAAAAATCTTTGATCAAGTAGCTCTATCTGGAAATAATATGACTTGTTTTGTAAAACCTCCCTAATTCATTTTCATTTTGGTTGTGGCAAGGTCAGCATTTAAGGTCAGGTCATTATTAGAAAATCATTAAATTGTCGATATAAATCCAGTTAAGTATGTGGATTTTCTAAGAAATTATGATGAATCCATTTAAACTGTGAGAGAAGAGATCAAGGTCAACACTACATGTTGCAGACATTTTGTTATGATGTGCATTTTCTTATAAATCACACTGAAATGATAGTGGCTAAGACATACTTACAATATGTTAAAATGCCTAAGTGAGACCCAAAGCCCTTACAGTTCTCTTCTGGTTTAGAGGCTCTTCCTTTTGTAGTTATTGGAGTGTTTCTCGGGTCACTTTTTCCCTCTCTCTTTGTAATGAATTGATATTAATTGTATAAATGAAAGAAGGTCTCCGATTGGACCAAGACTTTCAATGACTATAACAACTTAAGAAACAATTATAAAACTGTGTGCAACAGATTTGTGTCGATTTAAATGTTCAGAATATCAGCAAAAAGGAAGGAAGACAAGTGTATGAAAAAAGTAAATAACTGTGGTTCAAAAACTTTCAGTGTCTTTCCAAGTACTACAAGTTTGGCCATTGGTAAAATATGGAAGTCTAGAGATATAAATGTTTACACAGAAGGCAATTTTATTCTTATTTTTTTTTATATACATAGGACTAGACTGAACTGACACAAAAACTTTCTTTCAAAGAGACCTTTAAAGCTGTTTTTGTCCTTTACTTCACTGGCCACCTCAGCATTTTTACAATCAAGGTCCAAAATTATAATTACATTTTAATAGTTTTAGGACTATACTGTCTTATGTCTATGATGCAAACAGACAGCAAGAAATAGATCTAAATTTAGTCACCAAAGTTTCTTAAACGATAAATACAAATGCAGTGAGCTAGCAGTTGATGATTACTAATTATAAAAATCAAACTAGAAAATAGCAGTATGCTTGGTTTTAAGATAGAAGGACGTTTGGCTGGTCTTAAAAAGTCCTCTATAATCTGTTTTGTCTGAGGACTATTTGCACACAGCTTTAATAGATTCAGGTCCATGTATGTAGCCTATAGAGCCCTGGACTGTTGGAGACCACTCAGGCCTTATGTCAACGCCTTGAGCATGATCCTCGACACTCCGCTGAGATTCTGCTGAGAGTGTTTCCAAACCCACTCTGTCTCTCACTCCTAGGTGTGTGTGTCCACTCGGTCAGGCCAGTGTCGAGCCGGGACGCAGCGATTGAGATATAGAGCATTAGTTGGTGTCAGGAGTAAATTAGGGGCCAGATCTGTTTTCTAATCAGAGCACAAGCACCGTGTTAGAGGAATTAGGGCGACAGCTGCTGGGAGCTTTTTATTCCTCTCTCTCTCAGCCAGAGACGGGCAGACCCCAGCTCAGGGACCACCTCTTTACCGCAGCCACCTGTCAACACCGGCATTCGTATGTGCGCGGACGCATGTGTGTTTCGAATACATGTCTCCCTCCCCCATTGACATGAACACTCGCATAGATGTGAGCATATACTGGCTATGCACAAATACACAAACACCGTCTGCTTACACTGACCTCCCTCCATCTCGGAAATTAATGACAGTGCAGGTTCTGTGTGGAAGCAGCCGTTCACGCCGTGTTTATGTTTATTTTTTTTATTTTTTTATTTTTTTTTGCGGTGAGTGTGAAAGGCCCTTATGAGATATCAAATTATGATAAGGTGGAGCAGTGGGCGGCTTTACATATGTCTGTTTACTATGAAAATCCTTAACGCAACATTGATCTGCTCAGCTCTGCAAGTTTACAGCTTTGCCACTTTACAATCTAAACTTCTTGATACCAAAAGTGGGGCAAATGAGTATCCATTATTTGAATACAGTTAATTATTTGGTATAGTTTTTTGCTTGTTCTAGTTCACTGACAAGGTTTGTATTGTAATTGTGCACAACTATTAAAGCTGGTTTTATCTAATTCAAGAGCACATATCCTGTCTTTGTCAAGGACAATATACAAGAGTTGCTTAGAGCTCCTAAATGGCACTTTAGACCTCCAAACGCGAAGCTAAGTGTAATATTGCCAACAAAAAAAAAAGGGAAACAGCACTTCATCTCAAAATGGATTCACCAAAGAAAACCTTTGTTGTTTTTCTGGGTTTAGTGCGAAGCCAAAACCCAAATTCCCGGGGAAACACACTCCCATTTCCCATTCATTATTGGATAACTGATGATTACACAGGATGATCGCTGATTCTGAGGATGATTGATGACTCCGGTGATGAATAAATAAAAGTCGTGAGCTACTTGGACCACGTTTCAAGCCGGCAGAGACAGAGATCTCTGGTGGGTAGGTCCGTAGGAGGGTGAGAGGTGTGGGAGGTGCCATCGAGATTCACACCGTGTCACACACTTGCTACGGAAATGTCACCTCGAGAATCTTTTTTTTAAATGGCAAAAACTGTATAGTGTGCGACTTAAGATATTTCAGATCATGGCACAACATTATATAATTACATCTATATGACTTGTTTTATATATACATACAATGGCGATACTCATTCAAAAGGACTTTTCTAAAAAAAATATTTATATATGACTTTTTTTTCCATTTCTTTTTTCTGTCAAATGTCTGTAAAGTAGGCATTAGCATATATAGGCTCCAGGCTACCTCTTAGAGCTGCACAGATTGCTTCATCATTATCGCAGTATCAACAACTCTAATATCCATATTGCAAAGAACTGCTTGAATGACAATAGTATTATGTTGTGTGTATGTGTCTTGTTTCTTGCATTTTGCTGGAGCTGTTTGTTCTGGGACTGGATCCTCCTTCTGTGGTTCTCTCTAAGGTTTCTCTTTCTTCCCATGGTTGTTTTTTGTGTTTTTCCTTACCCTGAGGTAAGGCCCGGCACTGTTGTCTTGCAAAGTCTCTAAAGCCTTTTGTGACAACTCTTGCGATATTGGGCTAGGCAAAAAAATAAATGTCTGCTTTTGTCTTGTCTTGTTTTTGCTTTGCACGTGAAAATAATCAAAGAAAAAGAGCTTTAAATCAAGCGCTGGTGCGAATGCTTGGGACCAGTGTATCCACTGAGAATGTACTTTTTATGTATTTGAATAGAATTAAACATTTATCTTTTGTATATATGCAGCTCATATTATTGTGCCAATCATATATTGAATGTTTTTGCATAAGTATTATGCACACAAAGTTCCTTTATGCAAGCCTCTGACCTTCCTTTGGTTCTCAGACATATTTACTTTCTAATGTTAGAAAGGGCAACATTTTAGCTTTAAAAAGCCAAGTAACCAAAGATAAAGAAAAAACCAACAGGGAATTAAAATGTATTCTTTAGCTTTAGAATGAAAGCCATGAATACTTTTGTCTGTCAATAATTGGTTACATTTCAGCAAGTATCTCTTTTACAAAATGTGGTTTGCTCCCAGACTCAGATTTGACTTCTTTAGAAATACATCCTTCCTCAGCTTTAGTGAGTGCATGAGTTTAATTGTGTCTCAGTTGCTAAGTTTATTCATCTTAACAAAAAAAGTGATTTTTAATGTTGATTTTAACCCTGAGGTTAGCAGTAACAGCAGACAAGAAAACAAGTTTTATCACGTCCTAGTGCCATATACTGCATGATTAAGACTTGTTTAAAAGCCCATTAAAATGGCCTTATTGTCCACAAACACTATATCACATTTTGCGCGACAGGAGGTCCGCTCGAAAACTAACATCACACCCACGGCCATTACATCACACTAAACATAACCCTGGAGTTCAGTCGACATTCGGCAATTAACACAACCATCATATTGACCAAGTGTAGCACTCGGCAAGCTAAGAATGCTATTATTACCTTGTGTGAGTATTGCAGTGTTACACCAGAAATCTGGAGGAAGAGTCCAGGTTTGTGAGATTTTAACTTCATTTAGTCGACAGTCTTGTGGTTTTGGAAGCTAATTTGCTATTGGCTGCGTTCTAATCGGGAAACACATGCATCTACTCACCCCCTTTTGCACATCCCACACATGTGCGCCGCCACACAGTGTCATAAATAGACAGACAGTGCCAATCTGAGGCCTGGACCGCAGCCAGCTCTGCAGCAGCTCAGTAGTTAAATTATTAACACCAACTGGGAGAGAGACACAAAGAAAAAGATGGGATGAGGAGATGGAGGAGAAGAAGAGGTAAATGGTGACTTAAAGAATGGACAAACCAAGGAGATGGTTAAAACACAGCAGGGTATAGACAGATATACAGACAGAATGCGATCCTGAATTTGTAAGACAAAGTGGAAAGGTGTATCTAAGGTTTTTCATCAGTTGAATACTAATGCGAGAGTGTGTCGGTGGGTATTTAGCAGAGGGAGGGGAGGGGAAGCGAGATGGAGAGAGATCTGGGGATGTTGGTTCTGATCCAGAGAGTTAATGTTGCGCTCATTGATGGATAGAGTGCCAGCCATGAGCCTCCATAGCCACACAAGATGGATGAAGCACCACTCGCTCTTTCTGGTGTTAGCAATACCGTTTGGTGTCTTGCGTCTTAGATGATTTTTTTTTCAAAGCTAAGCAGTGATCAGAAGTTTTGCAGTTTGCAGTCGTGTCACTGTCTTTGGCAAGGCATCTATTGTCTTGAGTAAAATGATCACAAAGCAGCCAAATACATCTGTAATGACTGATCTCAATTGATACAAAATGGCTTCTTCAAGGAAACATACGTAATTTGGGCCCTACATGACAGTATTTTGAACAATGTATCGCCCATTCATTAAGCAGGACACAGAACTCTGAATTACAATTGACTAATTTACTAGGGATGTCTGGATACCACTTTCTCCACAATCATCATGAGCCATGTTGATTTTTCAGAGGTTCTGCCTGCGACTTTCTCTTTAAAGTTTGCTTTACCTTTATTACATTATATTACAATAAAACAGGTCTCTAAAGAAGTCAAACCAGTTACAAGAGATTATGTGGTGTATACTGATATACTGTTAACACAAGCCTATTCAGTGACATTGTACAAAAATATACGTTAACTAGATGCAGTCAGAAACGGCTGAGAGGATAGAAAGCCTGGCTGGAGACCCTCTGGATTAACTTAGGCATGAGAATTTGGTTTACATGGGACCCAGAGACAGTGAGCGCTCGACAAAGTGTGTACAGTATTGACCATTCAAGTTGGGCTGTGCTTCTGAAGGGAAGGGGTTAAAAAGCATTATGTTGTGTCCTTACAAGAGCCACTGTAAAAGATGTTGAAGTAAGGCCTGGAGCTGAGTTATCTGTGAATTATCAAGAGTTGGTGTTTTGACACGCTAGAAGTAAGAGCAATCACGTTACCAAGTTAAGTGTGTTTACCCATTTACTGAAATACTGAACAATCTCTAACAGTGAATATTAAAATAAATCTACAGGTATCAAAATGCCTCTTGGAAAGGAGAGCAAATGTCTTCAGGTTCAACTTTATAGTACTTTAATATGCTATGACCTGGATAATAGAGAAAATCCACAATACACTCGGTGCCACTGGTGTAAATGGGATAAAAGAAACCTATAAAAACAAATACCTGTGCTAAAACACCAGCACTGAGATGTTATAAAAGAGAATTCCCATTTGAGTCACACTTATCGCAAATAATACCATGCACTGCATTTGCTCTTGACTCCATCTACTGGCACAAAGTGATATAACTGGAGCTTTTCTTTGATATCAATTCAATTTGGGATACTTTCAAATCTTTTCTACTAAACACAGTGAGTTGTCTTAAGACACTTCAGAATATTTCAAAGGAAGAATATTACTTATAGTCTACTGACCAAAAAATCTGTGAAAATTCCCAAGTCAAGTTTGTTTATTTGTTTATGTTTTGGGTCCATATTAGCTTCTGCGCTAACAGCTGCTAATCTTCCCGCATACTCAAAATGTACACATGGGGGACGTATAGCCATGAGAGCACATTTAAGGTTCAAACAGGCAACGAGATTTAACAGAGCATAAGCAAATCAGTAACACTACGCAACTATTAATATCCAGAGTGGGCACATACCATGAATAATGTACATAAATTAATGGATATTAAACGTTGCAAAACATGAACACTTATGGATTTTGTCAAGTATATACCATGTCTAGATAAATGAAGACATACAATTTGGACTTGTGTAATTTGTTCATTGGGAAAGGGAGCTGTTTAAGTGTGTTACCTGGGATAGATCAAATGAGGGTTAAATGGGGCTGAGGGAAAATGCATTTTAACCTTCCTATGATAACCCAATTAAAGGCTATGAAAAGAAGGCATCCGAGCATAGGGTTTGAAAGTAGAAACCTTTAAGCCCCACGTCCTGATGCCTTCTTCAAAAACCTTTATTGGATTATGATCAGGATGAATGAGATTCTCCACTTCTCCCTTCTCAGTATTCAAAAGTGCGTGATATTTGATTTAATAAGGTCAATAAACCCCTCACTAGTGGGCAGAAGTACCCACAACAGACCAAAAATTAAAAAAGATAAATGTAAAAGTCTGTTAAATAACTGGGCTACGTCTACCCTAAAAGGACTTTCCTTTTTGCCTCTATTTGAGAGGAACAGGGAGAGAGACAGGTATGACATGGAACAAAGTGGCTTAGGTTGGAACTTAAATGCCGCTTTGTTGTACTGAAAGACATAGACTTACCTCGTTGTCTTCTCTTATTGATGAAGGAAGCTGATCTTGGTGACCAGATAATTATATAGTCATGAGATATGAGTTTTGGTCTCAGTTCAATAAGTTTGGGTTAATTCTACAGTGTGGTTTTAATGTGGAAACCCATTAGTAGATGTAGAAAACTGAGATTTTGTATTGATTTGAACCTTTTTCTATGTCCTTTACTTGTGTCACATGACGTAAATGTTTTTGAAATGGAAAATTATCTGTTTAAAATCTATAATCTATTACTATATTTCTGTAAATATTCCATTTAAAGTTTTCTTGACCTGAGCGACAAGGCTGTGTAGAGCCTCTGTCCTAACTTTTTTGTAATTATTGCAGATTCCAGATGTCCAGATGTGTTTATTTGGACCTCAGGTAACTTGCATGTAAATGAGACATAATTCATTAACTTTTGTGTCGGTGGTGATTCTTGTTCATCCAGGTCATAGTGTACAAAAGCAGGCATCTGGGAACTGAGGGAACCTTCTAGACTTCACTGTTAGTGTAGGAGCCAATGTTTTAATTCTTGTCAGGCGAGTTGTTTGTGTAGAAAGGCATGAAGCTAAAAATAAGAACAAAACTGAACTTCAAACTCCGAAGTTGTGTGTCTTTTGCTCGTTGTGTGTTTTGTAAAGCGGTGCAAGTGGGAGACTAATGCAAGTTCAGCAAGAAACCCAAAAAGAAGTAGTCGTGCCATGTGTTTGGTGTGTGTATGTGTGTGTTCAAGCATGTACAGTGTGCGCTCTTATTTACACGCAGAACTAAAAGCTTGACTACTTTGTCTGTAAGGGCCCCCCTCCCTCGCCTTTAGCGCACGCACAAACACACACAAACGCACACTCACTTTCCCCTGCTTCCTTCTTTCTGGCGGGGGCATCGGGGGGTGAAGTGATCTGTGCGAAAGCCTCCTGTTCTCTGCGCTCGGCGGCTGAAGCAGAGGGGGATTGTGGCTGTCTGCAGGGGTGGGGTGTGGAGGATCCGTGCGCTGTGTGTATGTGTGTGTGTGTCGGGGGGTGCGAGGAGGGTTTCGGGGGGCGGTGGATGGGTTGCCGGGGCGGGCGGCAGCAGATGGCGTGCCACACTGTGAGGGCCGTCGGCTGGCATCCAGAGGAGGAAGGTGGGGGGGAGGAGGGGGGGACGTGGGGAGGGATTGGAGGGGCACTGCTCCCGAAGTGCCAGCAGGCATCAGCAGAGAGAGAGACAGAGGTGAGTGAGGGGCTTCGGTGGGAGACAGGCTGAAGGGAGGATTCCCAGATTAGATTTTGGGATGTGTTCGGAAAACCGCTTATTAACCACTGGGATATGGACTCTCACTGAAAGGCTGCACCCAGAATCGCTCACTAACCACTGCACTGGGCATTACAGGGGTCTTTTCATTACGGGGTGCTGCCCAAATGTGTAGAGGACGTAAATATGGTGGACTTTAAGATAAGAAAACTTTCAATTACCAAACTCACCTTTCTTGCTTTTATTTTTATGAAAAAAGTCAAACTTGACCAATTTGCCCCACATACTAATAAAATACATCAAGCCAAAGTTTAAACCTTCTCTCAGACCGACTTATTCTCCAATACAAGAAAAATAAATCAGGCAATTTCTCTTGACAGTATGTATGGATGTGTTATACGAACTGGACGCCCTGTCACAATTTCCACTTGTGGTATCACCTA
Source organism: Rhyacichthys aspro (assembly GCA_036850595.1). Classification (NCBI taxonomy): domain Eukaryota; kingdom Metazoa; phylum Chordata; class Actinopteri; order Gobiiformes; family Rhyacichthyidae; genus Rhyacichthys; species Rhyacichthys aspro. Next base: position 11,518,357 of record CM072155.1, read on the forward strand.
TAACTTCCAAAAATAGCCAGAAATCGTACATTTGTTCATATAATTACGGGCATTCTTCAGTGAATAATCCTATAATCAGCTAAAAAATCACTTTTAATTACTGAGATCCCACCACCCTTAGTCAGGATACAGGCCTAATAATACATCCATGAATTTATCCCATAACCAAATGTCACTCACTGGGCTTAAATCCCATCATAAACTGTGCCAAAAGAGAGATCAGCATTACAAATGACTGTATGTAAACAGAATGCAGAAAGCAGTCCATATATATGTTTTATACGGCAATGAATATTAAGTGTATCCATACATTCATGCAAAAATTTGATGGACAGTAAAAACATGAAAACCAAACTAAATAAAGATTGGCTTATATTTATTTGCCAACATTTTTCTCTAGACTAAGAGAACAGCACTGGCGTCTATTTTTATTAAAACATTTTTTAATAAAGGGTCTTGGCAAACAGAAAAACAAAGCTTTTTGGAAAAATAATATGCTTGGTTCAAGTGTTGCAGTCTCATGTTTTCATTGATTGACAGCAGCAGTTTTAATAGTGCTGAGAAAATAAGCCAAGTACTGTCCAGTTTCTTTTATTAAAACTCATTATTTGACACAAGCAAAGTCTGAGAGAATCCTAATACGTGATAAACCTGACATCTATTAGCATATTGTAGATACTTAAATGACTTTGTCAGTGTTCTGTCATTGTCTGCCACTTTTGAGTAAGCCATCTGTATCCTGCGAAGCATTTGTGATATTTCGCTCACTGCTGAGATGATCTGTAAATTTATTTTGTTTAGTACACTACAGGTAATAGTAATAAATATGTGACAATGTCTGCCATTATTTCCTAATCATCCAGCTTATAAAACACTATAGGACAACACACATGGAGAGTTTTAATGCTTGAAGATGTTTCACCTGTAATTCAAAATGCATCAACCCACAATGCATTGCAGGCAGTCTGAAATTTGACATAGAATAGTTCATTCAAGGGATTGTTTATACTACTAATGCTAATATGTATGTACTACACACTGCAGTTTGGCTGGAAATCACAAATGACTGCATTTTGCTAATTATAAGATTACATTCTGCAGAACTCATTTCATACAGTGCTTCACCATTTTCATTTAATTTCAACTTTATTCCAAACTCATGGTCCAATTATAAAGATACAAACAGGCAATACAAACTCAGAAACACACAACAACATAGAGCAGTTGGATACACATTATAAAAAGGCCACTTTACCAGTGTCTCCAAAAAGGGGATTTGGTAACATTTTAGAATAAACCTGATATTTTCATTCACCTCAACAATATCCACCAAGGATCGTTGTATAATGTCTTTGAAATGATGCAAGAACAAAAAAATACACAGAAAATGGAAAAGAAGCAGGAATTATGAACGTATTGTCCCATACAAAGGTGTATTGGTGGTTCAGAGAAAAATCAAAAAAGAAAATTTACTGTTGACTTGGTGTTATCGCCTTTATTTTCCCCATTTTTTGTTCTCTATTGATGTTAAGTAAAGGTTTAGGCCATAAAACAAACACAAAATGGTCCAATACTGCATTTGAAGTGCTTAAAGTGTATGGAGCATGTGGTACAATAGATGACATTTGGAGCACAGCATTAAAATGTACTTAGAGGCTAGATTTTGCTGCTAATTGCATCCACTGAACAAGACCCAAACTGAGAGCTTAGTCTTTGAAGCCCAAATCCTCTTGTGACATTTGACCTCCTCTTCCTCCATACTGCGTCGCCCGGTGCCTAAACCAGAGAGGGATTAGCGTGTTGGGCCAAGCAGAGGTCCTCCGCTGGCATATTGTTGTCTGGGGATTGCCACTGATGTAGCATGAGGCTGGCATGTGGAGGGTACTGGGTTGGCATATGTACTGTGAGGAGTTGACACAGGGTCTGCTTCGAAGTGACACAAGTTTGGCAGGCTTGGCATCAAGGTGGCACGAGACTGGCAGCGGGTTTGTGAGAGGTGCCGAACGGATCCTTCCTGTCAACGAGGTCGCGAAAGACTGTCTCTCGGCTCATTGTTTCGACCTCTGAGTAGAGAGTGACAGACAAACAAAAGAGGAGGAAGCATTCGTCACTGTAGAGGCCATCATAAGTCAATTCATAACTTCTGTAAATAGTAATACATATACATGATTTACTATGGAATATATCATGAAAATATTTAAGTTAGATATTAGATTAGCTAGGTTATTGAACGACCTTATTATCGCTGTGGGTGAAGTTAAAGATTGCACCTCTACAACTCATTTCTACAGAAGCCCTGCTGGGACATGCTGCTGTCTATGAACCAATCCAGTGGATGTAGGTCAAATAATGAGTCTTAGTTTTAAAAAATATCCTCGGACTTAATGCAAGACTGTTTGTTCGGAAATGGACGTGATTGTGCTTCTTTCTCAGTTTGTTTGCTCTGGAAACTAGAAACAAGATGTAAATGAACATGTCTTCTTTTTGGAGCTACTATAGAGGTTTTTGACCAAGCCATTTCATACTGAATGAACTTCCTCAAATATTCACTTTCATTTCAAACCACAGTAGTTTCAAAAAGAAACTGAAGCAAGCAGTAATTAAGAATGAAATTGAACCCATTTGTTAGAGTGAAGGAATGTAACTGAATCCACTTGTTGTCTAGCTTTTTATTTTTTGTTTATCTTTTTGAATCTTTTGTAGAACTCACAATGTCCAAGTCGCAGACACATTTAACTGTTTTTAATCTTTTTGTAATTTTAAATGCAGCGTAAAAGTGGGGGCTCTATGGGGCTTTAACAATATTCATCCAAGATACAAATACAAAAGTGGTGTTTTGAGCTGATTAGGCAGTACACCATTAAAAATAGTTTGGACTGACATGATGAAATGTTTTGGCAGTGCAAATGTAAATCTGTAAATCATTGATGGATATGTAAAAAAAAATTATTTTGAATAAACAACAAGAAACATTAGGTCTACTCAAGGCTCTATGAGTCAAGCTAATGCCGTCAGACTGAATAACAAACAGATGTATTTAAAGCAACACTGCAACATTTTGGGATTACTAAAAAGCATTGCAGTAGACTCACTTGGGACTGGTACATCTCTGTTAGTACGACATGCTGATATGTGTTGCCATCTGATGGTAACGTGTCCTGCTTTGAATGATATAGTGCATGGTGAACCAGTTGCTAGAAAATAGTCTACAAAAGAATTTATTTACTTTCATTTTTTCATGTCAGTGATTTTGAGGCTACAAATTTTAATGATATTAAAGCCATCTGTTTCATTTGAAAAAGTTGTGCCATAATGTTTCACTAAAGCTGGACAAATTAATAAATCTATTTGAAAAATCACCCTTCAGTCACCATCCAGCATGCAAAACTACTAGTGTTTTAATTCATTTGGCTACCGCTTTCCTTTGATTGGCTTTACTTACATGAGCAGACTTAGCCTAATTTTGTGCCTGTTCACGTGTGCTAATATGCTTTTGTGAATTTTGACATTGTGTATCCTGCAAGCGATGCAGCTGAATCTAATGGGAATCCAAATAAAGATTGCTTCCACATCAACAAATTGATTTTTCCGAATTTAAACATTCAATATTTAGATGCATGAGTTTATTTTTTTTATATTATTCAATTTGTTAATGCCTGTCTCCCTGCAGCATATTAAGAAAAAGTACAATACCCCTTTTCTGGAGTGAAATCCTTACTCCTAATGTACAAGCAGAAATAGAACTGGATACAATTTATTAAACTTCATACTACTTGTACATTAAGTGAAACTCAAACTACTTTATTGACTACTTTATTACAGTCTTTATTATATTAAATCCCAGAGTGTGAGCTTCGCACCTTTAACTTTACAATACTTGAGAAAATGCACATTTCAATACATTCAGCTCCCAGAGTGGTGTATGTTTGTGCTTTGAAAATCAGTGTCGCTCACAAACAGGAGATGGCACAGGGGACCTAAATATTTCATTTCAAAAATCTTTTATCATTCTACATTCATCATTCTGCACTAACCCACATCTCTTCTGACTTCGTCGAATCTGTTCTGGGAGGCTGTGCTAAATGCACTGAGGCATGCCCGCTGTAGCTGGGACACACTCCTGGGTCATTCAGGTTGACCTAGTTGGTTGGTACGTTGGCCTGTTTCAGCTCCATGTAAATATATGACCTGCTGCATGCATTGTGGTTCTGATCAAAGGCATTGTGGTTGTAATTTGGGGCAGCGTCTTGGGAGCGCTGGAGAAGACGCCGTCGCTTTCTCAGGTGAATGGGCCTCCTTTTTGTATTCACCGCAAACGCTTCATATTACCTGCAAGTATTGTTGAAAATGAGTCTCTGTCTCCTTCTAATTAAGGTGCGGGTAACAACCAGCACCTTCAGCAGAGCGTGCACATATGCAGACAGACACTCGCACAAACGCACAAACACGCACACAAACAGACATCACAACCCGCTGCTGCTACCACCGAGAAGGGTTGAACAGATGTTGAGGAATTTAAGATGCAAAAGGGAACTGGGACTCCCCCCCTCCTCCTCAACCCCCCCCACCCACCACCACCCTGTGCCCCACCTCTTTCTCCCCCTCGCTTCACATAAACACAGCAGCCAGCTTCACTCCCATGAATCTCCATATATTACAACCCAAACTCCAGCATATATCTTCCTTGTTTCAAATTCCGCATCCGTGCGCTCATTGGATGGTCCCAGTTTCTGAGTTAGGAGCTTGTTCTTCCAACTTTGGGGCGTTCATGTGCTTTTCTGTGGATTATTTAGTTTACTGTTCACAGACACATTGATCAATTGAGTTAGTGTTTATCATTAACACTCCTATCAAGTCAGCTTTAACATTAATCCTGAATTATAATAAATACTCAAATATAGCCAACATACCTCATTTGGAAAGTCTAGGCCAGTCTTTTTTGACAACAACCCTTTTATAAATTGTATTTGACTTGATGTACAATATGCAAATTTGTGAATCCATCAATCATGCTGCTATGAGGACACATATGAGGCTGCGTCCCAAAGTCAGGCATCACATACATACGTTTCAATGTAGTAGGTGCAGTAAGAAGGTGTTGACTGCATATGGACAGAGAACACAGATGGATAGTCCCAGTTGCCGTATTAGGAAGTCAGTTTTATAACTTTGGTATGTTGTGTGTTTACTGAATGTTGGATTATTTGTTATTCAGTGACTGACTCAGTGATTAGTTTACTTATTTAATCTACGTTTACATTTCCACCAAGTCCAGTTTATTATCATCTCCGTAATCAAGACACACTAAATCCGCAAAAATACCTGGAACAAAGCAATAATAAATATGTAATTAACAGTGAACACATTAATAAACACTGTATATATGCTAAAATGTCATTTAAATACCATTACTTTAGACCAGATTAAAGACTTAAACTTTTATAACTGTTTGAAAAATAATGGTGATTAATAATGTAGGAGTAATGCTTTGCATTTGATGAATTAATTTGTTACAAATACTTTACTAATGCTTAATAGTGAGTATTTATTATAAAGTGTAACTAGTATAGCTTTAGTTCATTTATTTATTATTTACCTTAATTGTTATTATTACAGGTTAACCACATCACGTGTATGTTAAATACTTTTGAACTAGACCAGGTAAATCTTATTTGACAACAGTTGGTAATCCCATATTATAAACTATAAGTTTATGTGCAATGCACAAATGAATCATTTATCAACAACAAGTCATAAATAAAACATGTCATTTGCTGCCATTTTGAGCCCATACATGACGTCAAGTCTTAAAGTCGGGCATTAAATACTGTTTGAGTTTCCGATTTGTGCATTTTCCACTAAGCTTTTTCTCTGTGTCCAACTATCATCCGATTTAAGATTCATAGTCCGTGTATGTACAGTATGTATGCATGCAACAAAGCAGACACAACAGCACACGCGTACATGCATTATGGCCCACATCCCCCTCCAGGCTGGCCCGGCTCATAAGGGGCACCATGTGGCACTCTATTCCCTCTGGCACGAGGCACTGACTCTGCCAGCTCTTGCATTGTCCTCTGCCCGCTGGAGAGCACGCGCCCAAACCGTGGCCTCTCTCTTTTTCCCTTTCACTGCTTTTCCTTGTGTTTACCGTAGATGAACTGAGATGGATGCCGTTTGCTTGCCGCGGGTCTCCGAAGTGCACCGAAACTTAAGATGAATGGGGTGTGTGTTTGTGATAGAACACTGTTGGGAAATCTCCTTCCCGCGCCTCATTGTCTGCCTCTGTGTCCCGCCAAATTTTCCAGCCTCCGTCCAGCTGAAGTAGTAAATATTGTTGTAAAGCGCTGGCGTAGTCACTGGCAAACTTGGCTCTCATTTTACACAAAACAACAACAGCAACAAACAAGCAAAACTAATCCTGTTTCCAGCAGCCTCACTGACAACTAAACATCTATCACAGGCCTCACTGAAAGATTGATTCGTTTTGTTAGCGTGCCACATCAAGATTCATTTAGGAGTATTGCATCTGTGCCATGGTTAAATGTAGCTCAGGCATAGCACACGTGAAAACTTTCCATTGTCGGTGCACCTGGGAGGCTCTTGTACTTCCTACTCCACTTATAAACAAAGAGGTTAAGGTTAGTTGTGAAGAATTTATGCTTGAAAAAAAAAACACTTTTTTTTAAATCTGGACATTTAAATATGCAGCATTATCAGACTTTATGGCTAAAAGACAAGAAAGGACAGGAAAATGAGATACTAATGTTATTAGGTCAAATGTCCTCTTTCCAAAATCAATATTATTTAGAAGTTTTTGGTGTTTTTCATCAAATGCAACCCTTTTAAACCCTAAATGTAAAGGATAACTTATACATTTAGTTTATTCAAAGAGCAAAACATGTTCATGTGAGGCTTGTGTCCAATGAAAATATGATGGTCTGACAGATTGCAATATTGCAGCCATTCCAATAACTTCTGACTTTCCTTAAAATGCGACGTATTTTGGAAAGATCAGATTTTGTGCCATAAAATGTTGATACATTTGTGGTTGTACTATACATGGTAAAAAGCTATGAGTAATTGTAAAGTCCAGTATTGATGCTTTACATATACTCCAATAGTTAAACATCAGTAGTAACTGCAGTTATACTGCAGTATAGTTCAAGCACACACATTTGGTTTGTATCCTTTAATATTTTATTCTTTTAGATTAGAAAATCATTTATCCTAATATTGTATTTCAATGGATCCCATCAAATGTCCACATATGTGTAAAAGAATTAGTAGTCTTACAGCATAAAAATCATAAAGTTGCCGGGATAGGCCCAAAGCTGCTGGGATAGGCTCCAGTCACCTTGAAGATAAATGAATGAATAAAATCTATGTCAGAAATAATTTTAAAACAGTTTTTCTCAATAATAAGCATGAAGTGTGCAGGCTTTACTACCTTTTACTAAATGTCTGCAGACACTGACCTGATGATATGAATATAAATGGTCTCCGTTAACCACAGAAATGCTTTTTTAATCACGTTTTGGCCTGTGCTAATGTCGCTGCGGGGAGAGCCCACAGTGTGATTTCTCCCTGCCGTCCCTCAGAGAGCTGCCTCTCCATCACACAGCTGCTCAGAGGAGAGCAAGGGATCCACTGGGCTCTGCCGAGTCTTAGCTCTCTGTGCTTGGGTGAGAATTAGCCAGCTTTAGCGCTTGCCTTGCCTGGTAATCCCTTAATCTGATGAGGCTGAGGAGAATGGCTTTGGAGGAGAGACTGTGTGTCAATCCGTGTCTTCACATCTCTCTTGGCACACAAAGCCACACGGAAAACATGGAGAAGTTTGTGCTGTAAAGTTGTGCCGTGCCTTAATAAATAGATTTGTTTAGATATTCTGCATGAGGGATTATCTATTGTCGTGTCTGTCATCGCTTCATAATAAAACTGAAGAACGAGGCGGTGGTTCTCCTGCTATTCTTTGTTTGATGTATACTGTGTTCAAGGATAAAACTCTTCAGAAGTTAGCATTAAGGTCTATAATGTCATATGGACTAACACCAAAAGTAAGAAGTAAGTGATGAATTCAAGCCTACAGTGTCAATCCCCAAGAAATTTTAGAAACAGATTGGTGGGTAAAAAAAGGGCCAAAGCTCACAGCCTGACCTTTGACCATGTTACTAGCCATTACCTTATTTTCAAATCATATAAACCCAGAACAACCATTTTTTAGGTACTTTAACAAAAAGTTGTGTTATGTATTGTTAATAGTGCATCTTTTTTGTCTGCTAACATATTATAATTACACAATTTAGCGGCAAAATGGGGCCAAAACCTGATGACCCGACCTTTGACCTCTTTTGTTTGCCTTTTGTATTGTGATACAAAGATAGAGTCGCATCCTACTAAGTAAAGTTTTGTGTATAAAATCAAAAAAGACCCAATCCCCACTTCTAAATGTGACTGAAGCACTGCTATGGCTAAATTCTTACAATCAGAATAAATTTACGGCCTCTTTGATCTGTTTCTAAAAATACATGTCTTACATAAACGACAACTGACAATTACCTGATGATAAATTATAGCCATGGTAATGATCTATGAATAACAAAGCGCCCCGACATGTTAACATTGTTGTAGCAGAGATAACACTGAGGGGAACGAGGGGCTGCCTGGTACTGATTGTGCAACCACATGGTAATGAATGGCTAATGTGCTGGTGCAGAGGAGACAATAATGCCATCCTAATTCCCTTTTGCTCCGGATGGGCCACTGTGTCCTGAGCCGGTTAATCTGAACCCTTTAAACCTTTAATCTGTGAATCTGTCGCACACACACACACACACACACACACACACACTCGCGGCTGTTATACATGAATGTGGATAGACATGGCCAACCTGTCACAGTCTTGTAAAAGCACTTCTCCGTACCTGCCATACCTCTCTGCTGCTCTCTCCGTCAGACACATGTGACATATTGTGCGCCTGCAGCGAGATTCTTCCTCATGAGTGGCATTCCAGAGCAGGCCGTCCCGAGGGAGCGCGGGAGTGTGTCCGGGCCGCGGAGGGTCTGAAATGGGAGGGGAGGGGGGTGGCGCAGGGGCCTTGTTGATGCACAGATTTGAATGGTGAGGCTGGAAAAAGAGCTGCTCAGGCTGCACCATCAGAGTTGGGAATTTGCAGCCACTTAGAATAGCATTGGCTTCACCGTTATTAGAAAATAAAGGTCTCTAGTTAAAATGACAAGATCAGCTGCATCCTTCATGTTTCATGTATCTATCTAAGATCCCAAAAACATGAAGAAGTAAAAAACTTAAAGGACATTCACTTGTTTAGATTACTGTTATAGTTCTTGGAGATTTAATGTTGTTGTTTTTTAATGGGTTTTTTTGTGTGTTTTATGTGAATCAATATAAAGTAACTTTTATGATTTATGATTTATGACATGTCACAAATTTTGCTGACTTTTGCCCTGAGCCCTGCCCTACACTTCTCCAATATTTCATTTAATTTAATGTAATGTTTTGCACATTGCCTTTGGAAGACGACACAGTAATAATGTTTCTCAAGATATCCCAGCCTCTGAAATGTCACATGACCAAACAGGAAGTAACCCTAAGGAGGACTTTATAGTGGTTAATGGGTCTTGTTAGGTTGTTAAAGTAGCTTTTACTTATATTACCTCACAAGCAAAGTATTTTAATAGTGCATGTGTCTGCTGGTATGTTGTTATAACATAACTGAGCCAAAGCCTGATGACACGACCTTTGACCCCTTATGCTTGGCTTTTTGTGTTGTGATACAAAGACTGAGCCACATGACAACAACACTGACAAGCTAAGATTTGAATCGTCTACAAAGAATCGGTATGTTTAAATAATTTAACACGCTTTAAATGACTTTGTGATGCCATTTATATAAATAATTGGTCCACCCCATGTTTTCTATAAAAGTCCCACATTTCTTTGGTTCTGTCTTTAGTCTGTGTCCTACCAATATTGTTTCTATATTTTTTGCACACCTCTTATTGACAACACATTTGTTAAAGTAACTACCATTTTGGCTGAGATAAGAACATTAAACAGCATCTGAGCATCTGAAAACCTGTCACATGAACAAACTAAGTGAAAATACGAGTCTAATCTTTTTCTTCATTCATTTCTAAGTGACAAGTGTCTTTTCTGCGTCCCGTGGTGTTCATTTTGCACTAGGTGTGGCACATTTGTCATGAGTTGCTCTTTCTCAGCTGTCCAACAATTGAGACAGAAACATCTTCCTGTAAAACAACCTGTTTCCACGCTTCACTTGTTCCGAACCCTCCTTTTCACGCTCCTTTTCTTTCTCACACTAACACATATATAGAGCTGTCATCTTGGGCTTTTCTCTGTGAGATGTTGGTTAGGTTTTTATTCCTTAATCAGATCTTAACTTTGCATGAGGCGTGCCACGGTATAACCTCGTTTTTTGTCACATTTTATCTCATCATTACCCTTCTTCCGCCGGGCCTTTGTCCTGTCTTGCTGTTTCCATTCCTTCTTGCGAGCTGCTGTTAATATTTCATTTGCTGTGCCGCTGTAGCAGGCTGGTACATTAACCAGCGGTGCCAGTCGAGCTCTCGGCTTGTGGCTGGCTGTATAAAAATAAACACACTCTTGTTGTAATGAACAGATGTCACAGAATTTAAACGTGCTCCCCCCCCCTCCCTGGTGCTCCACACACTTCACCCTCCTCTCCCACCTCCTCTCAGTGTAGCTCACGCATTAAAGCTCACATGAAGCCACAACATGGGAGCCACAAGATGAAAACACTTGTCTCAAGGCCGCAGTCCTCGAGTCAACATTAAGAGGACAAAATGTGAAGTGGATACCAATTGCGTTGAGTTTTTATACTAAATTACTTTTGAATAGAGTTGTTGGTGTCCACAGTATCTTCACTTGCAGTATTCACTTCAGTTCATTTTGATTTATATGGCCCAATATCAGAACAGTAATTGCCTAAAAGGGCTTTACAAAGGCTGTACTAGACAGTATGTATTAATTGTACATTTTGCTTCTCAGTTGCTGGTTATTATTCATTTTCATTGATCTCTGTATAAAATGATTGATGATAAAAATGGGCCCAAACAGAAATATGTTGAATGAAACTGACATAAATTTGCCCTTGACCAATGCGTCCTTAAATTGCCCATGAATTTGTGCAATATTTGTAGGAAACACAATTGAACGTCTTTAATCTTCGTCTGAAATAATTATAAAATAATACGTATAAAAAGTTATACAGTGCATCTGAAACCTGTCACATGACCAAACAGGACATGAGCTTTAGAAGGAGCTGGTCTTTTTATTCGCCATTTTCCAGTATTGCGATTTATAGATATTAATGTGAATTATTGTTTGTCTTATTATATAACGATAAATTTGTACTTCATAATAAGTATCAATGCTTACCCAAAATCAGGGATCTCAAACTCTATCCTTCATGAACTTTTTGAACATTTGACCAGTCACAGTAGATTCAGGTTAAACCACTTCTTTGAAACCCTTTCTTGAATGAGTACAATTGTGTTATTCAAAAGTGTTAATCACTTCACTGGCTTTACACCTTTTTAGGGAAACATTTTGAGGAAAATTTCAAGAGAAGGATGTGTTTATGTCAAAGTATCTTGTTACGTCCTTGACTTGTCTGCATGAGTTTTCATGATGGCAGATATCGTGCTCCTCGGGACAGTTTCCTCCAGCCTTCATCCATCTCTCCTTGCCTCCTCCCGCCCCCTTTGCCTCTCTGTCTGTCGGTTCGTCTGACAGCAGGCTAACACTGTGGTCATTTTACAGACTATTTTCATCAGGTCCTCCCCTCCTCTTCGCAGAACCAGCCTGTCAGACCACAATCCCCGGTGGCATCATCAGAACCCATTTTGGTGTGTATTTGTCTATGTGCGTCCATCCCCCTTGTCACTCCCGCTCTTTTTCCCACTGAGTGTATGCCAGCTCACTGTGTTTGCTGGCTGACAGGAGCGAAGGAGAGACGATTGTTCTCGCCGTACCCAGAGACCCTCCCCTGCCAAGTCTGGGATGAGATCCTTTCTATAGTGCTAACTCCTCACAGTCAGGCTTCTCGCGGCGAAGCACTGCTCCGGGTGGGAGGGTGATACCAGGCTAAAAGTCACTCTGTTTTACACTAACGCTGCAACAAAATCCATTTATAGAAAGTGCTCTCAAAATATCTCCTCTGATGCACAACAGAAGCCTACCAGTTGCATCAGACAATTAAAAGGTTAATGTTTTTGCCCTTGATTAGACTAACATGTATGATTTTATTTGGAATAAATAAATACTAGTTTAAATACTTGTTTAAATTTGGCTGATGGATATATTTGGTGTCCTTTGTCTCCATGATTTTAAAGACAAGTGAGGAAATACAACTTGGATGACATTCTGCACTTGAACATACCAGCAGTAAATTAAACAATATAAGACATTTGGTCTAACTGCACCTTAATTGTCCTTTTTAATGCTTCCTATTATGACCACAAAATGAGGCCAAATCCAGATCAAGGAATAAGATAATCACTGGCAATGGACAAACTCTTTCGTTGTGATTTGTCAACTTTGTGGTGACCCCAGTAAAATCAAATTGTCCAATCTTTGCATCCCAGGTCACCATTAAGAGTGTGGGCTATACTGGTCAGGTCGGCACACAAAGTTTTGTCACTACAGATGATATTTTGTTTGCCACATCAATTTCCATTTGCGTCTTTTCAAAACTCCAGAAAAAGGTTTGCTATGGTTCAAGTGAATTACTAAAAAAAATGTCTCCTTTGGAAATGGGTTGGAATGGTCAGAGGCAACAAAATGACAGTATAGTGGGACAAAACAATACAAGGAAGTGACACAAATATGGGACAAATAGCACTGAAGAAGATAACACTGAAAAAAATGGAGCTGTGTAGCCATAGAATTTTAGACACAGACACTTTGGGTCAGAAATGATTTGGGATTTTGAAATATGGGCTCCCAGAAATACAGTTTGAGAGACACTGCTCTATGCTTTCTTTACATTACCTCAAAATGGACAAACAATCCTCATTCACACAAAACGCTGAAGAGAAATTCAGATCAAACTCTTCTCATAATGGACTACATCATTAAGTTTCGAAGAGTTGGCCGGACAGACATCAGCTGACCGATGGAGAGGTCATGGTGCGATGGCGTTGGAGGCGGGCATTGTGAGATTAAAGGTGACGGAGGAGAGGCAAGATGAAGGGATGGACCGGTGGAGGAGAGGCAGAGGAGATGAAAGGGAACAGGGGAGAGGTGTGCGGAGGTCGTCCGGGGGGTGATCAGTGAGCTGGATGTGATGCCATGTGACAGGTCCAGCTGGGAGACTGCCCGCCCCCCAGCGCTGCAAACTGGTCAATATGGAGGCCAATTACTGCTGCCCATGTGACCAGGGCATCATCCAACCCTATCATAACACACGTGCACACGCCCACGAGCACGCACATGCCATCTGTGCAGACCAGCAACAACGGACCCCCGCCCCAAACTCCCCCCTCACCCCCCACACACATACCCCCCTGTGATCCAGTGGTGTCCCAGTGCACGCTCCTACTTAACCTTTTAAACTGGGGCCACAGCCACGCCCCCTTCACCGGACACTCGCACACACCACAGCGGGGCTTCGGTGATGGAGAGATGGCAGAAATCTGAAAATGAGACAAAAAAAATCTGCATTCTCAAATCACAAACTACATTTTGCTGTATGGGCTCAGGCATATTTCAGTCAGTGGCTCACAATTTGAGTTTTAAGCTAAAGCAGTGTTTTGCAAATGTGTAATAATCCATATTTCAAAATGTATACCAATTGCGCTATAATCCATGAAGGCTTTTTCGAATTCTTTATCTCCTGTATATTGTCCTCGCTATTTACACATCACTTTACCAGACCAGTTGAATGTAATGTCCACCTAATCATGCAATATCTCAAATGGCAAATAAATGTCAATTTCATGCTCACTGACAGTCCTTTAATTTTCAAAATGTGAAATTATACAGTTTTTTGCAACCTCAATAAAATCTTCAGTGATGCATCATTCCAATAGTTCAAAACACGTCGAGAAACACTGTCAGATCACATCAGCAAAACCAAAAAAAAATCTCTGCTTATGTTGCATAAAAAAAAATAGCCAAATTTCCCTCAAAATTTGTGCAATATTATAAATGAAGTACTCTGATATGCAAATTCAATCAGGTTCATGTACATCTTGTTTTCCTATATTGGTAATCAATGTATGGTAATGTCACTTTTTGTTGTGCAGCAGACTGGATGGAGTCAAATCATGAAACTCCGCCATATCCGTATAGGTAGTGATGCTAATTGCAAGTTCAATTCAGCAAAGCTTTATAATCCTGTGGAGTGTGGCCCCAGTCATAGTAAAACACGTAATGCTCTATGAATGCAAAAGTGAAAGAGTGAGCACTGAATACATTTTATTGTTTCCAACTGAAGTTTTACAGTATATTATTTTAACTTAGAATGGCAATGAATGCAATACTTCAAAACGAATTACTGCTTCAAAATCTGATCAAATGTGATCTTCTGGGTCAACATCTGGCACCACCCAAACCACACTTAAAAGAGGAGTCTATCTGCTCTGGCCACCCGCCAAGGGCCTCCAACCTACCTGGCTCTCCACCCGGATCTCCTCCTCTGTCTCTCTCCATCTCCGGTTCCTCGATCTGCCCCGGTTACCCCCAACCTCGAGCCCCTCTCCCCCGTCTCCCCTCTTTCCCTCCCTCAAACCTTCACCTCCTGTTTCCCTATACGCTCTTGTTTCTCCCTTGGCACGACCTCCAGCGCTGTGAACGCTCGCAGTTTAGCTTCTGCCTTGTCTTCTGCCCCGCTGCCCGTGCCGTACACCGCGCCCCATTGTGCGATAACAAACAGATGTTGTGGAATTTCGTCTGAATGGACTGCCAATGACAGCCCGTTGTCTGGCGGAGTGAGGGGGGCACATGGTACAGTAGAGGTTTGGCTGCTCAAACATAGGCCCGTAATGTTTCATTTCCTGCATTTATTACCACAAAGCCCCACAATGCACAATCCTTTTGCTCTATTGTCCTTCACTGCTGCTGTATAAATTATTCACATTTTCCTAAAGCAGCATCCAACTCATTTGTTTTTTAAAATCACTCACAGATTGCGAACCAGATTATGCCCCCCTTCCGTTCAATCCCCCTACTTTTCCACATCTAGAATATCATCTGCAAAAAGGGCCCAGATATTATTTTAGCTCAATGTTAATTGGAATTCACACCATAGTACTTGTGACATTTTGATAATCGCACTATTGACTGTTATGTCGGACAAACACTCTGAGTTTTTTTTTTTTTTTCTCCCTACCAAGTTGAGTGAGAAAAGAGTGGGCATGAACATGATAATTTAAACAGCGAGATTCATTCAGTCACTTTCATCCACAGTGCAGCACACGGTGTCAGTGGAACTTGTGTGTGGAGTGTGTTTTCTCTTAAGTAGCTGGCTGAGATTGAACTTAGTGAGACTTTTATTTGGAAAATGTTGGTAAATAAAGTATTTAAAAATGAATCCTCAAAATATAGTAGAAAATGTGACCGTGAATGGAGTTTGTAAACTGTGTGACCATCTGAATACATTAGACATGTAGTTGTTGATGTTGGCACAGTATGTCTATGCCCTCACACACCTAGAGGTCACACAGTTTTCTTGTTGGTGAAGATGCAAGTGTTTATTCATAGTCTTCTATTGAGGTAAAATGATCCATATTGGCTCTAATGTAGACTACTGAGCTCACTAACACATCAGTGATTGCTTATTGGACAAGCTTATGAACATATAAGTGAAAAAAATAACATGTTCGTGTGAATCCAAAGGTCCATCCATTAAGAATTTGAAACAAGGTCAATCCTTTTTTTTTTTAATCTTGACTTGATGCCATAAAGCATATACATATCATACTTTATCGTTATCATACTGTATTTTTTACCATTGTACTTTCTCCTTTTTCTATTAGCATCACTAGCTACAAAGAGTCATAGACTACACCTGCTTTGGCCTTCCTTCCTGTTGCAGCTTCACAGACCCATTCTAAGTTCACACGGGTGACAATATGCTGTCGACCATGTGAACTTAAAAAATGTGAATTAAAGCCAAGAAAAAGAAATGCAGAGCAGTCCAGGTGTAGGTTACCAGTCTTTTGAAGGCCTTATGCAGGGAAATAAATATTAGCAGGGCAAACCTTTACATTGGGTATAAATGGGGAGAAATTCTGTCCAAGCATCATTTTTATTTTGAGAAAAACAATGTTTGAAAATGTTCCTCTAAATTGCACTGGGAAATTTCCACTGTTAATAAATGACTGTGTTGCAATATATTTAAGAATACAGTCTAATTGTTTAATTAGTATCATCATGATTAAAATATTAATTTTAGCTGTTAGTTTTATATATTATATTATTATTCAATTGACTCTCAGACCAATTGCATGCTCCATGAAATTCAGTTTGAACACGTTCAAGTGGACTGCATGACACATGTGTGAATGGGCATTTTTAAACTCTAAAAGTGAAAATATATGTTTAACATTTCCAGCATTTTTAAGTTTAATCTGTATTTTTCATTCTAAAAGAAGAATAAAAACACAGTGACAAATAAAATCTATATTGAGGTTATTCACATGTATTCTTACAGTGACATTTTGTCTATGAGATACATACCTTTAATTCATGTCAACTGGCTTTAAATGTGTTTGAATCAGTTTAAAACTGGGTATGAACAATCTGAAACTGTTAGGAAATAGGCTGTCACACAAATATGAGCATACAATTAAGTCTGAATTGTCCTCATATGATTAGAAAAACAACCACCTGTGTCCATCAGTGTCAGTTTGTTTACTAATCTCTTTACAACACCTTTTACAATTCAGACCTAATACATTATCAGCAGGATTTGTTTTTATTGACACAATTTAAACCATGGATCCTTTGATGATGTAATAGTAGTCAAATGAAATGTTAAGACAGAAAATGATTTAAAACTAAATATGCACATTCAAAATGGATTAACCAAGATATTTAAATGTTTAAGTGGGGAGAAATGCTTAAAACCAGCATTGCTTTGCCCTGTGTAAAGATTGAATCCAGCGTTTAATTCTGCGGATGTGCCACAGATCATGTCCAACATAACATTAGACACATATGCATATTCATAGGCCAACTACTCCTCTCTAAAATCTCTTCTGTGTTTGGTGTGTGTTGGACGGAAGGGCTACTCAGGATGAGCGCTCTCGTTTTTAAACGTCCTGGATAATGAACAGATGCTGCAAAAATTAGGAAAGAAACATCGGCTCCTCCCAGCAGTGCCACTTTGGCCCGGTGAACTGGCACACACTGGCGCAAACACACTGCTCTCCGGGTCGTCCTCTGCGGAGCTCATGGTGCTGCTGCCGGGGGAACATTAAGAGACTTGGCACGGCTCTCGTGCGCCAGGCTGCCAGCCTCAATCCCCCTCTCCCTCTCCGGACTGAGGCGAAGAGGAAGTCTGGGTCTCGGCTGTTTTGATAGATGCCCTGCCTTGGACTTTTTTGGACTTGGTGGCGCTTTGTTGATGAGGCCAAAATTAGCCGAGGCCCGAGACTGTTACATTAAAGTGTAGATGCAGAGTTGGCCCGGGCCTCAAGGGGACAAAAGCCGCTGTGTCTGATTCCCACTGGGACAGTCACGTTAAACCGTGCACTTACAGGTAGCGGCCTGGTGCCAAAAGAAACTTGTTGTAGCCTACGTAATTTATAAAAAGGGATTTAACCTATTTTAAAGCAAAAGGCTTTAAATGATTGATGGGACCATGCGCTGCTGAAAGAGAAAAACTGCACTGCTGGATTTGATTATATTTGAAGCAATAATATAGAATTTACATTGAAAAACTTCCTGCATTGCGCATTTTACTTTAATGCGTAAAAGCGTAAAAAATAATTACAATCCTTTAGACGTCCTTATTGAACTTGCAAGTGCCGAGGCTTCATTTTTAGCAACAAAATATTCATGTCAAAAACTTTAAAAACAAAAGAGAGCAACTGGTTTAGCAAATATGTTTGATATTATATTATAAAACATATCTAAGTTTATATTACAGTAGCAAAAGTAGCGTATATTATTACTAGCCTCTATTATGCAATTAAATATTAAAAAGACAAGTGTCTGTTTCTTTACGCGATTCTAGTTTTTGATTCATTTTAATGCATCCGTAAATTAATTTAGTAATTATAAACACAAATTGATGCATTAATAGATCATTAGTATTATTGGTATTAGTAGTCTTTCCACAGAGACTACGTATTTCCTTGTCTCTAATTGCAAACTCGGTTATTAAATTCAAATGAATTCAGTCCATGTATTGTCAGAAAATTAATATTTTGGTATTGACCTCGCATTTTTTTCAAATGCATCTCTAACTTGAAACAGCGTGTGAATCTGGTACTGACCATTTAGTAATAACTGCCGCTCTTCATATTGGTGAGTGCTGCTCAGTCTAAAGCTGTGTGTGTCCTGCAGCACAGCACCGGGACACTTTGGGAAACATATGGGTCCCGGGGCAGCGCTCCAAACGCAGCCGGGTGGCGACGGCTGCCCCTTGCACCAAGTGTGTGTCACTCTGTGTGTGTCAGAATCACAAGGTTTTACTTCTATCTGATGTACATGAAAGGAAGAAGCGTGTTCTCAGTGGTATTTCTGTTTGAACAAGAAGTGTAGGACTTGCCGTGTGCGTAAAGAGTGCGTAAAGGTCACTTCAGTCCATTGAAACAACAGGACACATTTGATTGTTACAGTAAAGTGATATAAAATGTGCAGGTTAAGTACGAATGAAGATGGGTTCTATAATTTATGTGGCATGTTTAATTAAAGAGAGAAACATGATAAGCTTGAGATAAAGCCACACCAGGAACAATATAAACTGTTTTTATTAATCACTAATCTCCACACACTGTTCTATAGTTTTATGTTGATGTTAAAATATAACTCTGGTGTTATATATCTAATATATGAACAAGAATAAAGCAGGCTAATGCTTAAGAG
Organism: Rhyacichthys aspro; assembly: GCA_036850595.1. Lineage (NCBI taxonomy): Eukaryota > Metazoa > Chordata > Actinopteri > Gobiiformes > Rhyacichthyidae > Rhyacichthys > Rhyacichthys aspro. The sequence continues at coordinate 11,537,456 of CM072155.1, forward strand.
TATCTTTGTGGCATCTTTCAACAAGTCCTTTGGAAATAGGATATGAACTGTGCTTAATGTACTCATATGTACTATATTTCTTTTTAATCTTGTATTTCGGTTAAGTCGTGTCAAATTGGCTTCTTGTAAATTATAAAGCTTCGTCACGTTGGTGGAGCATTAACGAAATCTGCTCTTCCCCACCTCCAAATATGTCCACCACAGTAAATGTAATGAGAAGCAAGTTTAATGTTGCCAGCTGCACGTCGAGATTATTCTGGATTTGGACCAGGTTTTAAGTCAAACCTTTATGAACCAAACGGGCATCTGAAGGAGCTCTCCGCGGTGCTGAACCACGTCCCATCCTCATTTTGCGTCTTAATGGTCAAAAAAGGCACTAGACCTTCACTGTTATCGTCCTGACGACCTTGACCAAAGCGTTTGGCTCGAGTTAATGCGCTTTATTTGTATTTAGCGAGGGCTTAATCACGTGGTAGATTCACCAAATGGCCAGAGCAAAGCACTTTCTTCCTTCCGCAATATTTCCACATAGTTTTTCAATTATTAGCTTAAAAGGTTGAAAAAATGAAACGACGAGCCAAATCAAAAAGGAGACTTTGGCCTCTTTTAACTTAAAGAGAAAAAGGACTACAGTGACTTCTCTGTGGTTTATGCGCTGTTGAATGAAGGCCCAGAGCTCAGCAGGTTGTGGCATGAGGCCTGCATCCCATAATGCAAAGGGTCTCGACATGAGGTTAACCAAATATTATGCATTCAACGAGTTTGACAATTTTTAAAACGAATTTATATATTTGATTTTATTGTGGAAGCATTATGAATGGAAGAAGCACATAGGATCACGGCTATTCCCCTCGGCCCCCTGGTGATTGTGTAAAAGTGGGACCTGAAATGAAAAAGTCCAATTGCACAATGGGATTTATCGTCGTTTTATTTTACCACACAGTTGTTTGAATACAAAGTTGAAAGACTTTCATCTTCATGAAAAAAATGCTTAGAGCAACACATTGGGATCCCTTCAGTTCCACAGACTATTAACATTAATTACAAAAACAACACAACAATAAATACGTGCAATAATAATAATAATAATAATAATAATAATAATAATAATAATAATTAATAGATAAATTAATGAATAAATAAATTACAAAATCTCAACAGAAAGTCAAACAGTGCAATGGCTCACTTTGAAGAAAACCGTGAATAAATTAATTTTAGTCAAACTAAAATGGAAAATGTCTGATTTGTTGTCGTTTGTTGTTCTGCGTGTGTTGATGTAAGTGTGTTCGTGTGTGTGTGTGTGTGTGTGTGTGTGTGTGCGCGTGTGTGTATGTGTGTTTTTGTGTGTGTGTGTGTGTGTGGACAGTGCTGATGAAACATACAGTGACAGTCCTCCTGGGCCTTGTGCCTCTTCGTGGTCAGTTTTGCATAGATGCGAAACGATTGATTTGACTCTTTTTTGAAAACAACCCAAGCACAAAATGTATTTTCACAGTTCATCATTTCTCTTCACCCTATGACTTTTATCAGGTTTCTAATTTGATCAGAAACCACAGGAACCAGCTGCAGCCAGTGCCAGAGGTCACCAGAGCAAACAGCACTCGTTAAACACATACAGCTTCAAACATTTGATACTGATTCCCTTTTGCTCACAGCTCGTGATATGATTGGCTCATCACACTGTTATTGATTTCAGCCTAAAACGCTGGATAGACTCTATTGCGCAAAATAAAGAGGTGGATTGTCCTCCACTGCTTCCCTGTCCACAGTCCTCTGAAAAGAGCTACGTCCTGACGTCAGCCCGTCACAGTGCGCTGGGACAGGGCTGATTCAGTGGACGCTAGTTGTGAAAGAAGGCGTTGAGTTCGTCGTACACGGGGGCGCGCTCGTGGTGTAAGTGCATGTCGTGGTAAGGCAGTACGTTTTCAGAGTGAATACCACTGCGCGCCCCCGAGGATCCAAACACCAGGCTGTGCGCGCCCGCGGCCCGAGGCCCGGCCAGGCCAGAGTAGTGCATAGAGTAGTGGTACGGCTTGTCCTCGGGTGATGCAGAGCCCGTGTGCTTGACGCAGAGCGGGGGGCTCAGCGTCTCGTACTCGGGGCTGTTGTACTCCGGGCTGCCGCCGTACAGAGAGTCGTAGGAGCAGTAGCCGTGCGTCCGCAGCGCGTGCGAGTTGGAGCCTGGTTGACAGTGCGGGCTGGACAGGCGCGCGCACTGATATGGGTACGAGTGCACGGAGAAAGAGCCCGAGGCGTAGCGGCCCCCGTCCTGGCACTGCTGCTCCGTGAGGAAGTTCCTGGAGTTCAGCTGCAGGCAGCCGGCCACCAGGTTCGTGGTGGGCTGCGAAAGGCCTTTGCACAGCGTCTGGACGTAAGAGACCAGGTCCGGCCGCTTCCCCGAGCGCAGGATCTCCGACAGCGCCCAGATATAGTTCTTGGCCAAACGCAGAGTCTCGATCTTGGACAGTTTTTGAGTTTTGGAGTAACACGGCACTACTTTGCGCAGATTGTCCAACGCGGAGTTCAGGTCGTGCATGCGCGTGCGCTCCCTGGCGTTGGCCTTGATCCGCCGCATCCTGGAGCGCTCGATGCGCGCTTGCGTCATTTTGCGCTTTTTTGGGCCACGTTTCTTGGGCCTGTCCCCTTCCGTGTCCTCTCCGTCGTCATCCTCCTCTCCATCGTCGTCTTCGTCGTCCTCCCCCGCGTGCTCAGAGTGCGTGCGGCTGCCGCTCCTCAGCTCTGAGGCATCCATGTCGTCCTGGCCCTCCGCGTCCTCGTCTTTGACTTTGGACTCGTCGCCTTCGCTGTCGTCGGCCCAGCCCGAGTACTTCTGTACGTCTGGCAGCAACGACGGGTCACTGAACAGCCTCGTCAACATCACGCCTCTGGACACGGACAAAAATCAGAATTAGAACAAAACACTAGAGGGGCAAAGGATAAAAAAGAGACTTGTTTTAGTGTCCGGAATAAGCCCATATTAGACACATTCTGCCCTATTGTATCCATTCCTTGGTTTAAGGTTAAAGGTCACTGAGCTCACATGAACAGCAATGAGGAGGGTTTAATAACATCAAATGGTATTTTTATTCTGAATCCAAACTTTCTATTTTCTTTTGTGGTAAATAATGTGGAATAAATAAAACGCTATGGAGAGAAATGGTCCTAAAGCTGCGCCCAGGGCACCATCCAGACGGATCCCCTTTTAATTCCCTGCTGTCATTCGCGTGCCCTGTCGCGTCCTCGCGCAGCGGGTCCCAGCGGCAGGGGCCACATTACAGGTCCCATGGGGGCCCCCACTCTCTCACTCCTTCTGACGCCCGTATATAAATGTATACCCCCCACAAACCGCCTCAGAGCTGGCTGCATTCCAGCAGTATTCACCGAGCACCGCTTTATTTAATTTATAGGATGTAGATTAAGTTGATTTTTGAACTAGGGCTGGTTCTCTCGACGAACAATGCGAGGCCTCCAACAACAAAAATACGCAGGGATCGCCCAAACGCATTTTGTATCATCAGCTGAAAACATCAACCCTAAACAATATGATCAGAATTAGGAGTGTACTTCATTAGATTTAGTATTACAGCTATAGATGTTAGTAGCAGAAGAATGTCTTGTAATGTCTACGCAGAGTAACTAGATACGTCGAGTCAAAATAAATGAAATTAAACCACCGGTTGTGTTGTTGGCGCATTTTAAACTGTCAGCGTGGTACCGATGAGAGTGTCCCTGCCAGCACCTGTTTCCCTGTTTGCAGTATGTCTAGTGTCACAAACCACGACTGTAAGAATCGTTAATCTGAAATAAAGTTGAAACAGTTGAAGCAAGTTCCCTGCTGCAGCTTTGTCTAATTTAACAGACAAGGCTCTCAAAAATCAGCTCTGCGCTGCACACACTCGTCCTGTTGTTAATCACCTGAAGATAATTTCTTTAAATAGAAAATGCCTGGGTTCAGTCAGAAAAGGGTTCCATCTGTGCAGGAACATGAGACTCGATTAAATTTTATTATACAATTTCCATGAAAAAAATATTTCTTTCCTATGAACATTTCTAAATTACAACGGCCTTCCTTGAGACAGAGTCTGACATGGACACTTTAGCACAACACCGGTTGAGCCTAATTAAAACCAGGGTTCATAACCATAGTACAGTTGTGGAGTGTAACAGGAAAGGCCTACTGTAAATGTCATGGCCTCTATCTCTAAACCTCTGCTGGCTTTGCTGCAATATTAAATTACATTATAGTCTGGAATCTGATGCTAATTTAAAAACGTTTAAATGTGCAAAAACCACAGCTACCTAAGCTCTATACGTCCTTCCCAGGTTCTGATAATTGGATGTAAGTCGCCCAGGTTCCATTAATTAGACTTAAATCGCCTACCACTTGCAGTGATCGCAGTCCATCAGTGAAAAGCCAACAGAGATGTGTGACAGCTCCAATAAGTCTCCATTGGCTCCCTCCTTAACACGTTCCCTGTCCCATCTCTTATTATTATTATCACTACGCACACCCCGAGCGCGCGCTTAAGTAAGGTAGAGCTGTGTGTGATGGTTGGTTAATTATCTCGGGGGGTGTGCCAGGGGCAAAATCTACTTCTGAAATCTCAGGCTCAGGAGGTTTGCTCAATTAGATGTAAGGGGAAAAAAACACAACAAGAACGTTTAATTAACAGACCATGCAGTTACACGAAATAGATTTCACACATAATTCAGTATGCAAGAGTGCGCATTTCCAAAGCACTTTTTACGCAGAGATTGCCTTTTACAAATGTATCCTTTTAGCCTTCGTTAAATATAAAAAAGCATCCATTTAAAACGCGCTTGTTGGAGATTTAAAAAGCGAACAAATAGAGATAAATCACTGGCTGACACACTCAATGGCGTTGTCCCACCCTTTCGTTTGCTCCGAGATTAAACGTGCAAATCAGCGACGAAATCATCAATAAATCTCCCATTAAGGCTCGAGGACGTCCTTCGTGCTCGTGTAGCCAGACAATTCAGAGAAGAGCGAGGGTTCTGTTTAAAATGATGCTCCAGTGTTTCCTGTTTGGTCTTTTGTTTCTCTCATCAAGACATCGGAATCTCTAAATCAAATCAGTGTCCGATTATTTACAGCCTGTGTCCAACCTCAGGTCTAGTGGCTGTAAATAAACCCAGGCAGGACGGACACACTGTCAGGTGCACTGGCTTCTGACTCCAGAGTCTAGTGTTTGGGTGTCAAAAGTTGAAGGGCATCAATTGGCGGATTTGAATATTACGCTTTTACGCAAATGGTTGGGCATAAGGTACTTGTCCAAACGGTGGCATTTCTAAAGAGTGCATTCGGAGTGTGCCATGATTAGGTTTGGACACATCCTGCGCGTCGTGGATCGATACCAAAGTCCTAGGCGCGAAAAATAGCCATATGGGCTCATGCCAATGTATTTAAAACTACAGGCCTATAATACGTCTAGTTACAAACAACACATAAAATCATATCAGGTTTTTAAATTAAATGTCACCTCAATTTTAGCATCTGTTTATTTCATCTTACCTTGGCTCGAGCTCTTCACACGGAAAGGAGGAAAAAAAAAAAAAGAAAAAAACTTCAGACCATCTTCGGGGACCAGCGAACCGACGCTCCTTGTCTGAGTGAGGCGCTTTCTCTCACCGTCCGCTCGTGTTGCTCTCCCACAGTGCGCGCACACCGGACTAACGTAGCCTGTGAACGAACCGTGCGTCTTAGCGGTGCGTACAAGTGCACAAGTGTGTTTACGTAAACGTGTGTCTGCGTGTGCGCTACCGGAGGACGAGGTTACATACCAGCTACGGCTGTGATGCCAGCGCCCATATGGCTGGCACGTCACCGGCAAGAGCCATCACATGAGAGCGCCGTGATTGACATGCGCCCGCATTCGGAGAGATCTGCCCTCCCCGGGGGAAGAGAGAGAGGCAGAGGAGGAGGAGGTGGTGGTGGAGGAGGAGGAGGAGGGACTCGCCATCTGTCACCGCGCTACCGCTCACACACCCAGAAAAAAGGAGAAAATAAAATGGTGGAACAACAAAACTCATCGCTGTTGACCTGTGCTGTTGCTTCAAGGGATGCTGTGGCTATTTTCTACCAAAACCAGAAAATCTTTGCTTTAAATAAGCCTGAATGGGCCTCAAGGTTTAGGAAATCAAATCACTTGAACCAGAAATGCAAACTGTCTTCAAGGTTGGAGCATTTAAATATGGATTTTTATTTGTTGTTTTTTTGTTTGTTTGTTTGTTTTTTGCCTTTAAGATGTTCATTTTATGAATAAGAGCGAACGTTTAATTCTTCAGCATGTTGTGTAGTGACATGCACATCCATAATACCAGCCAACAACAAAAAAGTGGACACCGAAGATTATTTCTCCAAGTATTTGTGTGGACAAAAAAAATCTTGCATTTATTCAATTCTTTACGTTTTTTTCACAAATGACTATTTCAGCTGAATATGTGCAGCAATGTCAGTGTCAAAGCTGCACCTAATTCTGTCCCAAAATCCCTGACTAAATCATCATTAATGGTTTAAATCTGTTTGCAGCATGGACAAGAGGCCAGTGTTTATCTGCTTCTTTATTTATGTAAAGCTCCAGCCTCAGTAGTAATTACCCTAATAGTGTTTATCTATCACCTCACTGCCACTTAATGTAAAAAGACGGTTTAATGGCTCAGACTCTCCATGTGTGACCCTAATGACCAGTCAGTGGGATAATACCATTGGATTAAATATAGATCCTATTTTGCCATATTCTCACAGTGATTATCAGGATTTGTCTTAATATCATCAAGTGGCATGTGATTGGGGCTATTCTCAACAAAATGTTTAATGTTTTGGACACTGTAGAGGGCAGTTACAAGGACAAGAGATAAAAAAAAAAAACGTTTACTTTCCTTTTTTAGACTTATCTAAGTGTTTATGAACTCATTACACACACATTTTGGTCCTGTTTTCACTTTGCATAATAATTGACATGCAATAAATGAATGAATTGCAATAATGAGGTGAGAGAGGTGAGTAAAAGTTAAAATATAGCAAGAAAAACGTTCTGGACTGATTTTGCCTGATAAAACTCTTGCCACTTTTACTATGACAAATATATTGACATGTAGTTAATTGTGCCAATGTCTGTCACATTTGACACCATAATATACTGCAATACAAGCAATCCTCAGTGATACTGATATAGCGATAACAATAATTTTCTCAGATATTGTGCAGCACCACTACATTTTTACTTAGTATTGTGCTAGCTCCTATATTAAGTGTTATATAAATACATTATAAATTACTCTGTTGAATATCTTTGGCTAATATACTGAAGTTAAATGCACTGCCATTCATTTGAATCATCAACACCAAACTAATAACTGAATTCGATATGGTTTAAGTCCTTGAACATTTTAATGAGTGATTGTTGCGAGGGAGAGAGAGCCAAAACTAAAAAGTCCAAACAGTTTACAATAAAAAAATAAAAAAAAGACAATGAAGAATTAAGCTAAAGTGAGGTGAAAAATGCTTATTTGTTTTATGACTTTCAAACTAGTCTATCCAATTAATGGCAGTTTGTCTTTGTGCTATCCAAATGGGTGATCATTTTCGATGTAGATATCCAAATAAACAATCAATCATGGCGTGTTAAGACTCTATTCCCAACTTATCTGTTTGAGAAGATTATCCAATAATACTGTACACGTTTCCTAATGAAATTACATTTAATAAGTGCTGTGCAAATGAAAGGTGGTGAACTGCAGGGTTTAGCCTCCATCACATTTCTGTTGAGAGGCAGCCTGGCTGATTGTAGGGGGGATGGGGATGCATTATAAGTGCATTAAGGCCATGGAACAGAAGGCATATTGTTTATTTATTTACCTAATTGGATCAAATTATGCTTCCATGTATTCATAGGAACGACAACCTAAACCGATTTTGATTCGCTCTGACTCTTGTGTGCAACGGTGACCCACTTGTCTCGTCCACAAAGGTGTAACATCACATAGGCTGGTGCTGCATGTACGCTGGATTGTTTGTGGACTGCTGGTGCTCATGTGGTGAAGTGTGAAGATCCAGTGTTTGTGGCTGGATGCGTGAGCTTTGCCAGGGCTGGTGTTTCCAATGAGTGAGGGGCGCCTGCGGGGGGCAAGCATCAGAGGAACACAGCGCAGAGTATGAGTGAGAGAGACTGTGGACCCAGGTGTGCGGGACTCACTGGGGATGTATGAAAAATGAGGAGAGAAGGAGGGGTGTCATGGTAGAAGCTGGCAGAGATGCCCAAGATTTTGAAGCGGGTTGGCGTAACGCAAAAATTCCTCACTACCGGCGTTCCCCATTGTGTCCATCCCGGCTCAGAGATCTCTCTATTTAGCAGACATTAGTGGAGTTAATGTGGGAGAAATGAGCATGATGACCACCATGTCCAACTTGGCACAAAGAGCGCCGTGGACCGAGGGACCTAGAGGCTGAGAAATCGCTGATAGAAGCTCTTCTTCATCGTGTCCTTGCGCCACCACAGCTAAGGGATCATTTGGCAGGTTGTGGGGTCATCCCTGGGGTCACCAGTCATGTGGCAGCTGCGGCTAGGGATGCCACTAATGTTCTCCATCCCTTATGGGACGAGGTGGATGGTAACCTGGCACAGGCACAAGCTACGACGGGGTGATTTTGTTTTGTTTGTGTGTGTACGTGCAAAAGGGGAATAGCAGGGCATCAAGCTCGACGCCGGCCAAATCGTTGCCCTATCCTACCTTGGCCGCACTTGGGGAGTATTGGGGGGGGCTGTAGCGACGGGAGCTTCTCAACAAGTCCCAAACAACCTTCAGGTCACCTTGCCAAAATAAATGCTAAATGTCAACAGTGAGGCTTTAGCCAGTGCTGGGCTCAAGGCGAGTCCAATTTGGGGAGCTTTGATGTAATATTGAAACGCCGGAGGAGAGCTTGTTGGGAATTATGATATTTAAGAATGACTTTGCATCGTGTTTGTATGAGGATTAGATTTAAGTAATGGCCACCTGCTGTGCTTTTCCTCATCAGCTAATTCCACACAATCACAATGCAAAAGCCGAAGTCCTTTCTCTTTAACATATCAATCGTTATCACTGTTTTGTCTGGTCAAATGACACCCAGTAGCCTCACAAAGTCACCAAGCCACACCTCCACGTCGTTGTCATCTTCCCCCTCCTTCCTCTAACTCTCAGATATGAGAGGTGATGACCTGCACTTCACTTGTCTTTCTGGAAGAATTGCAAACTTGTGCTAGCTCAAATAAAAATTACAGCTCGCACATTTGCACATAAACACCCACCCAAAACCCTCCCACCCCCACCAGGCTCCCGGACCCCAGCTGCACTCGCCTCTCTCCAGCCCCCTAATTGCATATGCACAAATGCAAATGCCTATTAATTAATTACTTGACTAATTAGTGCAGTGGTATTTTAGAGCGATAAATCAAGTGGAGATGGGGCAGAGGACGGTGGGGCAGGAGGAGGGCTCGCGTGGAGCATCCACAATGAACCCACAGCACAGCAGAGGGGGTGCTGCTACTGTACTAGTCCCATTGAACAACTGACTGACTGACTGCGGCATGCTGGGAAGAGGAGGCACATGCTGGAGCTTGTGAAGTGAGTAAGTGTTGAGAATCAACTGAAGAGCTTTAAGTGGACAAGGTGAAAGAGGATTGAGAGACTGTCATTTGTGTTTTTATATTCAAATGTAAGGAAATGTGCCTAATACATAACAAACACAAGACTGATTTTCAATGCCTAAACATCAACAGAAGACCAAAAGCATCATCGCATGGGGGCTTATTATTTATTTGCACCAGTAGATGGAGTCATGAGCTACATTCCATGAATCAAAGAAAGTAAAACACTTATGTGGAAAACTACATATTGGCACATAAATATCTGCTATATCTATTGGTTTTTAAGCTATATAATTGTGATAATAGGCTCAAAACCCAATGTAGAACAATATGAAACTATTTTCTTATGTGGAAATCCTGTACTGTCAGCAATGTTGAAGAAAGTTCTTCTTTTAATTGTGTTGGTGCAATTCTTGAGTTGGATTTTGTTGTTGTTGCAGTACCACATGTGACCACTAGTGGAACGGTGAGCCAGTTTATGCATAGGTTCTTTGCTCAAGGCCAGTTACCCTCAGTCCAGCACAACCCGGGCCTGTTTATATTGTGTGCATATTGCCATCAGTGTGAAATGATGAACTCTAAACATCACAATTAAATGTATATTGAGATTTCAAAACTACACAAAACCATTTCTCTTTTGCTGTGTGCCATCGCATTTCCACATCAGCTTGAGTCTTACACTACACCTACCGCTACCTATTTACACCAATATTGTAAACCATGTACAATAGTTCAATGAGCATAAACAGTTGGCAGTGTTTACACAGCGATACTGATGTGATAATTGTGGCATCTGTGATTGGGAGGTGAATAATTCTGGCAGCTCTGGTAAGCCTTGTATCTCTCCCCGAGTGTGTGTGCGTGGCTGTAGGTGTGCCAGGCCCCCACCATAGGTACCCACGGAGATCTCCGGACTAAAATATTCATTCTTGTTTGCTTGCCCAGACAGTGTGGTCCTAATTGCAGCATCAGAAAGCTCCACCTCTCCCTCTCGTCTTGCTTGGCTGCAGCATAGACGAACCTCATCTGGGATGCCTGGGTAGACGTGCGTAGGTGTGGATAAATGCACATCTATTCGAGGAAAAAAACTGCAAATTGTAGAGGCACTTGGCTCACTTTCCCATCACTCATTCACAAAAGCACATTCAGGGGCACTGTCAATTTGATTCATTTCGCGTGTTGAGTTGGTCGGGTATTGATCTCTAGCTGTCTGTCAGTCTGTCCCTGGGTCTGTCCATCCAGGGGGGTGGGTGTCTGTGTCTCTAGACTTTTTCATCAGTTCCTGTGCCAGCTCCAACCCATGCCTGGCCAAGCTTGAACCATCTTGTGGGATTTTTGGCTTTTAATTATAGTAAGAGAGGATTAATTATGGCAGTCGAAACAAGGGGCCATGCATTATTGATGCTATGAGTGAAGGGCTGGAGGGGGTAGAGGGTGCTAATTAAATCAATGCCCTACTGCCACGTCCTCCTCTGTCACTGCCTACACCATGTCTTCCACCTGCTACATCTCCAACACCTACTTACTCCTAACACCACCCACATGAACCACACAGACAAGCATACGCATTTATGGCATTGTATAAGCAGCCTGTCACATAAGCAGCTTCATATTGCCATCTATGTCTCTTTTTGAGTGTGTCCTAGTCTTATAATTAAAACTTATGCTCACATTTACCACCATCAGTTTGTTTTCTTCCAGATCTTGCTCTTTCTGTTGTTTACATGCAGCCATTTTTTGTTAAGAGTGGTGTATATATGTTATCCATCTGTTGAATTCCCTCTGCGCTGTGACATTTTACATTTGCTTTAATTTAAATAAGCATCTCGGTTTCAATTTTGAATCCACACTGGAGAAGCTCTTGTAAAACATACAGCGACCTCCTGAAGAAGATTTCAAATCTATTGAAAGGCTGCCATCTACTGGACGATACATGCAACTGACGGTTTTCATGAAGCCATCAAATACTAAATACTCTGTGAAGGCTGTCTGTCTGTTATTCTTCTGTTAAAACAGGTGAATACATTTACAAACCCTTCTGGCTCTTTTTCCACTTATATTAACAATTTTTTTTATAAATGTAAGAAGCTAAGAAACAAATGTTTCCCAGGGGTCCACACTTACTAGTGATTCTAATAATAAATAAATAAATAAATAAATAAATAAAAAGCTTTCTCAGATCTTGATGTCTATAAAGTGCAAAGTTAATACATCTGTTACTTTTTTGGTTTTGTTTAATTTTCATTTATTGTGCAATATATCTCAATATTTTGTTTGTTTTTAAAAATTGTGACATTTAAAAATGATGATGAATTGAAATTTAATGATGAATGAAGAGTTTATGTTCTCAACTGTGACAGCAACAACCCATGATTTTTTATTTTTATTTTTATGCCTCATTAATTCAACAAAATGGCTGTACAGACAACAACTGTTTGCTCATCAGACGTCCTTTTTCTTATGTTTTTTATTAAATATTAAATAAAAACTCAATAAATGTAATGACACAGTCACAACAGCAGATGGCAGCCTTGTAATCTTTTCAACATTTCAAACCCGGGCTGATTCAGTGATGGCACTAAAACTCAGGTGAGCCTCTGTGTGTTTACAGAGCAGAGTCATTGTGTGATGGCATGTTATATAACCGGATGAAAGACGAGTCAAATGAGGTGTGGAGTGACAGTTAGTGCCCCTCAACCAAATGACCACACCACTGTCACGGGATCTGTCCCTACAAAGCTCCTCTCTGTGATCCTGTTTAATGGAAGAATTCACTTTATACACCAATGTTTGTCCCTGAAATCCCTTGTGAAGGCATCAGCTTATTACCTCCTGGCAGGTGGGAATTAGGCGGGTTTAGGAATAGCACAGATTTCAGTTTAATTACGCGTCTTACTGGATTATTTGCATCAAGCAATGTGACAACCATCATTCAATATGGCTTTCTTATTGATTTCCAAAGTAATTAAATGTCGTGAATGTCAGGATGTTTTTGTCATCTCTTGTTGCACTGACTGTCCTTTGTAAGATTGGCCCGCTCTGAAGTGGATGGATAGAATTACAGCCCGTTTGTAGCTGGCATGGGGTATTGTGTACACTGCACATGTCGCACATTTCGTACAGCATGTCCCCACTTGTTGGCATTCTCATTCTTTGTGTTTCCTCGCTCCGATTGCCGTCTGAATTCAGGCTTCCCTTCTATCAACAATGGGATTCGGTGATGTGCCTATGACTTTATGCATGACTAAAGCAAAAAGGAACAAAGAGGAAGAGGACTTTATTATACACAATGATGACAAATTCCAAATATCTACCCCTTCACTGGCCATCTCTTGTCTCATATGTAACTACACCCAACTTACACTACATCGCATGCATTTTCATTTGTATTCAACATTGTTATGACTGTGTCTCTATAAAAGATATGTCAGGAGTGTTGATCTGAAGAGGGATGGGCCATTAATTGGTAATTGTCCATGATGTACCATGCTTCATGCCATAAGCAGCTGGGATAGACTCCACAAATGAATTAATGAATAAATAATGGTTTAAGCAGTGTAATATGGTGTGTCTTAATGCTATTATTCAAATGCAATGCCTATTTTTATTACATTATGTCTGTTTACTGTTTGTTTATTAGTGCTTCTGTTCCCTATTGTTTGAGTGTTATCATATTGTAACAAGAAGGGGTGTGGTGGTAGTATCTGATCTTTAAGAAAGTAAACAACAGAGCGGAGTCAGATAATATGAACAGCAGCATTTACTTAATGTTAAACATTGTTGACACTTCTCTTGTGACTTCTCTTTCTAATATGAAGTAGGAAGCAGTGTAACATAAGTAAATGCAAAATACGTTCAGGTCATTTTTACAGTCTTGGAGGTTAGTGTTTGGTGAAGGATGCGGAGTTAGTCCAGTCTTAGACCAAGTCCAGACTCATGGAGGTTAGTGTTTGGTGAAGGAGGCAGAGTTAGTCCAGTCTTAGACCAAGTCCAGACTCATGGAGGTTAGTGTTTGGTGAAGGAGGCTGAGTTAGACCAGTCTTAGACCAAGTCCAGAGTCATGGAGGGTAGACAAGATTGAGTACAAATGAATTAGACACCAAGACAAGACCAAGAACTTTAGGGATTTAGACCATAACAAGAGCAAGACATTTATAAAATAGTCTTAAGACCGGTCTTCAGTACTACAACTGTAGTTTTTGGTCATCTTCATCACAGCGTTTCATGCAGATTCTGTTTTAATCTGTCCTCACCACAAACCCTCTTCTGGAGCTGGTGCTGATGGACAGTCATAATATTATTTTTATGGATTTGCCAGAACAGAATGATGTTGATTGAATTGCCTGAATATAAAAAGTATTCTGGTGTCCTCATTGTGACTTTTTGGTGCTTTAATCTGCCCAGTCTCCATTTGTTATTATAGCATTTGTAGCTTTTATTGCACTTCAATTTAGAAAGAGACAAAGGCAAAAAAAAACCCAACTGAATTGCAACAAGAATAATTTATTGGTCTTCATTGGTTTATATTAGAAGGAGATGAAAGACCATTAAAAATGTGCTTATCAAAGCGTCCTGATTTTCCTATTCTCTTAATGAGATAATAAATAACTTTTTATCATTTGGCAACAGGCATTGCTCACTCACTCCTTTGCTGTTTTAATTATATGCTGGGTTTTTGTGGCTTGTAGAGGGTTGACCTATTAAACAGAGCTTATTACACATTCCTTATGACATTGTGCAATTCATGATGAATACTCAACGAGTTACGCAACAGCTTGGAAACAGAACCAGCTGCTAGAAAGGTCGAGCTAGCTGTTGCGATGTGAGGGTGGATAGGTATCAAACACACAGGGTTTCCACTCTTTAAGAGATTCTTTCTAAATTGTCACTGACGATGGACTAAAAAAAAACACTGCAAAGGGACAACATGATGCTCAAAATGATCAAACAGCACCCAGTTAGTATTATCAGAACAACTCTTTTTCAGTCTTGAGCAGCTTAGTGATATAATTTTGATACGATATCATTTTACTGTCTTTTTCATTTCATTGCTGACATCTATATTTCAGGTTTTCCAAGATGCATGGGAGCTTTAACAGCCCACTCGTCCACCCCCACATATATAAAAAAGCAGCATTTGCCATTAATATGTTACCAGCGGGATAAACAGTAATATGTTTTTGCTCTCCAGACACTCCAGATGAGCTCTCAGCGGCGCTACACCTTGACCTTCATGTGTTGTGCTTACCAGCCTCCACTCAGCTGCCCCTCCCCCTCCCCCCTCTTCTACACTACAGTATATCGCCTTCATTTTAGCCCCTGCCATAGCTAAACTCTGCCCCGAGGCCAAATCCACTGCTCTCCACTGTCCAAATCCCTGTGCCATGTGAGTCAAACAACAACACAGCCCTGGAAATAATACTAGAGTTGCCTTTTCTGTTTTATGCACACTCCCTTATTTCAGTTTCCCATTCTTTGATGTATGTTTCTGAGTTGTTTGCTTCTCTGCTGCCATTTTCAAACTGTTGCTTTGATCTTTGCAGTTTGCAATTATTAGATAGAACACAAAACAAGACTAAAGCATGACTTTCTATGAATTTATAAGACCTTTTTCAGGCTATGCCTTTAAGGTTGTGTTAGAAGGGAGTAGTTTAGGTTTGTTTGTAGTTCACCTCCTCAATGTGACCGTTTTAATCTAATGTCATACCTAACACTGTCTTGATCATTAAGGTTACCATGGAGTAGCTTTTTATTTTTATCCGTCCAAAACAAATATGTGCAATAATTATGCTCTTTCACCTTCCACTTTACTTACAACATTTATCTCCAACAAACAATTCCGAGCAATTCCTTTTTTCAATTTTCCAGGCAAGCAAAAAGTGAATGTTTAAGATCAGCCGCCTCAGAAACTCTTCTGTCCACACTTCCATGAGGATCTATGACACCCCAGCTTATGGCAGAATGTGGACAATATGTGAATAAGAGTGAAATAATTTGTCAAAGGACTGAGAGAAATAAGATCATGATAACAGAGAACAAGATAAAATAAGACATAAGTAAGATTAATAAATACATCTGCATTCATAAATTAGTTTTGTGTACATTTCTCTTTCTGCCTCTCTCCATTTGTTGATCTCCCTGCACAAATCTCTCATTCACAAATAGAGGCCAAAAGAGGCTCAGCTGATGTGATGAGATTATGATTTTTTTTTTTTCTGATTACAAATCAACCCTAAGCTTAGACAGAGAAACACAGCCTCCCCCCCTCCTCTGAGTGAAAGAACCATCCTCTTTTTCTCTGTCTCCTCCTTTGCTTTTGTAGCCACTCCTCTTTTAAGCCTTTAGCCCCTCCCCTGCTCTCTATTCCCTCCCTACTCATCTGCCTCACCGCCAGATCAAGAGAGGAGCTTCATTCAGTGCTGCTGCAGGCTGTGAGGCGAGAGAAAGAGGGAACGGTTTGTCAGGGTTAAGACTAACTCTCATTTTGAAGGACAGAGGAGAGGGAGGTTACTTTTTAGTGAGTGTCTCCTCTTTGCTGGGAGTTTGTAGACCTCCGGGATCCACAGCCATGGAGCCCTCTGTGTCGGCAGAGGTCGAGGGGGAGCCCAAGGAGAGGAGAAAGATCCAGTTTGCAGTGCCAACGTCTGCGCCCACCAACCTGGACCCCCGGCAAGTCGAGATGGTGAGCTACCAAAGCACTCAAGTTTAATGTCAAGTGTGGTTTCAGTCGCTGAAAGCGGATAAAGACATTTTTTAGGGGTTTATATGCATCTTGAGGTCATTTCTAATGTAAAGTCTTGCCAGTTTCTCTGCGAAACTCTTGAGAAACTATGATGAAATTTCCCTCTTTGTATTTCTTTGTCAAATTTGTCTCTTGCCATTGCATTTCATCAACATGTGACACATTATGACAAGTCTCCACTTTCACAGTTTCGTAATTTTGTCAGTAGCCCTTGACTTTTTGACGGCCTGCCAGCTGACATTGTTAATAATTACTTTTTTAGCTTTGGTCACTCTTTTTGCATGAGAATGACCTCTGCTTTTTCAGCGTTTTTATTTAGTTATATCCCGTAGCTTTGGTGTCATTTCTTGTGTGTAACTCAGCATGCTTGTATCATTCTGAAAAAGGCATTTCAGTCTTTCCCTCTTTGGCCCTAATTCCTATGGATCTTATTTTAGAAAGTGGGCCAAAGTAGGAATGGCTGGAGGTAGATTGAGGCCGATGCCCTGGCTCTCCAGAGAGACAGAGGTGAGAAACTGAGAGCTAGTGACATGCATAAAATGAAATGAAGAGTATAAAAGATGCTTCACCTGATCTTTGGGTTCACCTCTGTCTCTGAGGTTAAATCTCAAAGCAACTGTTCTTGTTTCACTTTGTGCATTTAAACAGGCTTTTAATAGCATGCCCTGCTCATTTCCCTTGGGTTTCCATCATATCATCTCATAAGGTGACTGCTTTATTAAATGTCCTCTTGCATTTTGGCTCCCCTCTGTCTCCAAATCCCAGCACCTTCTCCTTTGAACCTGGGTCTGATAAAAGCAAAAGTTTTAGCTTCTAACGTTTGTTCAAGGGTTTGGGTATCTACATTGAGTGTCTATAGATGACATTTGTTGTAAAGTAATGTATTATCAACTTGGAGGGACAGAGGGAAAAAAAACAATTAGCACCAAGCTGTACATGCATATGCTCCCAGCCACGTATTTCATATATTTAAGTTTTCACTGTTTGTCATTACGGTTGCTATGGTTTTGAGTTTGCAAATTAAATCTACAGGAAAATTCAATCTGAGCTGTCATAGCGAGGTAAAGTGTTTCAATGGACACTTACCAGACAATCAGAGAAGAGTATTCAAACAAACTGTGGTGGATATATAGCTTAAAATCAATTTCCAAAGCTATCATTCTTACTTTGTGGTCTAGGCTAAAAAAAAAAAGCAATTTTAGTTTTGTCTATGAGCTTTTCACACCATCTATCAGATTATCTGTAACTCAAAAATCCAATGTGTGCAGACTGTGTGTCCTCCATGTGCTGCCGTCCAAAGACATGCATGTGGAGGTGAATTGGTGGATCTAAATTGGCCACAGTGTGAGTGTATCTCTCTGTGTTAGCTCTATGATTGACTGATGATTGATCAGACTGTACCTCGCCTCACGTCCAGACCCTGCTGGGATCCACTCCAACCCTCTGCGACTTGTAAAAGATCCCCACTAGAAACTGCATATAACTGTTAGAAGTTTGCATAAACACAAATGTTTGTTGTAATGCTTCCTGAATGCCTGCTAACATTTACACCAAAACACACCCATCCCCCATTTGCACCATCTCTTCCAAGAAACCCCAGGATATGGATCTACCATATGTCAGCTGATTTTTATATGTTTATTTGCCATACGCAGAACCTTATTTTTCAATGACCCCATGATATAACAGCTAAATCTGTCTACTGCCTGCTCTGTTCAGGTTACACTATTTTAGAGCAGCCTTGCCCTTTTACCTTTGGGAACTGCAGGTTGTATGTGCAAAGGTTCTGTATCAGCTTCAGTCTTGCTTCACTGCACAATTTAAATTAAAGAATTATATTGGAACTAAAATATAATGTGAATTGGCCTAATTGTATCAGAAGAACTTGTGTATTTTACATCTGATAGAGCCTTATCAGAGTTTGTTCAGTACCTAGTGTCTAGTTTAAAATTGCTTCTTGATAAAAGGCAATAGGGAGGTGAAGCTCAATGGGGCCTTTTGAATTAAATGCAAATATTATTACAATGAATGTGCACCCATTTCTAAAGTCATATAAAGTTTAATATTTTAAACAAATGTGTTTTACAGTGAGTTGAAAATGTTTGATTGCGGGTTCATTTTTGCAAACAGCAGCAAAGAACTTCATCCATTTCTCTTATGTTACTCTTCTTACATATCCATATTTTCAAACAGTATTGACCTCCCACGCCCCAAAGCACCAGACTTGACACATGGGCTATGACTTAGATGTGTCTGTGTAGGTGACTGACGTAAGTAAATGTGCTCAAAGGAAGTACGGCAAACCAGGGGCCCATTCAGGAGAGGATGTGTTTATTTGTGTTTAACATCAGATAAGTTGATGAGAGATGGAGTGGGTGGGTTCACAACACTTATTTGATTCCTGTCCCCGCCCACAGCCATTACCGCTGCCCACAGCTCTGTTCTCACTAATGATTTTTGAGTCGACCCCTGAATACACCTCCTTCTGACAGGCCCTCATTGTTCCTTATAGCATTTGTAAACCCCAAAAGTACCATCGACTTGAACTGCTGTGTAACTATAGAAACGGCAAGTGCAACTATGTCGTCCGACGCTCCCCCACAGTTGGCATTCAAAAGGTCAACTTTAATGGACTGCTATGTCTATCCGAATGCTTAGCTTGTTTATGTGGCGTCTGAGGGAAATGTATGTGTGAGGTGTTAATCTGTGATACTCTGAAAATGTGTTTTGAAACAATAGGTCCTTGTAGCTCATGCATTTTAATGGACGTTATGTTTACATCGCTTTATGATCCCAGAGCTTTTAATGTATTTTACTGCAGTTGCCTGGGGTTAGAGGAGGATGTTATGAGACGCTATCCTTATCTTTATCTTTTAGTGTAATATATTGTCATTCTATGCATTTACAGCCTATAAATACCTACACATGTCAGAACCAAAACTACAGAGACTTGACAAATGTACTAAACCAACACCATGGCATTTTCCCACTGTTATTTTCCACTGACAGACCTTGATTGGTTCGAAAAGCTGTCAGTCTATTTTTTTTTATAAATGTTGTAACTGTAATGAAATTTAGCAAGATAAAATCCACTTTTGAGAAAACTTTATTTCTAATAGAGTATGAGATTTCCTGCTAGCTTCTAAGTTGTAGCTCGTCTCATAGAGAGAAGGTACTGCATCCACTCAGTAGGTGATGCTCCACCTTAAACACATTTGAATTGTGTATTATATTTCACTTAACATAAAGTAGTGAAACTATTTTGGTTAGGTTTAAGGGTATTTTTTAAAGTTGGAGTTTAAATATTTTTTAAACAAGTTTCTTTTTTGTGTAACATTAAAATGGTCCTCCACTCATAGCACATACCACTTACTCTAGCGACCCGGGTTCGATTCCAGCTGGATCCATTTACTCAATGTCTTTTCCCTCTCTCTCACCCTGTTTCCTGTCTGTCTCCACTGTCTCTATGAAATAAGGAGAAAAAAGACAATCCTAAACATGGCACTTGCGTCCCAACATCCACAAACGGCAACTGCTATCACAACTTGAGATTGACGAGGTACAACAGGACATAAAATCAGAGGGGAGTTAACATCAACTCCCCATCCAGAGATTGGGTACGAAGCCCCAATAATAAGTGAAATAACGCTGAACAAGGCAGCAACTGACCTGAGAGCTCACTGCACTCCATGAGCGCCAGGCTGCACAAATGAACCAGCTGCTAAAGGAAGGGACCTACCCTGAATGGCTAACTGAAGGACGCACAATCCTGATCCTGAAGGAACCCTCAAAGGGTATGGTCCCACCCAACTATCAGCCAATAACCTATCTCTCCACAACATGGAAGCTCATGTCAGGCATTATAGCGACTAAGATAAGTGGGCACATGGATCAATACTTGAACACAGCACAGAAGGGCATTGGCAGAGATACCAGTGGAGCCAAACACCAGCTACTGGTGGACCAAACAATCACCCGACCTGTGCACTGCCTGGATTGATTACAAGAAAGCCTATGACTCAATGCCGCACTCATGGGTCATTGAATGCCTGGAGCTGTACAACATCAACCTTCATTGCAAACTCTGGGGCTGTGGAAAACCACCCTTGAGACCAATTGCAAGCCACTTGCACAAGTCTCCATCAAATGTGGACTCACTCTGATTCTATCTTTCTGATTGTGTCCTTCTGACATGGACAAGCACAAATGTTTGATGCCCACTGATGGTCCTTTGAATGTATGGGACAATCATAGGATATGGGCTCAATCAGTTGGTTTATATTGATTTGTTCTTAATTGATTTGGTTGTGTAATGGAGGCTATGACAGTGTTGTATATATGTACAGTACATTTGAAATGAAAGATCTCATTTATCCCAGCCATGGCACTACTTTATAAAGTATATAAACAAGCATTGACATGTAGTTTTAAATGTTAATGTTAATATATTTTATTCTAATAACACCAACACCACAAAATGAATGTCTCTTAAAAGTCAAGATTCTTAAGTGACTCTTAATGAGAGTGGAAAGACAAAATGCAGAGGAGTAAACAGTAAAAAGTGAGACAAAAATAATGCTGATAAAAGATCTTCTCTTTTCTCTTTCAAACCTGTGAATGTTTTCATATTGGCGTTGAGTTAAAGTGTACCGAGCAGGAACAGTAAGTCCTAATTTTTGCCTGGAGAGAAAATCTGGAAAGAACCCATTGCAACCCAATGACCGGTGAAATAAAATGGCCTTGGTCTAAAGGTGAATGAATCCACTGTTAAGTTTTATTCAGGACCAGTGTTAACATGTGGTGAATTTAACAGGCATCATACATTCATCTTTGAGCTGATGGCTGTTTATTTATTATTATTATTTATTATTTATTATTTATTAGCTGAACTCTTGCAGACACTTAACTCCTATTGGAAACTTTTGAGTAGAAAGTATGAAATCTGTCATGATAGATTTGTTCACAATATCTACTATATTACATCTAAATGGGAATAGCCCCAGTCCCCTCTCTGACCCTGACCCACCCCTCTCTCATCTCAGTGTCATCATCACTCGTCTCTGGGTTAAACGTCAAACAGCGACCTTTGATGCGGCGAGTGTTTGTGGGTAAACACTGGCGGTCTCAGGGACTGTCAACATGCACTGCCAAAGAACATCTTTGTAAGTTGCCTCCAAAGCATGCTGGGATTGATCTTTTTCCTGCAAATGTCACCCTGGTAGTCTGACTCACTTTGCCCAGTCATGTCAGCTGTCATTTACGTAAATTTGATTTGAATTTTCTCTGAACCATGACGTCCAGTTCATTTTGGTGCCTTTTGAAATGGCCAGAACTAATTGGAAAATTCTTGGAGACCACAATTATGAAATTAAAGTTTGGCCACTATTTATTAAACTCTGTTTCAGGAGTTTGCAGTTTGTTTGTTTGTTTGTCCCTGTTCTGTCCAACATTTTGATGAGTTAATGACTCCATATTAACACAGCCATCATCTGTCATTAACAGTTCAGATCAAAATACTACTCCATGTCCTTGTTTTACCTTATTTCACTGAAAAATGTAATACTTAGTATAAAGACACATGTAAACTAATGTCCCCATTGGTTGTGTTGTGTATGGAGTTTTGTGTGTAATGTATAAACACTAAAAAGCATAAATATTGAGCATGGGCCGTGCTGACAATGTACACAGGGAGTTGCTCTATAAGCTGCTGAACCTGAGGCATTTTACTGTAAGGACAAAACACACAAAGACACCATCTTCATTCTTTTGCAACAATGACAACAAACTCAAAAGAATTTGAACAACACCATCAACAATGTCTTGTTGTCAGGTGTTTTCTCATCATGTTTACTGTTTCTTTAAAAGGCAATTTGATGCCACTCTCAGTACATACAGAGATAAACATTCACACATAACATGCTCTGACAATGTACTTTATTGCTGAGACAAACCTTCATTCATCACAAACCTGACCTGTAGCACTTTTGTAGTTTTGTAGTAAGCTTTAGCAACACACAGCTCATCCCACAAATACAATTTATTTCATTTTCCACTGCTGGATCTAGTTAGCCATTGCCTGGAGCTCTGAGGTGTGATTCAAAACAAATGGGATTGGTCTCAATCCCTGTTTCATCAACACAGAGAAGAGCATTATCTTATTGCCGTGCTGTCGGTAATCTGCCATTGTCGTCACTGTGACACAGATGCGTATTTTTTTCAAATTTTGATTTCCGGATACAGGCCTAATGAGCTCAGAGAAGAGTTCATGGAGTCATCGTCAGACACAGCAGATAATCACAAGTAAATGTACTATTTAGAATAAAAGGTGATTCAGATGCTTGTAAAAATATTACACTTACGCAATACTTCCCCAACTATTAGTTCCAGTTGGAGGGTAGGGGGTTAAAGGAAGTAGGTAGCCCTGAGGGGACATGCTGTTGTCTTTGAATAAACACAGTGAAATCATGTGTTCACTTTAAATAAGAGCCTGTTTACACAACGGTAAAATGCTAATACTAATAGTATAACCTCAATGATCTGCTTTCACAGGGAGACAATCAGCTGATGGGAACTAAAGTGCCCTGTCAGGCCAAGAGGGTGTGTTATTATACAGTAATTACTCGACTATACTTTCAAATTACAACTTTTTAATCGTCTTTCTTTTTCTTTCTTGCCATCTTCACAATTTACACCACAACATAGCGTGTGTCACGACAAAATCCAGATTTAAAAGACGTGAATGTGCTTCTCCTCCAGCAGTGCTCAGTTTGTCCTCTCTAGGCAGCTGTAGAAACAAGAAGGGGAAGAAACAGCTTCTTCCACTGGTTTTATCGAGCTTAAACTGTCTATTTTTCTGTAGACAGAGATTCTCAAAGCTTTATTTTTTTTTTGTTCAACTCTACTACAAAAATTTACCTGAACCTTTGCAAAGCACTTCATTGTAATAAGGTATTCAATTATTCCATCACTGTCCAAACTTAAACCACAGTTGAAATGAGACACTTTGGAGAGAACATAAATACATTTGCTTCCAGGTAATGCCTTTTCTCTGCGTAGCAACCTTCAACAGCCTATTTTTGATGTTTTATCACCTGTGGGTCTTTGTGACGTTGCTGATGAGTAACCACAGCCTCTCTGTCCTTTGTTTGGGCCAGTTGTTGACCTCTGAAACAGCTTTATGTCCCGCCTTCCTCCTGAATAGCCTCACAGGTTGTCAGTTATGCTTTGGTCTTTGTCAAAGCTCTGATTGGTGTTTCCGGTCTCGTCATGCTTCACTCTGCTCCGGTCTACTTTACTGTGTGCTTTGGCCTGGCAGGTACCGCGCTGTCACTCATCAAACACTGCTGTTTATTTTGTGTTGTGATGATAAACAGACTAAATGCTGAGAGCCACAGAGAGAGGAGAGAAGGCTGGTTGTCCCATTATGAAATCACTTTGCCAGCAGCTGTAGAGTAATTACATTTTATATTATTGGAAACCCCCTCCAGATGCTATCCCCTCTACGTCTGTTTATTCATTTAGCCTTTGGCGGGGTCAAAAGTCAGCAGTCCTATGTGTTATATCCACTTTAAGGTTGCATTAGAATTTAAATGAGCATACTGTATGTGACTGTACCTCTGGGGATGTCATTTCTCCCGTTCGCGTCCTTGACCCTGTTTGGAAACTGAACTCTGTGACTTGGTCCCGCAGCGCTGTCTGTTCAGCGGTGACCGAGTGCAGCCTGGATACATCCCACTGAGTTTGTCACATGACAGATCGGATCGCTGGCTTTCGCCTGTGTGTGTGTCATGCTTATGGAAACATTGTGTCTGCTAGACCTGCTGTGACCTGGTTTTGGTTGTCATTTAGTTTAATCTGCCAACAGATTAGTGCAAAACAAACAAACACCAAAACACAACATCAAGAGTTGAATATACAGTAGTTCTGCTTTTATATTCGGCTTAGTATGTAAATACATGAGCAGAATATCTAGTAAATGTGTAGTAAAATACACATCAGACCCTAATCTTATTGGGGGCTTTTTCAGCAGTGATGCAGCAGCAGTATGCAAAATTAAATAGCTCAAAAGTCCTTTCTTGTACAACACAATCGATTCTTCTGTCTGTATGTATATTAAAAGACAGTGAAAACCAAGTTGGGTCATTTTAAACTTAATGTGATGGTGATGTTATTGAATTTGTATTGTTTGCACCGTTAGAAGGCTTCACATGGGGTTTGCAAATGATTTAAAAGGTGAAAGTGTGAGGAAAAGGAAAACAACATCTGGATGGATCCCTTCCAAAATGGGGCTTATCAATGAGCTAGTCTTATCCTGTTCAATGAGCCTTAATTGCTCTTTTATAGATAGCAGTGCATTTAAATACTAAAGTGTGTATTACATAGTGTATAATGCAATATTTTTTAAACTTCTGATGCTTAGCTTTTTATGATTTAAATTAGAGGTGTTTAAGCTGAATTCAGAAAGCGTGATAGCATCTCAGAGCCATGTAGATTTGGTCAACTTTAATTTTGATTTATCAAATGAGCTACACTTCCTTGCGGTGTTGTCGCCGACCATCACTGTACACGGTGGTCATACACATGAGCTTATTTCCAAGTGATGTAGAGGCACGTGCCTGTGGGAAGCTGCTGTATATCTGAGATCAATCTTGTAGAAATCCATATCCATCCATCTGCTGCTGGGTTATGGCTTGGATAATGCAACACACAAAGTTCACAAAAGTCACAAAAGCTTCTTTTAGCTATTCATCCCAGCTAAACAGGAAGTGCTATTTAATGATGCGGCATAGACTCGAGAGATGGTCCGGGACGTGGTTTTGTGATTGTGATGAAGCCAAGTCTGCACAGCTGACTTCCCTGGAGCAACAGTGCTGTTAATGGCAGCCAGAGTTTTTGAGCCTCATCTCACAACTTCCCCCAGAGACCACCCCGATCTAGTTTACTGTCCTACTGCTGCGGCTTTTTATAGGCCCGGCCACGAGGGCACCAAGTCCTCCGGGGAGCAGACCCATATCAGCCACCATTACGCTCCCACTACACTGCTGCAGAGCGGCCACATGTACAAAGTACCTGTGCACACATAGTACAAGAAGAGTCAACATTTAGCATGACTCAGGGAGCCAACGCCGAGACAGTGACCTGCGTCCAAACCGCAACCAGCCATCGCTCATCTCAGTCTAACGAAATCAATTTGGAGCAACCTGAGAGTTAACAAAATCAGGTTTGATCAAGTGGGTGTTTGACATTTTGTGAAATGAATGGACGTCTGGTAAAGAACATTTGACTTTTCGCTCATTGTTTGATTTGCCAGCCCAGAGTGTCATTGTTATGGTTTATTTTCACTGTGTGCATTGCATTGATTTGGCCTCAGCAGGTGTCTGTTTCTAGAAAAATTCACCTCATGCTACAAACTTTCAGGGCACAGCAGAAAAACAGACAAAGTGCGTTGAAGTATTACGTTTTAGCTCAGATTTATCCGAAGCTGAATCCAAATTATGCTCATTAGTTGTGAGCAAGCACATCAAGATCAAGATTTTGGCGTCAACACTTCTTTGATTGTCACTCTGTTGTGCTACTGTAAAGCTCAAAATATAAATGATCAACGTGATATAGCCAGTATTCAAGTCTGCTTGCTTTTTCTACATGCAGTGTCAGCACATTATTCAAACGCACTCATCTGATGCAAAACCTGTTTGTGTTTATGAGCCAATGTTTTGCCCAGACTAAGTGTTTTTAAATGAACTGCAGGGAAGTGTTTGTCCTCAGCCTGTAGGCGTGCACTTGTGGAGGCGCTTAAAGGCCACTGTGGCAGCGAGCAGTGCAAGTCACCGATGTATCGACTGATCTTTGTACAAAAACAATGACTGCCGGTTTTGGAGATTGAGGGCAGGGGGTTTAGGGAAAGTTGACGCAGAGAAGGGGAGGGGGGATAAAGCAGGAGTAATCTCACTGCTGTGGCCCAGTGGCGTAAATGAGGATACAATATTACGTAACCCGGACAGAGCAGAGTGGCGTGGTTTAAGGCTGGAAAATTACTCGAGTCACTTTGCGTGTTCGTGTTGTATGATGATGCCAGTGTCTTGCAGCAACACGTCACTGCCAGCATCTCTTTGTGTTTGTTTTGGGATGCACAAAAAAATGACGGCTGGTGCAGGTGGTCAGGTCTTGGCATTTAAAGTGACTGGTGGCATTACACAGGAGGAAACAAGAGAAAAAACACTGGCAATTGTGCTTATCTGAGAAATCAATAACACACTTCAGCCTCACCCGAAACTGATCTCATTTTTTTATCTTAATGTCTGTAAAAAACACAACTTATTTTCTGCTTCATACCTTTCTGTGTTACCTTTTTCCAGCTTGATAGATTAAAAACAGAGAATAAATGTCTTTACAGAGCTTTGTTTGAGGTGTGGTTCAGTTCAGAAGGTATATCATTAAGGTTAAATAAATGGAAAAAACTGAAAAATAAACTGCACTAACCAAAAATTGTTGAAAACTATGCTGAATGATACATGGCTCCTGTATTTTGTCATCCTTTTCCATCCAGGCTTAAAAAGCAGATTGACAGTGTGTTTTCCAATTTACTTTTTAATTAAACTAGATTCACATTACTCAAATTGACCATATAATCACTAATTCCATAGACCCTTGGCAGCGCTGGAGACAGGGGTTTGTAAATTGTTATTGGCTCTTTAAAGGAAACCCACATAATGTGTAAAGGTATAATGATGTCACTTTGTGGAGTTACAGCAGGTTTTGCTCAGTGGTTTGGCTTTGGAAAGATCTGGGGTCTGTTTTCTGTAGTGTGTCACCTCGGGGCGTCCTGCGGGGAGGATCACAGAGCTCCAGAGAACTGAGGACATAGGGGGCTAAGGGAAGCCAGCTGTTGATTGTACCAGCCCATTGGAAAATGTGATCAGCTGGGGAAGGTCTAGTGATGAAAATATGAATGTGTGTGAAAGTTGAACAGTATAGACGGTAATTACAGAAGCTAAATCTTGAAATGTAGAGTGGTGTGCTCATGGGCAGTGCGTCAGTGATGGGAACTAGAGAAGGTGACAAGGTGCTATTGTTGGTCTGTGGCTCTGGTTATGATGCACTTTGATTAAAATTGTTTGGGCATGTAGTGAAGGCCCATTTCATTTAAACTTGGACTGTCAAGCAAAAAAGACTCTTCAAAATTGTTCTTATTTTAGTGTTTATATTTGATTCAGTGACATTAATTAATTACCGACTTAAAAATCAAATTGAAGACATGAACAATGATGATGTAGGAAAAGCAGAAACACACAAAAGGTTTGAATCTGCATGATAAGATTAAACTGCGTCTCTGAAGCTGTAAGTAAGGGTCAAATCCACGCTCGATTACTCTGTTGTGGTGTTTGACAGCAGTAAACCTCTGCTTTGGCAACATGTTGGTGACAGCGATGACGCACTGCTTTGAACGGGACGTAGAGAGGACACAAACACACCTCAGAGCAGTTGTACAGAAAACGGAGCCAGGAGACTTAACTCTTTTCCTCTGAACATTGTGGTGATGTAAACAGTAAAACCACGGTTCAGGTCGTGGCCAAGGTTGGCCTGCTCCACACGAGACAACTCAATACTGCATTTGTTTGACCTGCCAGCTTCACTCATTTGGAAAACACAGTAATTCATTTAGTCAAGGATTTTTCCAAAGAGATATTTTATAGATGTCAGCAATTAACTCTTCATTATTGTCAAAAGCTGAATCAGGGGTCGCAATGCCTTATTTCACAATTAACGACCCTTGACGTGCAGTTGAGTGTGGTTAATAAAAGTATTTCACAGTTTTGTCCAGTCTTTCAGAAATTAATTACTGGCATTTAAAAGATTCGCAAAATCAGGAGATTCCACTGTAAAAAAATGGGCTTCATTAACAGCTTTTTAAAATACTTTTGTACTTTTTCTATTAGAGGGTCTGAGCAATGCTGTACGGGTAACTTTGAGACATCTATTGGGTTATACAAATAAAATCACTTGGACAATTAGACATTATTTT
Organism: Rhyacichthys aspro; assembly: GCA_036850595.1. NCBI lineage: Eukaryota > Metazoa > Chordata > Actinopteri > Gobiiformes > Rhyacichthyidae > Rhyacichthys > Rhyacichthys aspro. Next base: position 11,565,867 of record CM072155.1, read on the forward strand.
TTAGATAAATGGGAGATCACATCCATTCAGTCAGCCATGTTGTATTATCATATACTTCTTTAAGCATTATTCACTGGCTTGTTGTCACATTTGCACACATTTACACCAAAATAGTATCAGTGTGTTGCAGTTAAAGCAGCCATTCCCCTTCAAAATACTGTCACTATTGTTTTTACGATTGGTTGTATGTCTGTTGTTGTATCTAAATCCAAATGTGGGATTTGCATACATATAAACTAATCATCTCAGTTTATAATTACCATTCAGTTCTCAAAACAAACCTTCAAAACTCCCTACTGCTCTTGTACTTACTATGAAGATGGGTAATAGGCTGTTATGAAAAGTATCTTCTATTCAATATCTCACTGACAGCAGCAACTTCAAAAGTCCAAAGATACTTTTTATGTGTGTGTTAGTCCTGTTTGTTTGTCGATGCCAAACTGTACCAGCAGAAGCCGAGGGCACGGTTATGGTCGACCTGGAGGTTTTAGGGGCACAGCTGGGCATTTGTTCCTGAGAATAGAGACTTGACTGTGTACAGAAGTGAGGTGTAGACCTGCTGTCTGGACCTAGTTATGCTCTTGAGCTCCATAACCTGTTTTCAGACTCCAGGGAGCAACACATGGGGAGTTCCTGGGCTACTTTCTCATTTACATTCATTTCTTCTGTGGAAGCCTTGTTCACTACACGGTAAATAGTACATTCCTTCAATTAAGGACACTTTACTTGATATAAAGCAGTCATTCACGTTAAACAAATCTTTAAATTGAAAGCTCTTACTACAGCTTATTTCAGCAACAAGCATCCATGTGTTTACTGTGCTGCCGTTTCAATATCTGTCAATAAAATCTGAACATTACATAATGAGTCTTCCTCTGCTCTGGTGACCGCAGTGACCAGCACTGACTCCGGAAACTTTCCTGTTGTTGTTGACTGCAGCTAATGACCTTCTCCAACTGTCAACATTTTCCATTTGATTGATAAGGCTATGTGCTGAGTCGAATTAATAATGCATGACCGCTCAGTGTATTCCTTTATTTATTGATGCCCTCTCTGTTCATGTGTTTGTGTGTTTACAGATCCGGCGCAGGAGGCCCACACCTGCCACACTCTTCAGAGTAGCCGACCAATCATCTCCTGACGACGACCAGTCCTCTCATCAGGTAAAGGTGAAGTCAAAACACTTTTCTATTTTTTTTTTTTGTCTGTGCACCTGCTCCAATTTTCCCCCCACAGTTTATTTGTGATGTGACTCATTGTTATTTATTATTGACAGCCACAACCGTAATTTTAACAGTGCAGTGTGTGGACCTTTAGCAGCAGCAGTCTGCAATTCCACTTTTCAAACTACTCCTTTCCAGATCTTTTGAACCCCTTTAATACACTCGCAGAACATACTGTTGTCTATGAACAAATTTTATTTTTTATTTAAAAATGTACACACTAAGTCAGTTTATTTCATACAGGATTGTGTGTTTAAATTAGCAGTACTCATTTTGCCATTATTTTATACAATGCACCTTTAAAGCCACCCTTGCAGCTTTTAGTAAGTCTATGTACTGTACTTATGTATGTTATGACTATATTTTAAAAAAACAAACTATGATGTAGTGTATTTACCAGACTTTGTTTTGCTTCACATTCCTATAGCATTATGTACTAATAGTGCTCTCCAGCAGATGTGAGCAATTTTCACCCTCTCCTAGAACTGGCCAGTGGGTAAAAGCTAAGCCTTTACTCTGGTTTATGAGCAAGTTTTACACACTTATTGTTTAGCTTTATAAACTTATTTAATTCAATGAAACGTACTTCCTTGGAGCTGTGTCTTTCATAAAGCTAACACTATGTGCCTGTCTTGCTTCCAGTAATGCCCCACACACTTCAAACAATGATGAAAACACAGACACTAAGACAGCAGTGTGTGTAAAATAACTTTTTGCTTCCACTTGTGATTCTAATGTTTTGTTTGTTTGTTTGTTTGTTTGTTTTTTAAGTTTGTGGGGTAATTCATTCTCTGCATTTAACCCATTCAGTGGAGCAGTGGGCAGCCAGTCAGGGGGCACCTGGGGACCACCTTCTGATCTTGCTTCAGTGATTGGTCATGTTACAATTTCATCCCAGCAGTTGAAGTTAGGACCTTCTTGCTCTTGGACGACATGCTGCTAACCACTCTATAGTGCTAGCTGTTTACCATATGGACAGCCTACTAATGCCATCATATCACCATTAAAAATATATAAATAAAAATGTAATCCTTTAAAATTGTTTGAAATTGTTAATGTAAGTATGCACTAACTTACTTTTGCATTCAAACAGGAACCTATGGTCTTGTTTGCAGTTCATATAGAGATCTTTTAAAAATATTTATAAATCCTTATAAACCTGTAATATATCTAAACCTCAGAACTATTGTGGGACACTTGTTCTTTGTCTGTTTGCAGTGGGTCGTAGGAGAAAACGGCGTCCTCAAACCAAAACGCGTCAATCCAAATGTGTACCAGCCTCCATCACTCAAAGGTCAGTGTTGTCAGTGAGCATTGGGAGCTACAGGTGTTGATGTGCTGTGATTCTTCTTTTGTTTAAACCCTTTCTGTTTACCTTGCTCGGTGCTGTCTTGCTTTCCATGCTTCATAATAAAAAACAATGCATGCGACAGATGGGTAGACCTACAACTAATGATGCATGTGCATGCGCCATACGTATGATTTTGTTTCTATGTGATCTCTCAACAGACGGATCTTTTAAAATGATAGAGAAAGTAGGAGAGATTAGGCCGTAACAGCTGTGAGACAGTGAGTGTGAGTCTAGGAAGCTCCGGATCATCCAGGATTACACCCAGAGGGACACACACAATAAAAACCCACCACAATGACAAGAGTATAGCCACTGCTCGTTACATGTGGTCATTAGACGGACAAAAGTTCTCCATGGAGCTTAATTTGAAAGGGATTGCTGCCTTTGTACTCCATGTTAAATGATGATATAATGAAAGTAGAAAGTTTTGTCCCTGCAACAGAAAACTACTGCAGACATAAGTCACCTCAATAGGAATCCTTTGTAACTGCTTACCCTTAACTGGATGAACAGCATAATAGTGTGAAAGAGTGAAGTCGGGGTGACCCAGAAGAGGAGGTAATACCCTCTTACACTAAGGGAGACGGGAGAGAAGTGGCAGGAACAATAGAGGACCAATGGATGAAGTCACAGTAGGCCTTTGAAGCCACAAACCGAGGTAATGATGCTATAAGCTAATACTGCATTTGGAAAACAGCCAAGCAGTGACACAATTAGCTAGTGACAGTTTATTATGTAGGCAGCATAAATGGGTCATACAGTATGTTCTTAAGTCAACATTGTGATTAACTGAGCTTGTGTATCTTATAAAAAAGAAAGCATCAGGTGAACACACTTAAAAGCATTTATATGGCACACTACTATTTGTCTATAAAAGATTAAAGGAACCAAATACAACTGGAATAACTACTTTCTTCCGCCATTGATTCAGACAAACCAACCAATGGGAGCCTCCGTTGTTCGTATGTGAACATGTGACTGGCCAAAGCTCGCTGTGACACTCCTCTATGTATTAAAAGATTTAAAAATAAAGCCTAGATAACAATCTCTGGTCTTTTCTCACACATGACTCTTAATACAATGTGATAATTAGGCGATTCTACAAAAACGCCCAAAAATGCCTTGCCTTTTGGAGCTGAGGTGATGGAGTGATGAACCTACCTCAATAAAACAGCTGCTACATCGCCAAATTACTATAGGATCCTGCCTTCACTTTCTCATCTCTTGGTCCACTATTATTGTCAGTGTCTTGTGTGAGTCAGCATCACCAGCCGAGAGCGCTGGGGAGGAGGGGGGTGCAGGTTAGTCGAGGGCACCAACAAACAGATGGGGACCAGGGTGAAAGCAGGGATAAGCATCAGTAAACAACAGCGGTGAGGGCTCCACTGTCAGACGAAAAGGTGCTAGATGCCATTTTGCTCCTGTTTCTTGTTTGTCCGTGTGTCTGTCTGTCACTGCATGTGTTTGATTGGACTCCTGCCTGGCGTAGATGGATAAAACTCTGACCGTGCTGAAGCGTGGTAAACCAAAACAACATATCCCTGAATCCCTGTGTCCATGTTGGTGTGGTCCTGTCCTCTTGTGTGTCCCTCTGTGTAGCTGTGCAGAAGATGGCTGAGGCACATATGCAGAACCTAGGTGTGTACCCTCCTTTGGAAGACCCTTGTGAAGGGGATGAGGACGTGGACGACTGGCATGGGGAAGACGGTGAGGATACCCATCTCCCACTCAAGGGTGTTCCGACAGGGCAAGCAGTGGTGGCAGAGATAACCCTTTTTTAAAGTTGAACACACCCTCAAGCGTCTGACGGCACTGTGCCTTCACTTATCTAATCCTGCTTTGGTTTTCCGCTGATAACGATATTTCTTATCTTCTCAAAATACTGGCCAAACATAAACAACGTGGCATGACTTTAAGAAAACCTTTAGTGATAATCTAGTGTGACATTCAGTGGCAGCAAAGTTAAAACATTTAAAGGAACACCTTGAAATATTGGTAAAGAGTATTTTATTGACATTTATTGGAATAATAATGGTACAATTCAATACACTTAACGGTGGTTTGTGTAGTTTTTGCTATATAAAGCTAATCTAAACTGAAAAAAACAAAACAAAATAATTATGATTGTTTCTGACTGTTTTTTCCCAGTATCAAAATCAGGATTTGAGCCATATCTAATCTAAACTGATGTCTCTGTTCTTTGACTTCCCAAAGCCAGATTTGTTTGTTCACTAATTAAAACCGTCCACATAAATAATGTGACTGCCTTTGAGAAAACCCCCAGGGATAAAATTGTTTTAAATAGACTTCAAAATTAATGTTGACAGTCAAATTTTAAAACCAGTGTTTGGTTGGTTGTGACAGTCACAGACATTAGAAATTGGAAACACACACTTGTCTTCCAGGAATAAAATTATTGAGCCAGATAGTTTGTAAATGACAAGAAAAAGCTAATTTGAGTTAAATATTGTAGATGGCATTTACTGTTCAAATATTTTCCTGTTGAGTCGGAGAAAATGTTCAATCTCAAAAAGACACAAACCAAAAGTAATCTCATAACTTCAAACAAAAAAACAATGTCGTGATGGGTCAAAATGAGCTGGTTTTCCTCAGGCAAAACCCACAACCACACAGGTCAAGGGCTACTAAAAGCACAACATGGTGGATTTTCCTGCAAATGTCTATAAACACAGCTGGCCATGCACCTCATTCTTTCCCTGAGTCTCTATAAGTAAAGGTCAGATCCTTGTTTACTCAGGGTTTGGTTCCCTTTTTCAGCTCTTTTCTTCTTTCTTTTACAGGCTGTTATTGGTGGACAACAAAGGAATGATTAAATAATGAAAACTTTAGTGGTACTTTGACCCAAGTATCTGTACAAACCCAGTGAAATGATGACTTTTGACGTGGTTTGTCTTTGTCAATGATTGCGTTCTTCAAATGTTTTCATCTTTTCATGTGAAACCTGACATTTACAGATGCAGTTCTTTCTTGTAGGCCAGACAGAAAAATTGGAATGAACCATCCAGTGATATTTCAGCCTAAAAAATCTACCCACATCTGAGCATCTGTGCAAATCTGACACTGAATTCAAAACACGCTGCCTTATTATCTTTTCTTTGAAGCTGAAAATGATGCTTTGTTTAATCTTCATTATATCACACGAGAATGGTGACATTTCATTCAGAATTACTGCCCTGTCAGAACAGATGACAGACTCGTGGCATAAATCCCTTTGTGTCGTCCCACTGAAATACAAAGTACCCACAACAGCTCGACCAAAGATCCAGGCCGGGCCCTTTGATTACAGTTCATCTGTTCTCTTTAGACAAGGTTAATTCAGGGTGTTTGAAATCCTGAGTCCTGAAACTAGATGTGGCTAAAGCATAAGAAACCTGTGCTCAAATAAAAATATATACATCATTTTGAATAAATAAATAATTAGTTTAAGTAAAAGTGATTATTGTAATTATTAAGTAGGCTGTCTAGTCAATTAAAGTAATGAGCAAAAGAACCAGGCTGGATTCTCCAAGACTAAAGCCTACACTAGTCCTAATGAATCGTTAAGATAATGACACCAGTACTTGGTATTGAAGCCTTTGGTACTCATTTGAACTCAAGCCCATACAAGTACTTTACTAACAGCAGAGAGTTTTCAGTCCCCCTTTTCATTATATAATGCTGATTTATAGAAAATTATAGGAATGATAGGAAAATATGTGATATGTAATAAATTTGCTGAATATTCTTATAACATAACTGAACAATATTTGATCTCTTTGGCAGAGTTTGAATAAATAAAATACATACAAAAAATACCAGATCCTACACTACCTTAACATGGTGTCATTGACTTACATTTGGTCATATTATAGTCTATATCTTAATTGGCCAATAATCATAACATGGATGGTACCACTTTCTGTCACATCTTTTTGTGACAATGAAAATAATAATGAATTTCCAAAATGTTGTGCAACCTCAGGGCTTCAATTGTGAGGGAACACAGTGGAATGTCCCCCCAACGCGAGACTGGGACTTATTTGACGTGATCCAGCTTCTCCTCTGGATCTTTTTTTTTTTTTTGTAGGATTTTGTTCAAAAATGAGGTCATGGGGCCTTAAAATCTGATCAGATTCTGGTGTTTTTGAGTAAATCTTACTCTAATTTATAATTCAGACCCACTGAAATTACCCATTGGTTTGGGCCACAATTTAGCTTTTATGCAGCCTTCACATTCCCTGACTTTTTCTTTCTCCTCTGTGCTGCCGGAACGTGCCTCAGAATCAAACCTTCTCTGTGTTCCCTTACCTCCAGCTTTACCAATTAATCACTTTGCAGCCCTACACTATTTAAACATATGCAAATTAATACCATGAAAGTAAAGTTGATCTGTAAAAATAAAGAGTCAAAAAAACTAAACATGATCCTTCAAAACAAATCTCTGGACAAAGCATTTGAAAAACGCTGAAATCTGTGTGTGATTCATAAATACGTGCACTCGGTATTGAGTTCTCACAAGTACACATACATATATTCTCTGTTATCGAGTGTACCTATAGTCCTAATGAAACCACTTAAGCCCTGAACCATTTGTTTACACTCATTGTTGACACTTTAAATAAGCAGGAGTCATCAATCAGTCTCTTTGTTTGAAAATGAATCAAAGACAAGGTCAATTAAAGTAATCAACCTATTGTGACCAGATAGACATGGGTTAAAGTATAATCTGTCTCTATGTACAATCTATTGAGAAAGTTACCCAAGTAAATGAAAGAACACAGTGTGGTTCAGCTGCTGACATTCTGCTTTTTGTCTCTGCAGATCACCAAGACACAGCGGCCTCTGAGCAGCCCGACAGGTTTAGTAACAAGCAGATTCAAGCAGCGACAGAGGAAGGCGAGGAGGACGAGGAGGAAGAGGGGAAGACGAAGGCGGTCAGCTTCAAGGGAACAACGGAGGAAAACAGTCGAGGGAGTGACTGAGATTTATATTGTGCTTTAATGGGAGAGGATGAGGGTGTTAAATGAAATGGTTAAAAATCGAACAAAGTTGTCAAAGTCTGAATAAATGAGCGAAACAGAGGTACATCCATGAAATTGAACGTGTAAAGTCACCTCTAGACCAGGTGTGTTAAAGACAGAGGCTGCCTGTATGTTTAATGAGGAGGTGAGGAATGACGCACAGACAGAGCAGGCTCCAGACGCACACATTTTGGCCCTTAATGTTCCTTTGTTTTTAATCCGACTGGAGGGCTCAAGGTCAGCGCAGCCTCGTGCCCCGTGACAGCAGCCCTTCCTCTACCTTAATGCTTCTGCACAGAGCAACATGTTTCTTGAAAAAAGGATTGTCACAAACTCGTAGCAAGAGCGCACACTTTAAAATAAATCACTGTCCTATAAGTTCTTGGGTGTGTGTTTTGGTAAATCTCCCACTACAGATTGAAACTATGGCCTAAATCATGATGTTGGTTCTTTTAAATGCACGTGTCTCCACTGCCATCTTGTGACACGCAGCAGGAATTACAAGTAAAGTATCAACACATGAAATGAGTATTCAGAACATGAATGATTTTGAGTTTCGTTCTCTTATTTTGTATTTGTCCGTGAGTAAAATCAAATTCTAGCTTTTAAATGAACTTCATTCTATACTTTCTATATTTTTTATGCATTTCTCTTTCTCCTGTGAGCTGTTAGTGACTGAGAGCAACACACTTAAAAACATCCATCCAATGTGAACAAAAAGGAAAACAGTGTAATACAAGCAGCTGGTTTAAATCTCCACATTGTGTAAGGTAAAAAATTAAGGATTGATTTAAATTTGCATGAAAATTCTACCTTTAGACGTGTTTTGTTTTGGGGTTTTTTTGCCCCTAAATTTTTTGAGTCAGTTTATACGTCACTATTGAACAATTAAGGAACTGTTTTAAAATGTGTCCGTTCTAAAATATATGTGTCAAAAAGTGTGGCGAGAAATGAGACCTGCAAGTCTTGAGCTTCATGATTGTCTGTAGTGACTATGTCTATATCATGAATGACCAAAACTTTTTCAAACAAAATTGTCAGCCAAATTGTTTTATAAAACCTGGAGGTTATGTAACAAGCTGTATTTTCTCACATTTGCAACCTCTTCAAATGACAGTGGGACCAAATTGCAAGCCACTCAGGTTTGAACTGACTCAAATACTACTTCTGCCTTGTAAAATTCAAAACAAATGCGGATGTCTTTGAATGCTTGCTCTTAGCCACTGATTGGTCCCCAGTATAGACAATGGAGATGTCAGATATACACACCTTTAGAAGTGAAATGTGAATCTTCTTTGCATGGTAAATGACAAATTAATATTAAATAACACTACCTCTATTCTCCCAATATCCCTGAATATTTTGTAAAAAAAAAAGAAAAAAGAAGTACCCCACACATCTCCAATCACATATGAATACTAAATGTTTCCAAATGTTTGTTCATTAAGAATTTGTCATATTCCCTTTTGTAAATGGACAGTTTTCTATTGCTATAAAGTAGAAGTAGTGGTTCACTCATGAGGTGTATGTAATGCAAGAACTATTTTTCTATCTAATGGTCGCCGTACGAGTTAGTCTGCTCTAAACTGTTTCTACTGTATTTTAATCCTAACTATGAGAGCATTAAACTGGGTACTGACATTTAAACAGAAATAGTGCAACAAATGTTCATTGATTGCTATTTTTCCTTTCTTGTTTTGAAAAATCATTTGTATATTTACGCATATAGATTCAAAAGTTTTGTCTGCTCTAAGGTTTTCAGTGGAGGATAAATAAATCTTTGTACATACGAGCTGTAAAGTCTGTCTGTGACATTAGCTCTGCGTGGCTCCTCTGCTTATGTCCCTCTCTTTCATCATTGGTCAAAAACAACAACAACCGTGGGAAGGTGTGTATGAAGCTTAACTCTGTTTAGTTGTTTTTCCACTCTCTCGTTTCTAAATGTATTGTGGTTGTTTTAAGACAATGATAAAAATAAACTGCTTTCCTTTTCAACTATAAACACCTGTGTGAATCTTCATTTTTAGCTATTTTAGATTTAGATTGTTTCTATAAACACATTCAGCCTTTAGTTTTATTGAAGTTAGCCAATTTAATTTACATTAAAAGAGACTAGTCAAGACTGCGCTGATCGGGACCAAGACATTTCCAAGACCAGAGCCTTTCAAGACCAAGACTTTCAGCTAAAGTCAAGACCAAGACTGTCAGTGTGAGACCAGGTCAAGACCGAATCAAGACCAAGAGACCAAGACAGGTCTGGAATACTAAAACACTACAAGAGGCTTAATATTGAGGCTAATATGGCTTCTGTAACTTAAAAAAAACAAAACAAAACAAACTTCTGTAACTGCATGTGTTACATTGAAGGTATTTACATGGAGTTTTAATCATGTTTTTTATTCTACTACCGGGACAAACGAGTCCTAGACAACTTTCTACTTATGGAATAAATTAGACACGCAAAAGTATCTAATAAAAAAAAACGATGAACCGCATTTTCCAAAATACTGAACTATCCTGTTACTGGCCTGTCTTTTCAAACCCGGAAGTACAGTGTACCAATCCTCTTGCACTGCTGCAGCTCTTTGAAAGCGCGTGATGTTTTTGTGGCGTTTTGATTGAAGCCGTCTTTCCTAGTTTTTTTTACAACATATTAAAGTTATTTCATTTTACAGAATAAAAAGCAAAGTGCCAGCAAAAATAATGAAAATTTAAAAGTTGCATTCAACGCCCTAACAACCCTATAAATCAAAGCTTTAAAGCCACACTATATAACTATAAAAAAAATTAATCTGAAAATAATATCAAATTAATAATGAATGTTTCTTGACATGATGCAGGGAAATGATACCCCTTTAAAGAGAAAGTGAATCTGGCTTGACAAATAGCCTGTAGCTTATAGCCTTGAATGGGCATGTGAACACACAACAGAATATAACATGCTAACCTAATTTTATATCATAACTTAAACGATATTAGATATTTTTGAGAGGTAACAGCTTGATTGTAGCAGAACTTGTCTCTTATAGTTTTTTAGTAGTTTAAATTGTTCAGACAACTCTAGTCCCAGTCCTCAGACGGACATAATATAGTTTCCGAGAATATTACACAACAATTTCCTTGGCCTCGGTCTGGTTTCAGAGACAGGTTTGTGATCGTCCCGTGATTTTTGACTGCTGCGTCTCTTGCGTTAGAGACACATAAATATCTTGTTTGATCTCTCGTCTTTGACTGGTCGAAACCGTCACTTTCCGGAAAACCTGCAGAGCGATGATGGTGCGGTAAAGCAAGTGAGTTTATTCACTCAAATTAGGCTTTTTACAAAATGATCAGTTGCTTTTCCGTCTCATATCGTCCCCTGATGTAACTTTCCGGATCCATTTGCCTAAGGTACGGTGTGTTCATTTGTTTCTTTTTTCTTTGTGGTGTCACAGTTAGCAAGTGAAAATAACTCAGAGGCGAAGGTAAGTTAGCCTCTGAGCTAACTGGGGCAGCTTGCTAATAATAACAGCGGGTTAGTTAAAAGGACTGGGTACATTACAACAGGTATTATTTAAAAACATCTTCCTAAGTCATACTTTACTGTATATTCAGGGATTTATAACTGACAATGGTAATCTTGTTCGCTAGCATTACTATACTCCTGCATCAAAAACATTAGCATAAACCCCATGGGGTCTGACCACAGATGTATAATAAAATATAATAGTATAAATTATACTAGGGCTGGCCTGTATACACTACTACATTTTATTAATGAAATGGAGTGTATATGCCGCTTTATTTAATAGAATAGAGTATAAACTGAAGTTCATTGTCTCGTGGCTCCAAATACAACATAGACTCCTAATGAATCACTAAACTAACAAAGAGACTATAGTCAAACTCAAAACAAAAACATGCTGCTATTCTGCCTTAAACTTGCTGTTATAGTTTTGGTATCCCTACATAAACTGTCAATAAGTATAACAAAGAAGTGAAGACCCTAGGACCTAAGTATCTATCATGCAATGGTGAGTAAAGGCTATAAAACTGGTAAAACCTAAAATTTGACCAAAAGTCACCATATACTGCCTGTGCTTGAACCTAAATAGAGACAACAATAATAGACTTGTACAGATTACACTGTGGTTGATTAAACACATAATACTTTGCAGTGTAGCCTACTCTTAATAACTAAATGTTGAGTACTGGCCTGTGGTTATGTCATGAGACTGCAGTGAAAGAAACAGAAGACATTTATCGTTTCACTTATGCCACTTGACTGTGTTGCATTGCTTTACTCTTTGCTGTTTTTTACGTGACTAAAAGTGTCTTTCTCAGGTTTCACTTTGAACTCATTTACATAGAAGCAAACATAGAGCGGTAAATATAAACATTTAAAGGTTTCTTGTGTGACCCAAACAGAAATGTACAGTTTAGCTTGGCCTAGTTATTCATACTGGCCCAAAACGGATTAAGCAGATTATGTCAGGCTGACCACCAGTTACAAGCCCACAAAATATGCAGTGTCAGACCACAGCTGATGTCTAAAATATATTAGCCCATTCAGTGGTAGAAAGAGTCATATTATCTGCTCTTCGCTGCACGTTTATTAAAACAATTTATTAAAAATGTTTTTGGGAGGGCTGAAAAGACCCCTTTTATTTATTTATTTTTTCTGTCACCTGCATTAATCTCTCAGTTAGTGTCATTTTGACCATCACAAAGTAACCCCTATTCACATAACAGAGTGTTATAAGTGCTGCTACTTTGTTAACAGCCAGGTTGACACGACTTCTTCTATATCATATTTTCCTTTTAAAAAGCTGACTTTCTGCATTTTAGTTGATTGTTGAATTTGCATATTTTGATTGCTGAGTGTCACTTAACATTTTTTCAAGAATCTACCATGGTTTCCCCTAAACTATTCCCACCACTACCAAAGTCTATTATACTAGTTAAAATAACCAAGAACTAAAAAGCTATGTGCAATGTTAATATAAGGCTTTCCTGTCTGTCTCGTTAAACTGGATTTACAGTATGTGTGGTGCGAAGTGCTATTTTTATCCAACATATCGCCAATGTCATTTCATCATTACAGTATTAGATTTGTGTGTGTTGTTTTCCAGGGGCAGGGTCCTGTGTAAGAGCAGGTATGCCGGGTGGAGACCTCAGGGAGCTGGGGGGCAGCCTCCCGGCCATCGCTTCCTTAAACGCTTCCTACTCCACATCCCTGTCCATACCTTCTCCGTACTATTTCGTGCCTCCCGCAGAACGCAGGGCTATTTCAGATGTCCGCCGCACGTTCTGTCTTTTTGTGACGTTCGACCTCCTCTTCATCACCCTGCTTTGGATTATTGAGCTCAATGTGAGTGCTCTGTCTAAAAGTAATACAGTGACATGAATCATTAAGAATTACACTTGGGCACTTTTTGAATTTGATGTTTTTTTGTTATGTTTTGGCATAGTTTTTTGTTTACTATTTACACATTTTTTTTGTTGACTTTAACCTAGTTTTATTCCTTGGTGTCATTTGGTATCATTTCAAACGCTGCTCTGTTCCTCTGCAGATCTCCAACACAATCTGGGACAGCTTGGATAAGGAGGTCGTCCATTATAACTTCCAAACTTCCTTCTTTGACATAGTTGTAAGTTTCTTCACTGTGTTTAATTTTGAATGTGTGAAAATACATCAATCAAAATCTTAGTGAATTCAGGGTCAAGGAAATGAGCTGCAAATTGTTTATGTAAAATTTTATCTCACCATATGGCTTTTTGGCATTGTTTGAAATCACTCACTCTACATAATTAAGATAAGACATAAGAGTTACTGTCCAGCCCTATTTTAAGTAAATGCTACAATGAACCTTGTGCAGGTCACTTATCTGCATCTATTGACACAAAAGAAGCAATTTGATTACAGAGTCAACATTTGTGAACCATGTGATCCCATTAAAGCACTAAGGTCATTTTATTTCTCTTGTTCTTCTGCTTGTCTCAGCTCCTCGCCCTGTTTCGTTTCCTGTCTCTGCAAGTGGGTTACGCTGCGTTCAAGTTGAGGCACTGGTGGATGATTGCAGTGAGTGAGCACATGACACCTTCAAAAATGCCCCAGTTCTCAGGGTTTGATTTTCTGCCCCTAACTAAAATGTCCATCTGTGTCTTGCTTCCTCAACAGGTTACCACTCTAGTGACCAGTGCCTTCCTCGTTGTCAAAGTGGTCATAATTTCTCATGTAAGCTCGCCTCTTTTATAGCTACCCTTCACTTTTTGGGTGGTGCAGGAAACTACATTTTTACTTCTGCATTTCTGCTGCTTGTTTGCCTTCTGCCAGACTGTACACTATAGGCCACTGGTAACCGTTTTATGACCTATTTGTATGAAGGAGGAACGTCTTTATCAGCAATGGGTTTGTCAGCTTTGTTTTTACACAATAAGGGAAGTTAACACATTTGCATTTGATATTTACATGGGACTTTTTATGGGAACTTTTGTATGGGAACTTTGTTGGTTATCAGTTTGACTTACCAAAAGCCGCTAGGATTGGAGGAGGAGCAGTAAGTCATTAGCTTTTTTGAAAACGTATCATTGGGGTCTTCTGGCCTTGTCTCATTAGCTCAAAGTAAAATAACGTTAATTGGCATTGGTAAAATAGTATTTATTTTTCTTGGTTGTTCCTTTGTTGGGCCTTAAAAGGCTGACAATTTAACTTCACTATTTCACACCTAGTTTAGTATATATTAATTTTCTCAACTTACATTTATCTTGCTTTTTTTTCTCTTCCTCCTTTTTCTTTTCTCTGCATCAGAAGGATATGTCCTTTTTTGTGACATTAAGTTGAGTGTTTTGCTGCATCAGACAGTCATACTCTAGCTGTGCATCATGCAAGATGTTAATGTTGGTTAACATAATATGGCGCTTTGTTTTGTTTTATTGAATAATGTGTTTTGTATAATTACCGATATCCATTATATAAAAAAGATGTCATTTAATGTACTCTTGGGCCCTAAGCAGCCGCTTAGTTCGCTTATGCCTTGGGCCGGCTCTGCAGAAGACCATATAACCTTCCATTATGTCATTTTTTGGTACAGATTATGTCTGAGAATGCATTTGGTTACGTGCTGCCCATCACCTCTTTTGTACTGGCCTGGCTGGAGACCTGGTTTCTTGACTTCAAGGTACTCACTCAAGAGGCTGATGATGAAAGAGGTGAGCGCTACAGAGTTTTAAACACAGTGCTACAAAAAAAACTAGTTTCCCCCTTTTCACCTTCACATCACCAATTCATTTTTCAGCCTACTTGGCAGCAGTGAACGCAGCCTGTGAACGAGCCCCGATGATCTACCCCCAGGCGGTTTCAGAGGGACAGTTCTACTCCCCGCCTGAATCTCTGGCAGGTACGCACTGTCCTACTGGTTAGGTTTGGTTAAAGTTAAGTCATGTAGTTTTTGACAGCATGTGGTGGTGCAAGGGTTGCAGTTCCACACCTCACACCCCTTCTTTCTAGAGTCTGTGAGTTATGAACAAATCCAGTAGAAATAGGTCGGACGATGAGTTCACTTAAAATAAAACACAAGAAACTAAATGAGAATTGATTATGACTCCATTGTCACTGTTCCTCTCTTAATCCAAATTTATTATGACTTGACTCTGAACTTACTTATGATATTTCAGTTTTAGAGCAGGTAATCAGTTAATGTAAAACAATTTAATGGTATATATTTTATTCAGTAACTAATTAAAAAGTATATTAACCTTCATAGCAAGCATTATTATCGAAAAAGCTTGAAGATACCGAAGATACCCTGTCTTCTTTATAACACATATTCATATTCTGCCATATATTTTCTATTCTGACCCAGTTTTTGTCTGCAGGCTCTGAGGAGGACCTCGATGAGGAAGGTCTTGGACGCAGAGCTGTCACAGCCCAGGTACATACACTGTTAAGGTTAAAGTTAGATCAGCTGCAGTTTGACTTGTGTTTTAACTGTGAAAACTCTTTGTGTGTGTAGGAGAAAGAGTATGTGAGACAGGGACGGGAGGCCATGTCGGTGGTGGAGCAGATCCTCTCTCAGGAGGACAACTGGAAATTTGAAAAGAACAATGTAAGTCTGAAATGTATATTCCACAAACCCTCACGTTTGTCAAGCGCAAGTTCTAATGAAACCTAATATTGTGACAAACCTCTACTCAAGCTGAATAACTTGAGTCACCAGTTTTCTTTCCCGTGGGAGAGTTTTAGTTTCATTTTTAATCGTTCTTGCATTTCAATGGGCTTGTAATGAAAATAAGAGAGCTGACACTTAGAGTGGTTTGTTTTTTCAGGACATGGGGGACTCTGTCTACACTCTGGAGATTCCCTTCCACGGAAAGACTTTCATTCTCAAGGTACAACAGGCCTCTGTGCATTCATTATGAAAGTGTCTCATCACAAACACTAATGATCCAAATAAATATATGATGTTACTAATGCTTTTATGTGTTTATCTTTACAATTTAATATTGTATTTGACATTAAACAGAGGTCACAAATATATATGCATTTCTATTTACTATACACTGCTTTGTTAATAAAAAATGGTATTCCGCTGTTTAGGTGCCTTTTATGTGACATATTGGCTTGGATATTAAAAGGAATATCATATTCACAGTAGAGTGTAAAATGCATCAATGTGAAAGATTCATGTGAAACAACACTAATAGTATTTACTCTATGTTGACATTTTACTGTATCGACCTCCTCATGTTACAGATTTCTGATTTTCTTCAAGTGGATTGACCATTATTCTCACTTTTCTTTTTATTCTATGAAACTCAGGAGCACGTTTTGAGCCTCTATAGTGTGAAGTAATAACAGAAAGTGAGACCATTTAAATTATATCTCTATTACTAGCCTAAAAGCCTTTCCAGTAATGTCACAGTGGCTTCAGAGTGAGGTCATTCATAAAGGAGCTAATTAAATTATGTGATAAATATCTGTTAGAAGCCATCCCTGTGGTTGTGGATCATAATTTTTATTAGTCAAAAACCCTTAAATTTAACTTACTTTAGATACAGTTTAGTTTTAAAAGCCTGGTAAGTTTTTTTATTGCTGCACTCAATATTAGTGAATTTCAGTCTCATTTTCCATCCAGCTGCAAACATGTAGGCCATAAAGTCACACTACGTCTTACTTGAAGTTATTTACCTGAGGCCATCTACACAAGCACTGACTTGCAACAGTAAACTACATATCATGGTGGGGTTTTCCACAAAAGTAATGAGGGTAAACACACATAAAATCGTTTGTGTCACAGTCCCTTTACATTCGCCCCAGGAAAAATGTACTACACAGAAACCAGTCACTTTATAATCCCTCAAAGACATTTGCATTAACCCATATCATTACAGCATTTCCGCCTTAGTGTCTTTGTGTACAAGATTTCACATCTTTGTACTGTTTCTTGTGAAAATCTGTTTGTTTTTTACAGGCCTTTATGCAATGTTCGGCTGAGCTCGTGTATCAGGAGGTGATTTTACAACCAGAGAAGATGGTGCACTGGAATAAAACAGTCAGTGCCTGCCAGGTAAGACTTGACTCCTACATGTAATCATTTCATGGGTAACTCTGTCATTGATTATGTGCCAAAATCGACTTTAACTTTCTTCCCAGATTCTGCAAAGAGTCGATGACAACACTCTTGTATCATGGGACGTCTCAGCTGGAGCTGCAGGAGGAGTCGTGTCTGCGAGGTATAACTGTTCAACACATATGAACTGAAATGTTTCTTACTCATTCTGGGCAGTCTTAATTAGTTGACCAATTTTGGAGTTATGGAAAATGGTAGCACCAGGTACACAATCACAAATGATCTGTAAAAGTGTGGTAACCCTACATTTTTCGCTGTATTATCTTTTTACACCAAAGATCTTATTTTAGTCAGTTTCAACAGACGATTTGTGTGTCTGCCTTCAGGGACTTTGTCAATGTTCGAAGAATAGAGCGCAAACGAGACTGCTACCTGTCTGCTGGCATGGCAACAGACCACGACGCCAAACCACCCTGCGGTCGCTTCGTCAGGTCAGACTGTGCCTTTAGCTCAGCGATGTCTTACACTTAGAGTCTTTGAGAAACATCAAACAAACTATCCTCCTCTGTCTCATCCTCAGAGGCGAGAACGGTCCTGGAGGCTTTGTGGTTCTCAAATCGAGCAGTAACCCGTCCGTTTGTACCTTCATCTGGGTCCTCAACACAGACCTCAAGGTGAGAGTGTCAACCATTTCAATCATTCTCTTTATAGCTGTTAAATTTGAATATACAAGCTGCTAAACAAGACATAAGCACCAGTGATAAATTGATTATGTGTGTCTAATCCTCTGGTATTTAATCTGACGTCTGTTCTTGTAACAATCGAGACAAAGACTGACGACATGCAATTGTGTGCAACATGAATGTATAACTGAAGCAGTTTTAATTTCCATTTTTAAATATTGCATTAGAATTTATTAATGACATGAAAAAACTGCCTTAAACTTTTTGGCTCACCCTAAAAAGAGGTAATGGGCATTAAGTCACGTCTGGTAGTAAGTACTTGAAAAAGATGACAAAAAGACCAAACCTTTCCTCTGCTCAACATGAACATAGGGACAATACAGACAGAAAACAGCAGCGAAATGTGCCAATATTTCAAACAGAGATAAGGGTTGTACCGTGTGGGTGTCTTATTAAAGACCAGAGTAAATACTTTGTGAGGCAAAAAACACAAGATTCCAAATTTTTCTATAAAAAACAGAACACAACTTATAGGCAAACAGTAAAATGTTCTCACTTATTTCCTGTTTCCTTCTGCTTCCAGGGCCGACTTCCTCGTTACCTCATCCACCAGAGTTTGGCGGCCACAATGTTTGAATTCATGAGCCATTTACGCCAACGCATCATCGAGGTGCGGGCCCCGGTTCGATCCCACCACCACCACATTTAACACAGGAGCAACGTCTCACTGTGACCCCGCTGTTGGACCCGCCACCACTGTTTATCTTGTTGAACTTAAAAATGGCAGGTCCTTGTATCGTCCGACTTTTTTTTTCACTTTATGTTGCAACAGAACTGTTCCTTTTCGTCCCAAACGTCAGATGAAGGAAACAAACTAATGGACCTGACCTGCTGCGATTGTCACTTTACCTTGAAAGCAGCCATTTTGTGTCAGGATAAGGAGGACGTGTATAAGGAGTTTACAAAAAAACTGATGCAATAGCATGACTGAAAAATTCTTTTACAAAGTCTTTCTGAGCCTTAACTTGCAGTAAATGTGTAGGTTAACTGTTCATTTGCTGCTCTTTGGTTCATCTTTGTTCACTTCACGTTTATTATGGTGCACCTTTACCAAAACACTCAGCCATATTCTTTATACTGTTTATGCTTCATTACACTGCGTTGGATTCACACAAAAGCACTGGAACAACCACTAGAGGGAGACACCACTTCTCCAGGAAGATAGAAGACTCTTTGTTTTGCTTTGCAAAGACTTTTTAAGCATCTAAAGCAACCAAATATGTCATATGACAAAGTTATGATTGTTTTTCAGCTAGTTCATAAATGACATCAATGCAAATGGAGACTGTAATCAATGCTGTTTTCCTTCTAAATCTATTTTTGTGCCAATGACCTCTAGTGGCCTTGTGCTAAACAGCCAACCACGTGTCGTGAAAAGTTATTATTGCACCTCTGTGATCATCAGTTCTAGTACTGGCATGCCCACAGGCTCCGAATGTGCACTTTGTTCTTTTTAATTCACTTGTTTTCAAACTGTGCACCACAGTGTTACATCTTACCTCAAAAACATCACAGCCTATCTTTGTAATGAAAACTAACAAGAGGCTGGAACTGGCTCAGTTTATCATATTGGGTTGAACCTAACCTGAGAGTGAATTATTCTTCCATGTGCTTTAAACAAGGATGAAGGCAACTATTTAGAACTGTTTTGAAACGGACACATTATAAAGTGGAACTGCAGTGTTATGGCTGATGTGGTCATTCACTGTGAGAACAAACACAGAAAAAACATGGATGTCCAAGTCAAACAACTTTCAGTCTGGGCCAAAAGGCTGAAATCATTTCTCATGAAGGTTTATTTGATGAATTGTTTCATATTATTTGCTGAACAGATGAAGTATCAACATTTTGGTGCCTTTAACACATTATAGGTCTGCCTTTTCTAGCTTTGCATTATTTTGGATCAACAAAAGATTCATATATTTAGCTTGAGTATCATACTGTATCCATCTCAGTCTATGCTTTACTGTTCTGTCTGTCAAACCTACTAATTCAGAGCTGTCACATGACCAACTGTTTTATCAAGTCTTAACCATTTTGTAATATTCAATAAAAGGTCAAATGCAGTCAGTGCGTTAACTACTTTCTCAAGCCAAAATGGAAAATACTGAGAGTAGGAATTTAGCTTCAGAGTTAGGATGTCTTTGTGGTCTTTGTGGTGTTGTTGCCATTATGACTCAGTATTGTCCAATGGAATCTACTATTCACAAATGAAAATGATAAGAGTACATCTAAAGATTGCTGATATAAACTCCAGTCTCTGGTCACATGGTTTCATTTCTAATCATTTACAGCTCATGTGCCTAAACTTTCTCATCTGACCAAACAAGTATGTGCTTTTGTTACTCCAACAGACAAAAAAACTCAATATATTGTTTCTTTTTACTACCAGATATGTTAAGAGATGATAAAAGATGTTTCTGTGAATACAACAAACTTAGGGTTAAATATGGTTGTCTGTTCATCACCTCTCAGCAGGATTGTTAAACGACATTGGTTTGGTTTAGTACAAATATGCCTTGTCAGATTGTTTCACTTACATTAAAAATAGCAGATTACAGTTCCATACTTGACCTTTTGGTTGCAAGTGCCTAGTATTCAGTAGCATGTGTGACATGTGCCAATATCATGTGTGAATGCTGGTGAGGAAAAGACAAACTCCTGCCTTCTGAAGTCACTCCCCACCGTGTCATCATTATTATCCCACATCAAGATGTTCACAATATTTTCCTAGAACAATCCGCTGAAAATGAGAATCTTGATAAACTTACAGCCAAGACATGCTTTATCTACTTTTTAAAGATTCATCGTTAAGCAACCACATAAATTAAGTAATCCTAAAATCGATACAGCCATGGTAGATTTAGTCTAGTGTGTGTAATTGGACCTACTGTTGATAAGATGAGATCTCCTCGAGGCAAAACACAATGCTGAAGAGAGGAGATGGAGCCGCTCACATGATTGTGCTGTGACTGTCTTCTGAGGCTCTGGGTGTGTGAATATGTGTATTTTGAATTGGTTAAAGAGCCAGCGTCTCACTGCTCACTGATCTCATTGTCCTCCATGTAAAGCTGCTGAGAAGCACCAGTCCGAGGGCTGCTGGACCTACTCGAGCTGTGAAGAGCAACATCTCCATCTCTGGATAATGGGCAGCTGAGATTAGGTAGTTTGAAGATCTTTACATTTTTGTTCATTTTCTATCAATCAGAGTCAATTTCTCAACTCTTTTCCTCAGGCCTTTTACCTCCAAAATCTCTGCAGAGTGAGCATCTAGATCTGCAGCACTATTAAGGCACTAAAGCCAGCCAAAGGTCAAAATTGTCTTGCCAGAGGAAACCGCCCATTGAAGATATCTACACTACTTCTGGGATTATTCGACTGTGTCTGACTGTGTTTTTAATAGATGGGTTCAGCTTTTGGTAAATTCTGCATGCAGTTCTTTTGCTGCTGCTGCGCGACGGACGAGGAAGATGAGGACGAAAAGCAGCCTCTAGTGGCGTAAGAAGAGCATTTCTATCTGTTACTAAAAGCCTTAACTGGACTGACATGTCCCTAACCCTCGGTCTCACTGTCATTTTGAAGCTGTTTAAAGTAGTGTTTTTCTCTTTCATTTTTATTCCATTGGCCAGTCCAGACCCATTGGAGTATTTCAACCGCGAAGTCCAGAAGCGGCGCGATGAGGAAACCAACCTGTGGAGCACACCAGGAGACCCCAGCCACTCGGAAAGAGATGACGACCGAACCCTCTATACTTTGCTTCAGGCCAGAAACAAGACACGCATGGGATCCACGGTATGTGTAGAAAAGTGTAGAAGTATTTCAGATAAGTCGAAATAGCAAAGTTTTAATACTTAGACACAACAAGTGGGGAAATATTCCAAATGAATTAACCAAACTCAAAATGAATAAAAACCATATCAGTTATAGGACCACAAAGATATCCATAACT
The DNA here is from genome assembly GCA_036850595.1 of Rhyacichthys aspro. Taxonomy (NCBI): domain Eukaryota; kingdom Metazoa; phylum Chordata; class Actinopteri; order Gobiiformes; family Rhyacichthyidae; genus Rhyacichthys; species Rhyacichthys aspro. The sequence goes on from CM072155.1 coordinate 11,587,705, forward strand.
GTGTGTGCAATATTGATTCCATTCTTTTTTTAGGGTTATAGACGTCTCAGTGTCGACATTGAAGCCATGAGAGACACACGGCGAGAGGTCAGGGACAAATGGAAGACCATCCTGGAGAACTTAGGTGAAGTAAACCAAACAAGATGTGAATGCTATTGTTGCTCCAAGAGACAGAAAAGGTCAATTGATTATTTATTTTTTTAGGTTTCATGGCCGAGGCTGACTCACTGCTGACGGTGTCGGCCGGTGCATCACATGACCGCATGCGTAATGCACCGGCAGCTCGTGCCATGCTCAAAACCCTCCACTCAGAGACCTCCATCTTCAACAGCAACAAAGAACCACCACCAGAGAGATACCTGTTCATTATTGTGAGATCAGTCACAAAATACAATTCACTGACGTCTACAGTTTAGGGTTTGGATTATTTGTCCATCATCAGCACAATTAGTCAACTCTCTGGACAACAGACAATCAGTTTAGGGTAGATCTACATTTTTTCTTGTCGCGTGTGTGTAGCTGTAGTGTACTTTTTGGATGCATCTACACTATGCACCTCAAACCCCTTCTTTCTACAGCCTGTGCCTCTATGGTAGCCCTAAAGGGACATGTTGTTGTCTATGAAGTAACCTAGTAAAGGCTTCATGCAAGATTGTGTGCTCAAAAAGAAACTTAAAAGTATTTTGCCTCCCACGGTGCTCTGTTTGTCCACACTGGGCAGTTGTAGAAACAGGAGAAGGATTGAACTTGCCTTTGCAAATGTTAAATGGTTATAATTTTTTGAAACTCATCTTGAAGCAGGATTAATCAGTTAAAACAGCTGAATATGATCTTGGGATCTTCGTGGTAAACTGTAAGAAACTGACCGCTGTGTTGGGTTGTCTGCTGTGATCATTGTTATTGAATTACCATGTTTAAGCAGACACAAGTTATTCTTAAGTCATTCTTTCAACCATCTTCTCTTTTCTTTACAGGATCGTCTCATATATCTAGACATAGCTGATGATTTTGCAGCCAAGGCCAAACGCTTCTACCCCCCTAAAGATGACTCTGATGAGGAACCCACGGGGCTTGGCATAAACCTGCCGCTGCTGCTGGCTCGGGTGGAGGCCATGAACGGAGGTGGGGCAGACGATGATGAAGAAGAAGAAGACAGCGATGGGAACCTGAGTGACAGATCTTAAAGACCAGGCCACTGGTTGCAGTAATCACAAACACAAGGCAGGGGGCAGTAGTCTTTAAGCTTCAAGACCTCAGGAGTTTGCTCTTACCTCCAAGTTTTGCTGCTGCTTATTTTAGGAATAAATTCTTCTTTTCCTCCAGTGCACTTCTCAGTTTCTATTATTTTTGTTGTGTTACATAAACTGTCTGTCTTGGCCTGTTTGTTGTTGCCTATTTTGGACCCTTCAGGGTAGCACTGTTCCTTTGACCAGACCTTTTTTAGTCCTATGATCAGGCCTCATTGCAGTTAAATCACATGATTGGTAACATCACTAAATAAATATCCCATATTTATGTGTCTGTGTGAATCTCTTGCCACTTTGAGCCTTGCACTAAACCTTTAGATGTGAATGGCATTAGGCGATCAGAGTGTACAGTATGTTGATTATTTGAAAAGGTTTATAAGTCAAGTGTCATTGTAAAAAGTCTGTTGGATTGCAATCATGTGTGGTCTGTGTATGTGTTCATGATGAAATAAAGCTGCAGCCTAAAGCGTGTTGCATGTGCAGAATCAGATGTTGGTACGATGTTTTGAATGGTATGCCAAGCCCCTGAAGCTGCCTCACACCAGTGGAGTATTAGATAAAGAACAAAGATTAACACAAACCTTTAGCTATGGGCTGTTCGAGTCCTAAATAGACTTTTCTTTTTGAATGTCAAGAGCAAAAACTAGTGCTTAGACAGTATCAAAATGGAACAGACATTCCTTCATTAAGGGGTCACCTGCTTTCAGCTTGCCCTCACGTGTCGGGCTGCTGGGCGACACGCATGGGCCTGGGTCCACTGTAAACTGCTGATCACTTCAGCCTGTCCGGCGTCCGAGCATCCTGCACAAAAAGGTTCAAGATGGATGACAGTGTTTTGGTGATCAGCTGTTGTTGTTGCTGTTATGTAAGAGACACTGCATGCAAGGGCACATGTCTGCACAGCCTACTGGCACTGGCACTGAAACCTCATGGGGGGCAACTCTAACCCCCTCCACGTGAGAGAGGAGAAAGTCAACTTTTCAACTCTATAAGCTTTCACTTCTCAGGTAAAAAAAAAGTGTAGAAGGCCGGTCATTTTGGCTAACTATGTGACAGTTTGGGCTGTTTATCTTAACTTTGTTGCTGTTAACTGCAGCACTAATGGAGGGCAGTCATTTACATTCAAACAACTAAACATTACATTACTTTTTTAATTTAAATAACACTTCACCACATGCAAACTGAAAATAGTCATTTTTCCACACCAACTTCTGTTCAAAGCAAACTTTCCTGTTTTGAGATTTGATTGGGCCAAGGAGTTTCTCCCATATCTCCATTTTACCTGTAGACAGTGCTTTAGGTCCAATTTCACAGTCCTGAATGAAATTCCAAAGAGCAGCAACAATCTTACATCTTTTGCATGTAGTTACTTGAGTAGTATTTTTAACTCAAATTATACTTCTCTATCTAACCTCAAATAATAGATTGACCAGCTTTAAAGAAACTAGTGTGACTCCTCTTGCACGTGGGTCTCCAGTAAAAAAAAAAAAAGTGTAGGAAGTCCACCAAATCACTTGTCATAACTCACGCTTCACCACATTTCCATTTCCCGACAGTGGTGGGCTCTGGCGGTGTGTGCCCACTCTGCTGCAGCCCCCTCTCCTCCGTCTCCGTCTCACTGACAGCTCATTTAAATGTCACTTCCCAGCAGCTGTGGCAGCGCTGTTACACAACTCTGAGTTCTTCCTGGCCTGGCGCAGGGAGGAAGGATCAGAACGCAGGGGGATCACTGTAACACAGCTTAGCTCGTCATTCTTCACCTTTACACAGCCCCGTGGCTCCATTAGCAAAGTATGACTCATATGAAGACAATACAGAAGTCAATCAAATACAGACTGCATTTAGTGTCAGTTTGCTTCATCTCAAGCCATTCAACTCCTCCTTTGTGCAAGTAAGAGCTCAAGTACCTGAAACTGTGTCTGATTACGTATCTAAAAAGGCATCCTGACGTTACAATGGCGCCATAACACGGCTGAACATATGACCCCAGGGGCGCCTGTGGTGCTTGGCACTTACGTCTCTCTCTGCAGAAGAAATGTTTTACATATGCAATGTCACGCTGCTGAGGAGTTGTGGAAAAGAAATACTGCTGTACTTGACAAGAGTAGAAAGGTGGAAAGTAGAATTTCACTGTTATGTCACACACAAAGGACATGAAGGTCCAAGGAGACTGAGCATAGACAAAAGAATGATGGAGCAAGTGGTGCAGGTTGCTGACAAGGAAGCAGATGCCAATGTATCGTTAGCTCCATGAAGCCATTTGACTTTATTCAATCCATTGAGACATTTCATTCCAAAAAAAAAAAAAAAAGTAAGCCTGGTCTCATCTTTTTATTTGAAAACTTAATGTCTAGATTATTACAATAACATGGGGGTAGGATCATCTAAAGGGGAAAATCATATTTAAATAAAGGTCAAATAAAGGCAAGCTAAAGGAAATAAGCCAGGATAGAGTTTTATTTTTTTATTTTTTATTTTTTTTTAATTAAAGACCCATAGTATACCCATAGTACACACAGTATATGTCTGTGTTAAGCCTGACCTTTATGATGTGATTCATTGAAACTATTACTAGCCATTAGCATCAATAGTAACAAAATTTGTCTCTACAGCTAACCTTGTGACCATCATGCTTTGGGCCCTTTAAAATGGGATCAATACATCCACCAAACACAATTTATGTCTTCCCTAGGTTTTAGGATGCACATGTCAGTGTTTTAAATATTTATCTATGGTGTCAAATTAATCAGATATTAATAATAAAGTATGTTGAAAAAGAAGCCAAGAATCAAGATAAGATGTACATACATATTTACAATCTTTTACAGACAGTCTTTTACAAGTGTGATTTCCCGTTTATTTGATTTAAAACTGAAGCACATTTTTCTGACCTTACTACATCCAAATACTCCTGAGTGACTGCTTTATTGATGATCAAATTCACTGCTGCGTATGTGATATGTTATATGTGGTGATATCAGCTCCCAATGGGGATGAATGAGTCACTCTCAGGCACTGCTACTAACATCATGAAACTGTCAGAGGTGTGTGTCTGTAACCTGAGCTCATCTGGACTGGCCTGTGCTGAGCGGTAATGAATCACTCACAGATGAATCTCTTCTACCTATGCCACAGCTACAGCACTTTGGCACAGTTTGGTGCAGTTACAAGGCACTGAGCTGTATTTTACCTCAGTGTCTCCCATGGAACAATGACAGGGAAACAAAATACAGTTTAGGAGCTAACCAGAAATGAAGTGAAGACCTGTGAGGACATAGATTACATATATTTGGATAAATCAGTAGTAATAATACACTGTAAAATGTCGCACTGAATATATGAATCAAGAACAGAGGCTTGTTTAATAAGCTATACATATATCAAAATTCCCTAGTGTAAATTAATTGTGAAAATCAAGCAAGATACGAGATATAAAAAAGGAGCAACATAGTGACAGTGCAGTGGATGTAAAATAGTATTAAGTTAAATGTGTTTCTAGGACACAAATTGTAATTAAGAGGTATGGCCTGTAATTAAAGGGTACAGGGTGTAATTAAGGGGTACAGAGTGTATTTAGGTTAAGTTCCCCAGAAAAAAAAACAATTTTTTTTTTTTAGTTCCCCAGAAAAAAAAAAAAAATTTTGAGTTCCCAAAAAAAAAAAAAAATTTTTTTTAAGTTCCCTAAAAAAAAATAAATATTATTTTTTGAGTTCCCCCCAAAAAAAAAATTTTTTTTGAGTTCCCCAAAACTCCAAAAAAAAAATATATATATTTTTTTGAGTTCCCCCCCAAAGGAAAAAAAAATTTTTTTTTTAAGTTCCCTAAAAAAAAATTTTTTGTTATAATTTTTGAGTTCCCCCAAAAAAATAAATTTTTTTTTAAGTTCCCTAAAAAAAAAAAATTTTTTTTTTTGAGTTCCCCAAAAAAAAAAAATTTTTTTTTTGAGTTCCCCAAAAAAAAAAATTTTTTTTTAAGTTCCCTAAAAAAAAAAAATTTTTTTTGAGTTCCCAAAAAAAAAATTTTAAGTTCCCTAAAAAATATATTTTTTGAGTTCCAAAAAAAAAATTTTTTTTGAGTTCCCCAAAAAAAAAAATATTTTTTTTTGAGTTCCCCCCCAAAGAAAAAAAAAATATTTTTTTTTAAGTTCCCTAAAAAAAAAAATTTTTTTTTTTTTTTGAGTTCCCCCTAAAAAAAATATATATTTTTTTTTAAGTTCCCTAAAAAATAAAAATTTTTTTTTTTTTGAGCTCCCCAAAAAAAAAAAAATTTTTTTTTTTTGAGTTCCCCCCCAAAGAAAAAAAAAATATTTTTTTTTAAGTTCCCTAAAAAAAAAATAATAATTTTCTTGAGTTCCCCAAAAAAAAAAAAATTTTTTTTTTGAGTTCCCAAAAAAAAAAAAAATTTTTTTTTGAGTTCCCCCAAAAAAAAAAATTTTTTTGAGTTCCCCAAAAAATATATATATATATATTTTTTGAGTTCCCCAAAAAAAAAAAATTTTTTTGAGTTCCCCAAAAAAAATTAAAAAAATATTTTTTTGAGTTCCCAAAAAATTTTTTTTGAGTTCCCAAAAAAAAAAAATTTTTTTAGAGTTCCCCCCAAAAAAAAAATTTTTTTTGAGTTCCCCAAAAAAATAAACAAATTTTTTTTTTTGGGAAAAAAAAAAATTTTTTTTTTGAGTTCCCCAAAAAAAAAAAAAATTTTTTTTAAGTTCCCAAAAAAAAAAATATTTTTTTTGAGTTCCCAAAAAAAAAAAAAATTTTTTTTTGAGTTCCCAAAAAAAAAAAAATTTTTTTTGGGGTTCCCCAAAAAAAAAAATTTTTTTTTGAGTTCCCCCAAAAAAAAAAATTTTTTTTTTGAGTTCCCCAAAAAAAAAAAAATTTTTTTGAGTTCCCCAAAAAAAAAAAAATATTTTTTTTTTTTGAGTTCCCCAAAAAAAAAAAAAAATTTTTTTTTGAGTTCCCAAAAAAAAAATATTTTTTTTGGAGTTCCCCAAAAAAAAAAATTTTTTTAGAGTTCCCCCAAAAAAAAAAAAAAATTTTTTTGAGTTCCCCAAAAAAAAAAAATTTTTTTTAAGTTCCCCCCAAAAAAAAAATTTTTTTTTGAGTTCCCCTAAAAAAAATTTTTTTAGTTCCCCAAAAAAAAATTTTTTTTTTGGGGGGGGAACTCAAAAAAAAAAAAAATTTTTTAGTTCCCCCCCCAAAAATATATATATTTTTTTAAGTTCTCTAAAAAATAAAAAAAAATTTTTTTTTGAGTTCCCCAACAAAAAAAATATTTTTTTTTTTTTGAGTTCCCCCCCAAAGAAAGAAAAAAAAATTTTTTTTTTCCTTATTGTCTGTTATCATAAGGACAAATCCAAGCCAATATTAATCCTTTGTTTATATAATAAAACAGCTGTGTTGTTATAATCTTTCATTATTGAATCAGCACTTGTCGGCCTGTGTACATCAAGAGCAAATCCTCATTAAGCACCAAAGCCTCAACCTGCCTTGTTTATCCATCTACACGCTTGCATATTTTCCCCTCACAGATGAAGAGGTTGAGTGATTAAAGAGATGGCCGGGAATACAATTTTAAGAATGAGGGGCTTTTCAGTGCAATTACCCTTACCCTGCTCCCCAATGACGCTTCCAGAACGAAGCATGCTGGAATGAGACACGCCGTGCCTGGTGTCGAATGTCCGTACACACTGATTGTAGACTGACAACATGGATCAAAAATAGCAGCAGGGCATCTACAAAAGCCATGGCCAGACTCAAGCCCAGACAGACCACACAAAGGGAGACAGAGACAAGTGAGGCAAACCAGCCGGAAAACATCAGCATCACAGACTACAAGACTCCTTTGTTTTTTGTTTTTTACATTCAAAGTTTTGTGACAGCTCGAAAATAACAAGGATGTCGATCTGCACTGTCCTGGAGAAGCGTAATGGCGTGGTGGTGGGAGCGGAGCTGACCTGTAGCCTACGAGAAGAGAACAAAGCTCTGAGGGAGAGCTACAGCGCAGACTGGCACAGTGTCAGCCTCAAAACACAGCCTCAGGACAGGTAAGAGGAAGCCAAGGCTTTAGGGAATTCAACAGCACAGAAGAAACTGACTTCTAGTAATTATACAAACAGTCTATGATTTATAGTATCATTTGGTTCACACATTAGACTTTATTCAACCCTTTCTTTGTCTATTAGTGTAATCTACATTCTGAACACGGTTGTAAACATAAGGAATAATGAGCTACTATGAAGATACCACATTTGCTCCTGACAGCTGTGATTTTACACTTGTATTACACTCTAATTGGAACTTTCTATATTGCGCAATGTACATGAGCACAGTATAGGTTTTAAAATAGGCCTTAGAGTAAACTCAGCAGCACGTATATCAAGATTTGTTTCGATTGTACCCTTTGGAAGTGAAATTTGTTCAAAAATCAAAAAGCTCAGGGTAAATTTCTTCTTCTCACTCATTGATAGGCCCCACTGCGCACTTCCCAAAGTCACAATCCTGATTTAGTTGTTTGAATGCATCACAGGCTGACTCTTTCTAACCCTCAACTTTTTATTTCTTGCAGACAGACCATGAACATGAACGACGACTCCCGCAGAGAGACCCTGTCCCGGCAGTGGCAGGCCCGTACTCTGGTCCAGACCTGTCCTTCTGGTGTCTTCAGAGTGGGCACCGTGGAGAGAGGAGTGAGGGAACACCAGCTGCTGCCCAAAAGACACACCTTGCCTCTGCCCATCTTCACTCCGACCGAGCTGGGGGTCCGATTCGGCCGCGGTGCACCTCACACCGAAGAGGACCTGCAGCCGTACCCCGTCCCCAACGGACTGTGTCCCACCAAGAGGACGGTGGATGAGATCACCAAAGACCTCCCGCCGGTCAAGCCCTCTCTTATGGAGTTTGTCACTGTACCCAAAATCCTGGGGCGGTCACTGTCCCAGGAGGCTCAAAGAGGCTGAGAGAGGACTTTGGAAGTTGGACGATAGACTGGACCGGAGCACAGAGAAGAGCGTGACGAAGGGTATATAGATTTGATTTTTAGTTTTACTCTCTTTAGGTCTGTAGCACCGACTGTGTTCCCTCAATCACCATCCAAATGTCAGACTGTTTGAAGGTGTTGGAGAGGCATATGTCCTAAACCTATAAGGCCCGGTGTAATCAGATATTTTAGGTAAAGTGAACTGAAAGATAGCGAATGATTTAAATGTGTAAATAAAGTAAAACAATGACGCAGGAAGTTTAAATGGACATGCATGTGTTGGAAAGAGTCTGAATGGAAACAGAGAGGGGGGCTTGGAAGGGTGGGGTGGGGGGTGATGACAGCAGAGGGGGACATGCTTTTGGAGCACCTCCTGATGTCTGATCTCTGAAGAGGACATAATGCTCTGTGGTGAGCAGCTGTACAGAAGTGTGTGTGTGAGATAAAAGCTCTAATCTAAAGAGCCAAGAACGCATTAACATGTTCTTTACTCTCTATCAACTGTCTGCCCTTTTAGTGGAGTCAAGCCTGACTTACTGAATATGTCTGCACATTTGTCCTTGATTGTTGTCTATGTTTGAATTTGAGATTATCACAAATGTTATATTTTCATATCTTTAATACATTCAATAAAAATAAGGATAAAAGTCTGTGTGTTTATAAACTTTATTTTGATTTATGTTGAAGAACTGGAAAGTTTTTAGTCAGTAGTAAACCAACAAGGTTTACTTTTGTGTTTTGCGTAAAAAATATAAAATACTTTTATCTTTCAGTACACTTTGTAAAATCTTCCACACACCACTGTTTCAGAACAAATGAGTTAGGGACCATCTAAGATTTGAGAGTGCAGTTTTAGAGGAAAATAGTTTTGGTTAAAGATAATCAAAGGTTTTATAGACAGCAGATATTAGAGCAAAATGATATTTCATCTGGCAGTGCCAAGTTGACACAGTGGCAAATATATATCTCCACTGGACATTTGTCATTGGAAGAAATTGTAGGCAACAGCAAAGTACTGCATTTTCAGACAGTGAATAGAGCTGAACTGAAGAGCTGATTCAGATGAGGGTGCAAAGATTTGAAATGAGGGTGGAGTACAATTGAGCTGATATCTAAAGACTTTATCCAAAAAACCTTTTACAAAAAGGAATATAAAATGTAGATCTGCAGACCACTTCACTGACCCACGTGTCTTTAAGAAGCAGCACAGGAATAACTTGATAGTTACTGAATAATTTAGTAGAAACTGGCATTGTCTCAAGCATTTTAATTAATAATTTGTCCATGAATTTTAAGAATAAGATCAAATTCTGCTGACTGCTCCTTTAACATAGTTCCAACTGGTCATTTCACCAACACTGCACTGGATTAAAGTTCAATTGATCCCTGAGGAAAATGGAATATAAATATACTTTTCTACTTTGATCAGCCAAAACATTAAAACCACTGACAGGTGAAGTGAAGAGCATTATTTCGCATCACCATGGCTCCTGTCAGGGGATAAATTATACAATAAATTAACAAACTGTGCTTGTGCAATGAAAAGAGAAATCAGAAAACGTTTACAATGTTGTGATACTTTGGTGACTGGGATGGCTTTTAGGACTTAAAAGATCTGCTGACAACATCTTGCAGGCAAATCCAACCAATCACTAAGTGGAGTGGAGTGTGCAGTGGAATCAAGGCATCAATCCAGTAAATAAAAGTTCAATTTAAATAAAAGAAATTAACAGAGGAAGAGTATAAGAAGCTCCTGTGACCTAAGCCTGCCTTTTATCTCGGTGCCAGAGGGACTATAAATAGCAGTGTATCAGTCTCAGTCCATTTGGATACATTTAAACAAGAACAGTGTCTAACATCTCAACCAAACCACTTCCCTAGTTTACATCCTCATTCATCTTTCATGTTCCTGAGTTTTTAATGCTCTTCAGAGAATGTACTGTTTTGATCCCAGACGTAATGGAGGCCACTCTTGCTCTTATTCTTTTCTATAAACTTTATTGCAGATAACGCTGTTAGCTCTGCGTTGAAATCTAATCTCATCAATATGTTTTTAGGAGCTTTAGGACTCTGTGCCCTTTGTTTTGACACTTGTATCTGTGATTAGGCACATATTGGATGGTGGGCTGGTTTGATATTAATAGCTGGGTAAACATTGGCATTGCCCTGGAGACAGTGGAAAGACGCCACACAGGCACATTCTCCACATCTGAGCTCTTAATCCTAGTGTTTTATCAGAGATTGGGGTGCGCTGCCCTCATGCCCTATCTTTAAAATTACCCTCCCACACTGCTGCAGTGATTGTGCACAGCCCACCACAGCGCTGTCAAGCCACAGTTCAGCTCTCAAACTCCACATAAACCCACAAACCCCAAACTATTTCCAGCAGATGCCAACGAATGCAGGGAACAGAGAGATGGCAGGTGTTGTCACAGACAAATCCACTAAATTGACATTGAAATTCTTTCCTATGCAGCAACTGTGTCAACCACACAGTGATGGCTGTATTATAGCTTCTGGAAAATGTAACCTGTCTGCAAAGACTCACACATACTGTACATTTAGTGTACAGTCTTTACCTCATGTTTAAGCTATTCATTCATTCTTCATTATTATTATTATTTTTCCTGGTCTTAATCTTTTGTCCAAATATTTCTGACTCAAGTTTAAATCACTACTTTTTTAATATTACTTTTACTTAAATAAATAAATAATACATTCTTCAAAACAAAACCTTTATGAAAGACATGATTTGATTTACATAGAATTATACTGACTTTTATCATTTTTGGTTTTTGCATGGTTTATGTGCAATTGATCACAGTGAAGAAAGTGCCCCTTTAATGCAACATCATAAATCATGAGTTTGACTTGAATATTTGACTATCTTTAGACCTAATGTAAGTTGTAAGTCTACACTAAGTATTTCCTCCTTGCTTTCGTCTTGTGTGAGCTGACATTACCGGGGCATTTCAGGAAAAGGTCACTCAGTGTTAGGCCAACCCTTGCTATGTTGCCTTCAGGGCCATGTTCAGACCTAAATCACAGCTAGAGCATGTGGTCATTGAGAGTCCCTGTCGACACAGACATACAGTACATCTTTACTTGTGGCATGCTTGCAGTTCACTGAAGGGCTGACCACCAAACATGTGCTGCTGCCCCCTACTGGATGACTTGGGTATTGTTAAATGAGAAATTTGATGTTGAGTACCATTCTCATTTATTTAACCCATTTAATCCTGTTGTTTAACGGGAACTGGGCAAAATAGACAGTAAACAGCTGTCACTTGGTGTGGCTTAGTCATGGGATGCAACACATGTCTTTGCCCCTGATTTAATTCAATGATTCAGTGCCATATCATTGCTCAAGATTTTTACAGTGAAAAAAAAAAATAAAAAGCTAAGTTTAACATTATTTTAAGGACAATTAAAAGTAAGTAGTAAGAAGTAAATGATTACTACCAAAGCGTAAAAATGTAAAGGTTATTTCACGTTATCCCTTCCACCAAAAAGACTGACAGTAATCATTGGTTTTGAAGTTGTTACTGCTTTGTACTTTAATTTAATAACTCAATAACTAAATTAATCTAGACACACTTTTTTGTAAAATGAAATCAAACACTAACAGTGCACAGATGCCTATTTGCGAAATGCTCTTTTCTGTTTGGATAAAAAGGACGGGATACCAGAATACCTAGCTACCATAACTTATATTTACATGATTCTAATCACAATTCTTCTTTTCTCCTTTTGTTGCTTTCAAATAGAAAAAACAAGAAGTAAGTACTACGCATATTTGACGTATCTGCTGAGCTCATCCCCCCGACCGTTTACAATTAACAGAGCCATAATCACCGTCTAATCAGTCTCTCCTCACAGCGAGTACAATCACTGAGAAGATATGTTTGTCACCTCAGTTGTCACCTGCTTCACAGGCCCATGTGATAGCACTTCAGCCGAGCTCGCTGATTGGCTGCCGGGGCGCTGTTGCTGTGAGACCCTTTTACCTGTGGCAGAAGAGGGTCCAGTGGGGTCAGGGACAAGGATGGAGAAGACACCTCAAAACAGAACATGGAGTGAGTTTCTAGAGGCAAAAATCCTTTCCGGTTTACAGTTTGAAAAGAATCAAGAAGGACTCCTCTATGTTATAAGAAAATCTGGAGTGTGCTTTTTCTGTCAATCCTTGGATCCAATAAAATCTAATGCGAAGTTATGCAATTATAAGGACACCACACACTGTTGGAAGAGATAGCATTGATATAAACTAAAGTGAGTTTCATTTGGTTTAGTACATATTGATGCCCATTAAATTTTGCGTTTGATGAAAAGGGAGACTGTCCAGATTCAATGCAATGCGATATTTTCCAACTAAATTTACCTTTATTTTGTTTAAGTTGGTCTTAAATAGACATGGGGTATTATTATATAGGAGACATTATTACAGTGCAGTACAATCCAGCTCACATATGTATAAAAACACATTCCTATGAAAAGACATATAGATTTACTGTTGAGAACTCACATATTTTTTCTCACAAAATCAAATTTAGCGCTAGATAAGCTGCACAGTCCTCTTTTCGCCGATGATATCCTGAAAGACAAATCAGATCTCTCTTCATGATGTCTGTTTTGGACTTTTTATTCAACCTGACGCTCTCTCCATCCTCAGTAATTACCAGTCTTGTGAAATGTAATAATAACCAGCCTGTTATCGAGAGTAGAAGCGCTCTGGGGACATATACAGGAGAGGGCTATTTTTATACATACGTTTTCTTAAATGCTTTTAATAATGTTTTATGCAGTAGAACAATAGTAGCCCAATAAACTGATTGTCAGCCATACAAACCTCCAAACCATTAATTATGAGTGTTTGATTACTCACATACTTTAAGACAAAGCTTTGGACGTTATGTATTCATAAATTGCATTAGACTTGCAGGTTGTTCATCACGCTGCGTAATCATCTCTACGTTCGGGGAAATATGTTTAATCATCTCAAGATCTTGGAATCATTTATTCTCTGTGTGTAACTCATCTCTTAAACGCAGCACTTTGAGACCATCTTTATGTGTGAGTTGAATGATTAGAGCCTGGCTAAGGATTCAATTTCCTTCCGACTTCTCGAGAGTCAACAGTGCTAACCCTCCAGCTGACTTATTGCTCATCTACAGATGGTCTTCCAGTAAAAGGATAGTGTTTAACTAATGAATTACAACTGGAAAAATGAAATAAAATCATGTCTTCTTCTACTGTCTGTGGTTCAGATACATATTATTTATCTGGAAGATACGCGATATCTGTGTGGTCCATCTGGGCAGGTCATCAGCAGCTACTTTCCTCAAAAGAACCCCCTCACACACATCCATAAGGGTCAGGTAATCACTCAGTCTTTGTTGTCTCACCTCGGGCGGCCCGGTCATTAAGCCTCATTGTGTCAAACATCAGCTCACTTCTTCTTCTCCTCCAATCTCCTCGTCCCTTCCTACTCCTTAATACTGCTCATACTTTCCGTATTTACCTGTTTACCCTGAATTAATCCCAGTTCATTTAATGCTGACTACATTAAAACCTATATCCTTCAAACTTATAAATAATTGAATGTTTTCTCGCATACTGACGCAACACAAAGCAACAGCACCCACCCCGATCCTTAAGGGGTCACTAAGCCAACTTCATGACAAATTTATTCACATCAGTGTCACTTCAGTCTGAAATTGTGCTCAGTATTAGCAAAAACTTTTAAAAAATGTGTATTATTTTTCCAGTCTGAATCTGCTAAGTAAGTGTAAATGCAAGACAGAAAGACAGAATTAAATGTCTCACTAACCAAGAAAAGCACTTGGATCTAATAAAGTCTGGCACCAAATCACCCAATTAACTGCTTTCTGTGTTGGGGTATTATTCAAACTTTTAATGTATTTTCATGCATTTGCCGTCACAGAACTCAGAGCTGCTTCTCGCTGCTTACAGCATGTGTCAAACCAAAACTAGTTTGGCTTTAAATTACTTCTGTTTAAGTCACAATGTGTGCTTGGGCAACACACATCATATTGGTGACATTTTAGGAGCTTACTGTACTGTACTGTGACAATGGGATGTTGTTAATCATGACTATGACACGTAAACAGCTTCCAAATAAGGGTTTTAATATGAAATGTGCCGAAGTCCTACACATACTCATTTATTACAATTGCAGAGACAGAAGAATCGAGCATAAATAATATATCGAAGCACTGGTGAGCAGCTGTGGTGTGACAGGCAGGCGAGAACAGCTGAGTATGAAATGCTGAGGTTTGGTTTGTGTGTTGTGACAGTGTGCCATACAGTCCTTGACGTGACCACCGGGGCCTAATGGAGGCAGCAGAGCCAGGAGGCATGATGGGAGCTGGGAGCTGTAGTGCAGTGGTGGCTGCTCATGAGCCTGGGGAGGAGACACAGGGCTGTAATGAGGCTCTCTGCCTGGAGGCAAAGTGGCTCAGAATATACCACAGAGTCAACCTATACGACAGGTAAAGCTGCTCTGTTCAGAAGGACAGTCAGGTCAATATTTTTAAACCTATTAATCCATTAATGACACATTTTTACAGTATCTCAAGGTGTGTGACATTCAATGATAGTCAGTTTGAGTCATATTATTTCAGAAAAACAAGCAAATATTTGTAACAGTCAACATTTAAACAGATAAAACGTCTTATTAAAAAGAAAAAAAAAAAAACAGCTCTAAAAGTGGACCAATATTGCACAATGCTACTAACTGTGGTGGGTACAGTAGTCAGAATCTGTTTTTAAGTTAAAGTACAGTTCCAAGGCCGTGGATCTCTGGTCTTGTTCAGGAGTGAGGGAGGGATGGAACGGGAGATGGACAGACAGATCGGTGCTGTGTCTGCACTAATGCTGAGGAGCTGAGTTGCAAGGCGAAGCTCTCCATTCACCGGTCGATGCATGTTCCTACTCTCACCTATGGCCCTGACCTCTGAGTCATGACCGAAAGAACAAGATCCCAGATACAGATGCCTGAAATGAGTTTCCTCCTCAGGGCGTCTGGACACTCCCTTAGAGACAGTGTGAGGAGGGGCTCAGAGTTGACCTGTGGCCTGGGAACACCTCAGTATTCCCCAGAGGAGCTGTTGGAAGTGTCTGGGGAGAGGGATGTCTGGGTGTCTCTCCCTAGAAACAGAAGAAAATGGATGGATGATGTGAAGATACTGTGTGTGGGATTTTTTGTGTTTAATTACAAAAATTGGACAAACTTTACAGGAAGAAGTATGTGGGTTGTACTTTTAAAAGTAAGGACACATATCTTTTTCTCCATGCCATATTTGACAAACTGGTATTGTTTGCTCAGTTGTAATTTTAACCTGTTTGCCAAAAAAACGAGGCAAACGGTAAAAGCTGATTGCCAAGGCATTTATACACCCTCGCCCACACAACACAAACTTTCCCTCTGTTTGTGCTCACCACATTTGTCTGAACATTAACTCTTCGTCTACTTTGAAATGCTAAATCATTAAGTAGCTATAAAAAGCCTCTGCCGCCTACTACACACTGGATCACAGTCAATGTAATTAGATTTTTAAATGTTCTATAAGTGAAAAATCTGACTGCGAGGTAAAACAAGGTAAGATTTAATTCAAGCAGTTGCATTTATCGCCTGTGAGCCACTGACACCGTACTGCTAATTACAGCGCCGAGATGTATCCACAACATCACACAAAACCAAACACTTGCAGATGGTTTCATGTTCAAGTGTAATCTGAAGGTTAGCAGCTGTAGAGTTTTAAAATTAAATCAGCTGCTGTTCTTTCTGGGGTGAAGCTGATTTTTCTGAAGTTTTGGCTCAATTTTGAACAGTGATGAACAGTGATAACAAAGTACATGCTCAGACAGTGTGCTGTTTAGTGGCTCGTGTTACATTTGGGCTCAGTCAGTGATCAAATATTTATACACTGTCTAATGGCTACAATATGACACTATGAGATAACATAGAGTGGGCCTGTAATCAACAACAGATAGGCCTGATCACACAATGTAGTTAGGATAGGTGTGTTTAAAGATTCAAATTAAGATGTTTTGTCAAAATAGGCGTTCTTCCTGTTTCTTTGTGTGTGTCTTTCTGTGCATGTGAGTGTATTTGCACACAGTGATCTTTGACAGTATTTTATTCACTGTTTCCTTAAAAATGGGCTTTCCCAATGCCTTATTATCTCCCATTTTGACTCAGCTCAACAGCTACTCCAAACCCAAAAGAGTGAACAAGTAGGTATATTGTCAGCATTAAGCTTTACTCTAGGACAGTAGTGTCAAAGTCAAAGTTGTAAAGGGCTGCGATAGTTAAAAAGAAGTCTTTCAGAGGCCGAAGATGGTGACATTTGTGGGATTTCATCTCCATTTGAGTCTTACAAAGGTTAAAGTTAACATAATCTCCTCCTTGGTTTTAGTTGGATTTAGCTGGATTTAAACAGGTGTTAGATGGACTTGAACAGGTTTTAGTCAGATTTCAACAGGTTTTGGTTGGATTTTAGCAGGTTTTAGTGGAATTTGAACAGGTTTTAGATGGATTTGAGCAGATTTTAATTGGATTTGAATAAGTTTTAGATGGATCTGAACAGATTTTATTTGGATTTGAACAGGTTTTAGTTGGATTTGAACAAGTTTTAGATGCATTTGAACAGGTGTTAGTTGGATCAAATCCATCTAAAACCTGTTCAAATCCATCTAAAACCTGTTCAAATCCAATTAAAACCTAGACCAAAAAATTTCACCAACCAAATGTATTGAAGGGCTACATAAAACATTGCAAAGGGCCAAATTTGACGCCGGGGGCCTTGAGTTTGACGTGTGTGCTTTAGGACTTGACTGACGTAACCAAGCTACTTCTGAGTGATTAAAAATTAGCCTGGATCCACAAAACTTCTCTGAATTCTTTCATTTATTTCCACTTTATGGTCACGAAGGGTTGAAGACAAATGTATTAAGTGTGAGGCAAAGCACACCCTGAACTATTGCCAGTGAGATACATACAGTCTTATAACCATTCTGCATCACATTCACTTACTGTATGGGCACTTTAAGGATCACCTGTTCACCCTGACGTGCATATCTTTGGCTCTTGTGGAAGTTTGGGATAAACATTGCTGTGATTTTGAAGTGATTTAAAGTAACCACTCATTTTCTGCATTGTTTAACAGTGCTACAATGACTGAGTCAGTTCAAGATGGGCATCGATCAACTGTATCGCTTTGGAAAGTGATAAATTTGACTTGTTTTATCTCTTGTCACTTTTCACCATCAGATATTTTACATGCAGCCACAGGTGCGCGTTTACAGAAAGTTGGGAGTCCCCGCCAACGGTTCTGATATAATGTACGGTTAGAGCTGCAGCTTCACAATGACAGACGACACTAATTAGCACTCACTTTATATCCACTGTACCCCTCTCCACTGCTTTCCAACGTTCCCCCTGTTCTCTGTCAGCGCTCGAGCCTCCACACCCCCGTCGCATCTCCAGCTCTGTAATTAAAACGCTGTAATCTAGGTGCATGGTCTCTATTTTTAAAAGCCCCCTGTCATCATGTGGGCAAAATGACACAAAGAGAAGCATCAAGCGGTGGGAAGAAGAGGAGGAGCAGGAGGAGGAAGAGAAGTGGATAAGAATAACAGCAGCAGCAGCAGGTGATGACCAACTCTGTGAGAGATGAGCTGAAGCTAATAAACTATGCTTAATTGGCAGCGAGCTCTAAAGATAATTCTCATCTTGGAGTCCAGCGCAGCCCACGCATCTTACATCAACTTTATCTAACAGCTTTTTTATAGAAACAGTAAACAGAGCTCTTGATTTTTACCAAAGAAATGTAACTACACACTGCCAAGATTAATGACAAAACAATGACTTTGAACTCTTATTAAATGTACTAGATATTTTCTTCAATGCCTTTGAATCAATGTCACTTTTTACTTTATATTTAAGTCTCTCCTCTTAACCAATTTAAAAAAAATAGGTCTTCTTTTTTTTTAAATTTGATAGAGGCACACAGATATATACATAAAAGCAGAATGTGTGCCTCTAGTCTTGGTCAAAACAGACTTGGGAAACCAAATAGAGCAGCATCAAAGATATCCAATAAGGTATTGATTAAAATTTGAAGTAAGAGTAGTTGGAGGTGAGTAGTGTAATCAACAGGTTAAATAAACTAACTAAGGACTTCATTCTTAAATCCTAAAAAATGTATTTCTTAAATTATTGGGTGCATAATTAGTCTGTCCATGTTCTTTAGTTTATTCTTGGTCCCTTAAGTAGGGTGACCACATTTTCAAACCTCAAAATTGGAACATTTGGAAACTCTACCACAAATCCAACAACGGCACCTTAACAAACGGAAAAAAATGTTACCTTAAATCAATATAACACCAGTAAACAATAAAAAACATGAACTGACTTCATTGATTAGCATCAAATCCAGCTTCTCTATCTTGTGTGATGGAAAAATTACACTTACAAAGAATGCAAATGCAGCATATTAATTCCCCGGTACTTTTCTCAGACAGTTGTATTATTTCTGGAGCTCATTTATAAATTGTGACTTTCTTTTCGGTTGATGGCTCGTCAAACTGAACGCTGGAGAAGGACAGATTAGCAATAGCCTTGTACTTACATAACATCCATAAATCATTATGGAGCTACAGACCTGCACTGTTGATCTCTCAATTGGTTGATATTGCCATCGCCATGGTAACTCTGTGATTGACACACAGACAAATTAGCAAGCACAGTGTGCTGCTTTGGCTTTATGCTTGGATTATGACAAAATAGGGACATATTTGGGACTGGGAGAAGACAAAATCGGGACTTTTAGTGTTTTTGTAGATATCCGCTGGGCCACAGAACAAGGGGCTCAAAATCTGTCCCGTGTTAAATTGGGACGTATGGCCACCATAAAATTAAGACATACCAAGTTAATCCAAGACCTGGCAAAACTATTCATAATCACAAAACTAAAAGCAATTTAAAAACATTTTGCCGTCTGAAAATGGTCAAAAGTCTTTGGCTCCACTTGTGTAGCATACTGTGTTGTTATTCTGCGGTCTACCTCCTGACATTTAACATGACTAAACAAACGTACCTTAGCATTTATGACAATTCTTCTGGGGTTATTTATTGCTCCACACATAAACAGACATGTTTCAGCTAACCACATGGTAAGGACTGGAAACTGAACCCACAAACTTCTGACATTAACTAAAAAAAAAGTTATTTGTTTGTTTCTTTGTGTAATGATCCA
The DNA here is from genome assembly GCA_036850595.1 of Rhyacichthys aspro. Taxonomy (NCBI): domain Eukaryota; kingdom Metazoa; phylum Chordata; class Actinopteri; order Gobiiformes; family Rhyacichthyidae; genus Rhyacichthys; species Rhyacichthys aspro. Next base: position 11,607,209 of record CM072155.1, read on the forward strand.
ATTGTGAATGAGTGGACCAGTGGTCTGGGTGGACGTGACTCATGAGGTTCTAATTTTAATCCCTCAGACAAATGAGATGCTGTGACCACTGTTTTCTTGAGTTTCTTCCCCCACACTGCATCCATTATACGATTTCATAAAATGTCAGCTCATGTTAAAAGTCATAGCTTAGAAAAAGAAGAACTGCCTGTACAGTTTCTCTGAATACAGGATTTTTACTGAAAGTCATAACAAATATATTGACATTAGAAAACGAATTCGATGTTGCTGCTTCAGTCCTCATCAGCCTGCAGTGAGGGCACTTAATGTCATGATACAAACTCTCAGTAAGTATCAGAGAGTTATAATTGGAATGGCCTATTACTGGTGGCATTAATGCATAGATGATATATGTCAAATATAAATGAGGCTCAGGAGCTTTTTGCGCATAAGCATCCCAGGATACACACGGAGATGCTGAGGTCTGATTAAATTATTTGCTCTTCTCAGTAATATTTAATCACAAATGCACGCACACAGACACACGTCAGACGGTCATCAGTGTTGGTTTAAGGGTGAGCTCTTTGCATTAGATCTAATTTATTCATAGCTTATGAGCAGGACTCACATGGAGAGGACGAACTACATTAGAGCTCTATGTTCTGCTGAACATGTGGAAAGCATCCAGCGTCCAAACTTCTTACTTTTTTTTAAAACTTTATGCGACACCATCAGTTGTGTTGTAGTTTTGTCATTATCCTAAAATCAAAATCTTGTCTTTGTCTCAAACATAGAGGATTTAGGAATAGAATTAGGACAGATTTTCTTATTAAAGTGATTTTCAAAGTAAAAAACTGTTGGATAAAGCCTTAATTCTCAACCCACATTTATGCTCAGATCCAGTGTTTTTCTTGAGACTCTATTAGAATATGGCTTTAAATAACTTGAGCATTTTGTGTAAAAGGCTGACCCGAGTTGAACTGAGCTGTGTTACGGATCCATTTCTGTATTAGTGTGAAGCTAAAAAACAAGAAGCTGGGAAATGTGTGAGCGGACGATAACAAGGTCTTGTAAGGTCCAACACTTCACGGTCCCACCACTCAACACCTCTGTCGTCTCAGTTGTTGTCATTGTTTGTGTCAGAGCCTACGATATTTGTTTGTTGTTATTTGTTTGTTTGCAGCATGACAATCCATGACTGACTGTTGCAAAAACTGTCATGAATGATGTGTGAAAGCGCGGTAAATCTTACAAATAGATCATCATCATCATATATCAACAAAAGGCCTGTGTAAACGTAAATGGCCTAAACCGAATTTGAAAATATATCACTATGAAATGACTCTACCGAACTTGTACTTTGTAATAGACCTAAACAGTTCAGATCCAATGTGAGCAAACACAAGTGCATTTGTCCTGCTTTGTGTGCGCTGCTTTAATGAACGTCCGTAGTAAGAAGCAGATTTAAAGTAAAGTTCTTATCATTAGTCTGTGTCACCTCTCTCTCTTTCTCTTTCACACACACCTCTCTTGCCCCCTGTGGCAGGAGCTCAAGAACGTGGTCATTACCTTTTCCTCGTTCCTATGGAAACACAGCGCTCAGCCCTTGCTCGACGGCAGCAGTGAGTGTGTATGTGCTGATCACATGCTGTTGTGTGCACTGTACTGTGAGATTAGTTTTTTTTTATCACATGATATATGCTACTTTTGACCAAAGGATTGATATGAAGAGGAGCAGGAGCATGTCTTCACCAAAGTGTAGTGATTCACAAATCAAATATTTAGATAAGGAACAGCAACTGTAGCAACAAGACCTGCCCTTTAGTCTCTTACCATTTACCTTCAGCTAACACCAGAGGTTTCTTTTAGTCATGTCTGTGATCGAGGAAATATAGACCACTCATCTTGCACTGAACCTGTGAACACGTGCATGTGAATAATAAACTAGAAGTCATTTTGAAGAAGGCTGGAGTTTTAGAAGCTCAAAAATGACAGTCTGTCTAGCTAGTGATGCTAACAGTCATTGATTAAACATCACTAAACTTCATGAAGACATACAGGAAAGACATTAAGCACTAAAACCATGTGGGCTTTACGTGAAACTCTGATTGGTTTAATCTGCTTCCATTAGTCCCGCCCCCTGGAGACCAAACTGGAATTGAGAGGGAACAGACTAATATTCTTTGTATGGAGTAAAAAAAGAATTCTGAAGAAAATCTGGCTAGGCTAATTAGAAAAAGGACCTATTTAAAATATTAATCACTCCTTCATTCAGTCATCATTGCAAATGTTTAAACTACGTGTATACTTAAAATCTTAAAGCTTCACTACCTGATTTTCCTTTTGCTGTCTCAGATTCCATTCTTCCCCAAACGCAGCCGAGGAACCTCTCCTGCTTGTCTTTTATTAAAACCGGACCAACTTTTCCTCCACAAAATACTAATATATTTTACCAAACTGAAGTTTAGAGCTAACAGATTAGCTGCGACTTCAGTGTCAGTGCAGCAATTATCTCGTCTTTGTTAAACATTACGTGATTGAATTGACAGTATTTATTAGTATTTATTTATGTTTCACGTTGCCTGTTAATGTTTTCTTTTTTGAGCTGCTTCTCTGTGTTAAAAGACATATTCAGCGCTGAAAATACCCTTTATCGGCAGCTATTAAACTTCCTGAAATGTCATATGACAAGCTGGTGTCGCGCTACTTTTTCGAGCATGTGATTGGCCAAGGTTTTCTATTCTTGAATAAAGGTTCTCATTTATTAAAATCCTATAATAAACAGTAGATGGTATAATTAAACCTGTTTTTTTCACAAATTATTGCTTTTACAATATACTACCACCACCACACTACCATTTTTCCAACAAAAAAATCAGGTACAAACACTGCAAACACTAATGTTTAAATAATGAATGTACTGTTCACAAAGCTGGTAACAAGGCTCCCATCAGACTTTATGTTGTCATGGACATGTGCACACTCAGTGAAACAAAACAAAAATAAGCATGTGCAAATACAGCTGTGACGCAAGTGTGGATGTGAGAGGCTCCATTTTCCTTCATGAAGTGAGGGTCAGTGCTATCAGCCATTCTTCCACAAAGGCTTCGTCAGACATCTTCATTGTTCAATTCTGACATACTACGTTTAAATTTTGTCTTAAAATCTATGCTTTTGCTTTTTTAACCTCTGTCTGGCGCCTCATCCTCAGTCACACATCGAGGGTGACTTTTGACACAGAATGACTTTTTCTATTTTTGTATTTTCCTGCATTGTGAGACTGATTCTTTCTTTCATCAGGTGATCGGTAAATGCCTGATGAGGACAATGGTAATGTTCCTTCCTTCGTTTTCTGATGTCAGCTTGACCCTTTTTTTTTTTTTTTTTGGATAAGTTTCCCGTCTTCTCCAAACCACTGTGCTGTACACGTAAATAAAAGAATGAAAGTGTGATGAAGAGAGGTGATATCCAGTGCCAAGACTGACACGACAAAACCAAAATAGAACCAAACACGTGGTGAATGGAGACGGTGAAAGCTATTCCCCTTTTCTCTGCTCTCGCTGTGAGTCCACTGTCTGGCATGTAGGAATGAGCTGAAGATCCAGAGAAGCTACGTGCGATAAGCCTTTGAATATATCTCGTCTCGGCCTTTTTCACTTCTCCCAAAGGAACAGCGCTGACTGACAGACACTACCCCCCCTCCCCGCCACTCCCGCCGCCACCTCCTTCCTTGGCTGAAGGCGAGCTTGCCACCGACTCGAGCCAATTAACACATCTCACTGCACTCCGAGTTTATTAATATATTATAAACTGGTTAGCTATAGACACCAGTTTTCTGCCATTTGATAGAAAGTGGGTGGAGATTTGCGTGGGCCGCATTTGTAAAAGTGCAGTTTACAGTCAATACATGTGATTTTTCAGCGGAAATCAATAGAATTAGACACTCGACATCTCCCGCGGGAAAAGACGGCCATTAGAGGAAGCCATATTAACGCCACAGACAGAAGGGGCACTCACTCTGTTGGCGGTTTGCCTTCTGTTTATGTCTCTCCTTGATTAGTCCCATGGTGATTGTTTCCTTTTAAGCAGACAAGCAGGTGTCTCTGTGGCTACATTCACACTGCAGGCGAAAGTGACCCAGCTCTGAGATTTTTACTGAGTAAATCATATTGTGTCGGTATATTGAGCATGTCCATTGTCACGCTGGAGCTGACGACAATACCACATCACTTGTCCACACAAAACTCATCACGTTTTACTTACTTGAAGCTTAATTTGATGCTGCAGATGAAAAACTAACTAAAACAGCTGCTGATTATTCAACTGGGTCGTGTGTCGTGAATGTACCATATGGCTCACTATTTGGCAAGCAACAGCTCACCAATGCTTTGTTTTCTAATATGTTTTTGGTGAAAGGATTTATGTGGAAGTGGGATTTAGCTAGTTCACACTGTTATCCACAGAAATCTAATCTGGAGCCACTTTTATGGCCAGTGTGAACATAGCCATAGACACATACGGACCCATTATTTTGGATGCATTTTGTGCTTTCTCCCCAGAACGATTCAGGGGAACCAAAGCAGGTGTCCCAAGACATACTCAATCACGTCACAGCTGTCTCACTCAGTCCTATCTAACCAGATGCAGGATTGCCCCGGTAGTTAAAAAAAGAAACAGACATAAGAAATGGCCCTGTGCAGTGTAATGCTCCCCATTCCTCATGAGAATTAGATTTAACTCCAGTGCTGAAGGCCTGCACAGACAATGAGCCTCTGTCATATTAAGGGCTTCCTTCAGTGGGAGGCTCCTCAGTTAATTTCATTGTGAATACTTTATGATTTCCGCGATGAGACGGTGTGCACAAGACAAGGAGGGTGGTTTCTGCAAAACTTTGAACCTGTTTTGTCTGCAGATTGTAGAGCCACCTGTGCTTCCACTGATCACACTGTTTGTTTCATTTAACACCAGCATCTGCTCCTTTTGAATGTGATTAAGGGCTGGACACAAAGTGTAAATAGTACCTTTGCATCTATGACTCATACAGGCTTCTGGGATTCACATTAATCACGATTTGGCCTTATGGCAGTAATAATACTCAATATTTACATTCTTTTTCTGTTCAAGCATAAATTGGTAAAATGCATGTGTCAGTTTTATTGTGTTGCATGTTTCATAAAATTTACCAATAAACGTTGTTGAAATGTTTTTGTTTTTTTTTAAGAAACTAAATTTTAGTCCTGGGTTTATGTCTGAGATACTTTGTTGCTGCCTTAAGCCTGTATACATGAATTTAAGGTGCTGTTTTAATTCTAAATATTACACATTTCTTTTGGAATAATACATGTATTCATTTCCCGGCATTTAAAGAGGTATTTCTTGATGTATTTTTTATTTTATTTTATTTATTTATTTTTTATTTATTTATTTATTTATTTTTTATTAGCTGTCTATGTTTGTCTATGTTCTGGGAAGTGGGGTTAAAAATAAGAAAACGCTTTGTGTATAATGAAAACCTTTTGTTATTTGACCAGTCAGTTAATAAAAAGACCTTTGAGAAAAAGAGGTATTTCTTAACTATGTGCCCATCATTACACTAAACCAGGCAATTTTACATCGCATTATCTTAAGGTTAAACTGAATTTAGGGAACTATTTGCGCCATTGATTTCTTATACCAAAAGAATGCAATGTTATTCATGCACCAGTCACCTCCTTTGGTTTGGTTTTGAATGTGTTATTGTAAAGTAAAAGTCTATGCACATTAAGATGTCATTCAAAAGGGATTAATTTAAGCATGTATACGCAATGTGAATAAAGAATCTTGAATCTCAAAATATTATCACTCTGTTCTTTTATATGAACAAAGACTACTTACTGAGGATTAAATGCAACACTAACATTGCATTTCACAAAACACCTCCTCAATAATAAATTATGTTTAGTCCACGAACCTGGCCTCAAGAACAATCCACGGATTACCTAATCCAATCAGCCGTTCTCGTACCTGCACAGGTGTGTCTGATCCTCTTGTGTGGCTGTCTGTCTCAGTGGATTCCGACCAGTGTCTCATGTTCTACCTGGTTTTGTCCAAACTGAAGAGGAGTACATTCCCACCCTTTGTCTCCTGCTCCAGCTGTCGTAGCTCCTCACACCTGAGGGGAAAGCAGAGACGGCCAGGAGATGAAACGGGATTAGCCTTGTCTCGCTTCAAGAGTCCACCTCCCACTCATAAACCATTCAGTTAGTGTTATGTCTAGTCATTGTTGTTGTTTTTGTTGAGGTTGAAGTGTGTCGACGTTTTCATTGACGCATTTCTTTTCGATATTTGGATTTGTTGACCATAAAAAAATAACCAAAATAGGAAAAACTGGGCAAAATATAAGGACAGTATAAATATATGGCCTCTGATTTATGCAGTGAACATGATGCCAGGCAGAGAGACAGTGGAACATGATGTGATTCAGAAACAAAACATGGTAACAAAGCCAAAAGTCATGAAGCACCAAACTGTGACAGATAAACACCAACATAAGCTGTTTTTATTATTATATCACAGATTGCTATCACATTATCAGCAAATCCTTTTGGCTCTAAGCTGTGAATGTGCCCTGAAGTCAATTTATAGGTTTCCAGATAAGACACTCCTACGGATTAAACTATTGTGAGCATCTTTAAGTTTGGTGTAATACTCTCCGTATTTACAAGATTTCAATTGATATCCAAATAGAAATCCTGCTTAGCAGGGAAAGAAAAAAATGAACACATGCCTTAAGTTTAGAGATAAACATAAGAACTGTTGCTGGAGCTTCTCTTTGCATTTTTTTCTTAATCTCTGTTTTTTCTTGCTTTGTTCAGTATAAATGCTGTATGTATGTATAACTTTATGCAGCATATTCTTTTCTGATTGGCTGACAACAATGTAAGCACTCAGATTTATTTTTGGATCCAGAGGTTCAGAGACCAACATGCAGGAGTCTGACCCCGAAGAACAAGGTACAACAGTTTAAATAGACCCCAAGACCACATCTGCTTCACGTCATAACAGTTCTTTGTCTTCACATTTTGGGCCTCTTCAAGGAAGTCTTAAAATTGACAAATTTCAAAAAGGGGACTCTTCTCTAAACAACCAAGAGTTAGAGATGTGATCCCTTACTCATGGTGGTCTCAGGTTAAGGCCCCTAAAACACACACTGTCCGAAGATTTAAAACTCACCAAAGGGAGAGGCCCTTAACAAAAACATAACCCTCTGACACTGCCAGGATATGCAACTCAAAATGGTGAACTAAAGTCCAGGAACATAACATTCCATCATGCATAGACAGTCACATCATATTTACTTGATATCAGCCATCTTGAAACAACAGCAACAGTCAACAAACTTCAAGGAGTTCATGAGTGAGAATATTAATAGAGAATAAAGACACATCAAAGTCTTGCACCTTTGAGCGTGAACGTGCACTTCATTGGCACAAATAGCAAGTGTGGGTATCAATAATCTAACTGAGGACATGGTAACATAACAAATGATGTACGCAAACTTCAAAGAAGACATTTGTTTGATATTTTTGGCAGATCATAGTCAGAAATGTGTTAATTGACTTGACTGTGCACTCCATGGTTTTAATTACACAAAACAGGGACAAATAACTACTAAACCAGAAGGAATTAATGTTCAAAACTGGAATTTATTAACTTGAACACAATTGGAGAGTCATGTTAAAACTCCCCAGAGTAAATCGCTGGAGGAGAGGATAGAGCAGGCCTGCAGCAGAGTGAAGGCACAGTGACAGGTGAAGTTCAGGACGGAGCGGGCGGAAAAAGCACAACGGCACATCACCTCAGAGCTGTAAAAACGCCCAGGGCTAACAGCTGACAGCAGAGTTATTATTACAATATCAACAACAGCCAAATTGGAAAGGCATATTGAGCTGTTCGTACAGGTGCAGGTACAGCATTTGGTGCTGGAAGGGTTGAATCAGGCAATTTGACCGTTTGTTGTTCATTTTCCAGTAAAAAACAGATTGATTTCAAATTTTATGAGTCCGAATGCGATGGGAATTGGAACCCTGCGGAAATACCTGCGACGCCATTTGCCCCAGGAAATATGAGTGAAAAATAGGCGTGTTAAAAAACATGAAGAATGGAGTACGGATGTTTCAGCACATCTATGAGATTCCTGTGAACCCAAACATTGATTGTGCAGATGCTGTAATGCCATTGTGAGTGAAGGCACTGGGGACATCTGAACCGTGCCGCTGTTTACATCCTGTCCGTGTGAGATGTGAGAGATTGCATTCATTCCTCAACTTCATTGTACTGTATGTATTGTTATTGCTTCCTCCTTTGAATACAACACGTCCCATTAGAAACAGACTGAATGGAGCTCGGAAATGTCACCTAACCCTTGTGGAGCTGCATAAAAAATGTTGTGTTGTATCTTGCTCTTTAATCATTAATACCGCTCGATACGTAAATAAGAAATGGCATTTTTGTCCTCTTGTCAAACAGTTTTGGTCAGATAACACTTAAATGTCGACTATTTGTACATTATGGGCATGAAAATTACAATTGCCATCAATCACTGTACACAGCAATGGCCTTCTTTGAACCATGTAGCCAAAACTCTTAATGCTATCTGTTTACTTTTTATAACAAAGAGTCACAAGAGTCACAGCAGGTCAAACACTTTCCAGGTCAATCAAGGTCTGTGTCAGATTCTAGGAAACATGGGCGTCTAGAGAGGCATTGGGCAACTTGTTAACACACACATGTTAAGAATAAGGAACAGTTGGGGTGCTACTACACAGTCAACTCCAACACAATGTGCAGAAACCTTAAGCTCTCAGGCCCCACCTTCTCAAATTTACTGAGCAGTAATGTGTTTGTATCATTTCAAATGCTTTCAAATGTCACTGAGGATTGGATTTAACATTTGTCTTTTTGGTAGAAATCTTCTCATTGTTTTGTCGCATGAGTAAAGTCAATTTCGGTTTCAAAATGGGACAGCTGAGTGAACAAAGTGTAGTCCACATTTTACCTAATAAAGCAGTGGTGTCAACCTCAAAGTGGTGAGGGGCCCTGATAGTTGATAAGAATCCTTTCAGGGGCCGAAGATGGTGACATTTGGAAGCTTTTATTAGTTTTAGTTGTATCTGAACCGGTTTTAGATGGATTTGAACAGGTTTTAGATGTATCCAAACAGGTTTTAGATGGATTCAAACAGGTTTTAGATGGATTTTAACAGGTTTTAGTTGGATTTTAACAGGTTTTAGTTGGATTTTAACAGGTTTTGGATGGATTTTAACAGATTTGATTCATCTTTATAGCAAAAATCAAACCTATTTAAAGCCAATGCAAAGGGCCGCATTTGGCCCCCAGGCCTTGAGTTTGACATGTGTGTAATAAAGGGAAGAGGACCCCCTTAGATGTCAAATATGACTTTGTTCAATATCATGTCTGCAAAATTGTCCCTAACTTTAAGGATTCTAATGTTAGTGTAAATGCTAAACTTAACAAAGCAAAAGAAAAGAAAATACTCGTTTCATCACATGACCCAAAAAGAAGAGGTGTTCCGTAAAAATCTGCCTTCCTGTGCTGCCCTTTTTAACGCAATGTTAGTGTTGAATGCCACTGTTGTTTTAATCAGCATTATTTCTGATTCCATGGTGAGAGCACGCTTCATTATTTTCTACGAGGTCTGTGTTGTAAAAGGTCAGTTGTGACACTCTTTGACAAGAAAATGCGCAGGAGCATGTGCTTGTTCATGTTCTGAACCTCTACTGTCAATTAAAATCCCCTTTGAGCACTATTGTTTCAACTGTAGCTCCTGGACAATACCCCCTGTCATGTATCTAATGTGAGACAGCCTGTTTTCCTTCTCTAAAGAATACACAGTGATCATTGCAGATAATCTAATTAGAGTAGCATAGGAGGATCGTAACAGTCCATGTGTCACCAACAGATTGAGGACACATTGGTGCTGCTCTGTGCTACACTTTAGCATATGCTCTTTGGTCGTGGGCGATTCAGAGCAACTCCAAAGTGAGAAAATGCTGTTTCTTAACGATTATCTCAAGCTGAACTGGCACATTTTTGAAGCCAAGATGTGAATTTGTGCAAAATATGAATGGACTACTACAATTAGCACTTAAGCACCAAACAAAACATATGGAAACAGTATCATAAAATCCATAGTTTATCATCTGCATCACTGATCATTATAAGACGATATAAATACAGCTGAGAGAGACTGTGTGGGGGCACTGCATTTTCCTTGAGGCCATGTTCTGGATGTCAAAACACAAAAATGTCCAATTCTTTTTGACTTTTGGAAACTTGTGTTTTGATTGAATAATTGAACCACCACACTGGCCAAACAAATGTTTTATATCTGTGGTCAATAACAACTCCAACCTGAATCCAACATCATTGTTTGGAGCTTGGTTTTAAATGTGCATGGTGAAAAATGTAAGACATAGCTGAACAAAATGTAACACATCTCTCAATAATATGCCTCAAAATAACACTCTTTACATTGAACCATCTTGAACATATAGATATGTAAGGGCACACATTCATGATGATAATCCCCATCAGATCTGTTTCAACTGGCTTTGTTCACAGACAACAGCATGTCCCTGCAGGGCTACCATAGCTGTTCACATGCTCTAAAGAGGAAGATTGTGAGGTGTAGAACTGCAATCTGAACCCCCATTTTACTAAACGCCCCACCATTGAAGTGAAGCTACATTATTATCTCCCACTGCTGTTGATTGCCTGGAGACAATCTACAAATATCCATGTTTAGATAGATGGTATTAAGATTGTCCTCATTCTACGTTTTTATTTTTTCTCAGAGTTATTTTTATTGGACCAAACAAGACAAGATTCAGAATAAAAACTGGATATTAATCTAAATATAGCTTCCTTGTTACTAGTCAACATTTGTAGCTACTTAGAAACAGCTATGGGATTATATGGTTGGACATCAGATTAACTCAGTGTTTTATTTATTTCTTTCAAAGCTCCCTTTTCTTAATGATGAACATATACACCCCTTTTTTTTAATTTCTGTATATGTTTTGTAGGTTTTCTTTTCATCAGCGAAAGTGTATGCACAGAATACTCCACATATTATATTTATATTATACTGTGTGCAAACTCTCCCCTTGTAGTCAGCCATTAAAGTCTCTAAATGAGCTTTATTTATTAATGCTGTTTTTCAGAGCGACTTTGAGTGGATGTGAGAATCTGCTGGTCTGTTGCACGGTCAATGGGCACACGTGTGAACGCATGGGTGTGTTTGTAAGGATTCATCTGGCCCAGCTCTCCTAACAAGTGCTGAAATAATAATGAGAACATCAGTTGCTTCTGAGGGGCTCGCCGGGAGAGGACGACCAGACAGCAGAGAAGAGAGCAGTCAAATTTAACACCGGCTTCATTTTAAAGAAAAAAAAAGTCATATCTGACACCTAGCATGAAGCTTGTTTCTTTTTTCGGACTGGAAATAGGTGTGGGCAATTTGCAGACTCACAGTGACAAGATGAGTAATGATATCCTAAAGCGCACTGACAGTCCTCACTTGGCGCACATCCTTATTTGTCCTCTTGCTTCACAATAAGATTCTCATTTAAAAACCAAAGCAGAATATGAATCATTTCAAGGCGATGTAAAGCGCTGCTGAGGAGTGAAGTTGTCAGGGCGAGCGCTGGGATGTTTCTTTGATTGCTGCGGGTCACTCTTGAGAGATCTGAAAGACGATATGAGCCCAGCCCGTCTGTTTTAGGATGGATCAGTCTTGGCCACTCAAACACAATCCACTGGCCGCTCTTTTTATTGAGTTTTTGTTTTTGTCTATTATGTAAGCTAAAGAGGCAATTGGGATGAAATAAAAGAAGGGATAGGCAATTTCTGTATTAATTTCTCATTTGATCTTAGTTACAGCTGGCTTTTAAAACCACAGAGTAAGACAAGCATTTTTCTTTCTAGTCAGGAAATATGTCAGAGACCACTTTTTTCAATGAGCTACAGTTTTGAAGCAATATCTCAGCTGCAAAATATCAGCAGGTGGTAGCATTTAGTTACAGCTTGTTTACAACTGTTAGGTCTTAGCATCTTTAAATGTGTCTTATACTGCTTCTTTAACTTAAGCTAAACCATCACTGGGTCTTCCCAAATGTTGCACATTTTTTGGGGAATGTTTAATTAATGTTGAATTAGTAAAAATGTTCCAAAAAGATTCAGAAATGTGTTAAACTAAATCTTTGCCACAACTTTTTCACACAGAAATAGGTAGGATTTCTTTATTTGTAAAATATATCCCCAAAAAGTGTCTTCTTTGCTTTGATACTGAAATTACATGTGACTGAGCTGGTTTAGATTGCTTTGTAGCTTGATAGGTTATATGCTATTGAACACATTGATTTTTTTGAACTGTCTAGCCTAGTTTAAACCAACCATCATCTTATACTAATACAATAATATTTCGTAAAAGCCTCAAACACACAGAAAATTTGAATGTATCTTTTTACATCTGAAAATCTAAAACGATTTTTGGGAGAGTGGGTTAAAAAAAAATTACAAAGCAACACCAATAAAAAGGAAGGATTGGAAATGCATTTTTGAGAGCCTATCTTCCCCGTTAATCAAAAAATGACAAGGCATTTAACTCAATCCATCATTTTAATGTTTCAATGACATGCTGCATTTTTTAAGTTTCTTTTTGGTACAAAATACTTCATGCAGCATCAGTGAAAAGTGCAAAACGTCTCCAGGAAAAATCACTTTTACATATCAAGTATAGCGAGCATGCCAAATAGGACCAGTATCACTCCATAAAGCTGTGAAGGACTCAGTTCAAAACGTGCAAGGCAAAGTGTTATGTTACCAAAACGCCAAAGAGCAGGAAAATACTTTGTAGAACAGGTCCATCATAAAATAGCTCACTCACCAGCAAAACTAGAAGGATTCACAATCATGCTTTCTAAAGACATTCATCAACCTATATAACAAAACTATAGCAAAACAATATGAGGTAACAACTTGTAAACATTTCAGTGATTTTTGTTCAAGTTGGCAATTAAAAATGCACTATAAAGATTCAGAGCAACTCTCCACGTGTAAACAATCGACCGTCTTTTACGCACGGACTTTACGCACAAACATTGGTCGCTGGACTACTTTTCCCCAGTCTTAGGAAGGACATGTCGAGTCTTTGCATATGTTTCCTCCGTAAGAGGGACATGCAGAGGCAGGGCTCATCCATTTAGCCCTAGCTGAGCCCGATCATCACCGTCTCTACGTCTTTGGAGGGTCTCCTGTCCTTCACCAGGAAGTTGATCATGCTTTCGGACTTGATCATCAGGTTGCAGCCGAGAAAGAATATCCCGAAGACGACTGTAAGCGACAGGACGCACAGCACCGCGATTTGCACCACGCGCATAACAAAGAGTTTGCGCTCGTCCTGCAGCAGAACCAGGGACCCTCCTCCATCCGCGGTCACCACGGCGTCAGTGGCGTTCCCGGAGTAGTTGGCAAACGTCCCCGCTAAGGTCTGACTGCCGTTGTACAGCGCGCCCTGTGTCACGTCAAACAGAGACACGTTCATGTTTCCTTTAGGATTGTCACAAACTGGACTCCGCCACAAAATCTGAACTCGAGATAAAACTTTGCCTCATGTGCGCGCCACAAATTATTACAAGGAAGGGTTCACCAATTTATAAATTGTCTTTCAGTGTCCGAGTCTGAACTTTGGCAAAGCGTCCGTGCGTAATGTCCACATCCTTGTCTCCCGCGTAAAACTAAGCGTCTGGTAGTAAATGCTTATGTTGTGAGTCCTTTCTCCCGTGTCTCCCCGCGGTGTAATAAGAGACGCTCCCCACGCGCATCCGTGCACGCCCGCGAGCGCTCCTTTTGTGCCAAGTCTCTGGTGCGTTTTAAAGTGATGATGATGTTGGTGATGATGAGTTCCCCGTGGAGCAAAGCGGCTCTGCGCAGCGGGAGACGCTCTCAGGTGCGTATGACGACACACGTCTCAAACGAATTAAGAACCTCGCACCAGTGCAGTCTCTAAAAGTTTAGACATGAAATAGAGACTTTTCAATTATCCATTTAAGGTTAGTCGTGTGCATTTCTGTTAAAGAATCAAACATGATGTGGTTATTTCACACTCTGTGCTGATAGGATTAAAGTGTTAATTTATAGGAGATGGCAAAGCACTGACTATTGTATTGTTCAGGAGATCCATAGTTTGGGGTAGTGCAATGTTTATTGTTGCAAGAGTTTAACCTAAAAATATATATTTCAAGATCTTCAGTGATATTAAGAAATAATATGACAATATAAAGACAAGCTACTTGTACGAGGTAAAGAGGGGCACCTGTTTTTTAAAGATGAAATAAATAAAAAACAGTTCAAACAGGTGTCTTATTGGTCCCACTAGGAAAAAAAACCCATATGGATGAATCTAAATGGCTTTTATAGTGTGCTCCTTTAAGAATTCTCATCAATATAACCAATATTGATCAAGACATAAATGATCTGTTTTAATGAGATAAATGTGGGTTTGGTTTCATCTTTCGAATTATAAACTTTGGATGTATTTATAGACTTTGGAGCTTGTTGCTGAGGAAACTGTCACCGAAGCCTGGAAAGAGGGGGACCAATATAGAAAGCAACGAGGCTGAACTCAGAAATGAAAGCATGAATTAATAAACCATGATTGAACCGCAGCACATATTTATCAGAAATATTGGCTCCCTGGCTTTTTGTGCAGATTTCTGTCTTCTGTAATGAAATCTCAGAGGGCTCAATCCATTTTATTGGATTGTTTTATTCAAATCTGCTTAAACAGAACTGGACACTGGGACTGACCAATGCTGCTGGAATAAATAGCACACAGAGAGACCATCAGCACAAATCTATTTCATGATGAATATACTCAAGCTTGTTATTGAATTTGACCCTAACAATAGCTGGAGCTGGTGTTATTTCCACTCATATGTCTTCTCTAACATCTAATGTGTGTCATTAGTGGTTCTGGCTCTTCATCTTTTACTAATATCGGCTTTACAGTATCTGCTGTAAAAGAAAGGGACTCTATAAGGTCAAATGTAAAGAAGTAAACATAATACCATTCAATACTAGCTCCAATTATGGTTGGATAATGTATGAATGTACTCCTGAGGTTTACTCACACACACAGCTTTTAGTTTTACTCCAAATTAAATCATTTGCCACAAATAAACTAATTTACTATAGATTATGGCACTTCCTTTCATCAAAATACAATACTAAACTATTAAAAATAAAGGATTGGTTGTTCATTGTAGGATGCAATATTATTAAACCTAAAGGGAGGATTTATAAGAACATTTAATTTAAACTTTTGTGACTTTTTTTAACTGAAGAAAACTGTTCACTCACCTAATACCATATTATAAAAAGAACGACCTGTGAAAAATGAGACCTTAAGACCTCATCCAGGGCTTATCAAGGATTTGAAAAGATGAGAAGGTTCAGTCTGTGACAGTAAGCTTTGGCCAATCACTGCTCACTACGGTAAGCTCTAAACTTCTGTTAGAGTTTAGTGTACTTTTTAATTAAATAAGAGTAGGCAGCAGTTTTAGGCAACGGCAGCTTTATTGCCCTCAAATTGTGTTAACTGGCCTCTAAGATAAAGGTGTAGAGGTGTGAACCAACTGTCTTTTGCCTAAGTTGCATGTATTTTTTTCATTTGTGAGCAGTTCACAGAAGAGAAATGCAGCAAAACCATATTGTATGTGGCTAAAGTTCAGTTCATTCACTGTACTTTCCACTTAGAGGCGAGCACTAAAACACAAAAACACTTTCAAATATACATCAATAAACATCAAATAATCAGAATACAGTTTTTTTTTCTATTGAAGAATTCACAACATAAAGTTTATTTTGTATTTTACTTTACTTATATAGAATACAGATTATTTTAGGTCTGAAGAATAAACCGTGATGTCCAGCGGTGTCCTCATCAAAACTTCACTCATTACTTCATTTTCCTTTCCATAAGTCTTTCATGTGTGGACTGTACTAACCCAGATCAACAAATCAAAACTAGAAGCTTGTTTACACTTAGTTACAAAGCATTAGCTACAAGAACTGTTTTTTCTACCTTATCAGTTCCCTCCTGTGTGTGTTGTTTTGTGTTTTTTCAGTGAATGGAAGTAAGTGCTGCTGTGAACAGCTCCGGTGCTGAACCTCTGCAGGTTCATGAAAGGACTGGAGTGTCGGCCGTTTAATCTGCTGTTTGTCTAAAACAAAGGCCACGAAATTCAATTTAGGACGCTCCTTACGTCTCAGTAAGCAGCTCTCGGCCTCCGTTTGCTGAGCACGTGAGCAAACAGTGATTAGTCCCCACACACACCTTTCCTGAGCGAGTGTTGCTCATTTATTAACAGCTGATCCCAGAAACTGTGTTTTTTCATTTATCAAGACAACAATCCCATAAGCCTCAGACTGGCTGTGAATTAATTGCCAAAGTGTAAATTAGTGTTTTGAAGTTTGATTATGTTCTTTTTAGCACATTGCAATTATCTCTTTGTCAACAAGAACAGGAACAATCCCTCCATGCATTATAACATAACAGTGTAAAATTAAATTATAAATTAATTAATTAAATTAAAGAGGATTTTTGGGAATGAAAATAAGGACAAAGTGGAGGAATGTTAAAGACATAGCAACAATTTCTGTCACTGTTCTTCTGTTCCTTTGTTATTTTAAATGCAGTCTGCAGTAACTGTAGGGGCTGGGACTGGACGCTCAAGATATAATTAGTGCAAGTGTTTGTTATGTTACTGCATATGTTACTGCACTTGTTAACGCAAATCAAAGCTCAGTTGTAATTTAAAGAAAATCACACACTGAGCGTTCACTGAAGACTTTGTCACTCGCAGATACTTTTCAAAGTCTTGTTAGAACAACCGAAGATTTATGCGATTATATTCATAAGAAGATGCTTATAGGCATGAACGTGAGTTTCTGACTTGTTCCTAAGCAACAGTAGACCTGTGAGCCCAGTGACAGATGGTTGGTGAAGTTATTTTGGTTTAGAGAAGAAGAAGGAAGCGAGGGAAGGAGGGAGGATGGACGGTGGTGGAGGAGAGGAGAAAATGGCGAGGAGTGGGGGGAAACGTTTTTCACTTTAACATGAGGGAATTGGCAGCCTAGCAACACAAACTAAGTGAAGACATCCCTGGCAACAGAGAGGTGGTGTCTGACCCCACCCGCTCCCCCTCAGCACCTCGCTTCTTTGTCGTTTTGAGTCCGTCACATGACTCCAAATGAAGACATTGTTTTAAGCTTGACGGGAGGCACACTTCTCTGGTAACTTCCCTCATTTTCAATTAACAGATTTATTCATGAAAGCACTTCCAGGACGCCTTGTGCTTGTGTGCCAGTCCAGTCTGCTTTAAAGCATGTTGTACGTCTATTAAAAAGCAATAAAAGCTAAGTCTGATGATCCAGAAGAAAGGGTTAGAGGCCAAGCTTTTGATCATTAAGTTGTTTGCCAACTCTGGGACTCTTAATCATGCAGAGGTAAATACAGTCATTAATTATGCTCTGGTAGTGACTGCAGTGAGTCAGTGAACCCCACACTAGAGAGCCATCCATCATTAAAGTTATTTTAAGGACATAATGACTGTCCCTTTGGTTTGCAGAGAGATGAGCTATCTGACTCTCTAATGGTCACCTGTTATCCACTTGTAGATTTCAATGACAGGCGAAAATGAAGCTATAAGATAAGAGCAGATCATTAACTGTGGACTGGCTGCTTTGTTCTCAGGGCTCTTTTGTTAGACTCAGTCCCATATTCAATGGAAATTGGAGAATTAGAGGCTAATGAAGAAGATTACTCAAATCATGGCTCCACAAAAAATTACATAGTGGCTTAGTATATTTGCAATTAGTATTATTATTACTATTATTTATGATCTCTCTGTGTCTTTTGCTCTTTCTATAGACAGATTTGAATTAAGTCTGGAGACTTAATGTCCTACATTTGGCAAGAACGGTATGGCTATTATGACTTACACTGCATATACTTTTGAAGCCTCAGTTAAAACAAACAAATGTTACTTCAGTTAGTCAATTTAGTGACAAATTATATTTTACTAAGATAAAGAAAAAGCACTTTGCACATCTGTTTCTTGGGAAAGGTGCATAGGCGTGCACACATAACATTAAGGTCTAATAGACAGTGTGCAGGATCAAAACATTCAGAAAAAAACCCCACTTGACCCAAAACCGTTGTTGAACTTTCCACCTGGCTCAAGACATTTTCAAAACTTAAAAAACATAAAAAGCTTTGCCTTAATCATTTATGAAATCCAACTGCACTTTAATAACTGTTGCATCACTAAAAACATTCCATTCCTTAAAACTTTTTTTGCTTCACCAGCCCTTGAAAGTTTAAGAAGTCACAGTTTTTTTCCCCCTAGTGTCATCTCAAAAGCACATTAATAAAAACGGTTGTCCCCTGAGGCCAAATAAGAGATCATATTAGGCTGAGAACTTAACATGAATAAACCCAATGCTTTCCCTTGAACAAAAGCCTCCCTCTTGACCTCACAAACCTCTGTTAAACCCTTGGATGAAATAAAGGCTGAGTCTATTGTTGTTAACCAAACATTTTGTCTGAGCGATTGATATGAACTCTCTCTCACTCACAGTGCAAAGCCTGTAAGGACTGCAGATGGATCTATAACACAGGTCGTAACCCGTCCTTCCCTCTCGCCGCCACTGCCCTCCCTTTCTCTTTTCTTGTTCGGCTTTAATTGGCTGCCATCTGACCCAGTCTGCAGCTTTTTTTACTCAAGCCAAGCGGCGGGCTGCTCTTCCCAAATGCCATTCATGTGAGGGGCAGGTCACCGCCGGCACAAGCCTCCATACATAGATCCCAATCAGTCAATAGTGGGGTGTCCGCAGTGTATTACCTGCACTGTCCTCCCACATTCAAAGCTTAATGCCAGCCCAACAGTTGACTATTATAGCATTTCCTCCTATTTCTGTCATTTCTTTCAGCACGGACTTGGTGGCAGTAACTTAGCAACCAGTCGAAGAATAAGAGGAGGGCATGGGGATAAGGATTCGATAAATGGACAAGTGCAGAGATAAGAGGCTTTGTGTGACTCTTCACCACACACACATACATCTATTTTGCTAAAGTTCATTCCTCCATAGCCTTAGATCTTGCTTTTTACAGCTCAATTCATTGGGAAAGAGTTTCTCCATCACAGACTTATCACAAATGAGCGGGGCGGCCACAAAATCTGTTTGGAGGCACAGTTTAGTTCACAGCAACAGCCTCGGGCAAAGTCATTGAAAATGATCTGGAAAAGGAGAGAGTACTGAATGAGACTATTACAGTTTATCATGTTTCCCACTAGGGGTCCTACTATCACACTCTAGCAGCTAATGGACAGTGAGGCTCCCATTCAATTCATTTATTCTCATTCACTTTTATCCTAAAAAGCCATTATTACATTTTACTAAACAGCTCATTTTACATAGATCCTTTTAGATTATGTTGCTCTGTATTGTTTTCAGGCAAAACTTAATGCAGTAAGTAAGTTATTAGTTTATTAAATTTATTTTTTATGATTATAATTTCAAATTGGATGGTTATTTAATTTTATAACCATTATTTAATCACCATTTTGGTCCAAATATAACCTAATCTAATGAAAAAAAGAAAGAATGAATGGAAAAAACATGTATTAACTGGTTAATATCTTTAAGTTAGTATCGTTTGTTCATAATTATTAGGCCATATGTTCGATAAAATGGGCATTTCATCCATCTTGGCCTATACATAATCATAAATAGTACAAACAAAATGAGTTCAGTCAGTACATAAATAAATAAAATAGCCTTTTGTCAGGTCAAGGCTTTATTACCAATGAGTTTCACGGTCAGCTCAGTTCTCTCCAAGGCCTACACTAGAGTATTTATTATTAGGCTAATGTCAGGTGTTCTTGAAGTGTGGTAGCAGCCTGCAAAGCTATCACTGATGCGAAGTACTTCCTCTTACCATGTGAAACCAAACGATTGCTTGAATGCGTGGTGTTGTGATGTCTGAGGCGCGTTACTCAACAGCGTGCGTTTAGGCAAGAATGAGGAAAGGCGTCTAGCACCGAGCGCAGCCCAGAGGGAAACACATGTCCAGTGCGCTCACTCCTCACTCAAACATGGACACTTCACTTCACCTCTGCCTCTCCGCGCTACTTTTACTGTCTTCAGCCAGTTACGTTTTGGGTAAGAAGCAGTTTTATACTTACTTTTGGAAACTTTCACCTGCCTGCGCCGTAGCCAGGGGCGTGTTTCCTCTGACTCTGGACATTGGCGTGCCTCCACAAGTTGGTCAAAGTTAGCGGAATGTAGCCAAGAGTTCATGCTCCGATTGCTCCGACTGGAATAGCTTTTATTTTAGTGTTTGGGGTTTAAATGAATTAGCAGAGTTGTACATCAACTCAGTGTAGTGCAGCTGAGAGTTCACCATCTTTCCTTATAAGGCAGTGAAATAACATGGGATGCGTTTCCTGACAGTGACAGTGCCTCTGGGGGTCTTTCAAACCAGGAGTCATAGTGTGTTTTTACTGTGAGGAAACGTAAAGATAGCGTAAGCTCTTGTCCTGAGTTTAGTGCTTGCTTTGTACCGGTCTAAGGTTTAGTGATGGCTTTAGTCTATGTCAAAGTTATGCTATAGTTCAATCCTGGTTTAGCCTACAGCTCTTGCTTAATCCTTACTCTGGGTTTACTCCTAGATTTAGACCCAAGCTTGGTCCTGGTTATGTCCTGGTTTAGTTTTCATTGAAGATTTAATTTGTAGGTAGGATTTAATTAATCCTCACATGAAGGAAATCCCTGCTATTCCACATTGCTGCAGAAATGAAGATCCAGCAAAGCCATATGACAGAGGCGGGAGTTCATTTAAAAGTTGTGATAAAAAACAAAAATGGATTTGACTCAGTGATGCAGAGTCTCAGTTCAGCTAGCTTATTCATGTAGTGGCGGTGTTTAATGGCACAATAACTGGTTTTAAGGTAAACTGATTGCAATATTAAAACCCGTAATACTACAATATACAGCTCTTGTGTTATAAACTTATTTGACAAGAGTGGAAATTACATATTTACAAAACAGCTTCTCAAACAAACTTTTCTATTGTTTATGCGATCAAATTATTGAATCAAAATGCATATTAGGTGTTAATATTGCTTTGGGTGAAGTTTAAAAAACGACTGATTGACACTGTTCAGACGGCAGCTGTATATTAAAAACAATATTGCTGCATTCTCGCAAATCTTGTTGATAAAGCTAATAAAGTAGACCATGCCTTCCTTTTGCACATTTATGACACTAAACTGTGTCAGATCATCAAATAAATTTAAATATTAGACAAAGATAACTCAAGTAAACAGAAAATGCAGTATTTAAGTGATGATTTTATTTATTAAGGGAAAAAAGTTAGCTCAGCATCTCAATTAGATTCAAGCCACTCCAAAACTTTCATTTTTTTTTTTTTTTTAAGCCATTCATAGGGCCACTTGCCGGTGGTGTTTTAGGTCATTGTCCTGCTGCAAAACCCAACACTTTTTCATGACACTGTTATATAGTCCTGTCTGAATTTTTAGGCTTGTTTATCCCTGGTTTACTGTGTTTATTCAGATAAAAGCTACAAGGAAAACCATGATCCACAAAGTATATGATCGACATAGTATACCCAAACACGTTTCCATTCAGGTCATGTCAACACAGCCCCTTCGTATCTGTGTGTATTTGTATAGGGGACCGTTGCATTGCCTGTTGATTGTTTTTAGTCGATATGATCTGAGCTGTTATTGAAGAGTGAAATTCAATCGCCTTTGTATTCATATAAAAACTGCTACTCTGCACATTTTACACACATGGAAGAAATAACATGTGCTGTGTTAAACATTAGCACGACACACCCATAAACCACATAAGATAAGGCAACAGTCAATGTGTTAGGTCATATAGAGCTTTGTAACGTGTTGAAATAACTCTGAAATTACAATCAGGGTTAATAACTTCTGTGAATCTTAAAGTACAGCGCTGTTGTGAAAGACTGAATCATGGCTGGAAGTTGCATTTCTTCATCCTAATACTAATACTAATGCATCAGCTGACAGTGGTTCTACAAAGACGAACTTGTGTGTAGGGCTGGATCATTATCATAATTAAGACCAAGACTAGTGTATGTTACATAAGAAGAGACACCAGAATACTACATCTTTACACTAGAAGTCCAAATTTATGGCCTTGGTTCACATTTGGTGAAAAGGCAGAATTAGAAAGTCACCAGATGGTCTCTTAGATAGAACTATCATGAAAGGAGAGACATTTTCAATCACAAAAACCATGTGGACAAATAAAGCAGCTGTGGTCTTGGCTGGTCTACTAGACTGAGACAAGTGGTCTTAAGACTTAACCCAGTCTTGATCTAATACTACTAACACTACTCCAATATTACTGCTTTGATATCTTTTAAGTTGTTTTCTTAATACATAGCTGCTTTAACTGTTGTGGGAATGATTATGTTTTGTATTAAGTTGTGGATTCCAATGATTTTGTTACGATTTTTCACGCCTTTGTTACATTATGTTGGTTCGATTTCTACAGGCTCCAACATCTGCACTTCACGAGGAGTCACTACTTGTCGTCAGTGTTTGGCTGTTGATCCGAGATGTGCTTGGTGCTCACAGGAGGTAAAAAACTATGAGTTGGTTTCTCAATAAAACGTGCCTGGACAGAAACACCATTCCTGTGCTGTCTACGGCCTGTTCATGCTTCTTCTCAGAACCAAAAGAGCAAAACTTTCAGAGTAACTCTTTTGTGCTTCAGGAGTATGGTAAGGGAGGGTCTGGTGCATCCCGCTGTGACCTGAAAAACAATCTGCTGAAAGGCGGTTGCAGTTCAGCCCTTGTGGAGTTTCCATCAAGCACCCTGACGATCCAAGAGGATGCTCCGCTCAGTGATAAGGCTTCTGGGAGTGTGGTCACACAGATACGGCCTCAGAAACTCCAGATGGTACTAAGACCAGGTACAACACTGTTACAAATGATTTCCATGACTTCATTCAGCCCCCATTAAAATCTGAATGCTCTAGATATTATTAGTTGTGATGGTAAACAAATCCAGGTCATTAATTCGTGAGCATATCAAAGACAAGACAAGCAAATATCTATCAATTAAATATTTTATTTCAACTTCATTCATTCATAGTCCATAAGTGAATCACATATAACAGATAATATAAAAATACAAAGGAGAATTCATTATACAGATTGTAAAGTGAGAATTTTTGTCGGGGAACAAATATATCTCTAAAGTAGTAAGGAATCAGATAGAGTGCCATGTGAATGAATACACATTGGGCTCAGTTCATTCAATTAGTGAATGTAGAATGTGTACATATTCACATAAGTTCTTTAACCCCAGTTTTCCTGTTTATTACAGCGGCAACATTATGGAAAACTATATTCTGAACTTAACCTTTAAGACAGGGTACTTTTACAAACAGGATTTAATCTGTCAAGCAAAAGATAGAAAGAGGGTGCCATACATTGTGCTTGTTGTAAAATTGTAAAGAGTCTTTTTGAAATACTCTTTTGACACAGGTGATAGCAAACGTTTCACTGTATCGGTGAAACAAGTGGAAGATTACCCAGTCGACCTCTATTACCTGATGGACCTGTCCTATTCAATGAAGGACGACTTGGCCCGTCTCGTCACCCTGGGCAACGACCTCGCTGTGGCCATGGGTCGGACCACAAGCAACCTGCGCATGGGGTTCGGAGCGTTTGTGGACAAGACTGTTTCCCCTTACATGTTGACCTATCCTCCAGAGGCAGTTGTGAACCCTTGCTATGGGTAGGTGTCTTGTCTCAGTGTTTAAATACAGGCAGCTACAGAGTTGTGTCAAGTGCCTTTTTTCATTTTTTCTTCTTTTCTTCCTATACCTGCTTCACCTGTGGGACCTATAGCATTAGTGAAAAGTGCCAGGCCCAGTTTGGTTTCAAACACGTGCTCTCGCTGACGGAACAGGTAGCACGCTTCACAGAAGAGGTGAAGAAGCAGCAGGTGTCTAGAAATAGAGACGCTCCCGAGGGTGGATTTGACGCTATCATGCAGGCTGTGGTGTGCAAGGTATAAACATGTAATCACACACGCTTCCTGCTGTGCTTACATTCTTATAGGAATATGCACGTGTTATTTTTTTTTTTTACTTCTGTCTTCATATAGGATAGAATTGGCTGGCGTCATGATGCCTCACACCTGCTGGTTTTCACAACTGATGCTAAAACTCACATTGCACTGGATGGACGTTTTGCTGGCATTGTTCAGCCCAATGATGGACTGTGTCACCTTGATAGTAACAATGTTTACAACAAAACTACTATTTTGGTAAAATTGAATCGCCACACGTCTTATTATTTGTGTTTCTGTGCCTGTTTGATCTGATAGTTTGCATTTTTAACATATTTCCTCTTCCAGGACTATCCCTCTTTGGCTCTAATGACTGAGAAAATGTCTGAAAACAATATTAATTTAATTTTTGCTGTGACCAGCTATGTGGTGCCTCTTTACAAGGTAAACAAACTGCTGCGCTTGTACCACAGCATAAGTTTATTTTAATTGTTGAAATGAAAAAAAAACCAAAACAAAACATCAAATGTGGGTATCACTTGTGTATTTCCTCTTTCAGGAATACAGTCAGCTCATTCCCGGCACGACTGTGGGAACGCTGTCTGAGGATTCTGGGAATGTTATTCAGCTCATTGAGGAGGCTTATGCGGTAGGGTACTAATAACTTTAACAAATAAAGCAAAGCATAATGCCATTGATCCTTAACTGAAGTGTTACATTAATTTATTTTGAACAGAAAATACGATCTAAAGTGGAGCTAGAGCTGCTCGGAGTCCCAGAGGAATTAAATCTTGCCTTCAATGCCACCTGCCTGAATGGAGAAATTATCCCTGGACTCAAATCCTGTTCTGGCCTCAAGATAGGAGACACTGTATGCATTTGTTTACATTTTCATTCATTGATGCATTCCTTTACTCAGTTTTTATGGGGATTACATACTTTTGTCCTCGGCAGGTGTCATTCAGCGTCGAGGCTCAGTTGCGCAGCTGCCCAAACGAGAAGAGCCGCACTTTTACCATCAAACCTCTTGGCTTTAAGGACTCCCTGGAGGTCACCGTGGACTTTGCTTGTAACTGTGAATGTGAGGCTAAGTCTCAGCCCGACAGTCCTCTGTGCAGCCAGGGTAACGGGACCTACGAATGCGGGGTGTGCCAGTGTCACCAGGGTCGTCTGGGCCCACACTGTGAGTGTTCAGTGGAGGACTACAGCCCCTCGGACGACGCTAACTGCATCCCAAAGCCAGACAGTCCCGTGTGCAGCGGGAGAGGCGACTGTCTGTGTGGACAGTGCTCCTGCCACACAAATGAGTTTGGTCAGGTGTGGGGCCGATACTGTGAATGTGACGACTTCAACTGCCTCCGCTACAAAGGAGCTTTATGTTCAGGTGAGTGTGTTGTTTGTGGTTTTCACTTTATAAGCAACTGTTTAAAATAACTATTGCATAGAATGTTTTGTCTAGCAATTGCTTTATCTCAATTTCTTTAAACTACATTAGTTGCATTGCACAAGCCTCCCTGTTGTTTCCTGCAAGCTACAACTAAAAACTACTTGTGGTGTCACCTTACAGTGTGTGCACATGTCTTTTTGTTCATTTATGAAGAAAGATGAACACTGCTTTAATCAATGGTCCTTATTTTGTCTGACCTGTAAGTCCTGCAAAACTTATGTGCCACATCTGTAAACCCTTATTCTAAATTCTCATATTGTTCAGTCTGTCTGTAATGTGTCAGCTCATCTGGCAATAGACTCTCCCACAACCAAGGGAATGCGGTAAAAACTGAATGAAAGAGTGACACCAGAGTGACTAGTACAGATCTATATTAAAGATCATGTGACCATTTTTAACAATTTAAAGTAAAAAAAACTTGACTTGTATCACAGCCATAATAACTTTTTCCTAAGAATTCAAGTGCACTGGGTCATTAAGTGTGTCAGTTCCTTCAGGAAAGATGGGGTTGCCCTTCCCTTCCTTTTTCCCATTAACAGGCCACAGCTGACTTTACAAGAACATGCTCTAGTATTATCCAGCCTCTCACTGTCTGTAAACACACAGCACTGAGTTTACATTCTTCCTGTTGCTAAGCCTGACTAATCAAAAGTACACATCGGTACATAGTCTCTGGGATTAGAGTTCCTGGTATTTTGCCTGAAAACATCATTTATGGCAGGCCTTTACTTCACAAAGATGTGAAATCCATTTGTGTCATCGGCTAATCTCACTGTTTACCAATCATGAGTGCTAACTTGCTGTTTGTCCGCTATTAGGTTTACTCAGCGAACACACCCAATTACTGCTTCCTGCTTTGATTGTGTCTTTATATCTCACAGCGGGACAGATTGAAGTCCTATCGCTATTGTTATTACAAGTCTGCACAGCTCGGCGCGCAGTCAGTCTATCACAGCGATAAAACTTTAATAGGCTCTGTCATTGGGCAATTTCATGTAACAGCAGTTTGGACTTGCTTTTGCACAGTGGCAGGGGTGTTAGCACAGGGACCACTTTTATGCTCTTGTGCAGATTCAGTTGTGTGTTTATTTGTGTCATAATCTAATGTGTCATGTCAATGGCCTGTTAACTGTGGCCCATTATTTACAAGGAAGCAGTTCAGAAGATGCTTAAGGGCTTCACTTACGGAGCTTGACAAATGCTTATGAGTTAAAATATTCGTCCAAGTAAACAGTAAACATCCATCAAAAGTCAGTCATTTGGCTAAATTATATCATTTTTTACAATCAGTATAAAATTTCAACAATAACCATAAAAGGCAGAGATCTGTAACTTATTCAACTACAGAGAAACCTGCTCCACCTTTGGGGCTATTTCCTTAGCACTCTTTCCTGATTTGATAAAAAAAAAACCAGATGTGTTTACAGAAAATTGCTTTGTTTGTAATGTAGAATGACTAGGGCAGCCATGTTATTCAGTCAACTCTCTATAACAGTGGTGTCTCTTTGAATATACTGCAATTTAACCCCTGTTTTATCACAATATATATGACTTCCAGCTGCTTTCAACATATTACCATATTAGGAAATAAAATAGATGTCCTATCTGTGACGCCCATATGCTCATTATAGTCTTATTGCGTTTTTAGTCTGGTAGCATACAGTGTGTTGTGTAATTTGTACCACCCAGATGTGTACAAATCCTAGAGTACGAGCCCATTGTGATGACCTCAGAGGAAGATGAGGGGTCATGTGCGTGGGCATGCTCAAATTACTTAAAAATATGGCTGGCTTTTATCAACAAGTCTGGAGTGTTTCTCAAGGGAGGCTGTTTTTCTAAGAGACAGGTATTAAGTCATGGTGACATCTAAAGCATTGGCTAACACACAGATGCGGTATCTGATGAAAGACGGCCCACAGAGCTCAATTTGCCCTTGTTATGTCTCGATGCTGACTTTTGTCTTTAAAAAATCGAGCGTCCCTCAGCCCCAGATCAATTGAAGCTACCGTGACCCAAATCCCCCGGCCAAAAAAAGCTCCATGTTTGCCCTATCCCTTGTGGCTGTGTTTTTCTTGCCTTCTCTGAGGCGTGTGGAAAGCAGAAGGAGCAGGAGTCGACAAGCACTGCCCCAGGGGCCATAAATATAAGGGAAGAGAGAACAGGAAAGTTTGCATTCCTCTCCTGGCTGTTTGCCCAAGACTACTCTCTCAGATAGGCCTCTATCTTAATCTTGTTTGATCATTTGTCTTTGTCATTTTGTCTTTTTCGCGACTGAGTGAAAGTCTCTCTTTTACAGTTCTGGCTTTATCCACAGTGTTTTGTCCTTCACTGTGTGGCCCCCCTTGTTAACCTTGTGTAAAGCTCTGCCATGTGATTAATCAGTAGGATTCCTGTACAGTCTCACAGAGCTGTAAGCTTACAAACTTCCTTTTATGTATCTGAATCAACTTAAGAAGGGTACGGAAAGAACAAGACAATTACTCATCCCACAATTATTCTGCCATAACTCTCTCTGCTCTGGACTGTGGACATGTTTAGAAACTAAAGAAGCTTTGCCAGTTTTCATGTTGTTAACCATTAACCTGAGATGATCCCATTAAAACGCTAGATTCCATCTGAAGGGGCGCCAGAGTAGACTGTGGCTGAGGAATTGTTTTTCTGTGTTTAGAAAGCCTCTTGCTTTGTTTTGATCTCTAGTATTAGGGATTTTGGACCCTGGTGATGTTTTATGACCAGTCAGTCCCTGCTCCAGCTGGGATGTGACTCACTCACTTTGCTCTTAATCATCTATTGGCAAATCCTAGTTGGTTTCCTGCTAGGATCCCTTCAGCGTCTGGGGCTCTGCATTTACTCAGAAGCTAAAGTGCAACGTGCCCAACCGAAGTGTCCCTCTGTAATCCTGGGTTCGCCTACAGACTCTGACAGCACACACTTGTGTCATTATAGCTCTGTTGCTTGAATGGCAATGTGATTTTGCCTGTTGTAAGTTCAGGAAATCGTTTGTTTGTGCTTTGAGGAGTGTCATAAGGCATTAGTGTGACTGTCAGAGTGAAACATTTCCTGCTTTTGTCAGGAGAACGCACTGAGCACTTACAAAGCCAAATATTTCTGGGACAAAAGGAAAGAGCAAAAGGAAAGTTACTCATTTTGAGCTCAGCAAGACATTATACTGCCACCAAACAGTAACTTATTGACTCAGCTGATTATGAGCAAGCTTGTATGAGATCATACTGGTTTGTGTTACTGCCACCATTTTTAATACTTAGAATTATAACAGAGATTGCACATATTTAAATATATTTCCTTTACCGACAATCATATGTAAAACTAAACTGCTGTAAAATTTGCTTATTATACAATATTGCTGGTTTACCTTTATTCACTTAAATAACTAAATTCAAAAGCAAGCAAGAAGTTAAACTGCCATGAAACAGTTACAGTAACTTATTGACTCTGATAATGTACACCCCACCCACACACACACACACACACACACACACACACACACACACACTGCCCAAAGACATGTATGTATAGGTCAATTGGCAACTCTAAAGTATACCTAGTGAATGAATGTGAGAGTGAATGGTTGTCTGTCAATGTTTGTCTATAAGTGTCAGCCCTGCGACGAACTGGCTACTGTCCAGGGTGTACCCCGCCTAAGGCCCAAAGCTGCTGGGATAGGCTCCAGCCACCCGCGACCCCAAACGGGACTAAGCGGTTGAAAAAATGAATGAATGAATGAATGAACACAGATTATCCCTTTGGGTTTTTATGTCATGCCATCTACTACATTTAAACAGTTTAAGTTTGTGATTACAGATATAGTATAATGTTGTTTTCATATTATCTGTCAGTGATATCTATATATATAATTGTTTTGTTTCCCTGTTCTGATAATTGGAGGGGGCCGTGTTCATGCTCAAATCTGCACATGCTCTTAATTTGAAATGACCTAACCCAAACCCTTTTTATATAACATTGCTGATTGATTGACACCTTTATTATTATATATTATAATAACAAATAACACAGGAAATTCATTCATTACATGCAGTGTTTGTAATGACTAGTTGCTGCATCCACAAACTCATTTTGGTTGCACATGCCCAAGCACGCAACTTGTTTTACTTTGACATTGTCAGTGATACGATAAGAAACTGTATAATCAGAAGTAGCCGGCCTTTGTTTACTGGGCCTCACCATGACATAGTTACTTGAATACTCACTGTAAATCAAATGAGGCACTGACTGTGGAACGGTAAACCTTGAATTGGTACAATAAAAGAATAACCTCTCTGCTTCAGATCATGGGAAATGCAACTGTGGCTTTTGCCAGTGTGAAGCAGGATGGAAAGGAGAAAACTGTAACTGCACGACACGCACAGACACCTGCATGTCAAACATCGGGCTCCTTTGCAGCGGCCGAGGGATGTGTGAGTGTGGGGTTTGTCAGTGCACTCAGCCTGGCGCCTACGGAGCCACCTGCGAGAAGTGCCCCACTTGCCCCGACTCCTGCACCATAAAACAGTAGGTATCACAAGTCTCTAAACTGTCAGCTAAAGAGAAAAGCCATTCAGCGTCAGAGTGCAGTACTAAGAATCAGATCAGAGAGGCTGCACACAAGCTCCAACAGGAAATTGATAGAGCCAAGGAGGAACTCAGTTTTTGTGGTGTGGAGTGTTATGATAAGGATGATGGGTAATTTCAAATTCTTGAACATATTACCACATCAAATTCCAGTACCACAGACTGTCTAAGATTGTTTTATCATGACTTTACTTTGATGCTGCTGAGGGAGGTGTGTACTCGTCATTTTAATATATATCAGAACACTTTGCTCCTCTGTCCTATTTGGCACAGGAATACTTTTGTCTTTTAGTCATACAATAAAAAAAATAAATTGCTAGATCGGTCTGAAAAACAGCAGGTGGGGTTAGTCTTATGTTTGATGTACTGTTTCTATTTCATGTGCTGTCAAAAAGAAGACCAAAATACAAGCTAAATAAGATTATTAAAATGCAACCTGCGTCCATTCACATTATTATTTTAGAAATGATGTCATTAAGGCTGAGTGTCATGTCACATTATTTGGAATTTGCTGCTTGTCAAGGAAATTGTATTGTTATTTTATTGTTATTCTCTTGCAATAAATTAGGGAAGACAACCAAGAAGCAAACACAGGTGCCGTTGTCATTGTTTTGTGTTTAAATAAAACCCTGGAATTAAAAGTGGGTCTGTACTATTTCTCCTTTTTTGCATTCTGGTTTAAGTCTAAAGTTATTTACTAAACAGATTAGTGTAAACAGGTTGCTAAGGAAACTGAATTGTCTGTTTCATTGTTTTCAATAATAGCTTCCTATAACACTGGAGTAGTGCCTGAAAACACTGCAAAGTTATGAATAGAAAGTCTTAGTAATGCTAGTCTGCTGCTAGTTATAGTATAAAAAAATGAATGTTACGTCTTTTTACAGGCAGTGTGTCGAGTGTCAGCACTTCAAGAGAGGACAGTACATTAAAGACAACAGCTGCAACAGGATTTGCAGAGACGAAATTAAAGTTGTAGATACAATAGGTAAGTATTGTCTCTTATGGTAATATTGTACAAATGTCTAAATTTTCTAAGTCTTTCATTAAATTCTTTTTCTGTTCCCCATAGTTTTCCATGACAGTAATGCCGTAAACTGCTCATACAAAGATGAAAATGACTGTGTACAGCACTTCCAGTATTTTGAAGATGCAAGTGGGAAATCAATCCTTTTTGTGGTAAAAGAACCAGGTATGAGTTAAATGACTTGCTTTACAAAATATGGAGCAGGAGTTTATGACAAGGATGCTAATGTTCCTTCACTGTCTTAAATGAGGAACAGTGTGTACTCTTTCTCTTGTTAAAAACACACCACAGAATCTTTTCTCCTCTCTTCATCCGTCTTTTTTCTACTCAGTGTGTCCTGAGGGTCCGGACGTCTTGGTGGTGTCCTTGGCAGTGGCAGGGGCTATTCTGCTCCTTGGTCTTGTAGGGCTCCTTATTTGGAAACTGCTAGTCACCATCCATGACCGCAGAGAGTATGCAAAGTTTGAGGAGGAGAGAGCCAAAGCTAAATGGGACACGGTGAGAAACTTTGATATTTAGACTAATAACATTGGGACCCATATTAAGCGCACTTTTTAAAGGTTTCACTTTTTGCCTCAATATTGATTTTTTTTTTTTTGTCTTGCACTATGTCTGGCATAAAGTACTTTTCTTTTTCAATCAAGACAGACCAAATTAAAACCCATTTTACAGCTGCATTTCTTAAAATCCTAATTGTTATGGGATGGAAATTCATCTTCTAAACATCTGACATACAACTAAGGGCATTGCTCATTTGTATTGTGATTTTAGTTAGAACTTTTTCTTCTGTTTCTGTCTGGATTTTGTCTTAATCCCTAAAAGAGACACTGCAAAGGAAATGTTATTGATCTCACTGCTTTCTGCATGTAAATGAAGACATATTTTGAAGACTAATTAACTTAAATGGTATGTTTCATTTTGCAGGCACACAACCCCTTGTATAAAGGAGCCACTTCTACCTTCACAAACGTAGCGTACAGAGGCAATTAGAGACTTAACGCAATGAGGACATCTCAGGGGTCAAGACAGAGATGGATGTAAAAACAGGAAAATATGTGGGAGGAAGATCCAAAACACTGTCATGTGACTACTGGAGCTGAAAGGTAGCTGTCGGAGAAATGTATTATGTAGTAACTGTACATTTTGTAAAAAAAAAAAAAAAAAAAAAAGTACCAAGGACGTTAAATGTTTAAAATGCCAACTACTGCTGTATGTTTATGTCTCAGAGTGCTTTGCACTCACACCAGAGTTTTTAAACAATACTATGGTTTACAAGGAGAAAAATATGTTTATGTCATAGTTGTATTTTTGGTGGCTAGAAGGGTTTTCTACAGCTGCAATATTTGATGTTTTTTTTATTGATAAAACTTTTTGTTCAACTCATGTTGAAGAAACTACATAATAGGAACAGAGTGATGTTATTATGACACTTTCTTACAAAGACATATGGAAATGAGGAATTAGTGATAGTTTTTTTGCAAATTACTGTCATCATTCAGAAAAGGCTCATGAGTCCAGCTCCACTTAAAATTTAGTTTGAACTTCATGCAACAGGGAGCATTATTTGTCTTCAATGAAATGTATTTGTATATTTTAGACAAAGAGCTGTAAGGATATAGTTTTGTTTTTGTTTTTTTAACCTACACAAAACATGTGTTGGCTAAGGGCTGTAGCCTTTTTCGATTTTCTTAAATGCACAGAGAAATAGTTTTTGATATTTTGTCGGAAAGCAGTATGTTGCACTGTAATTGTGTAAATGAACAGTTGAGATTGCACATGTAGCATCAAACACAAAACTGTAAATAAAGAACTTGTTGCTCCTCTACGGTACCTGTATTTGGTAAAGGGTGTTTCAGCTTTACGGTGCTTATACCTTCTCAGGACATGACTCACAAATTTCACGCTTTGCCTGTTTTGTTTTTTTGCACAGTTTTTTAAGGTGACTCAGTGTTAGACATACGTATTTGAAAGTGACTACACAGCGCTTTGTGTGTCATCATTTTCTTTCACCCTCTGTAAACCTCTCTTGTGGTCCCTAATGCTGGCCACACTCTTCACTCTTCTGTTTTTATATTTGGTTTCATTTTCTTTTGTCGCTTAAATAAAAACCTTTAATCTGATTGTGTGAGATTTGTTCTGGGTGATTTTTATTCATTGACCAGCCCTGCCCTATGTTCACATGATGGAGATTGGTTCTGAGGCACATTAGATATAAATAAAGAATATATTGAACTAACACCTCAGAGTGATGGGCACATAAGCAGGATGTACAGGATGATCTTGCAAATCAACAAATGTTCATGAAGTTCTCCAGCAGTAGATCAGGAAGTGTGTTTATCACATTCAGTGACAAAAAGGTTCATTATAGACTCATCACTGAGCAGACTGGCAGATAAACTGTCACACTTGATCACAAATGTCAATAACCCCTTCCTGTTACAGCAGTCTGACAGTATAAAAACTCTTTGTCTTTTCACTAAGTTTTCAAGCAGCCCCTGTACATCATGATCAGCGAAAAAACAAAAGTTTTATTACAACAATGTATCGATGTCAAATCACCAAAATGTCTACATCATATTATGAATGTACCATGTTTAATCATGTTGAAGGATTCAAATGCTTTACCTCCAGAAGAGAACAGCTTGTATGGTCTGATGTCTTTTGTTGTGTTTATTGGTGACACCAGGAAACTGCAAGGTTCCTTCCTCTGAAGATATACACGACAGCACAATTTAAAACAAAAAGGAATCTGCAAATGTATGTGCTCATAGCCATATTAACTACCATATGAACTCATGAACTCATTGTACTCACTGTAAACTGCCCAAAGTAGGCCACACACACACACACACTGCAAACACACAAATACACATGTAGGCCCACTTTTGTTTTGCTAATTAAAGATGTTTGCAGGTTTTGGTTTGGCCTGAACATACTGTATGTTGTAATAAATACTGAGTTTACAGCTGTTCTGTGCAGGTATTCCACAATCAGAATCATAGAAGTAGGTCAGACTGACAGATAGTGGCCCTTATGTAATGTCTCCCTCTAGAGGACAATGGCTGTACTGTGTTACACGATGACACAGACTGGAACAAATATGTATAGGCCTCAAATTAAAACAATACCTCTTTCATAGACAAAGTGCACTAGGTCGTCCATGTAGGTGGTAGTGCATTTGCAAAAAAATCCTTTGGTTGCTAATCCTGAAAAGTGACTAGTGTTCCTTTAATGTTTGCAGTGTTATGGCTTAGTTTATGGCAGGTATAACAGCAAAATTTCCAGACTGTAAATTGTGGAGGAAGCTGTTCAGATAAATGTTGGGTTGACCCATTGAGTGCAAAAATAGAGATGCTATGGGCGTTAACTGTGATAAAATTAGCTATTTTTAGCATTAATAGTTAAATATGCCTTTTTATGCACATGAATGATTGAACACTTGCATAAGAACCACGCATTTAGGTGTAATGAGTAGACAGAGCCTTCCAACTTTGAACATTAAATACAATACTAGTAAATAGAGGGGTTTTTTGTGCAATAAATTTTGTCCTGTTATTTTCAACGGCAACACATACAACACAAAATGTATTTATTTTCTACATGCTTTATTACATTTAGTTAGACGTGAACCTACTTTAAGTGTTTTCCTGTCAGATGTCAACACACCTATAGAACTACCACTCTTGGATATTCCGGAGTCACTCGAACGCAGCGCAGTTAAACACACGGCCCTTCTTCCGTCGCGTCAGTTCCAACATGGCGGCGCCCCATGCCGTGGACGGGCTGGAGGCAGGCAGCGGGGAAACACAGCTTATTCTGCCCGATTCAGGCCCTGAGGATGGGAAGAGACCTCAGTTTGGGACCCGTTTTCTCACAGATCCGCGGCAGGTTTTCCAACACAACGCGTGGTGAGTAAAATCTGATATAACGTGGAAAAGACCAGGCTGTCAATTCAGATCCTAGGCAATCTATAATTAAACAGCCTGAGATGTGATTGTATGTCATCCCCATTCATCTCGAATACTGAGTGTTTTCTGAATTATATGTGTCTGTGCTCTAACTGTTTTTCATTTAGGTAATAGCCCACTTGTTTATTAAAATCTCCCTTTGTTTATGTAAAGAGATAATCCAATATTTTCTAAAAGGAGAGCGATAATAGGTAATAGGGGTGTAACTTATTCTTTACATTAGGTTATGACAACACACTACCAGTTTGGAGACACAAACATGAGCAATGGCAGCTATCTACTATAGGGAATACATTAGCTATTCTAGGAGAACCAGATTATAAAATACAGAACTATATCTTTACACTATTTCATTTGGGTATCACCACATTACATAGCCAAATGTTTGTGTATGGGATATTTCAATCTGGACAATGATAATCTGATTCAACAGGGACAATGTGGAGTGGACAGAAGAACAAGAAACTGCTGCAAAGAAGAAAGTGCTGGAAAATAATCAGCCTCTGCCTCCGGAAAAACAAGGTTGTTTATTTAAAACCTCGAAATCAATTAACCAGTCACAGTCAACTTGCTTTGTGCCAGATGTGAATGTGGTTACTTTATCACATTTTGCAGGACAATAATAATGATTACATATAAAACATAATCATAAATACAGTAACATCCAAATCATTGCTTATGGTTGGTATACATATTTTTAAAATAGTTTTTGTCATTTATTTAGTGATATGGGTATTTGATGGTATTTGTTCTGAGAGTTAGCCTGAGCAGAACAAATTGTATTGCATGTTTGTATATTGTACTTTTAATAATCATGTTATTTTCTGCTTTCTACTTTTTTACAGAGGAATATGACACAAGGGCAAACGAGTACTGGAATGAATTTTACACAATCCATGAGAATCGTTTCTTCAAAGATCGACACTGGCTCTTTACAGAGTTCCCAGAGCTTGCCCCACAGTGTTGCCTTAAACAACAGCTAGAAGAAGCTGGCACAGATGACAAACAAGAGGACAATCAAGTTCAAGAGCCAAGTAATGAAGTGGAAGGACTTACTCTTAAAGATGAAAGCTTTCCTGGATCGAAAGCCATTTATCGCATTTTGGAGGTGAGACGTTTACTAACTAAATATTAACTGTAGTATAATTTTTTTTCTTACATAGACCAGACTGAAA
This sequence comes from Rhyacichthys aspro, assembly GCA_036850595.1. Classification (NCBI taxonomy): domain Eukaryota; kingdom Metazoa; phylum Chordata; class Actinopteri; order Gobiiformes; family Rhyacichthyidae; genus Rhyacichthys; species Rhyacichthys aspro. The sequence continues at coordinate 11,643,596 of CM072155.1, forward strand.
TTAATGTATGTGCGGGAATCTTTCGGATATATTTAAAATGCATTTCCTTTTATTCTTACATTTTTCAACTCACTAAGATAAAAACAGACAAAACGCAAGGAAGCTGTCTCCACAACTAACACTGGTAGCCTATTTTTATGAGATCAAAAGTTTTACTATTTAAGATTTGTTTAACCTGAACAAATAGATACATCACATTTTATGACACAGATGCCTAGTTCTGTGCTAAAGTCATCTCAGTTAAATCAGTTAAGCATCATTACATGCCACCTGAAGATTTGTAGACTGAGTTCCTGGAGTTAGACCATAAATGTGCAGTGTAAAAATGTGTTGAATTTGCTATAAACAAGGTCAGGTTCACTCAAGTTGAGGCAAGTTATAAAACCTATGAGCTGGTCAAGTAAATATCTGTTTGTCTTGCATTGTTTACAGTTTAGTTCCTCATAATACAATTTGTTTTCTTGACATAAAGGCTGCATATAAATACTTAATTGTATCAATTTGACAGGTTGGTTGTGGAGTAGGCAACACAGTTTTTCCAATCCTAAAGACGAACAAGTAAGTAGAGACAAAGCACTTACCTGATGTCAAGACCCTGTGTAAAATGCTGTTGAGTAATAACTATGACATTGCTTTTTGCAGTGACCCTGGTCTCTTTGTTTACTGCTGTGATTTCTCCAGCACTGCTGTTGAGTTAGTCAGGGTGAGACTGTAAAATGACCCAGTAGCTGTATTCATCTTTAAAGGGTGGAGAATGACTAATGAGTTAACACTGACTTCTTGTCATCAGACTAATCCAGAGTACGACCCTGGGCGCTGCTTTGCCTTTGTTCATGATTTGAGTGATGTGGAAGCCAATTATCCCATTCCCGATGGGACCCTTGATGTTCTAGTACTGATCTTTGTGCTATCAGCGCTGCATCCTAACAAGTATGAACTTTGTTTGGCTTGATTTTTTTTCTTCTCTTTGATTTTGACTTAGTGTAAGTTAATAAATGCTATCTTGGTTTCTTTCTTTTCCCAGGATGCAGGCGTCCATCAGTAAATTAGCACGGCTGCTAAAGCCTGGGGGAGTAATGTTGCTTAGGGACTATGGGCGCTATGACATGGCACAGCTACGCTTCAAGAAAGGTTACTATTTGTTTGTCTTCCTTTAACAAATCATATAAAATGATCATAGCAAAGCAACTTGATTGCTAAACTAGTGATCACACTTGTAATAAAGTAATATTGAGAGATTTTCAAACAGTCATAGAGCCCTATCCAAGGCTATTGGAGTAACATTCTCTCAGAAAAGTTAATGAATAAAAAAATTAACAAATTAGTGGAGAAATTATGTGCTCCTTTAGCTGACAACATTGTAACACCTCACTTAACAATGCCGCTTTAAAAACGTATCTTGTATGTTTTTTTTTTTCCTCTTAAGCAACATTGTTTTCCTTTTTATATGTTTTTATTATAACCATTACATATATGTTTACCAATCTGTTATTTGAGGGCTTGACAGAAATTTGCAGAGGTGCACATTTAACCCATGTGCCTTGAGTTTGATTCAAAAACTCTTAAAATAACATTATTCATTAAAGTGCTCCATGCATGTTTAATTAGTCTTTTATTTGTTTATTTTCAGGAAGGTGCCTTTCAGAAAACTTTTATGTCCGTGGTGATGGTACCCGGGTATACTTTTTTACTCAAGGTAAAAAAAACAGCACTTCTGTAATTCGCAAAGTAATATGATCTATGTTAAAAATAATTGGGTTGTTTTGATATTTCAGACGAGCTGCATGAGCTGTTCACAGCAGCTGGACTTGAGAAAGTGCAGAACCTTGTGGACAGAAGGCTTCAGGTAAACAGAGGAAAGCAGCTGACTATGTACAGAGTATGGATCCAATGCAAGTACCGTCAAGTCCTTAAACAGACGACTGAGACACCGAGCTGAGTGAAGAGGAGTTAATGAACTTTAGTCATCACTTCACAAAAGCCAGGGTTCAAAGTGGTGCTGTATTGTATGATAATGAAGAGTTCTGAAACCAGTACTTATTGATATTCCAGCTTGATTGATTGCTTAAAGGTTTTATTACAATTATCAATAGGTGGGTTGTCAGTGTTGATCAACTCATGGTATGGCTTGTATTTTCTGATAATGATGGGTACTTTTCACTTTCTGAGAAGGTTGGGGGAAGATTCTGGTTGAATAATTGTACTCTACCAGATCCTGTTTTTAATGCAATGACATTTTTCAAATAAACTGACTTTTAAGATTTAATTTAGATTTATTGTTGTAATGCAAATAACAACTTCATCTCAAACTAAGATAATGTCTTTAAATGTGATTTTGTGCACACTGCAATGAATATACAAAGGTTACCGTTTGTGTAAAATCTAGTCTGTGATGTTAATATTTTTTCTACACAACGCAGATAAGTTCCTTATGGTTTTCTGTTTAAAATGCATTTAGTTTCTGCATAGTTTGTCACATATTTGGCTTATGTAAATTTCCAATTATCCATTTTGACATGCACTGTCATTATGTAAGTGTAGCATGTGGGTGAAAACACCAGGGAATTGCAACTTTCTAGTGAGTGATCATGTCAGTGACTGAATGGGTGGGCGGTATTAAATTGTATTGTGTACACAAAGATTTGCCATTGGTCCAGACAAGAGATTTGGTGCAGGCGTGGACTGAACGAAGGTGAAAATTCTTGAACACTCTCACGAGAAAATATGAGATTTTACTGATTATTGTTTACATTGCAAAAACATGAGAACCGAACCGAATCGATCCGGATTAAACTGAAACGCTTGGATCTGCACAACTTCCGAAATACTTTGGTTTCTTCCCCGCGGCGAAAGAAAAGAGACAGGAGCTGAACTTTGTTTTGGTCGAGCTAAAAAGCCAGGATCCAAAATTTCATCTCACTAGCGGGGAGAAAAAGATAGGGGCATCTAACGCTAGCTTTAGGCATCACTTGTACCAGGTGAAAAACTCAGAATCTTGAGGGTCGTGCGCCATTGTGTGGAACGAGATATTCCGACATTAGGTGCGTAATGGTCTTCGGGGAGATGGATGTGAAGGGTATCCCCGCCTAGGTAGCACAGAAAGGCGGGTTTGGGATACCCAGAGTCGTCGAGGCCTCCAACGGGAATCCTCCGGTGTCCTCCTTGAGCTCCACAGCGTGCTGCCGTGTCTGGATAGTGAACAATCAACACGCAAAGGACGCGGCTGTGGATGCGGCCTTAGCCTGGGAGGGTCTGCCTACTGAGCATCTGGGAAACAACGGGGACGGCTTCAGGTTTAAGAACAGGCCCTCCCGAGGACCGAAAAATTAGGAATTTCAGTAAGTATATCGCTAGGACCTCGAGACTACAGCGGAGACTTATTTGTTGTAACAGTGATTTCTTCTTAGTGCAAACCCGAGAACATCCGTGGAGATGTTTCTTTTTGACAGACGCTAGCCTGCTAACATTAGCTATCATTTGTGTGCTTGACAAAAATGACAGTGGCCGTCTTTAGAGGTAAAAAGTGTTTAATATGGATTGGCTACTTAATCAGATAAGCATTATAAAGGAGATGCTGTGCTGTTGGGCTCAGAAGTACAATTTATTTTCTTTTAAAGAGTGCTACTTCGGCTAAATCAAAAGTGTCACTAGCTTACATTAGCTCAAATGTTGCGATGCTAAGTGATGGCCAGTGGCTTGTTAGCTCATTTAGAGTAAGACTATTCTGTTATGTTTACACCAATTGTCCTTGTCGATAAAACCTGTGGCAAAACCCGAACATTTTAGCAACTAAATTATGAAGTACAATAAATAACCGTTTTATTGTTGTTGTTAATGCACACTATGCTGCATGTTAGAGGCTACTAATAATTAAACGTGTGAAAGTGTAACATAAAGCTAACAGAGGTATCACTCAACATATGGGTGTGTTATTCAAGCGTTAACCTTTGTACATTGTAGGATTTTAACGCATTATGTCTTTTCCTTGGCTTCTGAGTTTACTTGGCAGTTCTTTCAATTGTGACCTTTCATAAGCAACTCCAGCGCCATGTAACTTGGGCCTATAATGCCAGGGCGTTATCACATGATGCTGTATTTTTTCAGGCAGTGACACTACACATCTGGCCTATGTCTTTAATACGGGTGTAATATACCCATTGACCTCCTTGTGTAGTTAAATGGAAAATTAGTTGTGGGGTTAGTTTACTGAGTTCCCAAGTTTGTGAGTACTACTTACACATGATAGAGGACAACATTATTGTTAATTTTATTGATGACTCAGGACAGGAATTTTCCACATCCATATAGCTAAAAACAGCCATGACTCATCACAAAGGATGCCTTTTGAAACTGTGATCTGTCACTCCCAGTTGAATATGTCAGACTTCACAATGCACTCCTTAATGTGTGCTCTTGTCTTTGCAGCCATGATGGAAGAACTGCATAGTCTGGACCCCCGGCGACAGGAGCTGTTGGAGGCTCGCTTCACCGGGGTCGGCGTAGCTAAGGTTTGTGTTACAACAGATGCCGCGGAGGTGGAGCAGTGGGAACTGCCATGTCAAAGTGCTTATAATCACAGGTTTTCTTGATTACACAATTTGTAAATGTCTTCATGTCCCATTTTGCCTCAGTATCAGTCTTCTGTAAGGCTTGGACAAGCCTGGCCTCAGTCCTTTCTTTGTCTGTCTCTGGAGTAGGTTGAGCAGTGTCTGTGTTTTTTGGCTGGTGTGATATGGCATCTCTCCCTGGCTCATGATGTAGTGGCTGTATATGCAGGCAGTGACGCCTGCCAAAAAGGCCACAGACGGGACAGGGGTGGTGTAAGGAGGAGGAGGAATGCAGAAATAGTTGACCAGGTGTGAGTGGGGGCAGCATTTAGCCTTGAACATCATACTTGATACATGGATAGAGATGTGTTTGTGGAAGGTGATCTTGAAACAGTTAGAGAGTGAGAGTCAGCGCCAGGGTTGGGCCCTGTGCCAGCCATAGGCACAGCTCAGCCCGGAGCATGGCATGGCTGCTGCCGCAGAGAAAATGGCGGCTCCTGCTAAGGCATCATGCCACAGCCATCCTGTAAGACAAGAGTTGCAGTATGTTTGGAGCACAGGAGTGAGAAGTGTGCCAACAAATTGCTAGAAAGGAATATGGGTTGGTGGTCTGAAAGCCCTTGAATGTCACAAAATGGAGTTTTATCTTGACCTTGAACAGCACAGTGGCACTACATTTCTCTCTGGCATCATTAAGTTGGCATAAATGAAAGGAAAATAGTTGTTTTTCTGAGGACAAAGAGCTGCCTCATGTTTGGTAATAGAACAGGAAATGCCAACAGGTTATTACAAAATGTATTACCTTTTCCTGATCAAAGCTGTAGCCTTTTGTGTCCAACATTTTTAAATAAGCAAAGGATCTTTTACACGGCCCTTTGGAGCTGGGAAATAGCCAGGCGAGTGGTAAACTGGAGAAAAATGGATGACATTATCTAAAGGTGACAGACAGAGGGAGGAATACATCCCCAGCAGCATGCCTAATGTTCCTCCATTTTAGGAGGGTTCAGTGAGGGAGCTTCAGTGTGCTCTGAATGACTAAGTATCTCTTCCTGATTGGACAGTGCCTGCTGAATTCTGATGTGATTTGACTGACAGCCATCACCTAGGGAACCGGCATTAGGACCAATGCAGGTCTAGATTTAGGCTGAAGTTAATGGTGACAGTGCTAAGCCTAATCGCTGCATCCCATCCTTCAGTATTCCTCCAATTTTCTTTGGGTTTTTCCTTGCCATTGCCATTTTGTATCTACATATTCATGCAAAACAGCTAACATTTGTGTTTTGGGCTTATTTTAACAGGGATCAGGCCAGAATCAGAATGAGTCATCCAATCAGAGCTTATGCAGCGTGGGCTCTCTCAGTGACAAAGAGCTTGAGGTTGGGCTCTACACATATCAACCATATTCCTATTTATTACCTTAAACTAAATGCTAATTAACATAACCCAACATTGCTCACAGACTCCTGAAAAGAAGGCAAATGACCAGAGAGTCCGCAAAAGGAAAGCAGACCACTTTGATGGCAGCCAGGGTAAGTCCTACTCTATACCGTGACTCTTTACCCTTCTCAGTATAACACTACCAGCCACTGAACCCATCATTTCTTTCTTTCAGGCAAAGCTGGAGCAAGAGGGCATAAAATTAGTGATTATTTTGAGGTGTGTATCGGCAATGCTTGTTTTCTTCCTTGAGTAAAGGCTACATAACATTTCATTCCTTTATTCTAACCGCTACCTTGTACTTATTGAACTTCTTTCTTCTTTTCTTTTTTACTTGTCTGTCAGTTTGCGGGAGGTAGTGGTCCTGGTACCAGCCCTGCTAGGGGGATCCCACCAGTGGTCCGCTCTTCCCCACAACACTCCCTCTCAAACCCCCCTGTCACGGTGAGCCTTTTTGCTCAGCAGCTCTTTTCTCACTTTAACTAACAGCCTTTTCTACTAGTCCTTTTCCGTGCATGCACTTTATTGAGATATGAATGATGGATAAGCGTAATATGAATAACAAATATGATGATTGAACTGATAATTCAATAATAAAGCAGCTCAAATAAGAAGTGTTATTAAGAAAGAGCCATTTCTCCTAAATTCAGAGCATTTTTGTGGCTGTTTATCCTTTACATTAAAACCTTTTTTCTGCTGTGGTTGTGTGTCACCATGACCGGCTGCGATGAAAGCTTTTTTTACCTTCTAGGTGCAGCAGGGAAGCCCCTCCTCTATCGGTTCATCTAACACAGAGCACTCATCGTGTTCACTGAAGCCTATTTCTCTTCATATGCTCCACAAAGCCACACAGGTAATTTATATGCTCTCCAGGCTGTCCCATTATTCATCTGGTTTCTGTTCAGATCGTAGTTTTATTGCTGCCATGGAAACTATTAAATGAATTAGAAATTTTAAAGTAAAATCTATACACAGATATGTCATAAACAAAATTACAAAGCTTTAACATAATTTTCTATCTTCTGTAGTCGGACCTTACTCTAGAGAAACTAACAGCCATGGAGAACAACAAGAACTCTGATCTGGAGAAGAAGGAAGGCAGAATAGATGATTTGCTGAGGGTACATAAATATTTACTATTGCAGTAAATAATTACATTTCATCACTACTACTTCTCCATCATCGAAAAATCTTTTCCACTTTAGTCTCTCATTGAATATAGACTGCTTTATTCTAATGGTAAATGGTGTCCCTGTATTTTTGTCAGGCAAACTGTGATTTGAGGAGGCAGATTGATGAACAGCAAAGGATGCTAGAGCGATACAAAGAACGTTTGAATAAATGTGTGACCATGTCCAAAAAGCTGTTGATCGAAAAGGTATGTTTTTCTTGCTAAGCACTGTAACAGGTTTTTGATGGCCACAAATTCATTATTGGGTTTGGTGCCTGTTTTGTTCAGTCCAAACAGGAAAAGATGGCTTGCAGAGATAAAAGCATGCAGGACAGACTTCGACTTGGGCATTTTACCACAGTGAGACACGGAGCATCTTTTACAGAGCAGTGGACAGACGGATATGCCTTTCAAAACCTTATCAAGTGAGGATGTTTTTCATTAAAGCTCCAGGTTTCACTGTTTCACTTCGCTGTTTATCTGTACATGTTAGCCTCCGTTCTATACACAATGCTTCTAGTGCACTGTACACCTAATAGTATATTTATATTACACACTAACTCTGGTGCGATAATCACTGTGTTTGCAAATCACTCCTTCAAGGCAACAACTTAGCCAGCTTAGGGGTTATAGGTTAAATCAAACGTTTGGATGGGTCATTTCTCAATGTGTCGTTTGTTTTCAGACAACAAGAGAGGATCAACTCCCAGCGAGAAGACATTGAAAGGCAGAGGAAACTGCTGGCCAAACGCAAGCCCCCATCAATGGCTCAGACCCCACCTCCCAGTTTAGAGCAAAACAAACGCAAAAGCAAGACCAATGGCACAGAAAGTGAAGCGTAAGATACATTTTTTGCTGCTACTTCATATTGTGTGTATATATCATTAATGGGCTGAACATTTTCCATGTCCTCTCAGGTTATCACAAGCAGAGTACCACGAGCAAGAAGAAATCTTTAAACTAAGACTAGGCCATCTTAAAAAGGTATTGCTTGTTTCAGTGTAATTATAGCTCTATTTTGTATTGTATTTGAAATATAAATCGCTTTAACATTCTTGTCATTATGTCTTACAGGAAGAGGCAGAGATTCAGGCAGAACTGGAGAGGTTGGAGCGAGTGCGAAACTTGCACATTCGAGAACTCAAAAGGATCCATAATGAAGATAACTCCCAGTACGATTTGCCGTTACACCATTTGCATTGTTTTATTATTAATGTCAGCGTGAAACTGAGATAGTTACTCCTGTTTCACTTTGCCAGATTCAAAGATCACCCTACGCTAAATGACAGATACCTGCTACTCCACTTACTTGGACGAGGAGGTTTCAGTGAAGTTTACAAGGTATCACTCTCTCCTACACATAAAACAACTCTTCTGCCTTGGATAGAATTAGCTTAAATGTTGAGCTTACTTTTTACCAGTTTCTGTGGAGGAGAAACTGTTTGTTTTTTTTAAGTGGATTTCATGGCTAAAATGATATTTCAGTTTGTGATATAAGCATTGCGGAATTAAGTTTGTTACAGTTTAGGAAAAACTGCACTGAAATACATGATAAGTTATCTACTTTATAATAAGCCAAGAAATTATATATGTTTTCAAAGTGCCTCAGCTGTGCATAGTTTGAAAAAATATTTGACAATGTGTGCTTTATTACATACCACTTGGTTGATATCATCAGCATTTCAGTGTAAATGACACGGCCGGCGCTAGACTTGTGCCAAAAATCTGCTACTGTCGTGATTGTAAAAATGATAAACGGACAGAGCTATTAAATGTGAAATGTAAAGTCACACTGCAGCGCAAACCAAGTAATGCCGTTGGTACTAATACGTCTTTTTGATTTCCCAGGCCTTTGACTTGACAGAGCAGAGGTATGTTGCTGTTAAAATCCACCAGTTAAACAAGAACTGGAGGGATGAGAAGAAGGAAAACTATCACAAGTACGTCTTAATCCAAAGCTATTTCTTGTCACTACCATGTTCGTTACAAAAATTAAATGTCAAATTGTTTTGTTTCAGGCATGCATGCAGAGAATATAGAATCCATAAAGAGCTGGACCATCCACGAATAGTTAAACTGTACGACTACTTTTCGCTCGACACTGACTCGTAAGTAGTTTTTTATGATTTTGTTTTATGAATATGTGTCTATATAGAAAGTCAAATGAGTAGATCCATGTCCTAACGAAATACTCTAAAGTCTTGTTTACTAAGTCCTGCTTGCTTGGGCGCAGGTTCTGCACAGTCCTGGAGTACTGCGAGGGCAACGACCTGGATTTCTACCTGAAGCAGCACAAACTCATGTCGGAGAAAGAGGGGCGCTCCATCATCATGCAGATTGTCAATGCTCTGAAGTACCTCAATGAGATTAGACCGCCCATTATCCACTACGACCTTAAACCTGGTTCGTCTCCACAGTCAGCTCTAATTTTTAATTCCAGGCAAAGGGAACATAAGCAAATTTATAATAGTACTGCAGCAGCACTCGTCATTTTAATTTGAATATACAGACGGTATCTCAGAGTAGAGTGTAATAGCAGTGGGTACACTTGGTATCTTTTGGGCCTAGTGGTAACTATGTTTTTAGGCATTTTTAGGCAAGCATGTCTGTGGGCAGCATTAGTGTTTAGATATGCATAGCAGTTCATCGCAAAGAAAACAGGACTTACTTATTCTAAAAATGTATGAACTTGTAGATGATACAGTAACCTGCACCAGGCTGCTCATTACTACCTCCATTTGAATATTCTTTCCCCAAACTTCACCCAAAATCATTACATCATCTTTATAGAAAAGTTTATGTCCTCGGAGTCAGGCATCATGGAGCTTGATCAAATAATTAGATATTTCCTATATTCTGAAATCCTGGTACACCTAGAAACCGGTTATTGTCCCATGCCAGGTCCACAGACTTAGGCAAGCCCATAAAAGTGAAAAATGTAAAGGTTCGTGTAAGAGACACAACAGTCCAGTCTGAGTGCTGAAATATTACCATATATGTGGGTCATGTTGGCCATTAAATTCTTGTGCGCAGAAATATAAACCTGAGAATATGCTGACTTGTTTTTGTTCCTCTGAATCTTTTCTTCGCCCTGTTCAGGTAATATCCTTCTAGTGAACGGCACTGCCTGTGGAGAGATCAAGATCACAGACTTTGGCTTGTCCAAAATCATGGATGATGACAGCTACAACTCTGTGGACGGGATGGAGCTGACATCGCAGGGGGCGGGGACTTACTGGTACGAGTTACACAGAAATATGACGCCCCTGTCACAGAAGTACCATCGAATTTGATACAGTAGGGATGAATTTATGACCTGTTTTTATGAGCATATACTATGCCTCATGGACTTCTAACTTCAAACTGCTTTAGAAAGAGAACATATGTCTCTTTTGGGGCTTTTCACTGTAAGATATAAAATACACCTGCAGTTGCAACATTTGAAAGTAAAAGCCTCTGCCATAGAAATGAATTGCACTTGAATATTTTAAACAAAGTCAAGTTACTATAAAGATTACTGTTTAATAAGGTCTTTATTAGCAATAAATAATGTGCCAAATATCAGTTCCAAGTATTAATGTAGCCAATATAAGGAACGTTTCCTTAAAATGACTTGGTAACTGCAGCAGAAGATTCTTATATCATATGAACGCATAGAGCAGCCTCCTATATTATTACCAGCTCTGACAGCTCACTGGATAGATTTAGTTTTGCTTAAAGCAGCACTCCAGGATAAACAACCCCAGAGCTGCACACAGGAGATTTGACTGCAGCTGCAGTGGAAGAGGTGTGGGCCATTCTGCAGTGGTGAAATAACCTAAACATGCCAGCAGCTAAATAATAGAGGGATAATGACTCCCTATATCGGTGGTTCAGGTCAGGCCTTGATCATTGACTGTGGCTTGAGGATATACAACCAAACCAATGAGTGGAGAAATTTCTAATATTTTCTAGACCCAACTGCAAGAACAACAGAGAATGTAAGACTGAAACTGCATGATATTTATAAATGCACTCTTATCTATAGGTACCTGCCTCCCGAGTGCTTTGTGGTTGGAAAAGAACCCCCTAAAATCTCCAATAAGGTGGATGTGTGGTCTGTGGGAGTCATCTTCTACCAGTGTTTGTACGGCCGTAAGGTATGACATACAAAATGAATAAATACATTTACAAATATAATAACATTGAACGCTTTGTGGTAATTGCTAAAGAGACCTGTAGCACTAACAACTTCTGTTTACTCCAGCCTTTTGGCCACAACCAGTCTCAGCAGGACATCCTGCAGGAGAACACCATATTGAAGGCCACAGAAGTACAGTTCCCTCCTAAACCAGTAGTCACACCTGAAGCTAAGGTATAGAGCTGCTTTGGCTTCAACATAGTCTCTGACAGAATTTTCATGAATTGGGACTCATTATTCTCTTTTCTTAAAAATGCATTTTAAACAATATTGTTAGAAATGCATATTCATTCAGTTCTGTTTGTTCCTCCAGGCCTTTATAAGGCGCTGTCTAGTGTACCGTAAGGAGGACCGCATCGATGTGCACCAGTTGGCCAGTGACCCGTTCCTCTTGCCCCACATCCGTAAATCTGTGAACTTCTCGGGATCCTCGGGCACAGCCGTGGCCTCCACCTCCAGCTCCTCCAACAGCAGCGCCTCCAACTGAGCCCGTGGCCCTTTGCAGACTCGCTTCAACATTTGACAGAGTGGGATGGGCAGAGGAGTGGTGCTGCAGTGCGTCCGCTCTCTCAATATCATCCCACCTTGCCATGAAGAGCCCAAGGGAAACTGGTCAGCCGCGGCAGAGGGGTGGGTGCACAGTCATGGACGGGTGTGGATGGGAAACCCCTGTTCATGCCCACCCACCCCAGCCTGCTTTCACCAGGGGGGTGGCACTGTTCTGGGGGTCAAAGCCCTGGACAAATCTTACAGCAAGGGGCAATGTTTGGCACTGTGTCGGTGAAAAGTGGGGTTCAATGTTTGGGACTTTTTTTTTCTGCCTAAAAAAGAGAAATTTACAAGAAGTATGAACTTGACCAGATGGGACAGACTGCAGAAGGCCTCCATACCCATAATGCATCACACCCATGCATGAGCCGTTCTGGTCCGAGCTAGTCCGACCTCCCCAAGATCAAACGTTTATTGTTCTCAACTCCCTGAACCGAGAAACCAGTCCAGCCAGTTGTTGAACCCTAAATAAGTCCTGCTATGTCATCCAATCTGCTTTTCTGGGATCCCCTGCCCCACTTCAATTCCAGACCCAGATACTTCGTGACGAGGAGGGACTACCCTTGCCCCGTGCTCCTTGATATTTTCCTGTGACCAAAGCTTATAACTTCCAGCTGGTGGCACTGTTCCACCGATGTTTTTATAATGAATGGTTTTAGAGACGTGTTACTTGATATGGAGTGGAAGCTGTTGAGGATAGACCCCTTTTACATTTTTTTAAAAAGTTTTCAATTTAACCAGTTTTATGGAGAAAACTGTTGTGTTTTCAAGTTGCCTTTAATTAGAACTGTTATTGTTTTGATTGACCCCCCCATTACCATCACATATTTATTTAGGTATGTTTGAATTTCTTTTTGGCCAAGCAAATGCAAGGAACTGGTTTACCTTATAGTACTGTTGGGGGGAGACTGGGCCTTAGCAGAGTTGCATAAACCATTAAATACTATTGGTTCAAAGATGTCCGCTGCTCTGTGTGATCTGTGACCTTTAGATTCTGTCAATTAAACAATGGAGCTACACAACACTACTTTAAAATGTTAAAACGTCTGAAAACAAATATCAATATGCAAGATTTTTTTTAGAAAATAAAAAGCTGATCATAAATAACTCAAATAACTGCACAATTCATGGCAAATGTATCATTATTGCCTTATATATTAACGCAGTATCTTTATTACAAAGACTGGTTGAACTGCAGTAAAGTGGCATTAGACATAATAATAGGGGATTGAGCGTTTTAACTCAAATTAGTGCCACCACTGATGACCAGTTATTTAATTTAAAAGTCTGTTTCTTTAACATTTCAAAAGAATTTAAACACCATAATTGCAATATTTATCTATTTAACAATAGGTTTTGATACAGTGGAGCCCAAACAAATATATATAGCGTTTTGTTTCTTTGAGTGTAGCTTTTGAATCATACGAGGTCTTATCTAGTAGAAACAAATACATTTTATCTCCGTGATAGAAGACAAAATGCATGGAAAACAGTTTGAAGCTATTTACAAAACAGTGCACAGTGACATCTGTAACACCAGACTGTATTTATACCAGGCTGCTTTGGTGTGATAGACTTCATATACCCCGAGGTTTTTTTTATGCCTCTTGGCTGTAAGATGCTTTTCAGCCCTAGTTTATGAGAATGATTTCTCTCTTTTCAGTCTAAGCCATGTTTGATGTAACGCTGGCAATCACATATGCCTCACATGGTTTTTAGCAAGTTTGAGTCACTGAATATTTTAGTATTGAGAAAGAGATGGAGCAACAAACGGAAGTAATTGTATTTTAAATCCCATGAGGTAGGGCTTGTGTGCTTCAAGGATAGGCGCCAATGAGTAAACAAACCTTGGCCTATGCACTTTCCTCTCTTTTAAATCTCACAGTAAAATCAATTCCAGGTTTACTCTTAAATCCGTCCATTTGTGAGCTATGACACCCTCAAAAACATCCTGTCGTGTAAATATATGATAAAATACAGGCAGAGTGGGTTTACAGAAGCATTCCCCTCCATTTTGGTGAGGAATAAAAACAACCTCTTTAGTGTAAGAATTTGTTTAGTTGGAAACACTTTAGAATAACTACACTGGACTTACTACGAAGAGTAATAAAGCTGCAATAACAAAAACAACTCTAAGCTTTATAAATGCTGAAATAAGATTAAACATGAACACAAGAAACTGCAAAAAAAAATTCAAATAAAAAGAGACATGATGAATTTGGATCAATAACACTTCTTTTGGTGATGAAATATCTTACCTAGATATTTATTATTATTGTGTTTTCTTTTGTGTTATTCTTGTATCAAAGCTCAAGCGTAAAAACAAATCACTTTTACGCACCATTTCTATCTCTATTAATTACCCCAAACTGCTGAGATGGGTAAAGGGTTCCCAGTCTCGGTCCCCTGCAGGCCCCCGGACCTCATGTTGGGAACCTATCCCACAGCACACACGCATCACTTGACGCTGCTTCATTCATTGGTCTGTGATGTTAGTGAGAGGCAGACGGAGCTCTAGCGGTCAAACCAACTCTGTCTCCTCCGTCCCTCTCGCCTCGCTCCTCCGCTGATCCTGATCCGGCTGCACTTTTTTTTTTTTTTCCACTCTTCGTGTTTTTTTTTTTTTTTTTTTTTTCCTCCTGCAGCGTGAGAGTTGGGAGCATGCAAAGTAACGAGCGTCAACAAAACAAGCCATCGAGGAGAACATGGACAAACGGGCTGCATATACTTTACAAATGCACTTTATATTTATTCATCTTTAGTCTGGAACTGAAGAGGAGCGAGACTGGTGAGGAAAAACACTCAACTTTTCAACTGTTTCAGTCACAGAAAAGTCCATAAACCGGGCAGACATTGGTCGTAGCGTGAGTGCTTTTGTTTCTGCGTGTGACTTGAACTCAGAGAAACGCACAGGGAAGCAGTTCTTTTGGAGATATCCTGCGCGTACTTTGGATTTGGTGCTTTGGTATGCCACGAACCAATAGTCCGAGCAGTGAGTGGAACCAGATGTGGAGAGACGCGGGGGGAGGAGGGAGCGACTCGGGCTGCACCATTAGCCTTTATGCTGTTATTTCAAGCCTAAAAGTTACTCTGAAGCCACATTAAAGTGCATAGTGTTGGTTTCCTTTGTTCTGTTTTGGTCGCGGATGCGTATTTTAGACTGGCTTGTAAAAAGTGACGTGGAGGGGCAGCGACGCTTCATTGAGCACCCCAGGGGCAGATGTGACCTTTACATCCGGCTACAGGCTGCAATTAACACATCCAGTCCAGTCCCAAACAGTTTTATTATCCCTGTGTGCAGCCTCATTGTCTCACTTTTACTGTACTGTCAGTGAATGGGAAAATGAAGTGGCATTAACAAAAGGGGCTTCTTCATCCAGTGACAGGACATTAGTATCAGTTATTAACACATGTAGCCTACTTTTTACATAAAGTAACATACCTTCATTATAGCGAATGATAAGATTATTTGTCCTCAAAGTTTGTGGATAACTAAGACAAACAGATTAGTGCTGATTAGATGACATTATGATTAAGCTTATCTGAATGATATCTCTGTCTGTAGTGTCTTTATTACAAAGCTCTGTGTCAATAACAACCAGTACAATTTGCAAGAACAGGGTGTGGTGTATTTTAGATAATGCCTCTTGGACTTTTTGAGTAGCTTTGAGATAAATTAATAAAAGTCACCAGATATTGTGTACTGAGAGATAAGTGAGAAACAAAATAAATGTGGTCCATTTTTAATAAATCACAGTTAGAGAAAACTTCCTTCCTCACTTGCTCACATTGACAGTTTTAATAACTGACTATAATGTGTGACATTTCACTATTGCGTCAGCCTACTTTTACACACTTTTTAGCTTATAACAATATAAAAGAAAAAGCTGAATATGAGTGACGAAACTCATATTGAACCCAACAGACGTGACGTCATGAAGGTGCATGTGACCTGCACTGACCTTTTAGCTGTGAATGAATTTGACAGAATCTGAACAGACCACAATAGATTTTTAATGGATAATAAGTCATTGTCCTCCAAAATCTGCAATTCTGGGCTGTGCAAAAAAAAAAAAAAGGTTATTTATCAGCATTGCTAGCTTTTTAGCATTCTGGCTCTATCTGCTTATGCTAAACCACAGTGTATTTATCATATTGGACGCACATAGAAATGCAATCGAAACACAGCTGTCTTTTTGATTACTTCACTTGTAAAAGGATCTACAGATATTTTATCTTGCTCAAATTTATTCAAGTTGAACATTATAGGGCACTTTCAATAATCAAAGGATAAATACTTCTTCTTAGAGCTATTTTTTCACTGTTTCACTGATGAAGTCAAACCTAACAACGGTTAACATTGCCTCAAAGGCCAGACCTCCATAAAACACCAAAGAAACAAACACAGCCAGCTGGAATTTCCTGCCTATTTGTAGGTCTCTATTTTATCACACTGACCGGTTAGAGGTCGGTTTGGTTAATCCCACACATCTGTCCAAATAGTTACACTTTTTGGGGATTTTTTTTCACTATTTGTTAGTCATCTGTATTCTCGTGTTCAGGAGGAGAGGGTTCTGGGAATATGTGTACCTCTTGGCCAGCGTTAAAGCTCACTCTTTTGGCTGAAGGTTTAAGCAGGAAACTGTCTTTTGGGTGTTGAGAAGAAAGGGTGACAGGGCACAGAAGAGGATGGGATCACAGCAGGAGAGTTGTGTTGTGGCTTAGCTTTCACAGAGCTCAATGGCTTTAAGTTAATCTGGAATTCTCTGCTCTCTCTTGGACTTCCACACATCAAACATTCGGTGGCCTTTCCTCCAGGCGGGAATTAAAACTTCTGTGTGAATTTATCTGGCTCTTCAGCTTCAAGTTGTCTTAAAATCTTTAATGGGAGCTTCTTATTTTGTCATAATGTAATTCTAGGCTTATTTTCTCAGGCTCCATCCACACTAATATGTCTCCAAATGGCCTTGAACAGTGAAATTGGTTGTTATACAAATAAATGTTATGGATTTTAAAATAAAAAAAAGGATTAGTGTGGACATGGCTTCATTAAAAGTTGTGCCATTTATGTGGGTCTGTGGTAAGGATTTTTCTATTGACTAAATGTATTTGCATTTGACCAGGAGACCTCTTTGAGAATCTGGTAAAAATCTATTAACCCCCTTTTAACAGTCTTTTTGCCCTCTGGTTGTGTGCACATCTGGCAGTATTTGTACAGAGAAAAACCTGTCAACAGTGGCCACCAGAGACTTGTAAATATGTAAAAGTAAGAGCCTGACAAAATATCTATTGTGTATGATCTGATCTGATTATAGCATTTCAATGTTACTATATTTGACCACAACACATATATTCAAAGCCCATTGCTTTATGAACCTCTGCTCTAGGCCACTGAAATGCCAGACCAAACTGTCTAGCATCCACTGCATTTGATTTTAAACCTTTAAAGCATCAGTAGATATAGCCATTGTGGTGGTGAAAAACCTCACTTAATTTTTTTTGTCTTTTCGTCAATACTCATTTCAAGTTGCATTATTGAAGCGTTATATTCAAGCGTTTTATGAAAGATTAGAGGTCGTTAAATCATCTTTCAGCAGGTTTATACTGATCACCTCCAGTTTTTTTCATGAGTCTCAACTCTGTAATTTCATCTGTCAAGAACAATAACCTGGCTGTAAACATGCCCCGCAGCTGGGTGTTACAGTAAGATGGATGGCGTTATAAAAAGAGCAGAGTGGTAATTATATATGTGATTGCACACAGTAAGGAGCATTTTCAAACTAGCGCTGAACCATTTTGGCTTTACGCTCTGTAACTGCCTCCACCACCAACCAAACTAGCGAACACCGCTTCTGAGAAACTCGACCGCAGAGGCTGAGTGCTAGAGGAGGGGCGGGTCCAACGCCTCCTCCGGATTACAGGGGACTTTATGGAGCTTTTGATGGGACTCTATTGTCCCTGTGTCCATAAACGCAGCACGGGAGAGCAGCTTGGAAAGGAGGTTAGCAGCAGGCTGAAGCACCTACATGTGAGAGTTGTGTTTTTTCAACCAAAAGCCCAGTGACCGTTCCCACCTACCCCACTTCCTGGCCTCTCACAGGAGCCCGCCGAGTAGGAATGCTGAGCGGTTCACTCCTCGCTCAGTACTCAGGCCAGAGCTGAGAGATTTATGTTTATTTTGGGTTGGTTCTTTTAATAATCTTAACAGAGTCTCAATTTAGGCTCCCTCCTACACTCCCTGCATGCATCTCTTTGTCTGTCTTTGCCACCATCGTACAACTCAACTCACAAAGTCCTCAGCTCTGAGTTACCGACTGGTTTAAAAAATGGGGAAATGAAAACAGAAATGCAGGAAAACCAAATCTTTTTTCGGAGAAGGGGTGTTTTGTTCCCGAAATTGTAGTCACCCTGGCAGCTGTTCACCCTCACATTCACATGGATTTGTAAAGGTGACATAGATTTGGGGTAAATTTGTAAGCCATAACAAACAAATGGCTCACACCTAAAGGCTTTTATAGCTCTTTAGAGAGTCACACTGAAGTAAGGACTATAAAGGCGTCTCTGTACAAGTCACAGAGGCCCACAGTTTTGTTTTTAAGACTTTATGACACATCCAGTAATAGTTTAAGTTAGTATAAGTATAAGTTTTGCTGCTAAACCTCCTGCTGAGAATAGACAGAGCAAAAAGAGAGAAGAGGCAAATCCAGGTCAAATGTAAGGAACTGGGTAAAAGGGAAAAGACTCTGCTTTACATTCAAAATACAGCACCTTTTTAAAACCTAATGACATTTATGTGATAAGTTCCTACTGAGAACTTGTTTTTTGTATAATTTGATTTTAACACATAATTATAGAAGATTAATAGCAGTGGTAAAGTTTGTCTGGCCTCAAGGAGTGATTGATCCTGTCACATCAGCTGCTGACCTCTGAACCCTGTTTACTTCAGCATAGTCGAGTCAGAGAAGGTGGCTCACAACTACAACTACTAACATCATGCAATTTGCTTTTTTTCCCTACCCATCTTCCTATTTGTTCTAAATGGCTTTTTAAAAAAGATTTTATACATAGAAACTGCTTTGCTCAATGTTTGGCGCGGTCACATGACTCACCAGTCCATCAGACTAATGTGACTCACATCAGCTATGGTTCACACAAAGGCTCTGGTGTCTAATAAGGCCCACTCATTTATTTGTAGAAGTAGAAGTAAATGAGCTGCGATGTAGGAAAAATTCAGATTTTCAAAAACAGCCAAAACATGCTTTAAAGGCCACTCCTAAAAAACAGATAAGAAACATCAAATGCAAATAGATAATAGAGAAAACATGATAGAAGAAAAGAGAAAACACGATAGAAGAAAGTATGATAAATTATTGATATTTTACAAATACTATGAAGATAAAACAATATAAAAACAAAACAGTGCAAGATAAAAAAGTAAAAAACTCCAAGGACTCACTTGTTTTGTTATGTGCGGGATATCTGTGTGCTGTCTGTGTGTAATGTAAGTAACGGACAATTACGATATGATATGGCCAAGTTATAGTATTACTTGTGATACCAGTGATAAGAGCCCTGTGTGTAATAGGTACAGAATAGACCAGGCTCACACATTGTTCTTATTCTTGCTGATTCTGCTTTTTTCTGCAGATACTAAAAAAGTAACTTACTAAAGTCTATTTACTAAACAATTTGTTCCGATTGCTCTTAACTAATGACTTCTTGTCAGTAATTTTTAATTCAGTACGTTTAGATGAAAGCAGATGATGCAGATTCTTCACTGTGTCCCTGTCTGTTTTTAGCACCGCTGGACTCGGATGTGTTTGCGTTCTTCCATGAGGGGGCCCAGGGGTGTCTGGGGGTGCGGGACCACACCCTTGTCCTGTCCCCCTCCTGTGAAGACGACAACCAGCGCTGGAAGTGGGTGACGCGGAGCCGCCTCTTCAACCTGGGCTCGTCGCTATGTCTGGGAGTGACCACTGGTAACTTCAGCTCCAGGTTCGACCGGTCGCCCCTGGGGGTGTACACATGTGACCGTGAGCCCCCCAGAGTGCGATGGACGTGGGGCTGTGAACAGATGCTGGACAGCCTAAACAGCTACCTGCCCTCACCCTCGCTGTGGAACGCCTCGTCAGTGTCCTACCCAGCTGGTCTGACCTGGAGACTGTACGGAGACGACCAGGACTTGTGCACCAAAATGTACCGTGGTGAGTAAGAGAGAAATGTATCCTTCCCCTTTTAGAATCCATGTCTTAAAGATACTTACTAAAAATAAAAAATAAAAAATCCTGGCTCTGTTAGTGATACAGAGAGATATGGAGTGTATTTTGTCAGATTTCATCTCTGTTTTGAGTGGCCTTGGGCTAAACCAACAAGAAAAGATTTTAAGGCTATGACATCCTTGTTTATAGGATGTCATAGCCTAAATGTAGACATAGCACACATTTTTTTTATACTGTGATCCTTATACACTTTTTAAGAAAGTAAATTACACAGGAGTATAACAGCAAGTGGTAGCTTACATTTCCATTGAATGTAAATCTCTGCTTCCATTTCTTTTATCTGAGCATGAAGTGTGGAAGATCAAAGACAATGCATCCTGAGACTCTCAATAAAATAGATGAAAGGGCCCTGAGTTTCTTAAAAACTGAAGTTTGATTTTGCTCATTCAGAGACAGTGAGCAGCAGCCTCACTTGGCGCAGCAGGTTGACTGTTGTAGAGGCCACATCTGTATCTGATCAAATGAAAATGGCTAAGCGTAGCTCTCTACCAGTCGCAAAGCCAAGGAAAACACTGGCAGTGTTTGTAAACTTGAGTCCACACATGGAATTGTTGCTGCCCTCGAGTGTATTTTTATTTATATATAGTATTGGGCCTAGATTATATCTGACCATAGTGGTTTAGAGCTAAGCTCTTCTTCCGCTCATGGTGCCGTTCATAGCAATAACAAATGTCATGACTCTTCATTGACAAACTGTATAGGCTGTTCAGTCAGCCAAACAAGCCTGCCTTTAACAGACTGGCAGGAATTAAAACCAGATCTGCCATAAACTAAGACCACAAAATCTCCCTTTGCCCTTTATCCTTTCCCTTCTACAGCAACTTTCTTACTTTAAAGTTGGAATTGACATTTTTTAGCTTTTAACTTGATATCTTCACAAGTTTCTGTGTGAAGTGAGTTGCTGCTGGAGACAAATGCCTGTGACATTACTCAGCTTGGCTAAAGCCACATATCCAGCGACGTCAGGGAGGGAGCTGTCTTTCCTCTCACTTTAACATGTCTGCCCTACTTTCCATTGACCTGACGTGTTTTGGTAAAAGAGAGCATTCTGTCTCTGCTGCCCTTTTCTTCACTTCGTGCTACAGTCAGACAGTAAACCTTGTGGTGTGTTGTGAGAGCTCAGAAATATGAAGTCATCTGTTGCTTTTGTTGACCAGTTAAACGTGGCTTAAAATCTCAGAGTTAAACCATTTTCAGTTTTCTCCTCACATTGACCACTATTTGACTTGTTTTCTGTTTAAAATGTAACATCATCCTCTGTTTTTACCCTATGTTTGATTTTACAAGTCACTATGAAAACAAATACATTTTTCCTAATCAGCAGAGTTCACAGTCAAACCTTCAGGGATTTTCAACCTCCTTCTGTTCTCCTCCTCAGAGATTTACACCATTCAGGGCAACGCTCACGGACAGCCCTGCTATCTGCCCTTCCTCTACGACGGACAGTGGTTTCACAGTTGCACCAGTATCGGTCGTGAGGACGGCCATTTGTGGTGCGCCACTACGTACGACTATGGGAAGGATGAACGCTGGGGCTTTTGTCCCGTCAACAGTGAGTTTTATCCATCACCAGATGTTTACAACAATGTTCCCTGGGGGTAGTTTTACAAAGGCACTCTTTGTGTGGTCCATTACATCTTAATTTGTTTATAGATAAGCACAAATATAATTTAGATGAGTTTATAAGATTAAGTGGCATTAAACTCAACTAAACAACGCTAACTGTCAATTCGAATACAATTATGAGCCATTTTGTTCACATTTATTTCATTTGGTTCTTGTTGTGCCATTGAAAAAGTTTGCGTGCTACCACCCAAGCTTTACAAAATAAGCTCACAAAATAACTCTAAAAGGGAGGTCAAATATCTACCTTAAAATATCGATCTTATTACTTGGTCCAAACACATTTAAATACACAAATCCCATTAGTGCTTTGAGCCAGCAGTGTATTGGGTCAGCAATTTAATCTGAAGATCAAATCAGGGTCCAACCCATCTTTTCCACCAGCTTCTCTAGAACGTGAAAACATGTGTGTCTCTTTCTGTTGTCTCATTTGGCCTCATGATGAAAATGCCACTCTGTCTGAACTCTGAACTAAATATACCTTTTAATGCTGCTTTTCTCTCTGAACTACATGTGAACTGTGATTCTGTCTCTGTCAGACAAAGGCTGCGAGACATTTTGGGACACAGACCCACTGACAGACAGCTGTTACCAGTTTAACTTCCAGGCCACTCTGTCCTGGAGCGAGGCCCGGGTCAGCTGCCAGCAGCAAGGGGCAGACCTCCTCAGCATCACCAAGCTGCACGAGCAGACTTACATCAACGGTAAACTCAAGATGGACAAGATGTTTACGAATAATGACACACTGGCTTTCTAGCTTTTATACTGTATATTGTTAACAGTCAGTGGTTGTTTCCCACACAAATGAAGGCCTATCTGCAAGGTTAGGTGACTGCTATCTTGTTTCATTTTTATTGAGGTAACCGCTCTGAATCTAAAGATAAAACCTTTTTAAGATAAAATACAGCTGTCAAATGTTGACTGTTTTAGTTTACTGCTATCAGGGGAACATAATGACACAAGGCCTATTTTTCACAACACATCAGTCAAAGCTTTCTTTTAAAGACCCCATCATCTGCCCTATTTCCACTGGGTTTGTTCATAGACAACAGGTTGCATCCACAGGATTACTAGACATGCTGCAGAGGGGAAAGGTGTGTTATATGACTCATTGCGGATAGATCCTGCTATAAAACCGTTTCCATTGACCTCACCATGACTCTTCACTGTTGCTGTGCTTATTGATTTTCCAAACAGAAAGAATTGATTATGCTACTCTCAGATCTCTCTTTATGTAACACTGTGCTGCCAGCAGTGAAAGACAGTGTTGGGCCTTAATAGAAGTGTTTTCCCACAGTTTTAAAACCATAACTCTAGGCATCACATTGATATGCTCTTGTTTTCGTGTCTTGTCCGGCTGTTTCAGGTTTGCTGACGGGCTACAGTGCTGCGCTGTGGATTGGCCTCAACGACCTGGACGTCCACGGAGGCTGGCAGTGGGCAGACGCCTCACCGCTTAAATATCTCAACTGGGAGCAAGGTCGGACTGTAAACACTGCACAACATCCTCTGTCTGTTTCAGCGGCAGCTTTGTGTAATCAGGATTTCCCACAGAGGCCTGGACACAGCACGCTAATTTTTAGCAAAAACAATGACTACTTGTGAATAATAATCATATCAAGAGCAGAATATTGCTCTGAAGAACCTTTAAAAAATGTAAACACGTCATTTCTCTGCCCCACTACCCTTAACACTTATTTGTAGTGTTTTATTTCATTTGTGTCCTTTTTAGTGGTGTTTTCTTAATTTAAGCATCACCTTGAAAATGATTACGTTCAGTTTTAATGTCTTTTTCTTAATATTATTTTGTGAAGGTACGCAACAAGGAGATGTGGATGGTATTAATGCAAAACACAAAGGCCTAAAACATCACAAAAAATGCCTAATAAATGTATTTAAAGTTTTTTAGTGCATCATTATTAGTGTAGTGTATTGCAATGGTATTCAGCCAGACCATAGTATATTTTTTAATCTGTCATAATCTTTATTATAACCGTACAAGCCACAAATATTAACATGCATTGATGGCCTTATAGTTAATGTGCATTATTTAATTTGACCCAAAAGGCCAAATGCATGTTTTTGAGGTTAAGTGGTCCTTGGCATGAGGCGTGTCCTGATGAGTATTTTGTATTGTCCGTCTCCAGACCAGCCGAACCACGCGGATGAAGAGAACTGTGTTGTGATCAGGACCGAGTCGTCAGGTCGATGGCAAAACCGTGATTGTTCTGTCGCTCTGCCGTACGTCTGTAAAAAGAGACCTAATGCCACCTTGGACCCTTTCACCACCGGTCAGTGTATATTATCCATGTTAATGAAATAAAAAGACAAAATCAGTGTTAAAGTGTGATTCTAACGCACATTATCTCTTCTCTAGACTCTTGGGCGGACGATGAGAAATACGATTGTGACGTGGGCTGGCAGTCTTTTCAGGCCGGGTGCTACAAGCTGAATTCAGAGAAGACGGACTGGGACGCTGCTCAGAAAAACTGCCAGAAGATGGAGGCCAACCTGGTCAGCATTCACACTTTACCAGAGCTGGAGTTCATCCTGAGAAATATGAAGAAAGGTTAGTCTTGTACCTTTAAATGTGGATGTACATACATATATAACATTTCTCTGACACACAACTCCAACTTCATTATATATTATGTACTCTTCTTTTGTAAACTTCATTTATCAAGTAGTTTGGCACTTATATACACACGCTGTCTTGACATACAATAATGGGACATCATGCTAGAGCTTGCTAGTTTTTAAAATGGCCTGTAAACCTATAATTATTGATGAAAAGCAGTTTATTTGAATAGCATTTTGAAACTCAAACATTTAATGCTTCAGCATGCTCTAGCTGGAAAGGCTTTAATTGCTTTTGAGGCTACTTCTGTTGCCAAGACACATGTACAAACACTTGTCATTAACTGTCTATTGTGCTTTTGTGCATTAAATTATGGCCCTGAAAATTCTGAGTTACATTAAGATAACGATAATTGTTGACAAGTATAGAGTATGTACAGAGTATGATCAAACTTTCAAATGACAAAAGAAGTAAAGATAAAAACATAGTGGACTCTTTTGTGCTAAGAATCGATTAAGTGCACAGTTTGCTCAGCTTTGGAAAGGGCTGTGTCTTTTCTATCATATAATTTGATTTGTTTCTTTGTTAGTCTATCTACAATAAATCCCTATACAAATTGTCATGTTGCTATACTACACCCAACTTTGTTTTCATTTGTGCCACAGACAATTAAGTCAGCTGGTCTGAAAATCCTTTTGCTGCATTACAAGTTTCCTGTTGTGTGAAAGTTTTTAATGCCTGGAGATATCACTGCAAGCCAATTGTCCCTATGGAGACAAATAAACCTCTATCTCTGGCTCTATCTTTCTATTGTATTTTTATGGGATTTTTAACCAAGAGAGAATTTCATTATACAGAGAAACATGTTGTATTACTGTCTATTTGACAATGAATACTTCCAGTCTTGAATCTCTAAACCTAAGGAATGCATAATCCCTAAACAAAAAATCTCTCTACTCTCTCCGTCAGATGTGGACCAGCTGTGGATCGGCCTCCATGACACTAACATGCAGATGGACTTCCAATGGACCGACCACACGCCCGTCATCTTCACCTACTGGCACCCCTTCGAACCCAACAACTTCCGAAACACTCCGGAGGACTGCGTTTCCATCTGGGGCGCTGTGAGTGACCCCTGACCTCTTGGCCCCTAGCCTTTTCCCTGTGGCCATAATCACCTCACATTAACAGACTCTCACTGTCAGCGGCTCG
Source organism: Rhyacichthys aspro (assembly GCA_036850595.1). NCBI lineage: Eukaryota > Metazoa > Chordata > Actinopteri > Gobiiformes > Rhyacichthyidae > Rhyacichthys > Rhyacichthys aspro. The sequence goes on from CM072155.1 coordinate 11,669,172, forward strand.
GTGCAGTTTGTGTGCCCTCACCAGCTGTGTCCTGTCTCTGTTTGTGTGTCACCTACATGTGCAGGAGGGACGCTGGGACGACAGCCCCTGTAACCTGACCCTACCCTCCATCTGCAAGAAACCGGGAACAAAGAGCGACGGCAAACCGCAACACCAGGACTGCAAACAGGTAAAGTTATCTCAGTCAGGATTACACATGGGATAGGACTATATATCACACTTATTCAGGTTTGAACTATACTGTAGAGTCCACTATAAAAGAGGTTTATGAGGAAAGACTGCATCCACTTTTGTGAAATAACATCATCTTAATTTCAAGCCATGAAAGTCATAGTTTGTGAGATTATTTTTAATTATACGATGACATAAGTAACCAAACAGTTTTTGCTTTCATTCATTTTCTACTGATTATCCTTTGAGTTTGGGGCTGAAGTTTGTGGTTATTTCAGGTATAGATGCTTTCGTCGTGGAATTGCAGTTTCACAGTTTTATTTATATAACTACACTACACTGCTACAGTTGCTTCAAAAGGATTTGCAGACTTTACAGAACAACTCCCTCTCTCCTTCGATCCTCCATCTGCTTAAGGAAACATGACACTTGACAATTTAAAGCATTGGCATTTTGGCATCAACAGCATATATGACAGAGTTTAGATTCAGTACATAAATCCCAGTTAATTGCTGGTGGTTCAAACAACGCCTTTGAGGTGTGAGACTGAAATAGTTTTCTTTGTTCACATTTTCTCAAGTCTTAGGAAGTTTAATGTTTTGTAAAATGTTTTGCAAAGAGAGCATCCCTTTTGTTCTTTTTTCTCTGTTGTGAGTTAGTATTTCACCAACGATCCATATTTTCTAGATAAAAAGCATTGTCTCTCCTCGGCTCCTACTGCATTCCAGCAGCTGACAGTCTGTAGTATAGCTCTAAATATTTCAGCTATCCCTTCGCCGTTGACCCCTTTTCCCAAAGCTCCCCTTCATCTGTAACCCTTCCACTGGTCCGATAGTCCGCCCCCAGACTGACACTGTGAAATAAATCACTCCTGTAAGACTTGGATGGGGTAACCACACACAGCAGCAAAATATGGACAACTCCTCCGTTTATTTGACTCAGCTTTCTAAGGGCGAAAAACTAACTCTAACAGACAGTTTTGGAGGAATTTAGGTTAAAAGTATAACTCAGAAGTTCCCTGCCATGCTACTTGTACCCACACAGAGGATTAAATCACATCTGGAGAAGCCATCTACATCTGCCTTTGATTTTACAGCTTGTAATTCTCTCCAGATGAAAGTCAGGGCTTCTTTGAGCTGATTTGTTCCTACCTGTTTATTCACAAAACACTCACTTTTGCTTGTATTTGAAGGAAAAGTAAGTCTCAGTCGAACTCAGTTTTTATGGTAGTAGTAATGGAAAGCAGTACCTCACAACACAAATATCCTACAATATCATCCAAAAGCTTAACTTACAGTGTCTTACATTGCATACCACGTGTTAATTTGTCCATTGAAACGACAGAGTACTCTAGTTTTTGCAGCTGATTGGATAAAACGGATACAAGGAGGTGTATTTAGTTGCAAAGCCAATACTTCTATTTTACTAACTTTGTCTAAACATAGAGCAAAATGAGCCGAATTTCTCAAAAATATATCACTTCTTTATCATTTCATAACTTTACTTGCTGCTTTTCAATTCCAACAACTCTCATATTCTTCTTAACGACAGGCCTTCTGCTGTGTCTCCCTGTGCCCTTCAGCTGTGTCATATTTTTACCGAGCGTAGATTTATGCTGTAAGTGATCTTATGCCGTGCTCCGTGCTGTTTCTCAGCTGTTACATTCAACAATGATCTCTTTTTGGATGGGCCATTTGTTTGGAGGTAATGAATCTTCGCCCCTCTGTTTAGGCAGCGAGGCATTATGGGTGGTAATGTGACAGGGGTCATTTGACATGGCCCTGCGCCGGTGAAGCTTGTCCGGACCAGATGAGCTCGCTTGAGGGACAGAGACTACTTTAGTGATGTTACATTTACCCCATACAGCAGTGGGATCATTAACTCCCTCATTTAATGAACTGCCCCACTCTTAAAGTCAAAGGCCTGGGGTGTGGCAGATGCTGGCTAACAGTGGGCAACATCATAATTAAAGATGTAAAATAGCAAAGTGTAAATGGTTGTGATAGTGTGGATAGTGTGTAATTTACCATTTATAATTGTTGTAGTTCCCATGAACCAATTGTGATTGGATAAAGACCTCTAATAAAGACCTCTATAATGTTATCTCATCTAGATTCAAAAAGATAAGATACACAGAATATAATCTCTTCCATGATCCATTATCCGTCCATCCATTATGCTGAAAGAACATAGGTAAGGAGAAAATGAAGGGTGACTGGGAGAACAGAGACACAGTGTTTGATGAGTTTGCCAAGTATAAACAGGGTTTGTGGGAAAATTAGAAGCATGGTCTTAAACCTGCCTCTGTTCTCTATAATGAAGGTTTATTTCCCACCAAACATCAAGCCTGTGGAACATGCTAGTGAACTGTGTCATAATAAATCATACAGCTCTGTCACAGTAGGAAAAATAAAAACTTATATTAGATAATGCTTAGCTCATGATAAATTAGACACTGAATATTTCAATACAGTACGGAGCAAAAGGCTTAGGTTGCTTTTTTAGGACCATCCCAACTGTGATCTTAAATATGTAAAAAAAAAAAAAAATCACAGTTTTCAGAACAAAATAATCATTCACAAACACATCACAAACATTTTAAAGTAGAGACAGATATTGAGTGTTATTTGGGTTGTAGTTTGTCAACATAACACAGTGCTCTTGCTTAGCACGGACAAAAAATGCACAAACAATGTATCTTAAAAGATTTGCGTCTCCTGCTGTTCAACTCTTAGACGTTTTTGTCTCAAAGCCAGTTGTGGCTGTGTGCTGAATTCACACTGAGCTGTAGACGAGCTGTCTCTCAGTATCACACTGGTGCAGTATCTCACCCCTGTTGACCTACTGAGAGTTGGAGGAGCACTGAGTTTGTACACGTCTACAAAGTCAGCACATGAGCTGGCAGCGAGAGCCGTGGCCTGGATGGCTATCTGCGTGTCTGGACCTGCTCTCTTCATTCTCTGTGAATTGGGATAAAGTCATTGTAGATAATTCGGCATTAGTCATCATTCATTTCTCATCATTACACATGTTTTCGCTTGTGTTTCTTAGTTAAAGATGAGAAATTGTGAAAAGCTGCTGCACAGATGTGAAATAATGGGAGATGAATTGCCAAAACTTCAGCAGTGGTGTGGGAGAGGCATTCGTTTGACATTTAGACTTTTAATTTGAATCTCAAGCATAAAAAATGAATGCTTTTGAATTTAACAAGAAAATCAAATTATACTTTTCTTTTTTGCCAGGGCTGGAAGTGGCACAGTCCAGCTTGTTACTGGGTGGGAGAAGACGTAATGACATTTGATGAAGCCAGAAAAGCCTGTGAGGAGCACGGGGCAGCACTTGTTACTATAACCAATAGGTATAATACTCAAAAGTGGTTTGCTGACGTTCACAGCATTACATGGGTTGTCTCACTCAAAGTCTGTTTATGTTAAAGGTTTGAGCAGGCCTATGCCAACAGTCTGGTGTTCGGCCGCTCGGGAGACTCTTTCTGGATCGGCCTCCATGACCAGGGCATCTCTGGATCTTTCCATTGGCTCAGCGGGGACGAAGTGTCATACACCAACTGGAATCGAGATCAGCCAGGTAAACAAAAATACTGCCATAGACAAGAGAACAGTGGGAAAAGTCACAGTTAACATCATCATCCTTATAAATCCAAAGTCATGGCTCACTATACTTTGATGTTAATGTGCACTAAACTGCAAAAAGCATTAGTGAAACACATTGTAGAGGGTCTTCTTTACATTGTTGGGGTCTTTCATCAATATAATCATTCGTATCAATCTTAAAAGTAGGTCTTTGTGTCTTCAGTGGCTGAAAATGTAAGGCCTGTTTGTTTCCAAAGCTTGTACAATGCCATGATAATCTATTGCTCCATTATTCAAAAGAGTGATTATGTCAAGACAGTGAAGACCATAATTTGATACTGTAATAATATAGATTTACATCATTATAGGTTATTCGTACCCCTGTATCTCTGTGATCACTTACAACACATCACCTTATTAACATTACCCAGTAAATTTCCTATGTTTTCGCATCCATAACAACATTTATTATTTCCTATAAGCCAAAAACCTCAGCCAGCTTTCTGACTAAGTTCACAAAGCCTTGATTGAGCCCAGGTGGCCTTTTTATTGGACCAATTATAGTTTAGCATTACATCACTACATCTTTATTTGACGCCAAAGCAGCTTTGATTAGCTGTGAATTTGCCTGTGTAATAAAATCCATGTAAAAACTTGATATTGAGGTTTAACAGCAAACAGACCAGACTGTCATGAATTCACAATGATCCCAGTTTTCAAAGTTTAGAGTCACAAATAATCAATCTAAGATCAAAGCTGGCAAAGTCTTTACACCTGTAGGCTTGTTCCAAACTCACTGTGATGTATTTCGTCATATCCTCTGATGCGTGTGTATGTCGATATGATGAAATGTGCCATAAAATGTTTTTGTACTTTTATTCATCCTGACCCTGAGGCAACAAAGGAGATCTGATCACTGAGATTCTCTTTGTAAGAAAACTCTGGAAAAATACTTGTTGCTTATTACATTATTCAGCAAGTAATAAAAATTTATAAAAAAAAGAAATCCAATTAGTTAATGTAATAGCTTATAAAATCTCTTAATGTTAAAGGTTTTTACTGTGCTTCCCACTCGATTCATCAGCGCAGTTCCCTCTCAACCTATTTCAGTCACTGTGAGCGGTAGCGGCTGCGTTTCCATGGCGACCGGCATTGCGACAGGTCTGTGGGAGGTGAAGGAGTGCGCGTCATCGAAGGCCAAGTTCATCTGCCGCCAAAACCAGGACACCTCTATGAGCCCCGAGCCCCCCGCCCCGCAGCCCACCCCCAGCCTCAGCGGGACCTGTCCCAGCGGCTGGAAGAGCAACAGCCACCTGCGCTACTGCTACAAGGTCCGCACTGGGATAGGAAGTTGTGTTTGTGTGTGTGTGGATGAGAGCGCACCGCATCAAAGGAGTGTCCCGGCTTCAGCTTAGACCGTTTGTTTGATGTCATACTCTGTTGTCTCAGTCCATTAATGGTAAAATGTACAAAAAAACAAAAGAAGATGGAAGTTACATGGAGCCATTTTCTAGGGATTTCAAATGAAGCTTGGTGTTATGTGTTTTTTTTTTTAAAGGATATATAATGCAGAATTAACTTTTCATGTATTTTTGTATATTCATTTGCAAATGAGGGTTGTCAACTCACAAAATTTTAAATTCAACCATCTGCTAAACAACCTTTCAGTTCGTATCCCACAGGTATAAAAACCACAGTCGAGGAACTAACTTTATTCCTGTTCCTATTTACGTACATGTATTTCCATGGGGTATTTTTTGCCCCAGCAACAGAGAGATCATGCGATATCCAGTTTATTTATCTCTCAACACATTTATATGCTTTTTGATAAGTCTCTGCAAATTCAGAAGCGCACAAATCTGCTTTGACATTATTCTTCTGACACACAAATACCGCCTATACTGACTTTCATTTCAAAGATTGCCCATGTATTTTATTTCTGTGCCACTCTTTTGTTGCTTGATCTCCAGGTGTTCCACTCGTCTCAAATGGAGCAGAGGCTGAGCTGGCTGCAGGCTCACCTGTTTTGTCGTCGACACGGAGCCAACCTCCTGAGCATTAGTGGCCCAGAAGAGGAGCAGTTTGTCATGCAGATCCTAAATGAGGCCTTTGGGTGAGTGGCTGGTTTGGATATTAAAGTAGGATGAGTCCAACAGTAATTATAAGCTGCAAGAAATAAGCATTCTAGTAATAAAACACGAGTTGTGACCTTATTCTTAATGAGCTTAATAACAATTGTGATCCTAATGATGTGCCATACAGGGAGTCTGAGGATGACGAACACCGCTGGTTTTGGATCGGACTCAATCGAAGAAACCCGATGGATAACGGCAGCTGGAAGTGGAGCGACGGACTGGCTGTGAGTACATTTATACCAGTTTTCTTTAGGAAAGGCCCTTGTACATTAAAACAGAACAAGAGATTAAAGACTATGTTTACTATTATCACAGGTTACATACCAGAACTTCGGCCGATACTACAACATTAGACCGTGTGCTGCAGCCAGCTTGGGCACTATGACGTGGCTGGCCATGCACTGCGACTCAGAGTTAGACTGGATTTGCAAGATCCCCAGAGGTATTATTCCCGGTTCAGTGTTCTTATTTGCTTTTGCTTCTGTGCTCGGTTGTATTAATTGGGCTCATTTCGCTCCCTTATGTGTTTTTAGGTAGCGCTGAAAAGGAACCAGAGTCATCTGAAGGTCTGCACTGTTTTCTTTGAACCTGTTCGTTTACCTCTGGAGGATTTATGACGAAACCCTCTCGTTATGTCTGATCACCGTCTCCTCTGTTTGTCTCTTATCTCTTGTGTCTGTCAGAGGCCAGTTCACCAGAGTGGATCGGCTTTCAGGAGGCTGAGTACAAGTTTTTCGACCACCGCACCACTTGGGACCAAGCCCAGAGGATTTGCTCTTGGTTTGATTCATCGCTGGCCTCAGTCCACTCAGCTGAGGAAGAGGCTTTTCTTGCCAACACTTTACGCAAAGTAATGCATACCAGTGGAAAAATGTTCATTTTAATTTGGAGGAGTTCATTTAATGATGAAAATGTAGTTCAGTACCAGTAGTTTGGCAGGCATTTCATCTTGATGAGGGCGAAACTCTGACATACCTAACAAGCTCGAACCTGCTTCTAAAGGTCATTACTGATTGTGCTGTCTTTATGCTGCAATCACACACAGAAACACACACAGAAAATAAGCTTCAGCTGATTACACTGGCACAAGACCCTCTGAAAATTTACCTTGATACCTGTGAGAATATCTTGTACTTTTACCAGACACACACATATATGTCACTTTCAGATGGTGAAGGTAGAGGGTGACAACTGGTGGCTCGGACTACACACCTATGAAAATGATGGCCGTTTCCGCTGGTCTGACCACTCTGTACTCAATTATGTCTCCTGGGCTCTTGGAAGACCGCACCCCCTCAGTCGGGACCGGAAATGTGTCCACATGTCAGCCACCAAAGGTAGGAACTGCCAGATATGAAAGGACCTGTTCAAATGTTCTTCACAGTGATTGAAATGTGTCTTGTCACTTCATTACAGCCGACTGGTCTGATCAGAAGTGTCACTCGGACCTGCCCTACATCTGTAAGAGAGTTAATGTCACAGGGACCATTCCCCCTACCCCTGCTTCCCCTCTCCCACCGTCAGGATGTCCCGAAGGATGGACGTCCTATCAGCATAAGGTTAGGACACAGCATGACATCAATACATAAATAAATAAAGACGTATTCCTTCTAAAAGCTTTTATTTTGTAGTGTTTAAGGGTATTTGACCAGGTAAACCGCATCACATGGTCAGGAGCCAAATTAAAATGTGAGTCCCATGGCGGTGTCCTGGCCGTGGTGTCCAATAATTTGGAGCAAGGTAAATACAGCAAAGCACATACAGCACATTTAAATGAAAAATATCTTTTGAACTTTTGGTGTAGCATTTTAATCCATTTTGTTCTGTCATTATTATCATTAACAAACAAGCATCTCCTTCAGCAAACACAGCTGCTGTAATATAATAATCTAATATAAGCTTACATTGCCCAGAATATGTAAATTCAGGCAGAATGTTTTAATGTCCTGTGAGCAGTTCAAAATACATCTACCTCTTCCTTATTTCACGACAGCCTTCGTCACCACTCTGTTGTTCAACACCAGCATTGACCTTTGGGTGGGGCTCACCTCAGACTCTAAAGGTCAGTTCCAGTGGGCACAGCCCAGCCTACTCAGCTACACCAACTGGGCCCCTGGAGAGCCCCTGGACAACAGTGGCCCACACCACAACAGGACTCCGGTACAGCACTTACAGACCGCTTTTTATTAGACATGGTTTAGAGCATTGTCAAATCATTTCTGTGTGAAATTGTAGGGCAACTGTGTGGTGATGCTTCACGGAAACCCCCAGAGGAACACTGGCATGTGGGCGTCCCGAGCCTGTGAGATGGAGAACAATGGATACATCTGTCAAAAGAAACAAGGTGCAAAGTTCACCCATGAACACAAAACCCTTTAAGAGTGAAAGACTTGTAATACGCATGTTGTGATATTGCGAAAGGCTTCAGGTTTGTTTACATTTTGGGCTGATATATTACTATTGCTGTATCACGCCATTATTAACGGTTGTTAATGGAATCATAAAGTGAGTAACTGATTCCAACCACTAATAAAGCTAGAGTTATCATGTATATACTCACATAATCTTTGGTGTTCCTGTAGACCCTGATCTCCCTGCAGCCCCTGTCCTAGTCCCGTCCTCACTGCTGAAGCCTGTGGCACTGGGGGGACTGACCTACCGCGTGGTGGAGAAGAAACTGGACTGGACGGGTGCTCTACATCTTTGTGAGTCTCTGAACGGGACCTTGGCCACAGTAAAGGACCCGTACCAACAGGCTTACCTCACACTCCTCATCAACAGCCTGCATCGGCCGGCCTGGATTGGCCTGTACAACTATGGAGTAAGCTGTCAGTTTGATATTTTTGGGCCTCAGTTTAGCAGAAAGCATTGTGTCTTGTCCATCTGTCCATCCATCTGCTTTTTCCTCATGAATAGCTCAGTAATTTTCAAAATTGACTCTAAATGTTCTCAAAGTTATAGCAGTTTAGTCTCTAAACCAGTGATTATCAACTGATGTATAATATAACTGGTGCATAATCAAAATAAGAAAACATGAGGGGTGAAATAGGTAGAACTGAAACAGAAATATAGCTATAAAAATAGAATCATGGTGAAAACATGAAGCAGTGATTATCAACTGGCAGTTGAAACATAAATATTAAAATGACTCAAAAATGACTGAAATTGGGACGATTTAGCTGGAATGACAACCTTTAATCCTCTGCACAAATATCAGCATCTGCTAATCAGCGAGCAGTCAGAGCAGCTTTGCCTACTTGCAGTTCTCATAGTCAATGACTGTACAACACCAAAACAAATCTCATATAACTGTATAAAAGTGCTGTTTGTAACTTATTCTGTCTTTATTTAAGAATTAAGACAATTTGGTAGTTCTCTTTGTTTATTTTTTTGTTTTATTTTTTCACAAGACAAATCATTATCAAAAATTTTACATCAAACATGTTTTTTCCACAAGCTGTGTGTTTATGTTTCTTTTTTCAACTTCAAAAAACCTTTAAAAAAAAAAAGTTTTCATTAAAAAAATAGAAAAACAAGAAAATGTATTTAAGTGTGAAGAAATCAAATAAAACAATAAAAAAGTAAAGGTATTAACTTTATTATTGAACTCTATATATTGGTTTAAAAGTCTGTCCCCTCACAGCACCTGTGAAACAACAGGCTGGCCTCTAAACCTATTGGTGATGGTGATGTTTTTATCCACTTGATTACTTTGTTTTGGCTTCAACAAATGGCCATGCTGATACTGTACAGATTGGCTTCATTTTATCAACATAATAGGACTTTTATCACATTCATACACAGTATTTTTCTCTATTATTTGGACAAACATAACATTTAGACTTGAAATTACACTTTCAGGGGCGAAGTTTCACATGGCTTGGAGAAGAAGAGGGCCTATATTCAAACTGGAAAGATGGGGAGCCCAGTCAGATTGCTGGATGTGGTCACATGACAACTTACGGCCAGTGGATGATGACTCCGTGTGATGCTAAACTGGGGGCTGCTATCTGTCAAATTGGGGGTATGTAATATAAAGTGTAATGTAACTTTAACAACAGTATCGAATGCTCCCATGTAAAGTAATTGATCATTCATTTTGCCTGAAGATGAACCTGTGGTCCACCAGTGGGTCTATCCAGGCCAGTGTCCGCACTCTTTAGGGGAGTGGGCATGGGTTCCCTTCAGAAACCACTGCTATGCCTTTAACCTGCAACACCTTCGACTGCAGCAAGACGCACACTCGTCCTGTAAAAAGGGTAATGAGAATGCATTAATGCTTCTGTTATTTAATTTATCCTTTGTTATTAGTTGATTGATGCATAGTTAAAAACTCTATTCTCTTTGTCTGTTTCTTCCTTTGTTTCTAGTGGGGGCTGAGCTTCTCTCCATCTTGGATGAGACAGAGAATGAGTTTGTTTGGGAGCACATCCAAAGTTATGCAGAGCAGGCACATGGAGCTTGGCTGGGCATCAGCGTGAAAGGTCCAGCAACATTTCCCCAGATGGTCCCTACTACACCAGAACTGTTTAACTTCAGTTTCAAAAGTTTTCAAATTTAGGACACATTAAATTATCCATTTAATCCATATATTTTGACTTTGCTTGATAGCTTTGTGTATACAGCTACAGTGATTTATAGTGCCAATAAAACTGTTTGTGCTGCAGGTCGAGGTCTTGTGTGGACTGAGGACACAGAGATGACGTACACAAACTGGGAGGCACAGGCCTTTTCTGTCCTGTCTCCAAACTCCTGCTTCTGGATCCAAAGCAACAGTGGTCTGTGGAAACCAGGTTCCTGCAGGAATCGCACTCACGGCGTCATCTGCAAAAGGCCGCGCAGTAAGAACACAGTTAAATGTTTTACTTAGTTTGGGAGGAGACCATGTTAGTTTTTAATTAGTTATGAATACATTTGTTTGGTTTGGTTGGAGTAAATTTGAATTGTGAAAGGTCATACATGTTTTTAAGAACATCCTTAAAGGCTCATATATGGTTTAATTAGTTTGTTTTGGTGTTTTAGTGGATGCCACATATAGATATTATTTGAAACCAGACTCTAAAAGAGGTTTTAAAAGGCTTGGAGAAATTCCATGGAAAATTTTTATGAAACCCTCAGAAGCAAAGGAGACAATGCATGACAACCTAAACCATTAAAAATAAAGTAACTCTTCTCATCTTGTCATCGTTTTAGGTGTAGAAACTTCAGCTGTAACAAGTGAGTTTGAAGAATATCATAATTACTTTACCTTCTTACACGGTCACAGTGGTTAGTTATACAGCTGCATACTAATAACTTCGCCTTTGTTTCCCAGTGGATGGAGACCACCTGCCCACTCTGATCGTCGTCATGGTAACAGGCCTGGTGCTTGTGGTACTGATCGTCAGTGTGATCTATTTGTATCGTCGACGAACGGTGGGGTCCAGAGGGTCTTATGAAGGAGCCCGCTACAGCCGCACCAACTCGAACTCAACCGAACAGGCCGAAAAGAACATCCTGGTGTCGGACATGGAGCTGAACGAGCAGCCGGAGTAGCACCAACCCACCATCCTACTGCCCCAAACTGGACCGGGACTGATCCAGAAGAGACTCACTCAAGATTTGGATACGCAATGTGGCATTTTTTATATATAATGTTGTTTCTTGAAACCAAAAAAAGATTTGTAAAGTGTGAAAAACCTGTGCAGAGCGCAGCAAATGACTATCTAGTTTTTAAAAAAATATTTGTTAAAGTTTTAAAATACAATTCAGAGATTTGCCAATTTCTCAAATAGGTTTTCTTGAATACCATAAATTAGTCTACTGTGAGTTTAGTTTTATTACAGCTGGAAAAATCTACACAATTTTATGAAACGACTGCTCTGTTCACTGCAGCCAAATAGTATCTCATCATGTTGAGGACCAAATTGAATTTTTATTTCTCCATTTGTCTTCCATTTGTCAGTATTAACATAAACGAAAAGTGTTTTGGGTCTCACTGCGTTCATTTAGCTCCTACTGCTTTCTATGCAGTCACTGAGAGAAACTTCTGGATGAATAGTGCAGTTTTTGTGAAGCCTGCCTCTGTCCTGTTTTGGGATGACACGTCAGCTCCAGCTGTTGGATGACTAGATGTGGAAGAAGTCCAAATGTGAAATGTGCAGAGGGTGACAGTGGTGACCTCGGCAGTGTACAATAGCATTGTGCACATAAGTAGATCTTTAGTGTTGAAATCTGTCCTTTTTTAGTGAAGGCTGTCATTAAATGATGGGTCTGTCAGCTCCTGAGACATTGGGCACTTTGTACAATTACCGTCTCATCAGTATTAGTTATGCAATTATGTTTTATCATTATTCTCAAACTGTAGCCCGCTGATTCCTGTTTTTGGCTTCTCATGTTGCAACCTGGTGTTTATTCTGTATTTTTGAGTAATGTCATATTTGCACCATCTGAACGATGCATGTTCGATTTGTCACTTTAATTCACAACAGTTCACTTCTCTGTGTGTTTTTCAGTCTTTTCTTTTCTAAAAGATGCTGGTTTCACTATGTGTTCGACCACTTTACAAACGGTAAAGACATTTGGACGCATTTTTGCTTTTATGGGATAATTGCCAGCAGTTGAACTTTTCATTGGCCCACAATGAAAACATCTCTCAATTGAATGACACAATTGTATATATGAGAGCCAAAGACTTTATAACAAATTACTCATTTCTCTCCTTTTTAATGTCTTGTTAAGATTTTACAATTACGCAGCATAGTGACCTAATTCTTCTTTTCTGTTCAAGGAAAATGTCTTTTTTTTTCTTCTGCTCTCTTGCCTTTGAGTGCATTTCTGTCCTCCTGCCTGAAGGAATGCTTTGGAGCAGTCTGAGGCTTATGGTGAAAAAAAAGAGACGCTTTTTTTTGCTTCACAAGTTGGACGGAGATAGAGGGGGAAGGGAGGAGGCGGGGGTGAGTCGAAAAGTGTTTTTGTGTGTGTATGTGTAGTCTTTAGTTGAGGAATGTTGAGTCTGCAAGAAGAGCTCAGTGGCAGGTCTGGAACCAATCAGATGAGGAGGGCTCAGGGACGAGAGGGGTCAGAGAGAAAACCAAGGAGAGAGGAGGGAAAAAGACGAATCCTAGGAGGAGTCAGCGAAGTAAAAAGACTAGGAAGCAAAGGGGAAAAGGGTACATCGATGTGTCCTGGGCTAACCCTGTCCCCTGCTGGTGGGTTACTGCAGTGTTTCCCAAACAGTGGGTCTGGACCTCAGGGTGTGCTACAGTAGTTTTTGTTTGGGTCACCACAGAATCTACAGTTGCATCAGAATTTGTGACTAAGGCCATATGTGAAATGAAAATGAGGGTATACACTGATCCCCCCAAAAATGATATTGCTTATATAATTGAACCTGCCAAAAACAGACTAAGGAATATAAAAGGGAACTCAAAAAGGAAGTCTGCTGGATTTAGCAGCATTTTGAAATGTGATTCTCCAGAAATGAAAGTTTGGGAAACACATGTTTGATGGTACATTACAGTCTGACTTCACATACAGAGCATAAACAGAGAGATATGGAGGTGATGCATGGCTCAGACTGGCTCCTGTGAAAATGACCTGAAGCACCTGTTTATGTTTTAGTTTTGGTGATCTTTTTGTACAAAATGAATAAAGCCTCATTCTGAAGGCATCTGTGTTCTCATTTACTAAATATTAGTGCTGTTACGCTCCCATGCTTGTCTATTTTAAAGCACAATGTCTTTTGCACGATGTTTAGTCATAGGTATTTGTGAGTCATCGTTTGCAATATTAATGTGCTACCACAAGAGGGCGCCCCTTGCCTCCAGTTCAGGCTAATTGTCACTTGTCACTGTCACTGCTCAGGGTATTTCTTTCTTTGAAGAATTACAAGAAGTACAGCGATAGTTTCTGAAACTCTTTCATCGTTTGCATCTTTTTCAGCTTTAGTATATGTTATACATTACATTTTATAATGATCAATACATTTTACAGTGAGCAATGTAAATTAAAGCTAAATGTATCAGATGTTGCCTTTATTTTATCTAAATTATTTCTATCACAGGCCTCCTGGATTAATGTAAGTATTAGGGTATGTCCACACTTATACAAGTTCACTTTAAGATAGTATTGTGCTGCACATTCACAAGACATCCACATTACTCTGGTCATTTTAGAATTATTAGAACCAAAACTGGTCAAAACACTTTGGCGTCTTCATAATTTGATATTACATACTTCATTACTTAATCTCTGAAAATGCTGCTTTAATTATACCAGGTCAGTGCACACTGGACCTGGACAGAAGAGGCTTATTAGTCATGAATCAATGCATATCAGATATTATACAGAAGATCATTGTTTAAACAGAAATGTGCGGCCACATAAAATCAAACTAATCTGTGCCTATCCCACTGCAGCACCTCTGTTTGCAGCTGATTCTTGGTCTGCTGACCATAGGTATTTATGAAAAGATTAGGACCTAATCAAGAGTGGACATGGTCTACTGGTTCTCACAAATGCCCAATGTGCTCAAGCAGCACTGGGACCCAGCCGCTGTAACACTGCAGTGTGTCAGATCTGTCCTATAAACTATGATCCCAGCTCTGGCCTATGTTTAAACAGGACTAAACCTACAGACACATGGACGTTTAAAACCAACACCCGGAGTAACGGGAGCCTGTGGCCTCAAAGTCCAGCCAGCAAACGACTTGTTATTCAAATCAAACAGGCCCTGTGTAATCCATCTCACTTAGGATGGGTGTCACAACTCATCCAACTGCACGCCGCGGGCACTCACTTTAAACCTTTCAGGCTTTTTGGTCTCCAGCCGTTGTTTATAAGCCTCACTTGTGGTATTTTTATGCCTGTCTGCTGTTTGGAAAGTATCCCGACCTGGAGGAACTTTTGCTTTCATTTGGAGCACTGTGTTATATTTTGAACTTAAAACAAAAATACAGCAATAAATATCTGCCATAGTCCAGAAGGACAAGGTCAGGCAAAGGCAAATTTATTATAGAGAACAATTCAGGCACAAAGCAACTCAGTGTTTTAGATGAAAACACTCTATACAACTAGTAACTGATCAGGATAACACGGTCTAACAAAATACAGAAGATCTGAACATCGTTTTTTAATCGTTTTTTTTGCCAGTGTTCATTCTCTCCATGAATTATTGGTGATTTGATGTGACTCTAAATAGTTTAATTTGGCAATGAATGAAAGTGGAAATGGCTGTATGTGTCAGTCCTTGATGAACTTGCGATAGCCATTACCCAAAGCAGCTGGAAATGAAAAGAGCAGTGGAGAATTTTAGAAAAGAAATACAAAAACAGTGAATGAACTGAATGAATAGGTGCTGAAACACTAATTACTGAGAGAGAGTAAGTTTGGAGTGTTTTATATCTGAAGCACAAAAAGCTTTATTCTCTGAATTTAGCAAAAGTTGAGAAGTACACTTCCTTGACTGCTTATTGCATCAGCACACACCTCCAGCCTCTTGCATCGCTACAACAGGGACTTCTTTGCTTCTTTATTCCAGTTAATGGGGACGCACCTGCATTTTTGACGTTTGCATCAAATGTAGTTTATTTCTTGAATCACAACTTTAATTGGCCAACTTTTATATCATCGTTGTTAATGTAACTGATGCTGCAATCTTTCATATACCACACAAAAATGCTACCTGCACTAAATCATGGAAAAGCAACACTATGTAACAATGTGCAACTGCAATGCTGCAAACTCACATGTGATTTGAGTTATTTAGTTTAAATCACTCTTAGTTACAAAGTGGAGTATCTCCTTTTTCAGGTCAATCTTCAAAATGACTTTGATGCTGCATGTTTTAATGATGTTGAGCCTGTTTCTGCTAAAATGTTACTTGTTGTTTGTATGAATGCTGCTTGTCAATGTCAGTCCAGTCTGAAAGACTCACAATACAACACTAGGTGAAACATATAAGGCCTAAAGCAGGGGTGTCAAACATACAGCCTATGGGTCAAAACCAGCCCTCCAGAGGGTACAATCCAGCCCATGGGATTAATTATTAGAAAACATTCAGTGCAATTTTTAGATCAAAGCATCTGCTATTCCTAATCTGTCCACTGGTTGTTGCTTTGTTTTAGTTAAGAACAGCAGACCTAACACAACAATGAAACCCAGAACTGAACAGCACATGGAAATGGCGATTTTAACTTACTCTTTTACTGCAGTGTTAATTTTGTTGACAAACATTTTCAACGACAATTTTTTTTCAGCCAAAAACAAAACCAAAACACAAAATAAATAGTAACTAATAAGAATGGAAACTCGGACTGAATGTATAGACACATTGTCAATGAATAAAATCTAAACGAAAATGAACTGACAGAGACGAAATCCAATCAAAAGGAGGAGGAGACTTCGCGAGTTGCGAAAAGAACTCAGGTTTTTGTGCGACACGGAAGTGATGTCAAACACAGTCCCATGATTCGTCTATAAGTGTCAGCTCTGCCATTATTTTACTCACCAAGCCCACTTCAAATTGGGCTGTAGGTTCAGAGTGAAGATCTTTGGAGTTGTATTAGATGTTTTAGACTTCAAGACTCAAGCTGCGACGATAGTAACACAGCCGTAGTATCAGTCAGGAGCTAGTTACAGTCTTGATTATTTGCAGGTGCAAGTGTTAAATCGACATCAAGTGAGCGAAAGAAACACATTTAATTGATGTGTTTCCCGGGCAACAGCACAAACACTTCTCTGTCTGATCACGACTGCGATAGCTTTTCTCTTGTGTTCATCATCTCACTTGTGAAGAAGAGCTGACCTATTCACCTGTCAGCTTTTCTAGAGTCCATTTGTTAGCTCTCCAAACAAGCAGCATATGAAATCATTGAGCCGCGCTTACAGATGTATTTGTGGCATGAATTTGTGCTGCATCTTAACAGGAATATCTCGATGTAGCCTGTGTACTTGACCCCTCACTCATGAAAGGAGATGTTAATTAGAAAGTGAAAATGACGCATTGTGTTGATTTCTCTCTGCTTGTGGCTTACTGCTAACAGAGCCATGAGTTGCCAAAGCTATCACCTCTAAGACTACGTCAATTTTTAATTTTAAAGGTGTTGTAGACCCTTCTTTTGAGGCCCAGATATTGAACAGGAACTTTTTGCCGAGTTTTTGTCAGACATCCATTCTAAAGCTCATTTTTCAGACGAGGGTTGCAACATTTCCTGTGTCATTTCTCGCACATCTTTTGTGACGAATGCATTGTTTTGTAGACCCAGCACACCCAGTCAGAATGCAAGATTTTGTACTGTAGTGCTCTGTCATGTTGCAAGAAGCGATACAACCACAAGACAGACTGTGAGGACTCTGAAAACAGATGACTTTCAAAATAACAACAATAAAAGACAATGCATGTTTGATGAATACAGTATTGTCAGCTAAAAAGTCAGGTTTATTCAACTTTTGCCCATGTTCTTTAAAGCTACCATTTTGCCCAAAGCGTCCTGAATGCACCTGTTTGAAGTTTCGGAGACTTGCAAGTGGAGTGGAACACAAAGCACTCTTTAATTCCTCTTTTACGCCACTGTGTTCCTCAAGAAACAGCCTTCATGATTAATTAAGCAAGAGGAGAAACCAAAGAAAGTGCTCAGATAGCTCATTCCTAATCAATGTCCTCTTAATTTGAAGTTTTAAGGCCTGTGCTGTTCGCAAAGTACTGTTTATTCCCTCAGCAAGTTTCAGTCCTGTGTGGAGAGCCTTCATAAAGCAGGTTCGAGGGAGGAGGAGAAAGCAGCGTTAACAAGTGAAATTAAAATCCCATTCACTCCCCTCAGCCATCCATTTGGAAACCGGCCAAAGCAGAGGCAGCTGTTGGGCGACGGAGAGCGAGAGACAGAAACACTGACGGAGAGAAAAAAGTGAATTTAGAAAAGAGCGTTTTTGAAAGTTTTGTCATCTTTCTTTTTGAACGCTAGCGGCGTTTCAAAGACCAAGTCACAGTCAAGGCTCTAGTGGATGGAAAAAATGGAAGACTTTTAGGGTCAAAACGTTTTTAAAATTCACAATCCTCACTCA
Organism: Rhyacichthys aspro; assembly: GCA_036850595.1. Lineage (NCBI taxonomy): Eukaryota > Metazoa > Chordata > Actinopteri > Gobiiformes > Rhyacichthyidae > Rhyacichthys > Rhyacichthys aspro. The sequence goes on from CM072155.1 coordinate 11,687,110, forward strand.
CTGCCAATTTGACAAACTATCGACGGGTTACGCTTTGTGAAGGAGGCAGGAGCACTTTCTCAATAAGTAAAAAAGAAAACTCAAGCTCTGAATCAGCAAATTGTGTTGGGCTTAGTCCTCATTTCAGTTTGAGGAGCTATTTGTTGGATAAATGTGAACCTTCACAAAGATATTCTTGGTTGCATTTTGAAATATTACTTTTCTACCCAATCAAAATAATAACGTTGGCTTATTTTTCGTGGTTGAGGTTTAGGCCAGTCTCAATTCGACTGACTGAATCCAAGACTTTTAAAAGATTGTCTTGAGAGCGCCCCATTGAAAAGAAACTGCTTACTTAAATATATCTTTGTTATATAATAAGTCGATTTAAATGGCTTCTTATGGCTTCTCTAAGACTGACTACTCAGCCTTTCATAAAGCAGCCCGTGGCAATTTTTGTTCAGGGTTGATCAAAATGTTGTTTACTCGACACTAATGGAGCTGGATGAGTCGAAAACATTCAGGAGTGCTCTGTCTGCAGAGCAACGTTAGAAAGAGCAATACTGCTGTTAAGGTTGGTGCACTGGGCAGATCTGAAAGAAATATCACATTTGCAGTTAATGCTATGAGTGACTCTTTACTTTAGTGTAATTAGGTGTTACAGACAATAGATGGTCATGTGTTCATCCTCTTTACCTGCATCAGTGGCAGGGAGTAAACAATGCAGAAAAGAGTTTTAGTTTTATCATAAACAGAGACTTTTGGCACACATCTTTTTTGTAAATTGCACAGATACTACTCAGTGTTAACTTTGTAACCCACTAAATGCCCTAATCTTGACCCTGGCACCAAGATGTTAGCAACACATGGTTTTAGTCCTGGAAGTTGTGAGGTGAGGTCGCACAAATATGACGTGTTTAGGCTGCACTTCACACAAATGCATTTTCACTCCCAATTTACATAAAACGAATGCACAGATGCTTTTCCTCTTTTCCCGTGGCTATTGTTTCTAAATAACCAATGACAAAAGGGTCATCATGCTGATAATGAACTGATGTATTGCTCTGTCTTCAAATAAGATATAGCACTTTTTGGCTTTTGTTTTCCTATTTAAAAGGTTGTTTGGGCATTTGAGATAAAAAAAAAAAAAAATCTTTAGAAATCTCATAAAATACAACCTAAATCTGTGCGTGGAGCGATAAAGAAAAGTGATGAAAGACAAATGTGGTGACAGATGTTTGTCTTCACTGGACCCTTTAAATCTCAGAACGTCAAGATACTAATGTCCTTGGCCATCGGTTTGATGATAAACACTTAACAACCACATGACATCCCCAAAAGATGCTGCATTTAACTCCAAGCCAAGAAGACCCCATCTGGAATTGGTCATTGATGTTTATCCAAAATCATTTTCTATGGCCATGAAAACCAACCCTGAGAGCCAGCTTTTTTTTAGAATTGATCAAATCTTTGTCCAAATCAAAGTCTGCACACTTCAAAGTGACTACATCAGCAGAGATACACACTGAGTGCCAACACTAAATCACAAAGTGGAAAAAGACAAGCTCGGCGCTCCCTTGCTGTCCAAACTCATCTGGACTCCAGTCATTCTTCTGCCTCCTCATCTTTGCAGGGAGTGTGCAGCAGCATTGTGTTACAGTGATGATGGACAGTTGTAAATAAAGGCACTCGGAGGCCAGAGGGATGGATGGTGGTGCAGCGCCCGAGGCTGGGTGTGGTGCACTTATCTCCTCTGTGCAGATGAGGAACAGGGCTCTGCCTGCGGGACGCTCCTCGTCCTCGGGCCAGGGACCACATCCCAGCAGTGGAGAGGATTACGCACTAGTCCTACTGCAAGAAGTCAGGACCAGCACTGGGAACGGGAACTGGCTGTTTGTTTCTGAAGGAATGTAATGAATTTTAAAAAGTTAAAGGCTAGGCGTTTTTACCCCCAGAAACAATGACCTCCATGTTGTCATCATCTTTGTACATTTAAAACTCACCAAAAAGCTCGAGAAAACTGTGCCTGTATCTCCAGGAAGGACAGATTCTGCAGCAGATCTTGCCAGGACAGTTAGATACAGTACATTACATAAAGTTTATCTTATATGCTAATAAAATTAAAATGCATGTAACTGTAATCGCAGTAGGAGGGGAACAGTTCCATCCAAATGAGAGACTGCACAGCAAAAATATATTCTCTTAATACTAGAAAAAAAAAAAAAGTCAAATAGAGTGCAGCAAGTTAATTTCACTTATTTCTTAAAATAAGGGGGGGAAAAATCTAGAAACACCTAATGCTAGGCAATAAATTAAGACAAATAACCTTGAAACTAGCATGTAGCATGTAGCTGGGGTCAAGGGTCGAAGGTGGAAGGTTGGGCCAGGAGCACAGATGGATGAGTGGGCTATGATAGAAAACCTAGCTCCTACTGTTTTAAAAGCCAAGGCTAACCAAAATCAAACATGTACTGACTATTTTCAGAATGTATAAAGTATTGATTAATTATTTCTTTAATATTTCTTTTGGTGAGTTTAGGCCTTCAGTTCACATGCATATTTAGGTCAAAGAAAATCTTAGACAAGACCTTTTTCTTTTGTGTTGCAAGTGCATATCCATAATACTAACAATAATAATTATGTTGGTGATGATGAGATAATAATAAGATAATAATAAATGATAAAAACAGACTAACTACCGAACACAACTTATTTTACATGAGTGATTTTCAATGATTTCTTTGAATTCAATGCCACCCATGTTTTTGTCACTTTTGTTAAACCTATATGGCTTTTGCCTGAGTATGAAAACGACTCACTACGAGGTGTCTCCATGGGCTCCTGCCGAGTGATAATTCCTGAGTGTAAACAACAAAAGGTGCTATTATCACCCATAACCAGGACAGGATTAGACATGTCCTCATTTGCTCAGATTTTCACCTAAAATAATAAGAATAAGGAGGCACCAGTAAGAAAGGACTAAAGACAAAAGGTGATGTTAATTTATGGAAAGCTTGACTGCTTCAATATTCACTTCTTACTTTGATGCTTAATCCATAATTAACCCCCAACATAAGGCAAATGAATGTGTGTGTACCCTCACACTTGGAGGAACTGAGGACTCATGAGTCACACAATAACAACTAGTTCAGTCAGTATCACTGTGACAACCCAGTCTGGTGTTTTTGATTTCCTGTTCCCAAGACGTAAAAATGCAGTATTTCCTGACCACAAATACTGTATGTGAGTTGAGTATATTTGAAAAATACCTGACAAACCACATTCCCCTTGATCAGTCTTTTCTAATGGAGTTGGACTGGGAAAAGCTAACAAAAGTAGTGGTTGGATTAAAAGACTTTAGAGTTTATATGCTTGCATTCACATTTCCCACTTTTCCAAGGCCCCCTAGTGGCCCTCACCTGGATATTTTTCTGCCCCAGAGATAAACAAGCATATATCCCTTCTTATTTTTACTTACCTTTTTTTTTTTTTTTACAGATTATTCCTATTGCAGTATGCTATTAGATGATTAAAAAACAGTTCTTTTAAGCCATTTTTATGACAATGAAATTAAACAGTTTTGTTTAGAAAATCAAAGCATGGTGCCTTCCGGCTCAGGTCATTTGCCTAATGTCATTCTTTTCTCCCTCACCTGTTTCCCGTCTGTCTACACTGACTGTCAAGTAAAAAACCTGAAAAATTATCTTTACAAAAGAAAATAAAAGCATCACATTACACCAGTGAATTTAGCAGATTATTAAAGGATTTCCTGCAGTCTTCTTCTGATCTTAACCAAGTGTGATGGTTGATTCATTGAGTCTTGGAGGGCTGGAGTCTATTCCAGCTGCTTTGGTTGTGAGGCAGGGTACAGCCTGGACAATACAGACATCCATTGAAACTCACATTCATTCACTGTATTGTACATGTACATGTTATTGAGATTCAACTGTGCATCTTTACAGTACATGCATGTCTTTGGATGGTGGGAGGAAGCCTGAGTGTTTGGAAAGAACCTATAACATGCAGAAAGACCACTGACAGTGACAATACAAGTTTTAATGTCCATACATAATTTATTCTCTACAGCATTTACAGTTATGACCCACATTATCTACACTGATCTTCCCAGTAATTGTTGTCTGGAGCTGAAGTCCTGAGTCAGGTGAACGTTCGTCCTCCGGGAACTGAAGATCAGCCCAGTCTTCAGCGTCTGAAAGGAGAGACTGCTGTTAAGACACGACACCGAGCAACAACCCAATCCCACTTGTGTTTACTCTCACAGTCACCACGGTAACTGCAGGAGCTGTTTTTCTCAGCCGAGGCAAACCCCCTTAGCTGAGTTTTTTAGCCGTGGAAAAAAATGTTATGGGGAAATATGCTCCATTAACCAGAGCCCCTTTCTTTGTGCAGCACAATTGGAAGGCAGCGGCTCTACAGACTGTAAATGACTGGGCATCGGCTTTACAAATGTCTTCATAAAATGTACTTTTTTAAAGATGTAGCTCTTAGACTATGGGATACACATGTGGCTGACATTTTCTCTTAAAAAAAGGAAATTGGAAATCACTTTCAGGGAAGATACTTGAATTTATTTATTGTTGTTATTTTGTGTTAATTGTACTTTTTAGTATCACTGCACTCTGGAAGCTCCTTGTAAATTCATCAGAAAACAATGCATTTAAGACAATTAGTATCCATGTGACTTGTTTGTTGTCACCACCATCTTGTTTAGCAAAAAGCTGGTAGTGTAGCATATAATATAAGACTCATGATTGCAAAAATTAGAAGTGAATAAAATACATGACAATTCTCATCTTGAAGAGCAGTGACAAAATAGGTGCACACGTTGATTGAACAAACATATATGTATGGACAAAAACCAATGCAAATGGTATCAGGATGAATTATAATTTGTCTAATTAATAGTACAGATGAGTTACGTATGCTAAATTCAACATTCAAAATCTCCTTATTGAGTAGACTGAGCTGCAATAGAAAGATAAAAATAAGAAATTGTATGAGAATTAAACCAAACATTTCAGGTTTGAATGCACGTCATGTACTGGTGTCTCTGTGAGGATTCATTCATTCAGTCGTCCACTGCTGCTGTTTTCCTCTGTGAAGCAGGCTGGGTACACACAGCCATTTCCATTGTTGGCATAAATTGCTTGGCCCAGGCTTGCTGCCTCTCCACTGGGCATCTCCCCCTCCGTCTTCATCGATCTAATCCTTAGCTGTAATGAGTTTCACTGTCTGAGAGCGAAGGGTGGGCCGCACCGTGAAGTGGAGTGAAGAGCCGGCGGCTAGAGGTGAAGAGACTAGAGCCGCTGTGATGAATAAGGAAGACGTACTTAGGCAAGAAGTAGGCTGCATTTACAGGAAGTGGGTGCAAACTAATGGATCAGTTTTTATTCTCGTGGTCATTATCAAAGTGGAATATGTGTCCTTTTAGTTTATAAGAGAACCAGACTCTTACTGTACAGAAAAAAATAAATAGCATATGTCGCTGAATGTTGGATAAATCATTGTAGTCTCCAACTTTATCCTCCAGATGTGTTTTTTTTTTGCCTGATGTTTCTACACACCAAGCTGCCATGTCTCAAAGCTATTTTACAAGAAAATGTTTGAAATGTACAGTATCTTACCATTCCATACACTCGTTGATTAGTGGCAAGATTTTGGAGAGGAGTGTAAAGTGCCAACGATAGAACAGGCAATACATATATTCAGTTTGGGTGGTGTAGTATATAAAGCAGGCAAATAAAGATATACTGTATATTTGACTCCTAAGAACAACTATCCACCTCTCACTGTGTTGGAAGTAACTACACAGAGATGGACCAGAAGAGGTTGCACAAGGTTAAGTACATCCTGCGGACACTGGAGACAGAGAGGCCATTAAGAGAGCTGCGCCTCAGAACAGGGAGTACTCGCTGTAGTTCACTCAGCGACTGTCCATTTTCTCACTGAGAGCCAGCACCAACGCAGGAGTCATGAAACTTTCTTATTACATAAAGAGCTGAAGACCTGCAGTCAGTCACAAAGAGCCAGCATGTGCTCCAGTCCACCACGTCTGTAAGTCCACACGCTGTTTCCAAGAGAAGAATGTACTGTCAGCTTAGCAGGGCACAGGGAGCAGATTGTATTACTTGTTGTTATTATCATAGATACATATTGAACATTAGTAGTTTCTGAGATATCCCATAAGTAGGAATAAGACGCCTAAAGATGCTTTAAATGTGTTTCAATACCTCCATTTACCTCCCTCCAGTTGAATCATGAGCACAAGTCATTCTTGGGATAAATGGCTTTTATTTAGTGTCAACATATCCCTTGAAAAGCCTGTGTTGTACTGTAGCTATTATATTCTCACAGAAAAACATGTCATGTCAGACAGAGAAACAAAGCACAAATTAGGCTAAGAAAAAAAAAAGAAAAAAACAAATGAACATAATTAGCTTGCTACATATTCACACATTGTCATGTGGATTTTACATGCAATTAATTAACTGACATTAAATAAAGGCAGAACTCATTAGTCACATTACTTTTGACATTAATTTGACATCCAATGTGTTAAGATTTTTAACAGAACACATATAAACTGAGGAATGTAAAGTATGAAGTAAATATGAAGGCAGCAACATTAAGTCCTTGCTGTTACCTGTTACCAGGTTCTAGGGATGAGACAAGATCTTGTGCCACAAGATTTCATGAGATCAAAGTGTGACAAGATTTCTCTTCGAGCTGAAAAGCTGTCTGACATCAGCCGATGGAGTGTCAGGGTGAAATTAGTATTCAAGATGCCTCCAGTACTTTTTAAATCATCTGTGTGGCAACATTTTGGGTTTCAGGTGGAAATAAGAAACAGCAAAAGAGTCAGACATGACACAAACAATATGTAAACACTTTAAGAAAACAATATGGTGCACTGAGGCTAAAACCAGCTCTATACCAAGACACAGAACAAAATCTCCTCTCATCTTGTCTCATTCTTGTGTCTCACCTTGTATGAGACAAGATGAGACACAATGTCTCATCTCGTGGGATTTGTGTCTCATCACACTCCTAGGTAGTAATATTCAGTCCTATTCAATACAACTCAACTTTATTAATCTCCACAGGAAAATTCAGTACAAACACACAATAATTACAGTACATCTATGATCTACTGGGCCCTGTTTTTATGTACATTCCATGAAAAGTAGATGATAGATGAGAAGATAAACTTATTTCCTCTCTTACAATGAAATCCCATAGCAGGAAACATGGCAAAGTATTATATTAGAGCCTCTCATCAAGCAAATGTTTTTCAAAAGTTTATTTATAAGGTTATTTGTTTTGAAGGAGCCCATAACTGCTGTTCTGCCACTCCCAAACTGGTTTACTTATGTTTAGCAGCATTATATTTAGCAAAACAGTGCATTATATTGCTAAATGAAGTGCTGCTTTGAGTTGTCCCAGCTGTTAGTAGCAGTGTGGCTGGTGTCTGGCCCAGCTGCTTTTTGATAACTCTACCGTCTGTTAATGAGCAATGAAAAGTTAAGCAAAAGCCTTATCCCTTAACAATGATTTAAAACACACTTAATGCTTTGAATGATGGGCTCTGCTTTTATCAATGCATTCAAGAAACTTTCACAGCTTTTTACTGTCCCCCCGCTGTGACAGTTGCTGCTAATGAAAGTCAAACACCCATTATATTATTTACAGTGGTCAAAGAGCTCAGAGTGCAGCTAATCTGCCCACTGCATGCCTCAGAGCGACCGTGGCCTGGCGAGACAGAGGAGACGATGTAAAAGGCCTCTTTGTTGAGTCATGTCATCATTTGTATTCAGCCAGATCAAAGTCTCAGTCGCTCCTTCAAAAATGTGTCCTGTGGCTAGTGTTGTTGCGCTGAGAATGACAATGTCAAGGATGCACAAGAGCCACGCATTTCCATAGAAATGATGCTCGAATGTGTAAGAAACCAAATCATGCAAACATCTTTGACCGCCTTCTGCAAGTCTGAAGACAGGAAGCATCCCGTAAGCAGCACAGATTACACTGAGGCCATATTAAATGAGATGGTCTCTTTTGACATTACTAATTATTTGAACTGGGACTGTATAACAATCCCTAAACACATTAAAGGACAAAAAGTCAATTTGCTTTAATTAAATTGGGCTTTGTTGACAGGATACAGTGCAAGTCTCGAGAGGACGGCAAGTTTAGAGGATAATAAAGAAGAGGAATATATCTAAGCAGCCTGAATAAATAATAAGGAGGATGTACCATGGTATACATTATTTGTGTAAACACCTTTCATTTATCTGCTAACATAAATGGAGAAGGGAACCCGAGTGTTGTTCTTGTTGTTGTTCTGTTTTAACACACACTATTGGACATTTATGTAGCTGTCTAAAGAGATTAATTTGAAGATTGGCCAGATATAAACCAAAAACATAACCTTGTGCTGCAGCTGGATTCTCAAAAATCCTTCTTGAACTGCTCCAAGCAAAGTACTCCCGGCTTAATCATGTGCTCAGCGGCTTGTTGTGACCAATGATGTGGCAGAACTAACCCAGTTATGGGTGTGTTTTAAGGTTGAAGATGTTGGCCATTTTACTGTTACGAACATAAATAACAACATGGCTGATTGGATAAAACTGCAGTAACTCACAGATGATAAATCCAATCACTGACCACATGTTCATTTAAAGTATCTGTACTTTGCAATCGCTGCCAGATAGTACTATGGAACAGACTGTGGATCTGGATTGTCAGGTTACCAAAAACGACACATCCCACTTTCAATACAACAATTTCCAGTTTTACTTTTGTTACTATGAATTATTGGAATTGTTGTTGCTGTCAAATTCATTGACCTTGACTCGGTTAAACCTCATCTTTGCAAATCCTTTATAAACCCTCCACCACCCATCTATGTGTAAGAGATCAGCTTTTCTTTCTAAGTAAAGTTTTATAAGTAGCATTGTCTGCAAAGGGACTTTATTGCAACATAATATGCTTGCCTTGGTTATTAGATGCACGGCATGCGGTTTCTACAATCTCAAACACAATTATTTTTTTAGAAGACATTTTGATTGATGCCAAACTTGTCACACTCACACTGGGAATTTCTTTGCTATTGGCTCGGGCACCTTGCATTCATTAAAAATGCTTTTTATTAACACCTGTTTGTGTGTAACTATGCCTGACTGAGGTGAAGAAATATCCTTCTGATGTATGAAAACTAGAGCCATAGACATTACATCAGAGGCTGGTTTTTTGGTTCAGATTAGTGCTAATGCAGACCAAACAGATGCCACATGTCACACCTTCTTTTCTGTCACACGTGGGCCTCTGACAGCCGGCATCTTCATTATCATTGCAGACACACAACACAAATCAATACGGTCGTTGTAGACTTAATAAAGGTAATTTCTCTGTGGCGCTGCCTCTTGTGGAGCCAAAGCAGCGGGATTATTTCCAGAGGTGAGATTTTATCCTTCTGCGCTGTTCAATTTGTTTTGAAAAATGCCGGATAAGTCGATTCCTCAGCCATTAAAACTTTCAGAAGCAGTTACTGAAAAAGAGGGGTGGCATCGAAGCATTTCAATGAAGAAGAAACTATCAGTAAAATGCCGTGTTTGGTCCAGAGGGTAAGCATTTCCTCAAAGAATATTTTAAACCTCTGTGTGGCATTTCATCATCAAATCTTTGTTATAAAAGTATATTCATCTGCTTATGCATATGTCTTTTCATTTTACAAGCACTGTCTGTCTTTGTATTCCTGCATTTGTTCATTGTCGCACAGCTGATTGTGACTAAGATAATGACAGCACACATCGATGCACACACTGTCACATTTTATGGAAATCTGTCGCTACCATCTGGAGATTTTTCTTGCAGAGATCACAGTGGAAAAAGAGCTCATATCCAAATGCACAAAGTGTGATATCTATAATTATAATTTGAATATATTTGATAAGGAACACACTGCATATATTTGAATAACTAGATAAATATTCTGTTTTCACCTGACGGAAAATATCACAGGCCTGTATACCTTCTTACTTTAACATGAAACAGTTTTAATTTATTGTTTCCTCTTTCTATGCTATGACAAAGACCATCTAGGACTACAGACTCTGGTGTTGTACAAAACATGGGCAGATCATTTTGTCTTTACACCACTACAGATCAGTCTAGAGTCCATTGAAGGTTCATGAGCTTGTCAGGCTGCAGGTGTCTGTTGGACCCTTTTGCCTCTGAATTGTGTGGAACAAACCTCTCTCGCCCTTTCATAACGACCCGACTCTACGCTGCTTGACATATTTACAAAAACAACTTGGTTTTGAACATATGTAATAGTTGGTTGCTCTTGTTTTCAAACTTTATTGAATGCCAAGCTTTAATACACATGACCTTGTATGTTTTTATGTGTAGCTAGCATTAACACTTATCTCTCGTAGTAAATATACAGCCTTAATTACCCAAGCAGTAATTTTTGCATGAATATCGACGCCGTCTGCTATTATTTACATCCACCGTGCGCTGATCAGCAGCTTCTATTGACGGAGTACGGCTGTGGCCTTTTGGTTCCTCTAAAACTGGTGTAAATATGGGCCAGTTTGAGGTTAAGCACTAAGAATACTAGGCTCCAGAACCAAACCAAACCCAGAACTAGAACCTGCATGTAGTCTGGCCTGTGTGAAAGATTGAAATGAGTGGTGCCAGATGTAAGCAACAAACCAAACAGAACCACAAGGTCCCAAAGCAAACCTAGAGGCCTGAGAACGCCATGTCCCCTGCAGTTAGGGGTTGTTGTGTTTAACATAACTTACCAGACAGCAGTTTTAAAATAAAGCTCATCCACACTCATATATCTATATACAATATACACTTATGATCACTGGCCAAATGTATCTTTTGCCACTGCTCAAAGCACACCAGGGCGTCCTAAGCTGCATGTGTCACTATTGAATGCATTGTGTCGCAGTCTACTTTATGCAAGACAACTTCCAGCAGGAGCTTGAGTCTCTGAGACAAAGTGGCTTTAACTACTGCTGTGATAAGGGCTACGTTTGGTTTTGGAAATGTTTTGAAGGGTGAAAGCACAGAAATGGGGAGAATGCTCCTGGTCTGTGCCTAAAATATTAAGGGCTACCTGCAGTTGAGGAAATGTTGGCGTGATGATAATACATTAGGACATGTGACAGCTAAGAAAACATAGCTCCCCATAGAGGAATGATGAGCCAGACACTGCAATCAAATGCAGCTAATAAGGAAGAGAGCATTTGAATGAGTGCCACCGTGGACAGAGGCTGGATAAGACACTGAGGATTGTCTAAGCTGTCGTAGCCGCTGGCAGGAGATTATTTTCTAAATAGAAAACTGTGCTGGAGTTTGCCTCGCAGCCAAGCATCAGATCAAGGACATTTTTTAGCCTCTACAACATTTGGATTAAAACTTTGGGATTTGTTCAAAGTTTCCTCTTCACATTTGCAGCGGTTGGAGCAGCAGAGAAAAGTTTCGGAAGCTTTAACGGTTTTGTACAGGGGGTCTGACACAGAGTAAGTGGCCCGACCACAGGTGACATTGGCTCTGCTTTGGCCTGAGGCGTGTTGCCTGTGCATCACCACCTGAGGCCTGCGTGTTTATCATCTTATCTCCCCACTCTGCTCCTGACATGGCTTCTGATTTCAAGCTTTCCTCCATAAATTTTAATGCCCATTCCTGATCTTGACCCGCCAGGAAGACACGGAATCCGAAATGCTAAAAAACACAGAGTGGCTTACTTCTCCATATAGACACGTGGATGGTGTCCCAACAAAACAGACACATGGGAGCGGCGGCCGCTGGTGTTCACTAAAAGCGAGAAGGCTGCTGAATTATTTAATGGATATTGAGAGGGAGAGCGGTGAATAAAGATGGAAGCTGAATTCATGGAAAATTGAGATGCTGTTTACTGGGGCAGTGCTGGAAGAAGATATGAAATCTTTGTAATTAAACCCTTGGCTTGCTTGTGGTCAGTATTTTAATAGGTTTTGGTGTTTGCAGTTGTAATCATTTTGTTTAATAAAGTTTTGACCAGATTGATTAAACCACTGCATTTACAGGTTAAAAAAAGAAGATCAGATTTTACATGTTAATGAACCCAAGGATAAAGGTCTGTCAATTAGTATTCTATAAAAGCACAAAAACTGTTTTGTTACCTTCTTTATTTCAACAAACAACAGAAAGCAAGGAGCAGGACATAGCGGACGGCACTGAATAAACAAAATCTTAAATTTGGCACCAAGGGCACTGACACTAGCGCAGTGGCTTAAATATAATTAATTTGCCTTGTGACCACATAGAAGCTAAAAGGACAGCCACCAATCTGCCACAAACACAAATTTACCATCCAACTATTTTGTTTGGAAAAATTTGAGTGTGCATTATGGCTGCTTGATAACTGCAGGGGCCAGTACATGTACTGAGAAAATGGCTGAGAGTTTTTACAGATTTGTTTTTATTTTTTTATATTGCACCATAATAGCAGGATGAAAAGAAGACTTACTTTTATTTCTAAACATAAATTATAGCACATTTCCATGACCAGCTACTTTACTATTAACATCTAACCAAGTGACAAATACTAATGTGATTTTTAGCCTATTTAAACTTATTTTGCCAACTATTATGGGTCAGCCTTTTCATTTATCCCTTTCTGAATATTCTGCCCTTCTTGCTCTTTGCCGAAAGTAGGGGACCCATATTTAAACATTATATGATTAAAGATGCAAAATACCTTAAAAGTTAGAAGTATAATCCCTTAACTGTGGTAAATAAATCCAGGACACAGCAGTTAAAAGGGCAAGGAATTTGCATGTAATGTGTTTGAATGGATGTGTACCAGCGGGGAGTAAATGTGCAAAAAGCCTTTATATAAAACCAGAGAGCCATCACCATACATTTCCCAACATGCATGCTGTTTAATGCCATTTCCCCCCGCTATTTAGCTTTTTCCAAACCTTCACAAATGGACACTGGCTATTTGCACAGATCAGACAGAGTGTTTGTCCGTTGTGAGTCAGTATAATGGCAGTTTAAATCAGCATCTCGCTCATTCTCTGTTGCTTTTTGACCCGAGGGCTCTTTTCTCACCGGTAATGTCTGAAGCAGGTGAGTGTAAATCCTTTGATGATTGCTGTGTGGCAGTCAGTGTTGTCACTTTGTCAGTCACTTTTGCATTTTAAAAGGCAATTTTTTTTCCAGCAAAGCTTTGTTCTCAGGTTAAATGTCTAAACATTAAAGGGGCTCTAAGAGGATAAAAAAGTGACATTTAAAAGTAAAAAAAGTATTATTAAAAAGTATTTAACCTCAATATTAACAACAAATGTGTTGGAATTTGTGTTGATGTGACATATTTTGGCATAATATGTGTTGTCACGTGAAAGGATCATCAATAAGTAGCAAAGCATACAGTGAGCCAAACCTTGTGTCTATGAAAAAGAGCTTATTCTCCCTGTTTCAGGTCGGGGAATTGTCAAAATAGTTTTGAAACTATTTATATTCACTATTTTGAGACTATATATTATAAGAGTGTTGTTAGCTCTACTGTCGTTAACCGTGATGCCATTAGCACAAGACTTTTAGAGCCACTGCAGTAGTTTTCAAAGCCGTTCGTGTGCTGTTAAATAATGCCAATAGCACCTATACTATTAACTACTACACTACACCACACTACACTGTACTATAAAATTCTATACTATACCATACTGTATTGTACTGTGCTGTGCTATAGTGTACTATACTATTATTTATTGTTTCGAGGAGTCAAAACAATATTTATAATAACAAAAACACTGCAGTAAAACCATTCTGCAGCTATCTTCCTATACAGAAGTAATGTCATTTTTTTTCTGCTATTATTAGGCCTATATTGTTGTATGAGCCTCTAAAGACATTTTTGATATTTTTTAGTATTTTAAAGATAAAATATCCAATAAAACCATAGCCCTGTTTGAGTGATCGCACAACGGTCTGCTTCATGTCTGTTTCTCTTGACATGTCGGCTTATAATGAGATCCCTGGGGCTGAATGCAGACTGCCTGCTAAACAACAGATGTGACTGGACCCGCTCAGTGTCTCGTCTTCCCTCTGACTCGCCGACAGAGCCGTCACTCAGCGGGACAGGACGCTGACTGACAGGTGGGGAGGGCAGGACCGAGACGGGGCGAAGCAGTCACCTGGGTCGACACTTGATCCTGCTGTTAGACGCTCTCCAAACAAAAAAAATGAAAATCTGACAGTTGCAACTTCCCCAAATGTCAACAGCTCCATCGCACCAAAGATGTCACCATGATAATGAGACCTTATATTTCTCTTTACTGGAGATAGAGTTCAAAGGAAGCAGCACAATCTGACATTTAAAAAGCATTTCAAAGAAGTTGTGATAAGGGCCGATCTATTATCATTTCCGAAGTCACAAGTCACTAATGTTTTAAAGGTTGTAAGCTCTAGAAATAAAAAAGTAAATTTGCGTGCACTTTATGTGACATTTTGCATTACTCAGAATAACAATTGTCGCAGAGGGAGTCAAATGAGGGGAACTGGCAGAAGGCTCCTATAGTCAAATGTTACTGCATGTTGCCAAAAAAATCACAATAGTGTTTCTGTGAGAGGAAACACATTCATACACAGAGAAAGCGCCCCTCTGTTCCTGGGCACACAGCCATTGGCTCACTGCACAACACTGTCAATGTACATTCAGTTTGTTTGTCCCGACAGGAACCTGCTGGAGAAACCTGTTACTGCCTCTTGTTGAACATTTATTAATTGGCTCAGGTTTTAATAGAGCAGGAAACGTCATTATAATTTACAAAATAGGTTCGTGAAAAGGCGCATAGTAATTTATCCACTTTGCTTCTGGGTGAATTTGAGGAAGAGTACAGCCTATAAAACTGCATACTGAGTTTTTAGCTATTGAGTGACCCATCTTTACATTTTATCTTGGTTTGATTGTATATTAAAGAATAATGAATTTGAATGCTTCAGTCAATACAAACTGTCTGATACACAGTATAATTGCACATTTTACACTGACCTGGTTAAACAATGTTTCACCAGAGCATTGCTATAGTTTTCCTTCACCTCTAATGTGAAATATGAAATAGGTGCGTACAATGCATTTGTGACAAAGCAACAACAGTTTGTGTGGACGATCATCATTACACCTACAAGACTACTGTTCTGTTTTTGTTTTTTTGGTCAGTATATTTGCACATACCCTATTATTTAATAATATCAACAAAGACAAAAGATATTGAGTATTTGCCATTTATTTGAACCAGACATGTCACGTTTCCTGATTCTACTAATGAAGTAAACCTTTGGCTGAAGTGCTTAATCAGCTTAATCAACTCTGATTGTTAATTAGCAGTATTTTTGTCTGTTTTCATTTGGGCAGTTTTGCATCTAAAGTTATGACCTATAAACAATACAAATGGTCATTGATGTCAAGGACTCAGATGAAGTCAAAGCATAGAGTAGTTTTAAGTTGCCATATGTTAGTCCGTGACATCTTTAGTTTGGTTTAAACAACTGTATTGTACTCATAGTTTTAAATTCACTGTGTTACACCAAACTTTCCAAAGCAATGAAAAGCAATATCAAGAAATGTGATCTTTTGACCCCAGTTTGACTCTGTTTTTATTTACTACACTCCTCTGCAGCAGAGCGACAGTTACCACATAAGCAAGAATATGAATATTTTAGGCTGTGTAGTGTTGTGCACTAATCCTCCACTGTAGTTCCTGTGTTTCTTTATGCAACAACATGTCATTAGCCAGATAATCAAGCTTGTTCCCATTATCGCTGCTCATTTTAATGAGCTGTGTACATCCACAGAACAGCCTCCGGAGATGAGCCATCACACAATCAGGCCTGGCTTTCTTCAGCTTTTGCTAATGTGTTTAAATAAAACAACATATTTTGGCAAATCTGTTATCTGTAGGGCAGGCAATTAATTGTGCACTTTCAGCAGCTTCTACAAATAAATAGTGAGTGTTAAGCCTCAGCCTCATAACAACTCTGCTCAAGTAGCATTCGATCAGCACTGGCAAAATATGCAGCTTCTCAATCATCAGAGCGCTATGATGCATGACCTGCTTGACTCAGGTGATAAATGATTTATCAAAGGCACACCAAGGATTGTGGACAAAGAGATGCAACAGAGAGAGGAATAAGATCGAGTGCAGAACCTACAAACACATCGCTGTGGCTCCAGATGGTGTCAGTGACAGGTGTGATCATCACTGGGTATTACACCACACTTACATACTCTGACTCCTGAAGTGTTAGATTTAGGCTCTAATTTCAGCTACACATCGCACCACAAGAAATCAGAACATAAACTGCTTTTGAAACTGACTCAGTGTCATCACAATTCAGACAGCAATCAAGTGTTGCACAAGCGCGGTGAATCTAAAATGAATTCATAGTTTTAAGCTGAAATACCTTCAACCTTTGCTCATTCCACACTATTTCTGTCCTCATTCAGTTGACCTTCATTCTTGCCCAATCACAAACATACCCGTCCATCACTCAGCCAATCCCTGTTGAGTTTTCAAAGTTTAAAAGTGCCACTCTGCTTCCATTCTTCTACCAATTCATCAATGTGCCTCAGTGCAACCCTCTCCCTGCCCATTACCCCTTCAGCAGCCGACTGTCAGCTCAACATCAACAGAGTCTTGAGTCTGTCCTGACCAGTTGCCACAGTGTCCATCAAGATGCTCCGTCTGCTACACGCCACTTCCTTTTTGTTCTGACCTTGGCGCGCGCCGAGGAAACATTGGAGTCAGCATCTCGGCTCATGTGACATTGTGATATTGAGCGTCTCTGACAGGCTGCAGAAAGCAAGTTGTGGCTTACTTTTTCACCTGTAAAGAACAATGGTGCATATAGGCTCTGTGGCCGGCCCAGTAAAAGGTAAAAATAAACTTAATGCAGACATTCTTGCTCTGTTTGCTGCTGTCTGGTTAGCAGTTAGCTTGATTTATCCAAGAGTGTCTTTTGTGTCTTCCATTTTTGATTTTAGAAGGCCTTGTAGTAGTCCCCAGGAGCTATTCTCACATCTACCGGATGTTTGATACAAATAAACCTAAAATCTACAGAAGTTTAGAGATGAACACAACAACAGGAGAGAGATAATGAAAGCAGAGGCTGGGGAGTGAGACTTAAAACTAAATGAACAAAGAAAGATCATAAAGTGAAACTAATTGGACTGTTTGAGCCAGTGTTGATTAAACAGAAATGATGACAAAACACCTGACTTTATGCTAATAGTTGTGAATATATGTTGGATGTTATCAAGTGCTTTAACAGAAACTGTACACTGAATGAGATTGTCAATCTGAACCTGTCTTATCCTCAGGCCACGTTTTTGTAATCGTCAAGGATGAAGTGTGGTATCGATCCATAGGTTTTAGCAAGGTCAGCACAGCTTGTTCTCCTCTTTCTATTCACGACTGAGCCACATTTGTATTTTATCAGTTTACTTGGTTGTCCCTTTGGGTGCATTAACAAGACTAATATAAAGGTTGTCCTACACGGATTGTTGGAGGTCATGAAGACGTTCACAATCAAGAGCCACATTATTTGGGATTGCTCAATACTGAATATGTTTTTCCTGCTTATTTTCCCGCCTAGACACCTCTCCTGAACCACATGGTTCCCCTGGAGGTATTTTCTAAAGCCTCGGGCAATAATATTGAAAGACCTTGTACTACACTCTGCTTGGGCCTGGGGCTGGGGTTGTTCTGACTGACTCCATGACCTCTTTGACCTCTTACAGAAAAGGATATTTTGTAAGATGTTAAACGTGGACAAAAATGCTATTATTTTAAAAGAACTGCAGCATTTGTAGTTTGCAATTTCAGTATTAATTCCTTTGAGCTAAGTGTGTGCCACGTCCTTTTACTTTTACTTTCTTTTTATGCAGAATTTGTTATTTTAAGTGTCTCTTTCATTGAAAGGATTTTATCTATGTAGTAAAAGGGTGTACATAGTGTTGTTTGGCATGTCTAGAGGCAAATCCTACTGTTTAGTTGTTCTTTTATAGTATTAATTTTGATTTTTTTCTGTCAAAGCCCATGTTCCAAATTGATCCTATTCATTTAACCTCTTCACAAAAGGCTGAGATCAAACAGAGAGAAGAGAACCTCTTACATTGACCTATACACATCTCTGCTTCCTTAATAGCTTCAAACAGCCTCTGGCAAAACTGCACCAATCTCTCTGGGTACATTGTATTAAATTTGAGGGTGGTATATCGCCTGACAAATGCTCTCTGTAAGCGTCTGTGACTCATATTTATCTGTCTCCAAACTCTCACTATGTGCTGTTTTAAAAAAGTCAGGGACCTGTCAACTGTGGAAACAATAACAGTTTATATCATGGTCTCTCTGTGGCACTGTGTGGATTCGAAGTTATTTCTTTTCTGTGCTGCACTTTATCACGATTAACTTTGCCCTCCAGTGCTATCATTTTCCTTCTGTTTATTCCCTGAGTCTTTTTTAGACACAAGAGCACTTTGTCTTATTGGGCCCCATTTCTGTTTCATCTTCACTATTTGTACAAAATATAACGTGTTTTACTGAGGGCTGCCTTTCTGATGTGTTTGATTTAGGAAAAGAGAGTTGAGAGTGAACAAGGAAATAGAGCAGTAAGTGTTGTGATTTTTTTATTTTTTCATCTTTAAACTGAGAAGGCTCATTATCTGAAGTTCAGGACAAAAACACACTTCAAACCTGCCTCTTCCAATAATATCTCTATAAATAGCATGCGGTCTCATTGCAGTGTTCCTCTCATTTTTTATGCTCCGCCCCCGAGCCCTTCTCTGTGTGTTGAGCTTTTCTCCGTTAAGTAATAGGGGCCTGAATTAAGCCCAAGAGATTGTCATCATCCTCAAGAAAGCCCCAAACCTCCATTCACTCGACTCAAAGCTCTTCTGTCATTTTTGAACTGGTAGAGGTTATATTGTCTTTTTTTAGGAAGTGGCAGCAGGTGTTGGTTTTAAAAATAGTACAAGGCCACGAAGCATTGACACAAAGATGTTGCCTGGACTTTAAGAGTGAACATAATACATGACATTTCCTTTAAAGCATTCATTCATTCATTTTCTTATTCCTTGTGAGTCATGGGGACTGGAGCAAGTCCCAGCAGATTTTGGCGCAATTGTCATTCACAATTCTGTGAATTTTAGGCCTGGCTTAGACTTCAACAGTAATATCTTGCCCAATTTTTGAAATCGGGTCTGACACGCTCTTCCAGTACCAGACAGGTCTTGCCAAGTCCTGAGAAATGACTGCTTTCTCTTTCCCTGCCTCTCTCCAGTGTTTTTACCCCAATAACCACTCACACTATGCAAGACATATTATTATTATAGGAGCACCTAGTCAGAAAAAGAATCTGGCTCAAATTGGCCCAATTATCCCATAGCGTGAGCTTGGCTTTACACACATACAATCAATTTTAGACAGGTTTGCAATATCAAAGGAAAATGTACAAAGGTTACTAATGTAATCACCTTTCATTTTATCACAGAATTGAAATAATTGAATACAATATGCTTTTTAAATATATATATATATTTAAATTCTCTTGAATTAAATTGTATAACCAGACAAATATAAGGCTAAATATGAGGCTGGTGTTTTCACCTTTGTACTTAGCTTTAATTCAAAGTTATCAAGCTGTGAAAGTGCAATTTCTAGTTCAAGGGCTGAAGCTGAGAGCTGAAAGATGTGTTAAAAGATGGACGGCTTGAGTTTGAGTGATACGAGCAGAGAGAATAGGCGTGAGGTTATTTAGACGGAGGCATGCAGAGGTGTGTGAGGGGAGAATGTGTGATTGGCTTGATTTCCCCTGTGTGCCCGTCATCATCGCGCGGCCACGGGCTCAGCTCATGCTCCTGCGGCGTCTCAGAGCTATTTGCCCGAAGGCGCTGAGGTTTGATGGCAGACATATTGGTCATCATTGGCTCTACGCTGGAAATGAACAAACATGGAGGAAAGGGGATTTCTTATTTAGGCCTTCCATTCCTTTACCCTCCACTATAAATATGGTGTGGTATTGAGTTTATTCATGCTGAAAATTATTTAGACCAATCTTTAATACCAACCACAGAGAATTTTCACTTCTATTCAACATAATGTAGAGGGAATAGTAATTCTTAAAGCACATGGATCTATGTTGGACAATGCAAGAAATACAAACTTTCTGTTGCATGAAAGGGAAGAATAATGCATCTTTTATAGACACAGGGCTCCCAGCTAACCAGATACTCGATGAAGATAGAGTCCTTTGTAACAGGTCCAAATACTGGAAAGTTACACAGTGTAGCTTTAAATTCAGGCATTCACAGAGTTTTTTGTTTTGTTTTTTAGGTTAAAGAAATGAAGCAGTTCTGTTTACAAAATTAAGTTTTGTTGAGGTTTGTTATGCACAAGCCTTATTATTTGCCTCTAATAATAACCAAGGCAATTAGTAAAACTATAAAGGATTAAATATGGATGTACCTTTCCTCTTCATTTTTTAACATTCTTCAAAACACTACAGATATATTCAATCTGGGAAATGTAACTAATTTATTTTACTTGCAAGCCTTTTAGATTTGAAGGCCATTATCTGCAATTTACTTTTTAATTGATTGTCTTTTTCATGAGAAGGAAGGAGAATATGTGTCCTAAGGGTACTGTGCGGCCCTCTAGTGCTCCTCTAAACCATTTGGCGTCTCATGTTGGTCTGTCTCGTAGCCGGACGTCTCTCAGGACTCTCTTGCAGCAAACGGGGCGGCGCTGGCACGTCCTCATGTTTTGGAGACAGCGGGCATGTGTTTGGACACACCTGGCAGGGGGAGATATGGGGGGAGGAGGGCTCGGAGCACTATGAATGAGGGTCCTGTTGTGGCACCGCGGGGAACGAGTGGGCATATTGGAGAGCAGCAGGTGCTTAGCCAATGTGGGTGGTGCCCCGAGTCCCCAAACAACCACCCCAAAAGAGGGGGCACCTCTGATTGGCTGCTGATCAAGAGTGACTCATGCAGTGGCCATGCTGCTTTGCCAAGAACCCAGTCTGAGTGCACCTGGTCCAGAGTCACATGACCGGAGATGTCTCAGACAGACTCTGTGTGTGCTGTTTGTTTGTGGATGCTTTGAAGTCCCGGTCCTGACTTGTTTTTTTGGGACCACATGAGGAGTGAAGGCCTGCCTCTTCCTCTCCAGAGACAGTAGGAGTGGACTGTGCATTTGCCAGTACAGCCACAGATATGGTCGCCCCTCAGTGCTGTCTCTTTGTTTCCAGCTAATTTGATTTTATTCACACTTCCCTCGTCTCTCCAGGGGTGACCGGTCAGCGTTCACTCTCACTGCAATTAGATACCAACCAAACACCCAGCCGCAAACACTAAATACTCAAAACATTTCCCTGGTCCAAGAGAGTGAGCTGTGGGACCAGCAGAACCATCTGGACTCGCTCTGCAGATGCTGCTTCTGTGCATAGCTTACACACAAGTTCTTAAAGCGCTGGTTTAAGTAAAAACAGACAAGAATGTGTCTGCCAACTTCAACTATGATTTTCATTCCATCCCACTGTAACATTGTTTTAAATAAATAAAATGAGTAAATAAATACACAATTGAAATGCATTTAGAAAAATGTAAAAATGAATGGTGAATTGGTGATTGCCTATAGGAAATAAATATGATTGAAAATTGTTGTTTGTCAGTTAGCGTTGTGATTGACTGCTCTGATTGTCCAAGGTGTACACCGCAGATGGGATAAACTTTAATAAATTAAATGGATGGTTTCAAAAAGCATTCTGGTCGTCTCAATCAAAGAAACTGACATTATACTGCTTTTGGAAAAGTTAAGTCAACAAAAATGAGCTGCAGTTTTGCTTTTGTTTGGAAGCCACTGATCTATTTGGTTTGGATAAATGATCAAAAACATTTATTTATGGTTAGTACATATGCCAAGTGACTTTTTAACTGGTCAACCTTTGTCTTAAATCTAAATAAAATTGCCAATCAATGCTCTTGCACAGACTTTGGAGGCACCTCTCTGGCCAATTTCTTTCAACAGGCAACGTGCAGGCACCACATTACATTTTTGAAACTTTCCCAAACCTCCAACTTTTTCCCTAAAGCAGTGAGTGAGACTTGTTTCTTGTCATTATTAACAAGTGTTCATGAAAAGCTCACACTGACAGTCCAATAGATCTGCAACAAACAGACAAAAGGTCATTGCCCTGCCTCATCCAGCCCTCCGCTCTCGGACATCTCTTCTTGACCTGTAACTCTGCAGAGCCCTGACCCAAGAAGATGAAATCACTCAGAGGAACTTATCCTCCACCTCCTCAAACAGTCACTAACCCTGCCCTAGTGCGGCCAAGATAAACACACGCACCCCACTATTATGTCATTATATTCACCTTCAGCAATGGAAGCCTGTAGAAAGAAATGAAGAGAGATAAGAGCAGGGAGCGAAACAGGAGACTGAACAGGCCACTCTATTATTGTGAAATTGTCCGTTTTTCTGTGTCGGGACAAAAGGGAAATCAATAGCAGATATTGATGACGAGCTCAGGGCTCTCTTGTATCTCTGTTGCTTTGTCTTCATTTACAAAGTGGGTGGTCACATGTTTTTTGACGCCATGTGATTGTCCTCGGAGAACTTTTAATAAATGAGTCACTTTATGAATGGACATGAATGAATATGGGCAGATTACACAGCCCTTATTCTGAGTGGAGCACATTAATGATAAAGAAGAGTTCATGATGTACTCACAAAACATTGCGATTAAAATCAATCATCATCAATTAACATGGCTATAAAGGGAAAACATGTAGTGACCAGAGGCTAGAGGTGCTGCAACATAATGCACATGTATCCCATTGAAGGTCATGGTAAGTATCTAACTGTACTGTAAAGCTAAGTCACATTTTATTGGTTTCTAGTCCTGCTATAAAACAGCATTTTGCTCTGATAAATGTTTGTTCAACCTGCAAAATCCCCACTTAGATCTTATTGGAGCCATAAAACTCTTCTTATTTAATATAATGGTACATCTTAACATGACAGGGACAGTGTGCAAACATATATAGATCTTCATTGTGGGAGAAACTAAATGAGAGCAATCATTTTCTCTGGTGTAAATGAGACTTCTTTGGCCTGAGAGATAATGCTGATCTAATTTTTGGCAATGTCTTTGTACACGACTGTCCCATTTCCTTTGACTGCTGAACAGAACCGTGTTGTTTTTGGTCAGGCTCTCTTTGTTTTATCGCAGGTGGTGTCCATCCATGCATAATCTTGTATTTACTTTGTTGAAATTGTACAACTCCCCTGCATACAGAGCCATAGAGCTGAACTAATTTGGTTCCACAAAGCTTTTAAGGTCCCATGCCCACCTTGATGTCCTTTTGAGCCGCATCATCATTGACGCTGAGGCTTTATATTTCACTAACTGGGTGATTATTAGTTTGCTTTAAACTGAAACGAGTCCAGAGTAAGTCACATGTCACTCAACACAATCCTCGGAGTCACTTTGGAGAGTTTTGCTGAGTTTTTCCTTTGTGCTGACCTCCACGGTGCAATCCGCTGACCTAATGCATGTCCCCGGAGAGCATATGTTTATTTATGCATGTATGTCCTGTCCGTGTGTGTGTTTGTGTTGTCTGCCTGTGATTGTGTGTTTCCTGGTGAGCAGTGAGCAGATGGCAGAAGGACATCCATGAATCAGAGACAATGAACCCAGCCCTGACTATCACTCACCTTTGTACATAGCCACTGAAGACTCTATGAATAACAACGACATGTGTGTATGTCAACTTTATGTTCTCTCTATAGCTGGAAGCTCATGCCATAGCAGCATCTGAAAGCTTTCTATTAAAAATGTATTTCTGTTGAAGGATACTTCCATTACCACAGGGACAGCCAGAGGGTGTATGCTGTAAAAATGTTCCTGCAAAGGCTACAGCTGTATGTAGG
Organism: Rhyacichthys aspro; assembly: GCA_036850595.1. Taxonomy (NCBI): domain Eukaryota; kingdom Metazoa; phylum Chordata; class Actinopteri; order Gobiiformes; family Rhyacichthyidae; genus Rhyacichthys; species Rhyacichthys aspro. Next base: position 11,711,106 of record CM072155.1, read on the forward strand.
ATATGATAAAGTACTTCAACTGTATCATATACGCACATTTTTGTTAAAACACAATGAAAAATACAATTCAGAGCAGAAAACTAAGGATTCCAAAAATAGGATCCCACTAACTCATCCAAATGACCGGACACAGTTACAATTGGAATCAAATGAGGCAAGATAAATCCAACAACCTGATCTCTGATTATTTTTGACCTTTCTGTAAATGATCTGATACACAGAATATTCATGTTTCTTACACAAAAACACATTCTTCTGAAAAGATATCCAAAGACATAAATAAGTTTGGGCTGGCTTTGTGTGATATGGGATTCATGTTGTCAGAAATGCAAGCAATTGGGGAAAAAACCTGGAGAGAGACTCCATTCGACCGATAAAGTTATATATAGGATGGAAGAATGAAAAAACATTTTGGTAAGAACCAGTAAGAAAAAATACTAACTGGTTAAGTATTGAGGAAGGTCACACGTTGAAGGTTTTTCTTGATTTGATGACTCTGTGTGCTGCTGCCTTTTCTAAAACTTAACTGCATGTGGGTCTTGGTTAAATTTCCAGTCCATCCACATTCACACACTTGTAAATATCACAGTTAAGTAAAAAGTGTCCTGCACAGAACGATAAATAGTTCCAAAGTGATGAACCTCAAGTGGAAATAACACAATGTGCTAATAAATGCTGTAATGGTACACTAGAATCATCTGGACTCCACGCCTTTTACATCTAACAGGAAGTTTATTATCTAATGGATTATTGGGCTATTTTTAAAGGTCTTTTAGTTATTTGCTGTATGTTTACCCAAGAGTTTTCTCTATGCTTTTCAATAGGGCTACCCCAGGACTAATTAAGGGACCTAAAAGATGGCAATATCAGGACAAAACCAAGACTAAACATGTCATTTAAGTGGAGACTATCCAAGCAACAACTTTGGAAGAAAAAAACATTTCTTCTGAAATGATTGGGTATTTTTTAGTGTATTTTCTACAAATACAGCTCTGCTAGGGTCCAGTGTATTGGTCTATTTCTGCTCCCTCTATTTGGGAGCTGTAAAGTGTGTCACTCACGTAATCTTTCACAATGAGTCCTCGTCCCGGGACCAGAAAGTTACATTGGAGGTTTCTGTCCAGCTCAGGGTGCTGTGTCAGTGAGATAGACATGATTCTACTGATCTCATGTCCAAGAACCATTCAGTCCTTTTGAGAATATGTATATTTTTGAGCTAAAAGTTACAGAGTGCTCCTTTAACCATGGGTAAGTCTTTTTTAGGTCTCTAGCACCTGGACTACGTTGAGGACAAAATCATGACCAAACTCAAGACTAAAGCATGATTTAACCAAGACTTAACCAGGTCTAAACTCAAGACTAATCCAGTCCTAATCCTGTTCTAAACTGACAGTGAACCAGGATTAAGTTCAGGATTAAACCAGTTCCAAACCAAGGAATAAATCACAACAAAACATTACTTTTGAACCTTGACTTGAAAGTATCATATGATGGATCACTAGAAATTTAAAGACCTTTTGTTCTAGGCGGTAAAACATCTGGGAATTTCTATAAATACACTGCTCAAGGTGTGCAATAGGAATAAAATCAGATATTACTGAACTGTGTCTTTTCAGTATTCTATTAGCTTCCTTTCCCGGCCCATGTGAAATCTTTTTTTGTCCCTTCACCTTTTATATTTCAGCGAAGCACAATGTGATAAATGCCATGTTTATCCAGGAAGCACAAACCCCTGTTTCCAGGAGTCCGACCTGACTCAGACTTATTTTAAATAATTACGTACCTACCATCATGTTGCTCTGTGGCATCATCACCAGTGCCCACACATGTGTCACTCAAAGTACCTATTAACCAGGAATCAATGTCCACAAAGCTCAGCATCTGCAGCAATTAAGTCTGACAATCTGAAATAAAATCACAAAGCTAATTTCCTTTGCACCGGGTGTCTTTTTATGACTAGTTAGTGTGAGCTTGCGTCATTGTTTTGGAAAATGCAGTAATCATGGCCCCAGATAATGGCCGCATTAAAAACAGGTGAATGGCATTAATGAGAAAAAGGAAGAGGCCTTTGTGAGCGCAAGTGCTGGATGTATTTACAAACTTTTTAATTTTACATGTGCTTTAAACAGGAAATGCATTTTTAAATATTTAGTGGTTGTAGGTGAGAAAGACGTCACTAACTGAGAGTCAGAACACAGGCTAGAGAAGGCAGCATAAGACCTAATCAACTCCACTGCATGATACATGTGTAAAAAAAAAAACAAAAAAAAACAAGCTCACCATGTCTCATATGCTAGTCAATCTGTGAGCGAGGGAAAGAGAGCGGATATGGGTCTAAAAGTCTAACTAGTGTTAAAATCCAACATCAAGGCTGAAAAAAGGCTTTTCATTCTGAATCTAAAACCTTCAGTAAGTGGTGATCACCTTTTCTTAACTGTGGTATGACTCAAATCCAGCAGGTATTGTTGTATTTTATGACGCAGTCTCTAAAAAAATATCTGCCCCTAAGTTACTGCTTGAGATGGTGACTCATGAGATAAAGGTTTCAGTTTTTATCATGGTCTGACTTTTCTTTTTTAATCCCGCTTCAAGGAATGGATGTAATATATTATCATTTCCCGAAAGTAAGATGGATCGTAATGGATGCTAAACAAATACAATGCTGCATTCACAGGGAATCTGGCAAAGGGTTGATAGTAAACTGGAAAGTCGGGTAAGGCGGGCAAAAAAAAATATTGTCAGTGACATCCGAAATCTGCCGTCATCTGGATGTGAAGTGATTTACAAATCCAGGAACAGAGCTATAACTGAAATCATATCTTAATGTAAGCAAAAAGACTGTAATATGATGTGAGGAAATGTAAAGTTTGGAGGGAATTTGACTTTGCATTTTGATTCACATTTAGAGAAAGCATTCAGAGGGCTTTTCCATTGGTGAATGTATGAGTGATATAAAGAAAAAACTAAACAGTACCATCCTGAAGCATGACCAGATACAAGATCTTTTAACTTTCACTTTGCTCTGTCTTCAATTTGACCGACCAATCAGAACTGTTGATTTAAAAGTGGGCAGGCGTTTTTCTGTTTGGTTGTAATTACGCCACCTCGAAATCAAACTCAAACTGAGAGAGACCAATTTTTATGGCTGGCCAAAATACCATCCAGGGCAGCACTAGATGGAGTTGTGAGCCGCAGACTCCAACATTCATTCTCCGCCACAAATTAAATGAAAAAAATAAATAAATAAAAAAAATGAAAGTGCTGTTGTTCTTCCAAACGGAGTTGCTTTATGGTCTGACTTTATAGGAAAGCTAAGAGAGCTTTTGATGAGCTATGAAAACTACTGGAGCAGTACTGCAGCTGTTTTGGTTTGTGTGGCATTTCCCACAGCAGTTACTGAGCCAGCACAGCTAATGACAACCTAAGGCATCAAAATGAAACAGTCTGAGTTTGGGTTTAAAAAGAATTTACTGAAACAAAAAGCTTTCTGTGGTATATATTGATTGATGTGTGCTGCTTTCTTTACACATTTCTTCAACAGCTCAATTTTTACTCAAACACAAGATAAAAAAAATAAACAAGCGCCATCCATCAGCACATGCAGAGAGAAAAAGTTTTTTTTCATTTTCTCATTTAGCTCTCAACGTAAAGGCAAAGCTGCAAGTTAGCAACTTATTTGACATGAAGAAGTAGATGAAGAAAAATAGTGTTTGTTCAAAGTGATGACTGTACAGTATATGGTTTAATTTCATCAGCTGCCCACAGTCGACTCTCATAGAAGCGTGTTAAATATTATTTTTCAGAAAGTCCCTGATGACAGAAAAAGCTATACAAGAAGAAATGGCTTGTGAAAAATGGAAAACAGTAGTGCAGCGAGGGAAATAAACCAGCGAGTAAAGAAATCACGAGTGTTTCTGTGAACCAACCAGCTGCTGTGTTCATACCTGGCCCTCTAACAGAATCACACGTCCTGCCAGCTTTAACTAAGTCAACAAACCTAAGCATGGACGCGCTTTGGCCACAGGAAATGTCTCTGGTGTAAGATGTGTTTACGCTTGTGTGGACGCAGCAGCCAGCTCTGGGCACGAGCGGTGGTCCTCTGAGTCGGCCAGTGTTTCGGAGCCCGACCTGGCTCCGGGCCTGCCCCGAGGGTGTACCACGCATTTAGAAAACCAGTGACATTTTGCTTCATGACCAGCTCGCTCTGTTACTGACTTATAGCTCTGAAAGTTTCATAAGAGAAGCCACAAGCTGCTGTTTGCATGGTGTAGGAATATGAACAAGTACGTACAGTAATTATACAGTATTTATATCACAGACTGTATCTTCAGAAATAGAATCAGTTTACATTTTTCATCAACTTTTAATTACAATTTTATAAAAGTTTAACATTTCAAAATGATTAATTCAGTGAAATGTTTGTCTATCAGAGACATATTTAACAAGAAGAAAAAGAAGAAAAAAGATTTATTGTGTTCTGCCTTCCAAACCCAAAGTGGACTTAATTTTTATCAATTTATCCAAGCTTATTATTGCTTTGTGTAATGACCATGCACATATCTGTTGTAATGACAAAAATAAAAAAAGAGCGGCCACAGTGTCAGACTTTAGAACAAATTATGATTTTGCAACTTTTGAATAAAAGTTTTCATTACTTTGTGTAATAAAAAAGCCTGATTGTCTGCCCATAGTAAATCCTTCTCCTCATATTTACAGTACCCTGGATCACAATGCCAACACACAGACTTTATAAAACTATGAGCAGTGCTTTCTAATTTTTCTGCATTTTTTCTATTAGGATTATAATGTGAACATGACACACAGCCTACCCAACTGTATTTGATAATAAAAGTCTCCTTTCAGAGTCTCCACCCTGTCATTACAATAAAAACAGCCTGAACACCATTATTTCCCTGCATTAAACAACAGTGCAGTGTTTGTTGGGCGGACATATGGCTCTGGATATATGTCGTCAGCTGTGTTTTGTGGCCGGTGTTGCCAGGCGATGAGTGTGGGATATAGTGTGGAGAAGTGATGTACGTCCCTGCAGGAGGCAGACTACACATCCCCCTAACACAAATCACCCATCGACACAACTAACGTCCCCCCCAAAATACAATGCTGAGTGTAAAGGTGCACAGAACTGGGTATAAACTATGATTCGGCAAAAGCTATTCACTCTGTCACACAACAAATAGACTCAAGACTTTTGGTTCTTAATGTGTTTGTTTGTCTGTCTTTGCCCAGAAAGAAATGTATGCATTTCCACACAGCGTAAATAAACAGAGACGTGCACAGTGCACACAGGCAACAGCTTACACAAAAAGGAGAAAGTAAGTTAGCATTAGCTTAGGATCTTAACTTGGTCTGAATTTTACTCCTCAGCAAGACAAGGAGATAAGAAAAGATCTCCATGGCTTCTTTTCTTGTCTGTTTTTGCGTTGAAACCTCTGAATGTTCAGTGCTGAAAAGAAGTCTCACAAGACATAGTGCAACGTTCATAAATATCTAGTCTAGTACTAACTTTGAACACCACAGATGCTAAACTCTTAATGGACTGCTCCACCTGATCAAGCAAATGTGGAGAGATGTTCCCAAAGAATGAGTTTATACATACAATAGCAGTTTCCAGAAGCAGTTTATGGATGTGAGAAAACTTTAGTTAAGGTTAAGGAAAGGATGTTTCTTGTGGTTTAAATATTTATCAGCTCTTTTCCTTTTAATGCTACATCTGCAGATATATCCCTGCCTTACATAAGCCTTGTTTTCTTGGCTTCAACTTTTTACCATCTTTTGCAAACACACACAATCACTGCAAAGCCACAACTGTAACTAATGTCAGGACTGGGTTCACTTTCACAGTCTGCTATAATGATATTACTAGTCATCCCATTACATTGTCACTGAGCACGCCTTGAATAATTTGTGGAATTATATTCATGCTCCTTTTGTTTTCATAATGGCTTTATTTTGCAATCAGAAAATATTATTCTGTGCAGTTTGGGGAAACAAAAGTGCTGTGAGATTTTGTTTGCCTCCTTTTCTGATTGCCTTTGTAAAGTGGTAAATGCAGGTGTTAATGGAGAGATTCAGTTAATCACTTCAGCATTTACAATAAGTGGACAATAACATGCATAAATAACATGCATGAATGTCTGGTCATGAGGTGTTAAAAACGCCATTCATTGCTCTGAATCTCCAGCCAGCAGCCAGCTTTATGCCGCTGCCATTTAACTGCACAGGCAACATATAACAAGCAGCACAGCAGCAGCAGACCACATTACAGAGTTACCATTCATTTTGTTGTTCTGGCCTCTGTCTGCTGCTGCCAACTGGTGATATGCCATCGAGAGTTGGCAATGAGCTCCTCTGGGTCTGGACCGCAGCCAAAACTATCCCCTTGCAATGAACCTATACCAGTAATACACAGCTGTGCCCACAAGGCCAACACAAACTTCAATGTATACAAAGGCGAAAGCTTGAAACCGCAAAGCAAACGGTGATAAATCCACTCAAACAAAACAAGTTTAAAAGCAAGAAATTTGAAGAAAAGGAAGGTTCTAGTCCAGCCCTGGGCAGTGTTGGACCGTAGATTGTACAATGTTGTTAAAGAAGAACCGATGATTACAGTTTAAATCATGCTATAAAAAAACCCCGTTGAATCAACATCTGTATACTTCTCTTTCTTTGTCTGTCCAATTTTCTCTTATAAGATTATTGTAGTTTGTTTGTTTTTTTCTCACTGTAAACGCTTAACTTGCTTGTAATTGCATATCTGGCTAGAGGCTGAACTGTATTGTCTTGCAATTGCTGCATGTGTAACATTAAATCAAATCTATTCTAATCCATTACAAACTGCAGGAGGTGCTTGAAACTGCCTGTGTATTCTGTACTGATGCTGAAGGCAACTTTTATATCCCATGATGCCATATGGAGTTTTTGGGATGACAATTAGTATTTGCAGTAGCAGTGGGAGTCTTTGTTACCTGTTTTCTCTATATCACTGTTGATATACTTTACTGGAAAAAAGGGGGGCCCCCCCAAATTCCCCCCCCCCCCCCCCCAACAAAAAAAAAAAAAAAAAATTTTTTTTTTTTTTTTTTTTATAGTTCATAAATATTAGGTAAATATTAGGTACTTGTATGTTTTCTCTATGTCGGTGAATACTCAATTTACTTTACTTAATTACCTTTCCTGAAAAAGGTGGTACTGGGACAGCCTAAGTAAACACACTGGTGTCAGATCACTGTAGGCAGAGCTACAACAGGTGGTAACATCTGTCAGAGGAGACTCAAACAGAGATTTATGGCAAAACCTACATGACACGGAATGAAAACAGTTGCAAAGAAGCCACCTTCGTGAAACTGAAAAGATCCTAACTCCCCCCAACTCAAATTTTTTAATAAACACTATATCATTTCCCCTCCAGGAGACACAAAAACATCTTCCATCGTAAAAGTCATATCCAGTATCTAACTATAGATGAACTTTGAATGCTGTGACAACTGAGGACCTCTGCCAACAACACAAGTGACCTTTTCTAATGCACAGCCAGACAGAGCAGGATGTAGCAAGAGGAGGTGGGCAGCCTTTGCGTCACGTTGAAAAGTGTGCTCAGGGCAATATAGGTCTGTCAGTAGCTTTTTCCATACACCACGTATGTCGGCGTTTCCCTCTCAATCTTGTTTATCTCTGACTGGTTCTTCTCTTGTTTCCTGCAGACATGTCGTACCTTATGTCTTGTTTGTGCTTTTTCAGAGTGACTCACTTCGGCCAGGTAACTGACAACGTGTCCTGGACAACTGATTCATTAGCATGCAAAAGCATCACTGCCACGGTTGCCATGACGTCAGCCTCTCTCTGGAAACTCATCGGGGAAGAGGGTCAGCTCCACAGTCTGCCATCATCATATTACTATTCATCACATCACACTGTCACAGAGCACAATTTGAGTAATTTGTGGCATGTTTTCTTGACTGTTTTCTATAATGGCTGTAATTTACAATCTTAAATGTTGCTGGCGATAAAGAGTATAGCTTCAAGGAACACTTTATGGCATGAAAACTGCACTGAAAGATGAATAAACACCTGAATGGCTTTCTAATGTGTGCTTAATTGTCCGAACCAGCCTCATTTTGTTTCCTGCCAATTCACGTGGTCAGAGAAGTGCAGGGATTTCAGCCTGACAAACCTGTTCTGTGCAAGTGGACATGAATTTTATTACGTTATAATCACCTCTACCCAGAGCCAGTGAAGAGCAGAGACATTTGTTCCTGAGAGACTTGACAAGTGATGAGGCTTCTCTGGCTCGCATTAGGTGTGGACAGGTTGGGCTGCTTTTTTTTTTTTTTTTGTGAAGCAATATCATAATTACCTGAAGTGCATGGCCAGGGCTTATTATATTTTAGGTTGTTTCAAATTCTCAGTCTCAACTCTGCGACTGCATTCATCAAAGTAGTATGATGGCTTATTGTTTAAAGATCCCATTTATGTCAGCTAAATGGATCGTAGATTTGGCTTTATTGTTGGCATCTTGCCACTCTGTCCAACATTGTCCAAAATGCCCAACATAGTGAGGGTCAGAATCAGCTAAAGGCTTATTTGTATTGCAATGTGAACATGATATTCCATTACAGCAGCTAATGCGATAGCACTCGGACAGCATGGACTTCCATTACGGCTATTAGTGCTTTCAAATGCTTCCACTTAAAAACAGAGAATTGAATATTACCTATATATTTCACTACTTTTAACAAGTTTGTGCCAACTTTATATGATATCCAATTCACTTCTATTACCAAGACAAGCAACAGTGTGACCTGACATTAGGGGCAAAACAAGCAGCAAACTTTGGAAATCTGATTGGACTCTTACAGGCAACAGATGTGGAAAAATCTCAAACTTTATAAAAAAAAAAATGTTTACAGACTATTGCATAAGATGGCCTTGGTCTTTAGAAAAAAAGTTCTCATCTTTTGTCACAAATGTACAGACATTTTTATTTTATTTAAGTGATTTGTTTATTTTCTGTCTACATCTTGAATAGTGCTTTGTTCTTTTTGATTCATTATTGTACATTCCGGGAACACTCACTGCTGCTGTTTCACAATTAAAATGAACCCCTGGTTTGTGATTTTATCCAATCAAAGCTATGCCATGTTGTTCATGTTAGTAACGGTAAACAGTCACTTTGTCGTCAAACTTAAAACATACCCACACCTACAATACAATTGGCTTGGAGCAGTACACAATGGAGTTTATGAGTTTATCACAAATATCCCTACCTAGGTTGCTACCCTCTCCAATGATGTAGAAAATAACATGACAAATATAGTACAAAATGTCATTTAACTAATTCTTTTGAGATATTCATTTTTAATATTCACAAACTCATATTAAAAGCCGTGGGCGCAGGTCAGTCTGTATTGACAGATGGATGCTCTTAACACTAGTGAATATTTAATGCTGTCCCCTCCCGTAGCAGTTAGCAGTAATGTGCCCTTTATTACAAACCCCCTCTGCTGCTCAGTGGTCAAACAGTGAACAGCACAAAGGGCAGTTCTCCAAAGAGTTGGATGTAAATGAACGACCGCAGCGAGCACAATCACAAGACCAAAAGTTAACTGAGACCAAAAAGAAAAAATCCTGTCAATGTTACATTTCATCTTTAGTTTGATTATAGAAAAGTAAAGCAGAGAGGACAAAGCAGGATAGTCACAAAGTTAGCAGCAGCCTTCTAGCTAGTGATGCTAATGGCCTGGTCTTAAAAATATTGGTATGCTTAACTATAGAGGGATGTATTGTGGGACCTCAACCAAAGTTAGAGTGCAACAGTTTGTCTTTGAAAGAAATCACTGCAAGATTTGACAAAAATAAAATGTGCCTTTCTTAGTTAGCAAGCAAACTATAAAAACAGTTAATTATTTATCACAAAATCTTGTTTAAAGATGCAATTATCACCCTTTTTTCAGGACAGGTAGTGCTGAAATACAGTCAGAGTCAGTGTATATTTTAATTGGACACAGTGGGATGCATTCTTTTTGGAGTCAACCATCACTTTGACATAATCTTCTTCATTAGCAACAGTTCCCATTGCCCTCTGTTTTTACACTTTACATTGGTTTTAGTGATACTAGAAGTTGCTGAGTGGAAATGAAACAAACTTTTGCTCTGAAATCTAAGCGCCTGTTTTTGAAGGTGACCATATTCTTTCATTGTTCATCACCTACAGCTCCGACATTAATTAAATGAAGTCTGGCGTATCCAGATCTGTCTCCATATATTTTGTTTTATTGCTCTACAGTTGCTGCAGAAATTAGCTGGCAGGTGTTTAGTTTGCCCGGCTAATCATGAAAACACGGTTCAGGAGCAGACTCTTGTATTAACATCTGTCTGGAGCAGTCTTTTAAGGTACAAGGCAAGCTTCAATAAGATGATTTTTGGGAAATATTGCAGGGGAGGAAAACATACTTAGCCGACCTTGATAAGCACTCAAAGCCTACTTTTAAATCTCGGATCAAGCTGATGTTTTTCCCAACGCGGCCCTTTCAAGATCAGTGCAGACTCCAATTTAAAAACCCAAGCCATGGATGAATATTGTTGCCGAACACTCAATCTACTTCTCTTATCAGACCCTCCCTTAAACACCTTATTCACACTTTAATGCCCCAGGGAAATAAATGTTCATCCATCTGAGCAGAAACAATGGCTCCAATCCCACCTGCTGAAATATAAATAACTTACATACACTCTTCACTCACACCTTGTCCTTGTCTTTGTTTTTTAATATTTAACATTCATGGCAATACTGTAGATTTTCTGTTTTAATGTAGGATTTTAAAACAATTATTAGCATTTCAGAAAAGATTTCGGTGTCTAGTATCCTTTGGACTTTTACAAGAGCTTATGGGGAAATATTTAGCACTAGTTCTGGACCTTGGCTGACGCAACAGTGATATCCATCTTATTTCATCTCATTTTCACTCAAATATGTCTTTTGTAAAAGTTTGTTTTACTCCAACATATGTACTCAAAAGAAGGTAATATGTTTTAGGAAATGTACTAACTCACTTCTAAAAACATTCTCAAGAAAATGACTTAAAAGTGGAGACAATCCAAAAACATATCTGAATGAGTAGGGTCATTTTAGCGTATTTTGCACAAATATCAGACGGAGTGTTAGGCCTATTTTATTTATTTTGTACATATGTGTATGAGTATATGTCATTGGACGTTTCTGCTAAGAGTACTGCATCAGTGAGACAGGCATGATTCTACTCATCTCACTTCTAAGAACCATCAAAATGATTTGGAGAATATATATTTTTAGGCTACTTTAAGTAAAAGTATCCAATAACATCACAGCACTGCTTTAGGGAAAATATGTTACTGTTAAACCAGCTCACATACATCATAAACAGTATTACAATAAGGCTCAGATTTGTGTTGGATGATTTGGAATAACTGAATCAGAAGCCCTTTCACACATAGTTCGCAGTAATTTTCAGGAAAAATTCAGAACATTTTCAGGTCTGCCTTGTTCACACTTGAGTTAAGTAAATGTTTGAACAAACCCCAAAATTAGATCTTCAAACCTGCGTTGTTATTTGACAATTATTTCCTGTGAAAGATCAATAAAGTATCTATCTATCTCTCTGTATTAACATTTTGATCCCAGATGTGAATCAAGACACACACAAACAGACAAATACTGACAAAGGCAAGCACACACGAAAGCTTGATCTCGCACATTTTAATTAGCAACACTTTAGAGCAGAAAGCATTAAACCGTAGGCTAATTAATCTCCACAGTCTGTGTTTTCACTGCTAAACCACCTCCGGGAAGGGCCCAGTTTGGTCTCTTGGTGAGCTTGTCTACTGGGAAACAGCAAACAATAAAGCTAAAATATCTTAAGCAGTATCAAGGGCGAGGTCATTAGCTGAATATGCTGTGGAGAGCATTTGTTTGTATCGGTCAATTCCTGTGCGATGAATGCAGAATACCACTCATTTCTGCCAGCTTCCTGTTTGGTCACATATGGCTCCTCATTACAAACCCTCCCATGACTGTGTGTAGTTTGTGACTGTGCTCTGTAGCCTTTTGTGAGCCGGCAAACCCAAGTGCTGTTCCTGTGCGTCTCCGTTTCTCCGTCCCACTTCCTTGTAGCCATCTCTGAGGACACAACCCTGTCGGAAATCGGCCCCAATTAGCCAAGATCATCCTCTGATAGTTTGCTTCCTGTGAGCGTGATGTGGCACGTGGATGTTGGGGCAAAGCATGACTGGCCCCTCTGTGCTTGTCAGTCTTTTTTTTTTTTTTGAAGTAAAATGCAACTCCACACCTTTGATTGTCAGGGTAACTTTGTTTAATAATTGAATTTAAGTCACTGCTGCCATGGAAACGAGATTTTATTTGGTGTTTACATAAAGGCAAAAGACACTATGGCATTTGATGGGTGCAATCACTCTCAGTCACACAGTCCAGGGTTGGAGTGTGTAGGCCCAGAAAGACACAAAAAACATGCGGCATAAACTTAAAATATAACTGATGCATCACTTAGATTCACTACTTTTTCTATCAATACAACATGACAGATTAGTGAAATAAATATCATACCATAACTGTGCTCAAAGTGATAAATATAACCTAGTCATGTGCTGTTCTCAACAAAAGCAGCCTAAAGAGTTTACATTGTTTTGTTTTTTTAAGTTAGTTATCTGGGCTTTACAGTTGTGCTTTCTTCTTCTTTCATTGTAACCAACACAAATAGCTTTATTCAGAATGTCATTTAGTTAGACCAGACTTACTTTACTTACTTGATTATGTTGGTTAATATCTAAATAGGAAAAGCTGTCAACATGCAGTAATTAAATCTTTTATTTGCACAGAAATGTTATTAACTACTCCCAAAAAAGAGAGAAAGTTTTATGTTTAAGTTTGTCCCTAAGCTCTTTTTGACTAATTTGGTTTCATGTTTTTATTTCTGATTTATATCACAACCTGGTAATGGCTGCGGGAAAGAGTGATGTATTTTTGTAGAATAATAATGTGTAGTATTGTCAAAATGTGTGAGTTAATAAAGTATTAAGAAGACAGGCTGTATTCTTGTCAGCTAATTGCGCTAAACTCCTATGAACACTAAATTAACAATGCAGTCTAAAGACTTATGTGACACCGGTGCTGGTCTAACATTATAGACCGGTCTAAACTAGCCTCAGAATCGGAGCATAAACCCACAGAGGTACTTCTAATCCTCCAGGCGCCTCAGCAGTAAAGGGCAGATGACTGATCAGATTGCTGAAATGGAGGCGAGACATCCTGCGGTAATAAACCCGCCGGTGAGTGGGAGTCGATTGTCGAGATAAACCCCATTCATTTCACAAACAACACAGCGGCTGATTTGTCTTCATCTCCACAACACGCCTGTCAGTAAACATGGACGACCGCCTCTTCTGACAGACATATTCAAAGCAGGGTCCAAGACATTAGACTTTAAAAATGGTATTGTTTTGAAATTGAGGTATTCCTTTAAAAGTTCTGCATTTATTGTGGTTTAGCCATTTAGGCTATTGGCTGATTTAGTCATAAAGTTTTGTTTTTGGTGTAATTCTGGTTTGGACCTGGTTAGTCTAAAGTGAAGCAGTCTTTGGTTTAGTCCTCTTACATTCAGGCCAAGGTTTAATCTTGTTTAGGCCTGAATTAGTCATTGTTTTGTCTATGTAAGAGGCTGGTCAATGTAATGGAGAAGATGCTGCCTTTTAATAAAAACACAAACACACTGTAAACTGTACAGACTCAGTGCCAGCATGAGACTAATCCTCTTTAGTGTCAGTCTGAACTGCAGGGGCACAGTTGGTCGTGGGCTCCTGCCGTGGGCTCCCATCTCAGTTCCACTGCTCATTTCCTGATTCTCCACCTTTCTGGAGGTCCTTATGCCAGTGTCCATTTAAACAATGACCCATTTTTCACCCTTTTGAGATTCAGATTTGTAATAGGCTTTTTGTAACATTTGATTAACAAGAGAACAGACTATAGCTGTTCAGTCCAGAAACATTTGCAGAGATGAGGAGAACAGACAAACTCTCCTTTCCGTAACTGGGGGAATTGAACCTCAGATCTTATGGATACGTGGCAAGCCTTGTGCTCCAACTCCTGTCTCCTTTCATGGGTAAAAGTTGTCCAATCCTAGTAATAATAGATTAGACTAGTCTATCTCATGATGTACCCAGACTGAACTTTTATAAAGCACTTTCAGTAGTATTTGAATTGACTGTAATCGAAAGACTTGCAGACAATCACAATGGAGAAGGAGAACATACCTTTCAGAAACTTTTTAATAAGTATCTAGTGTGGTCAGAAACATCTGGGAAGTCATCTATTAACCTAAAGTAAAATTGTGATTTTCGTGACTCCACAATTTCGCTTGTAGTTCATGATGTACTTTCCCTTGTCCACTATAAAACCAATCTGTCCTCAAGCTAAACCCCTAACAGGCTGAACTTGGGAATCTTTTTTGCATATTTCTCCCACGTCCTGTTACCTTGTCTGATATTTTCTGAAATAGTATCCATAGACTAAAAAAGTTTTATCTCTTGCTGTGTAGCTGTCACAATGTGACTCTTACATATGTAAAGCTTTTAGTGTTTTGACTTGGAATAAATCAGCCAGTCCACTTTAAGCATCATCTAAATCCTGTCAAAACACTCTGCAGTAGACTGTTTTACACAAGTTGTTAAGAAAGAAACAACTTCTTGTAAAGGTCTTGAGTTTCAGGACCAAGTGGACGGCTAAATTGTTCTGCGCGGATGAAAGCACTCACATATCACGTCATCTGTCATCGTGAAAAGACTCCAGGCTCCTGTAACAGTATAGAGTCAGTCATTTAAAAACGCTACAGCAGCACTCTTCTGCTGCAGTGCAGTTCACTTATGCTTTTTGCCAGATGATAGGCCAGCACCGTGTGCACATTACCTTGAAAAACTGACTCCTTACCAGACTGCAGTGATGGGGCAACACAAGGCAACAGAGGAGGCATCAACACACCTAATGGAGAGCTATTATTTACAGATATGGCACTTGGAGAGCACATTTCAAGAAGATTGAGCTGAGTAAACGATTCATTTGCTCCATACGACCGTATTGAGACAGTTGGTTCCTGTCTGTAATAATCACATGCTCTAGATCTTAGATGCCAATAAAAAACTTCAACCAAGAATTTCCCTATGCAGCCAAGCCTTTTTATTTTAGACTTATAGTGAAAGTACAACAAAATAGTGCTAACACCTCACCACTTTATTCTTCACAAAGAAACATCTTTTCAACAGGAACAGTCAGTGGCTCGAGCTGACAACAATGCATTTGAAAAGAATAGTGTTAAATCAAAATCATATATGCTGTGGTTTCTTTGCTTAAAATGCACTTGTGGTAGCACTCGCACCTTCACAATATCTCTCTCTGTCACTGAATCTCATTCCGGGGCTGTTTGGCTTGAGCTGTCATTCACTGGCTTCACCAAAATCCAGTATAAACTTTACTGCAAATAGTGTGTGTCCTCAGGAAGCGGCAAGAGGCAACTTCTGACTTTGCTCTTTGTCAATTGTCCTAGTGTCTTTGAACAGACAAGGCGACCCGGTCCAATATGGCTCCTCGTATTGTCTCTTCAGCGCAGTGCTGTGTTGTCCTCTTCTTCGAGCGGTTTTAGAAAATTAATTCCTCTTCAACTCTCTGCAGTGGCTTCCTTCTGTCCAGAGGGTTAGTCTAATTTACCATTGTCTCAAAACAGCACAAATATGTAAACAGCTCAGAAAATAGGCAAACACACACAAATCCAAAGCATTTGCTTCCACAGCGTTTGTTTTCCTCTGCAGTGCAAAAAAAAATAAAATATGAGGAAAAACATTAAACAATAAATAGACTTCCTCTGTTATATTCTGTGTTGTATATACAGTACATTTTAATGATTACTTAAGGTCTTTACATGACCACGCAGCTCTTGGCCCGGTCCTTCCTTATGGCAGGGGCCTGGTCCATTTGTTCAGTCCGACCGGGCAGTGGGGGTAAGGGCAGTTGGGACACTCGCTTCAAACCCCTGCGAGAACTACTGCGTTTCATCTGTGGCTTGTGTGGCCTCCGTACCGACGCCAGTGTCGTGACGTGAAACACATCCCGCACGCTGTTCTCCGAAACCTTTGAGGTGCACTCCACGTACGCCACCGCCCCCATCTGCCGAGCTATTGTGCTGCCCTGCAACAAAGCGAAAACATTTTTTTACCAATAGTATTTCTTGTGTGTTTGTTTATGACCTATTCACAACGCTGCACTTTCTTTTCAGGTCCTTTCAATAGGTTTTGTAATGTGTTTTTTACCCTGGCACAATGCGTTCGTATCCTAAACCTTTACTTTACTCAACAGGACTACATATCTCCTGTCTTTCTCTGTTGAAATCTCTTTGAAATAAAATAGATGTAGGTCTAAACCAGAGCCTTATAATGAAACACACCACATTTCCATAAGATTTCTATAGGAACAGAGAAATGCAGTAGCCAATTGTTGAAGCATTAATCTTCATTCATTAGTGGCATTACCCAAAGCAGCCTAGGTAAAAACTTGACTAAATGAATATATCATTATATGTCACTTGCTATAGCTGGGGTGCAGTGTGAATATATAGTGATATATCCCTGTATTCTCACCAAAACTGATAGTGACAGGGATAGATCCAAACAAAAGTCTGAGGTGGTTAAATGCAATCTGGCCTCTTCTGATGTAAATCCAGCATTATGCTCATGAAAATAGCTTCATACCTAACACCACTAAAAACAAATCAATTATACTGGGCCAGTGGTTGACCTATCACGTATAGTTCAAATCAAATTAAATCAAAATGAACCAACTGTACCAATCTCTAATTTGGTTGGCCCTAATCAAGATGCAAATTAGAAAGTTAACGCGTCAACACAAATTATTTTTCTAATAATAATCACTAAACTCTGCATTCAGACTACAATAATCCTTTCTTCTTGTCTTCTCTTAATGATTCAGTGACATGTGAACAGATCTGACGGCGCTAAGTGAATAAAAAAGCCTGTGACAAAATGTTCGAGACATTACTCATAAATCATATGGTAGCATTTATCACCAGGGACAATAAAGATGGAGATAGTGCAGCAAATATATGACTTAAAAACTTTGGTGTTTACTTTAGTTAATTTTGTCTAATGTTTCAATTTGTTTGATGATCTGAAACATTTAAGCGAGACAAAAAAATAAGAAATCATCCTGATGGAAACACATCTAGAACCAAATGATGCATAAATGATAACATAGCTTTCACTCACTGTCTGTGGCAGCTCAAAGCCCACCAGGCCAGTGTTTGTCTACACAGCTATTTAAAGAAGAGAGGCTGAACTCTACCAGCAGCCCTAGAGCTCACCCTCGAGTAATGTTACAATGTACCAGTTAATTGAGCCTCTAAATTGTTTTCTTGACATCGAATCAAGAGCAAATTTAATTTCAAATCCCCTCGGCTTCTTTCGTTGCTAAAGTGCTTCTCTTGTTTCATGATTGAGACTCACACACACATAAAGGATGGCTCAGAAGAGACAAGCCCACATTTCCCATGACCCTCGCATAATCACACAGAGAGCGCTTTTCATTCCCTTGATTTTATCACTATCTGAGGCACAGGTATTCGACGCGATGTAGTCCACATTAGGTGGAACAGCCGTGTTGGATTCAGAGGAGGAGGCGGCCGAGAGGAGGGCGGCTGAGGTAGAGGTTGTCGTGACAAGCGGAAAAGGTTGATCAGATCTCAGCCTGATTAGAAAGGAAAACGTCTTAGGGTTCACCCAGTGGTCAGTGCTCGGCCGTGTTGGCATTCAATACAGGATCAGCAACATGAGAACAGCACATGGGTCTGGAGATCTTTTTTAAATATATATATTCAACCTTTGTTTATTGGAGGTTTTATTTACAGCCTATTTTAGCGACAATTAAACAATTCAAAGGTTGGTTCATACAGATAAATAAAATGGTTTTTTCCCCCCAAATAATTCCAGGAAAGACAAAACTCAACACCTGTTTCCTCTGTTCAGTTTTAGTAATGGCTTTTCCTTTATATTTTAAAACAATTCAACATGGCCAACACTGTTAAATAAAAAGAGCAAGTATGAAATTCATGCAGCTCTCCTAATTGTTCTGTTTGAAGTTGGTTTAAAAGACGAAAATGAAAGGAAAATAAGGCTCTCCCTTTACTGTATATTCAAGCAGTACACGAAGTATCCTCTACTCATACTTCCTTTGAGGACACTAAAGTCTTGACTGTTATTAGAAAACCATTTAATTAGCTTCTATCCGAGTACGACATTTCAAAAATTAGTTTGAACTTGAATTCAAATATCACTTTTACTTTATATATTAGAAATGCAAGGGCTCTTTTGGCTTATAATGAAGAGTAAATTAAAACACTGAAAGAGAAAGGAAAACAATAGCTTATTGTAACCATAAATGCTCCCATGCTATTTACATTAACTCTGGGTTTTATCACTCTTTTTTTTTTTTGTCTTTTTTTTGTTCTTTCAACATGCTCTCAGTCTGGCACTTAGAAAAAAAATGTGGAGAAAAGCTCTTTTGTTTATTGGGCTTTTGTTTGGTGTTAAAAAAAAAAGATGTCCAACATATCAGAGCACTACATGAGCTGATTGAAATTCACAGATTTACAGAACAGTTTATCATAGCGCTCTCTCTTCTCTCCCCCTTCCACTTAGCTTAGAGGTCATGGCGCTGCGTGAGGAAGGGCCTCGGTCATTAATCAATGTCCGTTTCTCTATTCATGCTGCATTTTCAAAATCCCTAAATCTGCCTGAACTTTTCATTTTGCAAAGAAGAAAAAAAATCACATCCCACAACACATTAACTCGGGACTGTGCGTCTTTCTCAAACTCGGTCATAAGCAAACTCAGAGAGATTGTCAGCAAATTCTGGTCAAGAAGCCAACCCCAGCAACCCGTCCCATAGGAGTAACACTAGCTTATATTCGGAGGTGCTTGATTGTGCCTCCTTTCACACTCTTCCTTTGGGACGTCACAGTAACACCACTGCTGACCCTAGATGGAAATATCGCACCATGCTGCTTTCTAATTTCTTTGCGTCACGTCTTCTCGTTTTCCCAGGATACTTAGCGGTATCCGTCCTGTTCTCACCTGCTCGTGGGTGACCGGGATGAGCCGCTGCTTGGACAGTTCCCTCAGCGTGTTGACGTCCGTCCTCATGTCCAGCTTGCAGCCCACCAGGACCACTTTGGCGTTGGGACAAAACTCCTGCGTCTCACCCTGCCACTGTGGACAGATTAGGACAGGATACAAGAATTACAAGTCAATTTAACACTCAAAAGTCATAGGATCCGCTTCTTTAACAGAAAATGATCCTTCCAAAAAAGATGAGTGGATGGATTACTTTCACCTATAAACTCGACATGTGCCTGCACCAAACACTAAAAAGACATTTAATCTCATTTATCTGGGTTTTCCCTATATGCTTATTTAGCTTTATTCCCACTGACATCACTCTTTGTGCTCTTTTGGCATGAAGTCTTATCACACTCAGGGGTCTCAGTGCGCACCAGAGTTTGTTTTACTGCACCAAACTTGGGAAGTATGAATGCACCTATATGCTGTGAATGAGAACATTTGCCAACAAGGAGCTTCCAATGAGTAATATTAAGTTATATCAAGTGTGTAATTTAACCACATGATGAACATTTTCAGAATGATAATGCTTTCATATATTACTACAGCTATACTACAAAATAATAGCTGTATTATTACTGTATTTAAATTGTTGAATCAAAGTCCAAGTCTTCCACTCTTCAGTATTACACCTACAAATTATGAAATTATGTTTTCCTCCATTTTTTCATTTGGTGGATTAGTCCTTTCATGTTCGTTTACCTGATCGTAACCACGGTAACAAATGCCATAGAAACAAAGGTCTTTCATTAGCTCTGGGCGCTTCACTGTAGAAAGTAAATTCAATTTAATTTCATCCTAACCTTTTAATGGGTATTCTTTGAAGTATTGCTTTTGTCTATTGCAGGTTCCTCACCTCCCTTCAACGGTCTAAGGTCATCATACAACCAGCCTTTTCAGAGATATAACAGCATTTGTTATAATAAATTAAACTTAATGTATTTGTTGCTGCTTGTAAAATAAATGAGACATGGGTTTAAAGTAAATCCATTACATTATTGGAGCTGGTTTATTTGAGCTTCCTGCAGTATCCGTTGACATCACACACGCTACATCCGTCAACAGATCTATTCTTGGATGTGTACAGAAAAAGGTTGAGCAGCCTTCCTTTTCAAAACCACCCTGAGATTAAATGTCACTTGTGAAACTCAGCTGAATCAACAGTAAGACAAATACAGTACTGAAATATTCCCCATGCCAAGAGCAGACTGTCCATTCTTCAGCTTTAAAAACAACCTTTGACCCTTCAGGCTCCATGCTTACTCTTCCAATAATATCCAATCAAAAGCTTTGATTGTTTAACCTCCTCTCCTCCCCCAGCTGTCATTTAGTGACCCCAACGACCCGCTCATCCCTGGAGGTCAAGAGTCTAATTTGGTATGGTGATTGTGCAACAGGTTTTCCATGTGCCCCCCGAACCTCAGAGACCGCCAGGGCGACAGCCGGGGTCGGAGGTCACGGTGGACCCCTACCAAGGGATTCATGGGAAAAGCAAAAGCTTGAAGGTGGCTCTGGTTCCTTCTGTTGACAGAGTGCACTGAGGCTTGTGAGGCATTCGGCGACTAAAAAAAGGTGTCTCGGGTTAGGTCTACAAAGTCTGCAAGGGGCATTTTACCAGCTCTCATCAGACCGCTAAACACGTCAACAGGCCGGCCGTGGGAAACGTCCATCAGCCGCAAGGAGCTCGGTTCAAAGGCAAAAAAACACACACATGGCTTCAAGATGAGAGAGCGCTGAAGGCACAGACTGGTTTTACATGACACACAAGCCCCAATACAAGCCTGTTAAGATGGGTGTCTCCACGCACACAAAAGGTAATTCCCAGCATCTGTGGCACAGTCTGCTGCTTGCTGCAAAAACATTCATTCCCACACCAAACCAGTGCGATGGCTCACTGTCAAAGGCAATGTCACGCCATGGGAACAACAGGCCATGACTATAGACAAAAGATTTCTAATCGAAACCCCTCACAACTTGAACGGCTCGACTTGAGATTCTCCATGTCTGGACTGTTTTGTTTTGTTTTTTGTAGGTCAGTGCATTCCAATGAGCAATGAAACAGACAGAGGCTTATAAAACTTCACAAGGATAACATGAGGGATTATAAATGAGGAAAGGAATGAATTTATCTCGATAGCAGGGCAGATGGTGCACTTCAAAAAGTCTCCTCGTATGACTCTGAGAAGAACTTTTAGAGGAGAGAGAGCACACCCCAAGCGGCTTTCTAGATCAATTCCTCAGTCTGAGACACAGTGTTTTGATTTGAGTATTTATTATAGAGTGTAGCAGTGCTGTCTTAACCTTAAAACTAGTTTTAAGACTAAAATGCCTTGAAATGAGGTGCATTCTTTCCTCTTCTTTTGATCACTGAAGAGCCAGCATTTTTTCTAATAAACGACCAAGACCACAACTGATTTATTTATTTATCAGTGTAATTATAGTGATTTGATAGAGTTAACTTCAGATGCAAGCAGGAGTCTTTCTCATTTCTAGTTTGATTTTTCACCACTAATCATAATAAGTTCATCATTGGTAGTGAGCTTGGACGTGTAGTGGTTGGATTTACATTTGTCTCTCATTCCTAAAAGGCAATTTTGCTTGCTTCAAATATATACAACCAATGAAATATAATGATATAAAACAAAGCACTGGATAATCATTTTATTTATTCCACTTCACTTTGTTCTTAAAACAGCTGTGTGGCTGATTTGCGTATCTGATAACCCTCCGAGCTCCAGAGCATCTCCCCTCATTCTCCTCTCTGACCTCGTATCCATCAGAGGCCCTGAGGTTAAGTATCTATGGACATTTTAAACCAGAACCAGAGGCCTTAACCTTTGTACTCATTGTTGCCCCATTGTTATCCTGTTGCTGGCACTGAGTGGATACTAAGTGAGATTCTGAATGAGACAAAAGGGACGCTTTCTGCAGCTGTAGTATCACACCAAGGATATTGGATCTGTTTTGAGAAAGGAAATTAAATGGAAAAGAAAAAAAAAAACCACTCACCTTTTTTATGACACTGTCCAGGGTCTCGGGACGACTGATATCGAAGCAGATGAGGACAGCATCCGAGTCGGGATAAGCTAGCGGCCTCACATTGTCGTAGTAAGAGGAACCTGTGGACAGACAAAAGCATATGGCATAAGGTCATGGTGTTTGCTTCATTTAACATCAGGAGGACTTCTCTTCCAACCGCATGTGTCACGAGGCAACACGGAGCTCACTGTAAGATGATCTAAAGGCCATTAATGACATGTATTCGAGCATGGTTAAGATATAAAACCTGACAGATGCAAATGAGTTAAGTGAACATATATTTGTCCCTTGTGCAAGCAGACAGCAGCATTTTTTTCATAATAGAGCTTCAGGAACAACAGCTAGTCGAAAGGCACACTGAATTATAGTCGTCTGAAGAGTGGTGGACTTGTGCACACAATCCATAATCAACTTGAAACGACAGCCAACGCCAGCACAAAGGCCAAACTAAAGGTTGAACCCCTTAATTTTCTCCTCCGACTGTCTCTCTCACGGTCCCTGTTTAACATCTGATATTTTATTCCTCGACTCACACGCTCCAGCTTTTTCATTCCCGCACCTTGATCAAATTTGAAGGCAGAGTGGCGCCTCGGTACTTTCACAAGCCATTCGCTAACACAGCTCTTGCTCTCTTACTGCTCTCATTAGGAGCCTTGTAAAAATATCTGGGTTTTCGAAGAAATGTCTGTGGCTGTGGGCATCCTGCCTCCTGAATCCCACAGGAGGAGGTACAGGCTTGAACTTTGAAATATAATGGCACTTTGGCTGCATAGATTTCCACATATTACTAAACAGGTGCATCTATCCGAGTCCCTGACTGTGGCTGAATATCAGACACATGCAATCTGTGCGTGATTGTAACAATAATATATCATCGTTGCGCTTGTTGTTGCCCTGCCTCGTACTAGACGCCACACAATGAGCAATCAGGCTGTTCAAGCACCACATGCCTCACTATACTGGGCTAAATGGAGTCAGCACAAAGGAGCTAAAGCCTGTTTCAGCATCTCTATGTTCCCTTTGTCAATGCAGCAATGAGTATGTGACAATAGACGCACACGGCCCCAAGCCCCGGTCTGTCAGCTGCTGTTGTGCTATGGCCCTCCCGCTCCCCTCCGAAGAGCACGCAACAGGCAGCCAGCACTGAGAAGATTGATGCCTTTTCATACTCCAAGTTTTTTTTTTTTTACTATACTTCACGACATACACAATCCTGCCTTGTAATTGAATCTTAAAAGTATTGTTTCCAACCACAGTGAAGTCATCTACTCAAACATCCTCCTGCTCTGCTGAGTGATGATAGGACTCAAGGGATCTCCAAATATGAGTGAGAATGACACAGACAGGCACTTAATATCCCGAACACCTCGTTAAACAGTAAGAGTGAATAATGTGAACTAAGAAAACAATTTTGCTAATGTAGAAGGAGGCGAGGGGAGGTCAAGGAGATGATTTGCAGATCTGTACCAGGTGATGTAGAAGGGCCAGAGCGCAGGGCAGTGAAAGAACAAGTACATAATAAAACAGTAAGTGGAGTGTTAGAGAAAACTATTTATGAAAATTAAACATCACATATCTAACATTTGTTACATACTCAGACAGATATTTATCCTTATACGGAGTCTTATTTAGAGAATGAGGCAGTTAACCCTAGGACTGCACACAACAAATAAACAAGAACTAAATGTAATGATTGATGATGATGGTTGACAAAATGAATGATGAATCAAATTGTGGCTCTGCCCTAGTGACAGATCGCAGTCCACTAAGAGTAAGTAATTATGATTTTAAGATAATTATAATTTGAAAGGACTGTTTATTTATGAGTGATCAAGAGCTAATGTGAAATACAGATGTTTTTCCGTTTCTGAGTTTAAAAACTGTGTACTTCTCGGGTGAGGTTCAAAATTGTTGGTTTATTGTTGGTTGATTTTCTAAATAATAAAAGTTGACCAAAACAATATGTGTTATGTCTTGCACTGCACTGAATGGCATCACATATTTTATGGACCAATTTAGCAGCAGTATATACTTTATGCGCTGGATTGTCTGGATTCGTCATACTCTCAGCCGTCAGTGTTAAAACAAACCTAAACTTTGGGCCAATAACAACAATTTCATCTAAGGTGACATCATCCCTTGCTGTCTGTTTTATTCATGCAAGTTTGTTTCTGTTTGTTCTGCTGATGGAGCACAATATCACACTTGAACACAGTATGTCATCCCTAAAACTGCTCTGTCACATGGGTGCTAAGTCCGAGAGTCAGCAGAGTACACATTGTACAAAGGCGAGCCCTGATTGGTAGCGGTCACACATGAGGAGCTGCAGCTGCTGAAGTCGGTCTTTAGTATGTATCACGGTGCAGCAGACCTGCTCCGAGGCTGGAGAAGAAAGAGACAGGACCGGTGGGGGCGGCGAGGGCACAGTGGAGATTTAATGACTTTGACACCGGAGAAAGGAGTATGGCATACGGGCACAGGACGATGAGAAACAACCAGGGAATTAGCACAGAATTTAGATGAAGGCAAAGTTGGGACAATAGCACCTTTCAAAGCTCCTTTGGAGGATTTTTGATGTAATATGTTCTCCCAGTATCCAGTCTCAAATAGTCTGGGTCCCATTAATGAGGAGGAGAATGAGACAGCAAAAAAGTGATCCTATTTGAGCTTTCATGGAGAGTGCTGGCATTCAGGAAGAGTCCAGAGTCAGGAAGAGTCCAGTATATACATGTCATACAAGGTCAGTAAATAGCCTTTTAAAAGCCAGAAGAAAAAAACAAAACATGCCCAATACAGTGGTTTTGTCCCTTTGGTGGCACTTACCCATTATGAACCCAAAACACAGAGGTAGCTCAGCCAGGAAGAGCCCTGACTGCACAATGTTTACACACAACTACTTTTTAAACTAAGCCTCAGTGTGTCAAATACTAGTAGGCTACTAATAATATATTGTCAGAACATAGTTTAATTTAAGTATTGTGTAAAAGGCCTCTACATTATCCATAATCCACTAGAATCAATCTATTCGAATGATTGGCAGGTCATGGTCGAGGCGGGCCTTGTCACAGTGCAGCATTTCCAACTTCTGGCGCCTTGAGCGACAAGGCGGCAAGCTCAGCACTTTGGCAAAGTCAGGGAGAGAGGTCCTCAGAGGGAGAGAAACGGAGGGAAGTGATGTGTTTAAAATGAGCAGAGCAGGCACAAATAAAAGCCAATCACCATAACAATCACGAGCACCAATAGGACTAGTAGAGAGGAAAAAAAAGTCCTGATTGTAAAATATATCACCCCCACTGCCTGAAATGCACTCACCTCCTGCCAGGAAAGAGACAGGGCTTGAGATAAAAGAGGATAGCTGTAGAGCATAGGTAATGAAAGCACTGGACTCAGCAGGACAGATCAAATAAAAAGGTATGAGAGCTCACATTGGCTGTTGGCGAAGCTGGCCTGTGCCCATTCACTGTGAGCTAGAACAAAAGGTCAATTGAATTTCAGACAGAGTCACAAAAAGATGGATGGGGCCGGACAGTGAGGGGGGCCGGCATACAGTCTGACAGGAACCACTAAAAAACTACAGTGCCCGGTAAGGAGCGGGACCCCACCGAGATGTGCCAAGCACGACTGGCAGAATTTAGTCATTGTGGACCTGTGTTTAGGGGTAAAAGCAGTCAAAATCTTTACTCAAGTACAAGTTTGGTTGCTTTAAAATAGAAACTGATCTGAAACTGATTTGGAATGGGCATCCAGGCTTGCACTGAGACCCTCCTTCTCCCATTCAGAGGATATAGAGTAACAGCATAGCATATGAAGAGGCAAAGAGCGAAGTGATCCATGTGGATTCAGAAGGACACATGTAAAAACAAGGTGTTAGTCTAGCTGACAACATGTGTCCAGACAGCAAAATGAAAAGAGAGACACTTGAAATGCAAGGTCTTAGTTCCTAGTACACAGTCTACAACCCGACTCCTATGCCTTTCCAAACAGCTAATGAGAGCAAAGCCACGCTGCTACAGCACACCGCTCCACTGAGCAGAGGTGACGGAGGTGGGAGGGATGCGGTCTGAGCTGTCAATCGAACGTCATCAAAAGGACAGAATTATCCCACAGGACGTAATGAAGGACTGCAACTCAGTGAAGCAGTGATGTACAAAATAATAAGGCAACTTCCCCAAAGGGACAGTCTATCAAAAGCACAACAAGTCTGCATCTTCATCCAAAACTAAAACTATTGAGGAAAAACAATAATAATAAAAAGAGTTATAATAAAGCCTTCCAGTCTCTAATGTAATAATTTGCATCATCGCAGCAGGAAGTTCCCTTTTCTCTTTGTGTTTATAGCATTTGCTCATTGCAAACACAGCTATAAAGCAAACCATTAAGAGTGAGGGGAAAGAATTGCCTTGAGCCTCTCTGATGTCTTCATGCGCATATGGCAGCATAAGTCAACAGCAACTAACTGCCTCATTAGGACACAGACACTATGAAAAACGTCCAAACACAAATAAAGAAACAAGAAAACAAAACTTCCTTAAATGCCACCAAGCCTTTACTGCGACTGAGTTAACTACAGTCAAACACATTTAAAACCCTAAAAGCTACGTCGTTTTTCTTCTTTCTCTTGAAATCCGCCCTCAAAGCAAAGGCAAAACATTTCGGGCTGGGGCGGCTGAGTATCGTAGCAACCTGGACGGATGCAAATGGCCTCTTTGTAAGGGGCCTGAAAGGAAGCAAGGAGGGAGCGAGCAGGGAGCGAGGGGAGCGCAGGCTAATGACTCCAGTGCGTTGATGATTAGAGGTGACTAAAAGGAGACAAGAAGTGCTCCATCCCTCAAGAGGTTGGCCAGACATCTTATTTCTGAAGGTCTAGTGTGTGCAGTCTTCAATCAGAGCTGCAGACAAACACCGGAGGAGGCAGAGGTTCCCTGGGCCACTCAACAACAAGGTTTTATTAGCCTCAAAAATACTGTTCAAGACCCAGTAAAAAGTTCAGTGCAGACTATCTTGTGTAAAACAGCACACTTGATTGCATTGTTTTCAACTCACTCTAAGGGTGAGTCAGCAATGCGCAGTTTAGAGAACCAGTGGCACAGGTTTTATGTTAAGACTGCTATGGGACCACTAGGCTTCCAAAACTTCTAATTAATACAATCAGTGCAAGTGTGTATAACATAAACAGTATTTGCATTCATTTTTTTCATCATATGACTGCCCCAGAACCTAATATTAATTTGTATAAGCACTTCAACATTGAAAAAAAATTATATCTCTCAAAATGCACCAATGGTAACACATAAGAAACAGTGGCGTCTGAAATAACCGATGCGTAAATGCACATATATCTATACAGTAATTATAAAAGGTATTGTCTGCTTTGGACACAGCCAGCCTCTTGGTAGAATGAACTTAAAGATCGGCAGAATGGCTTTGTGATAAAGTTGTTATAAATTATGTTACAGAATAGATGCACTAAAGCCCCAAGTCCCCCATTAATTATATTCAAGTCTGCCCCACAGCACTGTATGTTTTCAGAAGGTAACAAGGATTCCTTAATAGACTATACAAGTATTCATTTTGATGACCATTTCTGAATCCCTTTACTTTGTTATAATTTATAAAACTGGGAGCCTGTGAGGTAGTATTACAATTTAAATTTACAGATTACATCATCAAGTGAAAGGGAGGCCTGATTTTATTCAACACAAAGAAGCAAAAGACAAAAACCAACCATTAATAGCTTTGAACATGCCATTTGTACAAGTGTAAAGGCTGAATGAGACAAGCTCAGATTGAGGCTGCCCTATGGAGCGGTGGGGGGCTATCTATGGTTGCTTTTGACACATAGACCTTTGAAGCTCAGTTCATATAACCCCCATCACACAACCGCACACACTTAAAGATAAAGCTGTTGATCTCTAATAGAGATGGTTGTGTCAGGTTTTCAAAGGTATTACCACACAGCTGGGACAGTGGAGGTGACACCAGGTTAAATGGCCATTAACCTTCGCGTCTGTAGCCTTCACGGGATGGATATCGATCAAAGCCCCCTTGCGCTTCCCCCCCGGAGGAAGTGCAGCCTTTGAAGGGCGTCAAGCACCATCTGAAGAGTTAATACCTGTGTGTCGTCCAATTGCGGGTTGAAAGACGGGGCCGGACACGACGCTGACAGAAACAAAGAGGCATTGCTGTCCGTCTGTCGTCTGCACCGGGAGAAGTATGCCCACATTCAGCTACTCCTCAACCCTACCGTCTCTTTTATAATCACAGACTCATCCCGCTGGAGAAATAGCTGTGCATTTCATCTCCCATTGTTTGATCTCTGTGTCTGTTTGAGGGTATGGTTCGTGCTACACTCAGCTTTAAAAGTGCTGCTTTTGTAAAACCATTCACTCCCTTGGTTACACATAAAATATCAATCAGTACTCTCTACTATCGTAACAGTCTATACTTTCTTTACATTTCTGGTTGAGGCACAGAAGAATCCCTTGTCTTTTAGGTTCAGATAAAAACGGGATGATAAATTTATTAGTAAGGAGTTTGCTGTGACAAACTATGAACAAAGTGAGTTTTTAAACAGTGCTCGGGGTTTTGTGGCATACATCACATTTTCACAAAAGTGCAAACTAAAAAAGCCAATTGTGCAGGATTTAGTGGCTTCTAGTGGTGAGACTGAAGCTTGCCAGACTCACAATCAGGGCTATTGTTGCACCACACTGGTCCCTTATTGCCATAATAACGTTCCACCTTGAAACACAGATTTTACTTATTCAACACCTGGAAAGAGGAAAATCCTATCTTCTCCTTAGCAGCTTTTTTTCTGATTTTAGCTTGTTTTAATGAAAGAGTCAATGAGTGGGGGGTCTCAGCTTGATGTAATGACTTTTCATAACGAATAATCACTCAATTTAAACCTATGAAAACAGAATCTGTATTTTAATTGGCCTATCAGATTCTTTTAATAGTATTTACTTCAGAATGGATAAGATATTTAGGAAACAGATAGCTGACTCCATTTGTCATAAAAGAAACTGAAAGTGCAGTAATTGCTTGTTAACTTCAATTTCCCTTAAGAGGCTTCTGAACAAACCCAAGCAGCACTGAGTTTGCTCTTTGTTTTGCAGCACAATTTTAGCTGCCTTTGAAGATATGCCGAATTGTTTGAGCCTTCTGCCAACTTCAAAACACCCACTTTTATTCCTCAAGTGATGATTGCCATATGACAATGAATTCAGCTCAGAAAAAGCTTCAAATCTTTTTTTCCAAATTCCACCGGCTGCCTCACATTCAGTCTTCACTTTTAGTCATTTTCAACCGGTAATACACCAAAGATGACATTCCTCACAATCTCATCACTGCTCTTTGAGAAACTTGAGGAATTTTCATTAAAACTTGTAATAACATTGACTGCTCTATCCGCTGCTTTCTATTGAGAAAACCTTGAGAGTGGTTTCAGAGAAAATCTACAAAGTGGAAAAAAGCAGAACCGTCTTTCGTTCAACCACTGAAAATCATCACGGCTATCACGGTGCTATCTATCCTGCAGCCCACTCTGAAGCCCCCCAGTGAGGCCACCGCAGAGACATGGCACCACTTCAAGAGCAATTCCACTTCCACAAAAGCAGCAGTGAGAAAGGGCGCACATTGTATCTTGTTTATAAATAAAGTCATCCATAAATGATGGGATCCGTCGGGTGTCTGTGAGCGAGATGCAGGTGGGGGGCTGGAGGTGAAAGACGGCCCCTTCTTCCTGTATCCTCTTACACTCCAACGGATGATGCTGAGAGGGGTTTAGCTCACTGTGGAGGTGGGGGGCCACAGGGACCAATTGCTGGCCCTGGGAGCTGCAGAATCCAGTCAGTGCAGGCCGTTTGAAGTGGACTGATCAAAGCTGGCGCTGCATCGGGTTCTGTTGCACTCGGCAAAGGGAGCGGACCGCCACGACACTGGACTCTAACAGAGAGACAGTTCCCTGGGTGGGTTTCCTGTCTGTCCCAATGACTGAGGCATTCACTGCAGATGAATGAGAGGCTGTCTGCTGCAATGTCAGGCGGTGTAACTGGTCTCTCCTGTCTTCTTAAAGCTCATTTCCAAAATTTAAGCTGCAAAAGTGTAGCCCATCATGTTTATAGATAAAAAATGAGTTTGTTTATGTGGTGTTATGCACAGTTTGATTTGTATGATTTGACCAAAGATCTATGGAAATAATTATACTTGCAAAATGTTTTTATTCAGTGTTTTAACATATACCTAAAAACAGTTAATACATAATAAGTGTAACTGCATGATAAGCCTTCTTGTTGATAAGACAAAAGTTCAAATTAAACATTAAATGCCTGCTACTGCTTTTTGTCAAAGATATCCAAGATTTTTTTTTTTGCTGCTATTAAAAATAGGTAATAGATTAAAGCTGTATTGTCCAGTCATTGTAATTTGTCTGATGCTGTAAAGGCCACCAACTAGGCAACCAATATTTACAGTTATGGGTCAATATGATGAGTTAAATACATAAATCTAAAACCAGGACAAAGTTGTATTCTAACTGAAACCTTAACCCTCAACTCACACAAAAGTATCACCTATTTTTTCAACTAACTTGATAAAGGCATTAACTGGATAGACATCAAGGGGACACAAACGGGATGACACAGAGGAAAAAACATCTTGTCCAGGACTGAAACTGCTCTTCTTATATCGTACAAGGTATGCTCCATCAATTTAGCCTTCGAGGTAAACAGAAATTTATTGTCCAATGACACAAAATACTACTAAACTATAGCTTAGTTCTTGCTTAAAAGCCTTAATTGTAACTATACTTTATTACACCTGTTCCCTTGCCCAAACTCTATAAAGGATGGACGACTTCCTGCTGTGTCAATGGATGCTTTACATATCACGTAAAAAAGTCATAAATCATGTTCCTGGGTCAGCGCAGCAGACATAGGTCAGGTTCAACACAATTGCCCACACTTCCTCTTTGTGTGAAGGCACTGCATTAAAACAAGCCTAACAACTGTTTTGCATGGCCATATGGAGCTACGTGTTCAGCATACACCCAGCGTAACACAGTTGGACTTTGTGTGCTCCCGTCCCTGAGGAGCAGAGTGGGTCAGGTCCCAAGGGTGCTGCAGCCAGCCCACACTCACGACACAAAGCCTGGCGGGGCAGGACAGGGGGCGGGGGGTGGGAAAGCGCAGATGTACACTTCTGTCTCCTCCGTCTGTCCCCATCCGCTGTTTTCATTCTGCTGAACACTTGCTGCTCTTATGGCATGCTCTAAGCACAGACCCCCTCGATGCCCCCAGTCTATTTGACCATTGGTGGTAGCGGGGGCAGCTGCTGAGCTTTCCAGCCTCATTGTGACCGACCCCCACCCCGGCGCCCCCCAGCAGCCCCTATTACGCCTCTGGTCAGCTGAGCAACAATGGGACGGGTCAAAAGGGCAGAGCTGTTTGGATTCCCCTACATTAACGGGATGAATCACACGCATGCCAACACACATGTACAAGTCGTCAGCAACACGGGAGTCTCTGTCGCCTCGTTTACACAAAGAAGAACAGTCAAATTCAGCTTGGTTCATCACACATTCATTTACAATAGTCAGAAGTTGGGTAGGGCATCACAACAGCAGTAGCCTCCCATTGGACAGCCTCCATTGTTTCTATTTTTCTCCATTACTTCTTTAAGTATAATAAGTAGGGAAGTAAATCGATTTAAAACTAACTAACTAATTCAATGTCAATTGAGTGTTTTTTTGTTTTTTTTAATGCACTGAACCAAAAAAATTAACGCAAAACACACTAACACACTGATTTTACCAGCCTTAATAATAAGCAATGTTTTTGTAATCTTCAAACAATGGAAATCCCTTTATTCAACACCTGTGTCCCTCTAGAACGATGTGGAAATGCATGTATATGTCAAAACATTTCTTTCAACCTGTTTTTCACCATTTTCCTTTTTTTTTTTTTCCAAGGAAAGGACATTTTTAAGCCTCTAAGCCAGTAACAGCTTTCAAAAATACAGCAAAACTATAATACAGCAGCTCGAGCTCATTCATGACCTTATCTATTGATAAGTACTAACAGAGGTTTATTTAAAGTCATTTGCATGGAAATCCTACTCATTATGCCCTAAGCTTCAGTAGGATAAACTCTGTTGGCCCAGTGTATGATGTTATGTTATTTTAGTCCCAACTTTATCGCCTTCTAACCTATACACCCAGTAGTACAAACTCAAGTCAAATCATGCATTTTTATTCCAAACTGTACAGTCGGGAGCTGAAAAATAGTATAATACTTGGTAGAAACAAGGCTAAGGTAGATTTAATTCAATTCAGTTTTGATTATATAGTGCTCAAGGGGACTAGCAAGAAAACTCCAACCAAGGAGAGTTAAAAACACAGTCTATAACAGCCTTGTTTGATTGATTTTATCGATCTGAATCGATCAAATCTGTCAATGTGAATTGACTAATAAAAAATAATCAGGAATGGATTAAAAATGGGTCAGACAAACTGTTCTGTAAATAATTGTGCATTTATGTGGTTAGCTGCTTTCTGCACTTGCCTTCCTTGTGAGACGTGTAATTCATCACATCTAAACTGTATTCAGGACTGGACTGAGAAAGAGATTATGAAGAAATATGAGAAATATCTTCATAAAATGATACATCCATAACATTACATATTGTTCCGATGGATAACATTTTCATTTGGAGCTTGCCAACACAGCGTTTAAAATCTTATTCTGATCCTATTCTCCTCTTCCAGTAATCACTCTATTCACTTTTCACATCAGAAAGAAATTCAAAATGAGCTTGTCAAATATCTTTTTGATTCAGCCTGGTTAATGTTCATATTCAAACCAAACACTTGCAGATACATACAGCCTCCGAGAAGTGGCCGTGGACATGCTATTTAAGTAGATTATACACTTCTGCCTAGATCTCAGCAGTAAGATGACAGTGGAGGGGGTGAGATGAGATGTGGTGGTAACTATGGTCACATATAGTATTCAGGCTTCTCTGAGAAAGCGATCAAAAGAAGTGAGACCCTCCAGGGCCTCCCAGAAGTGCTTGTTTTCTCGTTTATGGATGGCTGGACATGTAGGCTACTCAAGACAGTTTGCATTATCTGCGACGTAACAGTGGCTCATGGTTTGGTCCAGGTGCAAGTCTCCATGTATGAGCAGAGGTGTCTGTGTTCCACTGAGTCTCAGAGGAACAGCATATATTCACTGTGGTAATTACAGCCTGTGTGTTCCTGTCAGCTCGACTGCCTTTCACACCGCACTCCTGCCTACCCCCTGCTTAACACGGCCTCTGACTGTTGGTGACCTCAATGCAGCGCTCCAGCGGACGCCTTGACTAATGGGCTATCAGAAACACTGAACATCGATGAGGTAAAAAGAAAAAGATGAGAATAAATAAGAGAACCAACATCCTCCATTTCCAGGTGCATTAGACAATGTTTCTTTTCTTTTCAGTGGGTTTTTATGAGCACTTAAGCTACCAGAACATATGGAAGGCCATTAGATCTTCACCTTGTTGACCAGTTCTGTAAAATTAAGCTCCGCAAAGTGCACAGCTCCAGGGATGAGACACAGCTGCTTGCATCCTCTAGAAGCAGACACGACTTTCCCAAAATGTCTCGCTCACCCACTCAGAGGGTCAGCCAACGACGGGCCGCACTCTGAATGAAAGTGCCATCAAAAAGACGGTGGAAATGCTGCAAGAAAATGTCTTTAAATCTTTTAACTCTTTAAATTGTTTTCTGTGAACCTGAAATCTGTTTTTTACAGTCGATTTTTTTTTTTTTACTT
This sequence comes from Rhyacichthys aspro, assembly GCA_036850595.1. Taxonomy (NCBI): domain Eukaryota; kingdom Metazoa; phylum Chordata; class Actinopteri; order Gobiiformes; family Rhyacichthyidae; genus Rhyacichthys; species Rhyacichthys aspro. Next base: position 11,745,206 of record CM072155.1, read on the forward strand.
TGTCCTCCTTCAAACCTTGCATTTCAATCCATCTTCTACCTATATGGACAGATGTCACCAGCTTGGCTTGCTGTATGCACATCTGACACTCAAAACTATTCAAAGCCAAATCACACATTGCCATTCCTGTTCTATAAAAGTCTCCTCCCATCCAGTGTCTCCCACTTATGAGCCTGGCCACAATAGAGCTGATCAGTTCAAGTTTGAATAGGGCTTTACTTTATGCTACAATACTGCTATTAAAGTAAGTTTTTAAAGCTCATAAATACAGCATGTCCTCTGTAAAATCTCATTAGTGTTTGCAGACCACACTTCAAGACTGCGTCATATTGAAAGGAGATATAACTTGACACTGGACACTTTAAGTCCAATCCAACCATCAATGATAGACTCATGATGGACTTGCTAGCACTTGTCATATCTTTGTTTGCATTAAAGATATATATCTTCAACTAATAACATTAATGATGTGGCTAATAAGGTCAGACATGGTCATGGCTGCTTCGCTTCACTCTGTACATTTAAAATTAGACAAATATCTTGAAAGTATTACATGGCAAACAACAGTGAAACAATAGTATCACAAATCAATCATATTTTCTGGTCTGGAGCAATCAATAAAACCATTGGAAAACTGCCCACACTAAACTAATTACAATTTCTGCCTTAAACGAATCAAAATATTGAAACCGTAAGCCTACAATGTCCAAAGACTGACATAATTATCTATTTTGAAATTAAACATTGATTACAACTCGGCGGTTAATCCATGCATTTGTCTATTGTTTGGACACAAGCAGTTATTTGAGGCAACAACAAATCTTGCACTACCTTGGGCTTCTATTTTGCCCAAAGAAAAGCAGCTTTCAAAGTGTCAACAAACATTTTAGGTGGTTATGGCCCAAGGCTGGTGACAAAGAAAGTTTCAGAGTCGAAGCTCAGAGCGTGAGGCTTGCAAACAGAAGTTAAAAGGATGTTTTTCCCCGTCCTTTAAGGATAGTGATGAAAATAAACACAAGGTATATTTACAGACTATGGGTGGGTTTGCTTTTCCAACTGTGTCCCACTAAATGACACAATGAGCCAAGAGTCAATATTGGTGTTAAACTGAACACTCCTGTATTTCAACGTATTTTCAAATCTAAGAAAAGCAGCAGGATACACTTCCAGAAAAGAGTGCGTTCATCGATCTCATGCATGTGGAGGGCAGAGGTCTGTTGACTTAACTCTTGATCTGCTCCAGTTGGAGTTCACTCACTTTCTATTAAAGATTAATCAAGCAGAAAGTGTAAAATAACCATCAGACCATGTAAAGAAAAGGCAGTGTGTTTGTACAGGCCTCTGGATGCTCCACTTGGTCCAACGTGCACTGAATGTGGAGGATAAAGAGCATTAAGACACTAGGAATGTGGAGTTGGCATTCCTGGTGAGTAAGACTTAGTTTAAACACTGTATGGTCTTGGTCATGGTACTGAAACATGTGCTGAGTGACAGCTTTGATGTCAGGTGTGAAAGAACTAAACGTGTCCTCGATGTGTCACATGGCTTTCGTTGTCTTTGGTAATTCTTTATTGCAGTGTGTCGAAGGTGCGTATTGTATGACCATCACTAATGCATTCCTCAAGAGCGAGACAGAATAACAACAAAAGCGGAACGACGAAATGTTTAAAGCTGACATTTACGGTGTCTTTAAGAGGTTTTCCACTCGTAAGAATCATGATTTGTATTAAGAAATCAGTGTTTTTGCTCTATGTGATAAAAGGCTACCATCACAATCATCATTATTACTGTTTAGCCAAACAAAGGTTAAGTTTATGTGAATGTAAAACGTGTCTCTAAGTTTCAGTCTCATTCAGTCCCAGGACGACTTGAGCAGAATCGCTACGGCTGGTCATTTGTGATTAAAAACAGCATTAGATCTTAAAAAAAGGTTGGAATAACACCATTATTTTCGTCTTTAAAGTCAAATTCAATCTAATCTTAGGCTGCGAAAACATACAATAGCTTTGACAAAAGAGAGTCACAAAAGCCAACAAAGAAATACAAAAATGATTTCAAAAACCACGTACTAGTCATAGGTTTCAGTCTGAAAAGTGATGTTTTCCAGTAAGGATTTTTCTCAAGCTGACTGTGTGGTGCAGTTGTGCTCAAAACTGTAGCCAGTTCATGAAAGCTTTCAAATGTGTTGTGGTGAACATGCAGAGTCAGGCAGGTCTGTTGAAGCAAAAAACCTTCCACCTCACAGCAAGCGATGTGTTTCATGTTTTCAGCAGCGGCATTGCCACTTTGTTTTGAAACAAAAAAAAGTAGGGAGTTGACGTTGGAGAGGAAAAGGCAGACAAAAAAAAAACTCAATAAAAACTTCATTGAAAGTCTATCCAAGTATGAAACGTCACTAAATGGAGCGCGTATTGAAATGAATGATACGCACTCTCTGGGAAGCCAAAAAGGAATCCAGACTAAAATTACAGCAGAGAAGAAGAAAGCAAAACAAAAGTCCTATAGATTGCACACTCCGGTATGACTAAGAGTTTTGCTTTTCATGTGAGAATCAGGTCAGGCATTAGAGAAGAAAAAACAAAACTGACGTGAATGCACTGCTACAGAAACTTTGGGGAAACCCGAGCCTGTCATGACTTGGATTTGTAAGAAACAGCACACACACGTCTTAGTGGGGTATTAGTCTGAGGCCAAGGCTAAAAATGCAATCTTTCCCAGGCACTACTTCCATATCAGGAGCAGAAGAAGAGCGCTTAATGCCTGGGGCTTGGTTAAAAACCCAGACTGGCGGACTACCGATTGGCCCCATGAGCGTCGGAAGCAATCAGTAATGACCCTCATTGACTTTTTGACCACTTAACAGCCTGGTGTTGCTTTAAAAGTGAGTTAGGACAAGTATATGTGTAAGACAGACTAAGTAATCAATCACAAGAATTAAGTGGTTTTGTAATGAACTCAATTCCTCAAAAACTTGGTCCCAGGAAGTAAAATGACCTCTTGCTTAAAATATCCACCACAGCGTTTCTCTGGGAAAATATATTTTTTCATTTGCTAAACACATCAATAAACCTTATGTTAAAACTAAATTAATGATGCCAAACTAATCAAATGGTTCACTTCTCACGCCATAACAATTCATTTAGGGAGAATTATTGCAGCAAACAAATCTAACAGTGTTGGAGAAATGTGAACCAGGTCAGACGAAGGCTGTTTAAATAGCCTTTCCTCAAATAGCAATCAATAATGCTTTGTTAACATACGCCGACCGCAGCGTGCAGACCTTACCGTCAATTAACAGGCTCACAATGTCTTATGTGAAAAGCCTCGCGATGTGCTCAGTAAAAATAAGAGCTGTATCTGGGATAAAATGGATTGTGGCTCATGAAAAAGAAATGGACGGTTGACTGATGCAAATGTCAAGTCAAAATGAACTCCAGAGTGACTGTATTTGCATGGCCTCCAGAAATAGTCGAGGCTTGGTAATGAAGTCGCTGGACGTGCGGTTTGTGCCGTGGCAAAGAGCGGATGTGGATTATTAAAAAAAAAAAAAAAAAAAAAAGGCAACAGAACAAAGAGCAATGATGATGGTGGCTTCCATTTCGGGGGATCTGTGATCACAAAGGTCAACACTGTCAAGGCAGGTTGGAGTTTATAGATTTAAAGCTTATCTAGGTTTAACTTTGATATCGACAACAAAGATTACGCCAATTAGCTTTTGTAACTAAAATATCTCATTCAATCACTGACCAGTTATTTATCAAAAAACTAAAGGGCAGGAGACTGTATGTTCTCCTTATGTCTGCATAGGTGTCCTTGGGGTGCTCTGGTTTCCTCTTCCACTCAAAAAAAAAAAAAATCACAAAAAGCCCTTGAAAAAGAGATATGTAATCTCATTGGGGCCATCTTGGTTAAATAAAGGTCAAATAAAGAAAAGAAGAAGTTATAACACTGACATCACTGCCACATAGATACAAAAAAATGACCAAAATACAAGGTGGATACATATTTAATAAAAGCAGCAAAACACCAATGTTCTGCTAATTACTGAAAAACATACCAAAATCCACTTGATTGTGTGAATCTTAATTTAATTTTAATTTTAAAAAAAAAAGTGCAGTAAATCAATATTGTAAAATAAAAAGCGAATTCCAAAAATAGAAATGTTTCACAGTAAAAGACAATTAGTGAGAGAAAATATGAACATCTGTGTTTGGTGTGAATGAGAGAATCATGGCTTACCACACAAGTTGTCCCGGGGCTTGGGTGATGTCATGTTTGTTGTGAGTGTGTGTGGGGGGGTGGGGGCTCTTGGCTGAAGATTAAAGACTAGCACTGCCAAAGGTGGTTTAGGGTTTTAAAGATGGACACACGCACCACCACATTCCCACTACATCATCAGCTCTCACAGCCAAGAGATAAGGAACTGCTCTAAGTTGTGGCCCCCAAGGCTCAGCGGACCCCTGACTGACAGGCTCAAGCTGATTTACTTTTCAGCTTGACAAGGAAAAAACAACATGCTTTCTCTCAGTGACCGTGTAGCATTAAAATAACTGCCTGCCAGCGTGTCTCCCACAAGATGGTTTTAGATTTGGGAATGTTTATGGGAGCAGAGGAAATTCCCCCCGGGGCGGCTCCTGTGCTCAGTGGTCTGACTAGTCACCGGTCTGATGGGGGGCCAGTAGGAGCCTCTGGTCTTTACATGACGACATGCGCAGTCTCAGCTCACAGCAGTAAATCCATCCAACCTGACAGGCTCGGGATGAAAGTAGAGCATGCAAAGGAAGCAGTCCGAGCACAAGAATGCCATTGATGCTACTGCTGCATACCTGGCAGCCAAAAGCATTCAAGAGAAAGGAAAGAATGTGCACTGAGGCCGATGTGGGCAAACCTATTGTCCAGACAAATATGGTGCATCTTTTTGATGTGCTTATTTTGGCCCCAGGGCTTTTGCATTTGCAATCCAGGGAACAATCACAGTCTGTGTTCACATTGTATACAGCATATTTCTGAAATGAAATATTCAAGGCCACCAAACCTGCCAGGGAGAATTAATAAAACATACAGGTTTAAAATGAAATCCAATTTTTTTTCATCGAGATGGCAGCATGTTGCCAATGACAGCTGCCTCTAAAAAAAGGGGGAATGGGAAATGTTTTTCACTGAAATGTGTTAAATTTATGTCACTTTACTATAGCTTCATAAAAACACACAAAGGAGGCAGAAGCAGATTGATGAGACGTGATTATGGCTGAGTGTCTTTTCAAAGTGAAAGCAAATTGCTAAATAACAGTGCGTACGCTTCATAATTCACCAGTGTCAGAAAGGCATTGAGCATTTTCATAACAGTTCAGTGAAGTTTTGACACCCCTAGTTTTAGTGAATTCTGTTGTTTTGACCTCAATCTACTACAAATGTGGTTGTGATTAGAGAGATAAAAAGAAATCACAAAAATGTCCCAATAAAGCCAACTAATAAATTGAAAAACAGATGAATGGCTTACATTTATGAGTCTGGCACAGTGCACTCTTCCTAGATACATAATTTCAAAACCCACAGTCGAGACATCCAATCATTTATTGTCCTTAAGGCTTATCCTGCAAGGGGCTAGAGCCAGTCCCAGCTGATTTTAGGGCGTGATGCGGGATACACCCTGGACAATCAGCAGTTAATTACAGGTTTGACACTAAGAGACTATGCACTCTCACCTTTACGCCTTTAGGCATATGAGTCATCAATTTAAGTAATATATGACTTTTAAAAGTGGGAGGAAGGCTAACCTGACTGGACAGTGGGAATGCTAACCCTCAGCCTAAACCTAATGCAACTCTGACAACTTATGTAAAGACTAAAATCAATCACATTCGCAGAGAGCATGTTTGGTCAGGACAGTCACACAGTTGGAGCCTTTACTAGCCCATCCTGTCTGAATTCTCCATGCCCTCATCCCCCCACCCGTCCCACATGGTCGCCTGACCCCGAGCCAGAGCATGGGAAGAGGCAGGCACACACACAAAAACACACACAGGGGACAGTAGAGCCAGAGGAATGCAAACACAAGACACACAGACAGAGACTGGCACCGGCGTCACCAGCAAAAACAACAATCAGAAATAGCAGATGCCCCCTTAAACTATAAAAAACAAAAACAATCCATCACCAGTTGGGCTTAGGTCAAAGCAATTTGTCAAGTGGGATGACTTGTGGAAAAACTTGGAGAAGAAAGGAGTTGGAGACAGTCCTCCCACGGTCGCAGCCAGGCAGGGACAGGCACCAGGGATTGATTTTGATGTCAGCTTTTTGAAAGAGACGCAGACAGACAGAGATATGAAAAAGTCTTACCTGACGTGTCCCACATATTCAGCTCGATGCGGTGCTTGTCTATCTCAAAACTGGCTGTGTAGTTTTCAAACACAGTGGGCACATAGGTCTGGAACAAACAAAAAAAAGGCACTCAGTTTACAAGAAGACAGCAAGTCAGACAATGGTATGACTCCTATGGGAAATATGAGAGAGATGCTAAGAGAAATTAAGATGCATCTTAAAGTTTTATGGGCAAATAACAGCCACATAAAAGTCTATAGGACATAACAGGGTTGTTAAAGACTCTTACAGGCATTAATGTCTATTCTCTACCTCAGCGCAGGTGGGTGATCACATTATAACTGATATTGACACTCACTTCCAAACTACTCCAAAAAAGATTATTATTTGACTTTTCTCATTAACCTACCTCTGGGTAACAGTCCTTGGCAAAGACGTGCAGAAGTGCAGTTTTCCCACACTGAGTGTCCCCCACCACCACAATCTTACAGCGGCTAACTAGACTGTCCATGGTTAGCTCCGCGCGTGTTGAGGTGTTGAAGTCTTGACACGGGGACTGACTGCACCCAGCATCCGATACGAGACGCGAATGAGCGGGTATAGACAGAGATGCATGCGTCGAGAAGCCCGGGTTGTGCGCGCAATGTATCCAGCTCCTTGTGAGACGCGCACAAGCCCTGGTCTCACTCTCTGACTCAGTCGCACTGACTTACTGGCCCCGGAGAAGCGAAACACCCTTTACTGTGGAAACTACCTTGACAATAGCCACGCCCCTTTAATGTGCACGACTGAAACACATCATTCAACTGGATAGGCATCTCGCTGGACATGTTTCCAATGACCTCATTGCTTCTGGCACTTTATGCGTAAGTTTATACGGCTCTTGGACAACATTTGTCTTGTGTTACCGTAAAACATAAAACGCAAAAATCTTATTAGCCTTTTAAAACCAAATGCCACTTTCAAATTCTCCTAAAGTGTTATGTTATGGTCGTTTTTGCAGCGTGCGTTTTTATTAAGGGTATTTAAGCAATTTATTTCCCCATTACTGCAATAACCTGCATACTTCTCCAAAATTTTACCTCTACGCAGTGCCAGCAGCGTGACCTTTTAAAGAGGATACGGCAAATGCAGCACACAGAGATAAAGTAGTGCCTCTCATTAAGTAGTTAGAGGTGGTTGGGACTGAGGCTGTCTTTATGGCTCTAATTGGCCGCGTTTACTTGATTTTACACAGAGGCGCCCCACAGAGGAGCTGCTGCTGTTTTTGTGAATGAGAAAATGAAATGACGCCGGAGCACGTGCCAGAGCACTGTCGAGTCATGTTTGTTTCTTAGAAGAACAACACTGCCTCCTTCTGGTCAAGATGTTTACTCCATTTGCAAAATGTTCTCGGACTTTGTGAAGGTGTAAGAGCCACATTGTTTTGTGAGTGGGACCCTGCAATTCACAGCTAGGAATCTGAAAGAATCTACAAACTAAACATCCTCACCCTTTAACCCATAAACTATTACAGTTACACACAGGAAAGGGGGCGGGGAATGGGGATTTCACTCATTGTATTTAATACCCGAAACAGTTATTGAGGATGTCTTTTGTATATGCATTTTACACTGTTAACTTTCTCCATAACAGGTCTACTGACAGTTAGTAGTTAATATTATATACAGTATAAGGTGACTGTAACACATCTGCTAATCTACAAGCATGTAAACCAGTGGTGTCAATAGTTGATAAGAATCCTTTCAGGGGGCAACATTTGGAAGCTTTTATTACATTTTGAATGTAAGGCTTTATCTTCATTTGAGTTTTACAAAGAAATCTTTAACATTAATTTCCTTCTTTTTTGGAAACTGGTTTTAGATGGATTTGAACAGGTTTTACATGGATTTTAACTGGTTTTAGATGTACTTAATCAGGTTTTAGTTGGATTTGAACAGGTTGTAGTGTAATTTGATCAGATCAGGTTTTAGATAAATTTGAACTGGTTTTTGACGAATTTGAACAGGTTTTTGGTGCATTTGAGCAAACAAAAAACACGCTTTTTAAGTCCATCTTGTGTGTAACTCTGTACACAATCTCAAATGCCTTGGGTGATGGATGGACAAGTGGAAAAACTGATTCAAACCTACACCCTCCACTTTCAGATGACTAAATGAATCTAAAAGTGCCTGCTTTGTTTGATACAACATGGCAGTGACATCTCATTTACCGTTTACCAACACTGATACTACAGCACTGCATTTACAGGAGCCAGTGGAGGTGGGTCCATGTTTGGATGTCCCCTGTGGGGGTCGCCCTGCTGAGTGAAGAGCCCCGGAGCAAACTTTGGACTTAGGAGAGTTCGTCTGTATCCAATGGGATTGAAGAAGATGCCACAACCACAGAGTTGGACACTCTCATTGAGTCAGTAAAACAGCAGATGGCAGTAAGTGCACACCAAACACCAGGGTTTAACAGTGCATTGAGTAAAATGTTAAATGGAACACATTAGTCAAAACCTTCAGTTCAGTTCAGTTGTAAATAACTGGATAAAAATAACACTGCATTTGTCCATCTTGGAGGAAAAAAAAATCAAGCTCCACAGAAACCTACAGCTGCTGGAGTAAAAGCACATTTGTGTTGCTTGTTGCATGAATTTAATAACTAGGTTTATTTTGTTTATTTATTTTTAAGTTAAATCGCCATCAGACCTACATACACTGGGTTTGTTCAGACAAGAGCATGCACCTGTATGGCACTGTAACTGTTTACATGCTTTAAAAAGTAGGAAAATGAGGTGTAGAATTGCAGTCTGCACTCTCGCCACCAGATGCCAGCAAAAAAACAAATAACTATACACCCCACCTTTAAAGTACAGATAGACATGGTTACAACCAAGAACTAAATCATGCACTAAGGTTAATGCACAAGGAAATAACTATAAGCCACTACACCAACTTTAACATTGTTAACTTTCCAATGTATAAAACAGCATAGCCAGATAACTTTCTTCTTATGCAATTGTTTATTCTGATTTTTTGACTATTCTAAAAACACTCCGAACCCAGGAAAATATGCAACCTGTGTTTACCAACAGACAGTGATTAATTTTAAAGAGCCTTGGAGCCAAAAGCCTTGGCTCTACAGCAGAGCAGCAGCACCAAAGTGACTCAGCACAGTGTCCTGAGATATTGTAGGAACACATAAACAAAACCTAATTTACCTCTGTGTATTTAAAAGAAAAAACAGAGAGCATGGATTAAATTCAGACTCTGGCACCCTATTATTTTCAGTGCTGTATGATACAGAGACTATCCTTGAAAGTAAGGTACAAACACCACCATGTAAACTGCATTTTAAACCTATTTTATCTCATCATAATATAATAACTGTGAAATTATGAATGGAAGTTATACACATGATCCTTATTTGTGTAACTAATATTGATTATACAAATGACACTGACTAAGGGCAATTAATTATTTCAGAAAGTAAATGATTTAAACATTATTATATTATTGCATGTCTAAAAACTTAAATTAGTTCACTCTGAGTTTTAAATAAAAACAGCAGTGAGTTTTCTTCAGAGACCTACACTCACTGAGACCCAGTGCAGACTCTCTGCAGACTTGTGTGGTGATACAGTACTTTATCCAGGCCAAATTGCACCTCTCTCTGTACAACATTATACATTCACTAACCTACTTATACAGCTGAAGAAGTCTTCGAACTGCACCAGGTGTCCAAAGTAGAATGTCTCTTTTCCTGCTTTTGTTTCACCCGAGCCACTCGAGTTAACAATTTCAGATAATGTTGTGCAGCAGGAACGTGTCCTCTCTGCCTCACAGCGACACTACACAGAGCTATTGCATTATGCTTGTGTTTTAATCCGACCTCCAGAGCTCATCTGCCCGTGGTACATTACCATACGAGCACTGTCAGCCCTGTCACAGTAATGAGGGGAGAGAAGAGCCACTCCACAGACCCACAGCATACTGATGTACCCCACAGTGCCTCAGTGTGCTCAAATGAGAACAACAGACAATGTACCTGCCCAGTAACATTCAGGCTGTGTCAAAGCTGCAGCTCAATAATGGCTGCATCCTATAGATCATTAGGCTTCTGTGGAGTATTGATTGGGCCCATGCTGACTTTGGCCTTAGAAGTGCTGATTGAAGCTTTACAGCCACAAGGTGGCTCACCGCAGCTGCTCTGGTGGTCAGTTCTCACAGAAGGGACTCTTCACTTCCGACCATGAGGAAATACTCACTGATCAGGTTTCATTTTGTGAGAAATGACACTCTAAATCTATAACGTCTGTTATTACTCATTTTGCTCATAATGTCTCATAACGTCTGCTTTTATATGTGCAATAAAAAAATATTTTTTTGGGCCAACTCAGTTTTTTAGTTTTTGGGGTTTTTTTGGACTTGTCCCCTGAAAAAAAAAATTTTTTTTTGAATGAATCAGTGGCCCAAACAAGCAGGTTGTATCATTTATCAGAGACTGATGTGACGTGAGCAGTTCATATTTTGTGAGCTGCCCTCTCAGGGAAGTTACAACACTGAGCTGTGCGTGAGCCTACGGTTCCTGCGGGTGCTATTGTAGAACGTGGACCATAAACTGACACTTCCTCTGGCTCCTACTTTCCAATACAAGCCTAACAGGTTAATAGTGTTATATATGGCGAGCAATAAACTTCAGTCAACAGAGATGATCCATAAATATGTAAAAATAAAAGTGTGATTTGGGGACTTTGTTTTTGAGATCTAAATAAACCAGGCCTAGACTGCACACTGGACTAAATTAAAAAAGGAACTCGGTCTAAAACAGTATTAAACTAGCTCAAAAGAAATCAGGACAAGTCTAGGACTACATTAAACTAGTTCCAAAGCAAGTATAAAAGCAGACCAAACTAGGAAAAAACTTACATTTAATCCCCAGGAATATAATAATATAAAACTGTATTTAGGATTTATTTAGGACTCAACCAGGGATGAACCAGTATTAAAACTTACTCTAAACCAGGAATGAACCCATTGACCGTTTTAATTTTGACGCATTATTGATTTTAACGTGTCTGGAAGACGCCTTTTAGCAAATCACTGCTTGTGTGCAATATTGCAATAATGGCTTATGTCAAACCCTCAGTTACAAAGCCAAGCCCACTGATAAAGCCGCGCCAATCCATGGTTTTAAGAGCTCTCCGGGTTTTCCAGGCGGCCTCTGTCTCGTCCCACTCACACACATTGCCAGAGCGCGGCGTTGACAGCCACTGGCCACTGATCAGCCCACTTTGTCGGGGTTTGCGTCTCCATGCTAGACTGCTGAAAACACGCTCCAACTCACATTTCACTCAAGCCCGTCCAAAGCAACACAGGTAGAAAGTTAAACAAGAAGCATCTCAGTTGTTTTTTTGAGTCATTTGTCTCAGCTCACTGCACGATGTCCGGAGAAGACGCACCTGCCCAACAGCAAAACGCCGTGGACCAGAAGCAGGAGACCAAACCCGCGGAGGAACCCAAGTCTGAACCGGCAAAGACGGAGGCCGCGGAGGCAGCAGCGACCCCGGCTCCAGCCACCGACAAGGTCCCAGAAGAGGAGGCGTTCACTTACCGCGCACTGGTGCTCACCGGCTACGGGGGCTATGATAAAGTCAAGCTGCAGGTGAAGAAGGGCAAGCCCACGCTCAAAGCCGGTGAGGTCCAGGTGCGAGTGAAGGCGTGCGGGTTGAACTTCGCGGACCTGATGGCCAGGCAGGGGCTCTACGACCGGCTGCCCTCCCCGCCTGTCACCCCTGGAATGGAGTGCGCGGGGGTCGTGGAGGCGGTGGGCGAGGAGGTGACCGACAAAAAAGTAAGCGCACAAAGCATTTACATGAATAATTAAAGTTATGTTTAATGTTTAGTGATTGAGATTATTACTTGTTTTTTGACTGAGCAGCTACAGTTTAGCATCTGGACATGGGCGTGTCGCGCTGCTCAGACATACACCCACAGCGTGCATTGATTTAAAACCTTCTTTATGATTTCAGTAATTAACAACATGAGGATAGACGCATATAAAATCATAATCGTAGAAAGTGTGGAAATGGTTCATTTTTGAGCTGTCTCGGTTCATCCATTTATCCACTCACCGCAAAAGAAAGAGAAACACTTGTTGTCACACAATGAAAACCAATGGCACAGGCTTGATGGTGTGTTTAAGGGCATTTCTGTTTGTCTGAAATGAGACTACCGTGTGGAAGTACTGTCATTAGTTGATCACAATGAGAACAGCAGCAGGCGTCGCCCTCTTGTCTGCTTTTTACAGCGCGGTGCCTTTGCGCACAGCATTGAGCAACTTGGATCACTTTAATCCCAAGAGTTGCCAACACAAAGTGGCTTCTCTGTTCGTACGCAACATAGCGGTGTTTTGTAAGTTTAAATGTTTGAATAAACACATGTAAATCTGTGGGATGCCATCCACCCTCGCAGAGGCACTGAACGCTACGCTGCACTTTGATGTGCGCCAAGGCTTGCGTCAAGTCGTACGGAGTTGGCAACGAAACTACCGGAAATAAAATACCTTCAGGGTTAAAGCTTTAGCATCAACACGTGCTGTATTTGAAGTGCAGTTGGTGGTTAAAATGATGCTGCAAAAGACTAAAACTAAAACACTGAAACTGAAACGATTTATATTTGCTCTTATGTAACTGTAACCATGGAAACGCCATGGGTAAAGTAGCTCTGGGGTCCATTACCAGTTCCGCGTGTGCGTGTTGAGCTCTAAAGCATTTTATTTTGAAAACCCACAGTGTGACGCTTCTCTCGTGAATGTGGATCACTTGACATCGGTGACAGCGCGGACTCACCGACGCCTTTTGTTACCGGGAGCGACGGCGCTGCTCTCGCGCACGCGGTAAAAGGGCGAGGCGCGGCGCTCAGCCCGCGTGCTGTGAACAGTGGGACCATTGGCCCTCTTTGTTAACACATATGGTCTGTCATGGTCAGGAAATATTCCGACCTCAGCAAAAGCCTTGTGTTGAAGTCAGTTGGGTCTCCAGATCTGTCCAATTCAAACCAACACTGCTCATAAAAGATTAGATTATTGTTTAACCACGAGGAATGGTGTGGTCACTCAAAGCAAGCTGCTTGTCCATCACTTTACATGATGAGTCACAGAGCTATAGGCGCTTTCTGTCTGCTGATGGCTGCATGACATCTCCATGGCAACGCCTTTGCTAATTAAACTACAAAGACCAATGTTACACACAAACCAGCAATGACTCACTGCTGTTTGTTGTAAGAGCACTACATTTTCACACTTTAAATCTGGATTACACCTCGTTGGTCACGTTGTGCATGTGTAAGAGCTCACTGTGAATCTGGCTCCTGGGAGTGGCACTTGTCTCATGTCCGAGGTTAGAGATTTAACATTTATGGAGATGAATGGTGCCAACATGTTTTGTGTGCAATTGAAATTGTTATTAATGATGTTCCTTGTTTAAGAAAGAGTGATCGTTTCACATCTGGTTGTCATTGAGAGAGAGAATAAATGAGAGAACAACCTTGTTCACAGAAATGTTATCGTTAGGTTCAATACCTCGACTTGTGAAAGGTGACATTTTAAACAAAGCTCAATAGTGCATGCATCAGTCCACCCTGCAATGTTAGGATTAAGCCTTTAGTGTGTAAATCCATATGCTTGAGTAATCAATGCACACTAATATGAATATTATTGGTGACAGGTCAGCCAATTTGTAGACTGGAAGGATTACAGCCTTGTGTTTTTACCATACTTTATATCATCTACCACTTTGTCAGTAATGTAGATTGGATTTAAAGGTCAGATCCTACACACAGACATGGCCAGCCACACAGCTGTCACCAGGGCCTCACTCCCACATCCCCTTCAGCCCCGAGCTTATAAAATTAAGAGCCAATCTCCCTAATGGATGGAGATCTCTAAGATCTTTTGGCAGCGGCCTCAGAGAGAATGTGCTGACCCTGATGGCACAGTCGTTTCAAGAAGCCCAATCTTTCACTGCAGCCCTCTGTCTGCCTGGCTTACACTTGCATATAAATAAGTCATGGGTGTGTCTAAGGCTACTCAATACTCCCTACAGAAAGCTATGAATGCCACTTAATTAGATAATGTAACATAAACAGCGGTGGGTAAAATGTGATTGATATTAATTTCATCATGCTGACATTTCAATGAGCCTTGACAAATGGACTGTAGCGGCGTTGTGGGACACACTTTGGAGAACAAAGGCTTCTTTGGACAAGGGAAAATCGTGATATTTGCCAAAAAGTGTCCATCACTTGTAATTATATTGTCCCTAGAAGCTCTTGATATAAACCGCAACTAACTAAGTTTGTTTGATGTGTTGAGAGTTTTCAAAAATTAACTCAACTTAATCAATAGTATGTGTAAAGAAATACCTTTAAAACATCAATAGGCCGACCTCAAAGTATATAAATTTCTGTTAGTTTTAAGTTTGTCGGTTTTATGGGATGATTGTCTGAGTGCCAAAACAGATACATAGTGAATGGCTCTGAGGTAAGCCCTGGGTAGATGTAAAATAAATGTAAGTAAGTAAGTTTTTCACCTGAATAATCACTTTAGTTTAATTAAATCCAATAGTCTCTTAATTACTATATACTTTTACATTATATTAACGCTGTGCAACTCTAGTTTTGACTTGAGTTTTGGCATTAAAGTTTAACCACAGTGCCTTTAACCTAAAATGACCCTGGAGCCCGTGTGGGGAGTAGTGAGTGAGGGAGGGAGGAGAGGAGGAAACATCACACTAGTTTCCCCCGACACCAAGCATCAGCACTTTCTTCTCTCCACGCTGCCTTTCTCTTTCATTTTTTTTAATGCTCTTCCCCCGCTGTGAGTTTTGGTCCGATCTGACCCATATGTTGTCAATTACCTCCCTGTGACCCACATTGTCAGTCTGGTATTTCCTCCATCCCCGCTTCCCGTTCCTCTCCCTCCGCTCTTTCGTATAATCTCTGCTCATCATCCTTACAGTCAGCCCCTTTGTTATGCTGCCCTTCCCTTCATTTATGCTAAGTTTCATCTTGGATGCTACATTTACAGCGTGTGTTTACAGACTCGAACCTCGTAAGCCCCAGAAATTAGACCTCTGTGTCTTTCCTTCAACCTCTCCATTCATTTTCATTAGAAGATTGTGTTATATCAAGTCTGATCACATTAGCCACAGCTGATGGATCTATTTTGCTGCATGTTATGGTGATTTGCATAATTGGAGGTGCAGTCAAGTGCAAAAAGCATTGTCCCAGTTTCTAGAGTCAGAAAAGCAGGGCGTGGTCTTTATGTTAGAACACCGTACAAGCATGTCACAGTCGAATAGCATCTTTCCTGACATCAGGGAGATATCATGTAACCTTCGAATACATGTACAAGAGTCTTTTGTGGGCCCTGTGGGTGTTAGATTCAACCTTTATCTTTTGTCTCAATCCTTGTATCAGAAATGTGATTCCTGCTCATTTTTTGCTGAGCTCACCAAAGCTTCAAGCCACAAGCGGCTGACTCAAATGACCACTCGCTCCACAACTGAATCACCGCCTGATTAAGTCATTTACTGTTGAGTTTCGTTATTCAGCAGTATCGAGCGCCAACTGTTTGATGTAGTGGTATGAAGATGGATGAAGGAAATGCAAGTGTTTGAATGTGTCACACTGTAAAGATTCTGCTGTCTGGCCTTGAATGTCCCAGCTCAGCTTCTGTGGCAGTGACAGTAACTCACATGCCGTATGTGGGCATGAAATAGTAGCTTTCATTGCGTTTTAATATGTTAGTCATTCCTGCAAATGCTAAACAGTTCATATCTGTTTTTGAAGAACTCATCATTCAATGCTTAAAACAAGAAGCTTTAGTTAAATTGGTGTCATGAAGCTGATGATGTAATCAGCAATAATGCATTAAAATGGAGAAATATCAGCAATAGACATTAAAGTAGCCATTCAGCTAAATGATCCCACATGCAGTTACTCTAGCCTTCTTTCCACTGGAGCCATATTGTTCGGGTGAGTTTCCTAAAATAAATGATGATGTTTTCTCAATTTGTCTAAGTAAGTTTGTCTTGTTTTGTAACACAAGGCCATAATTCAATAAGAACGAATGATAAACGTTGGACATCTTTTGATATACAGTTAATAGCAGCAGCTGTTTCTGGTTTTAGAGTCAGTGCCATGCGGTTCTTGCTTCATAAATTAAAAGGTCAAGGAGGATGTACTCTCTCTTTATTGGAATTATTGGCATCACATCTAGTTTTGAACGTCTGTAACTCACAATTCCTCCTACTGGTACAAAATGGTATAACATGCCACATGGAGCCACACTTTTTCTGTCCACATATTTTTTATATAACCACTGGAAGTCTTTGGCACACCATAATCACTGTTATTTATAAACAATGCAATGATATATATTGGATGAAGTAAGACGCAAAATATAATGGCTTTAAAATCTTTTTTGATTTGTATCATGTTTTACAGACAATTAACCCACAAAGGCCAATAAACATTAGGTTGCTACATAGTAAAAGTGAAAGAAGAGTACTGTATAACTCGACCCAGGACAGAAAGATGCGATAATGAAAAGCTAAAGAGATGCCTCTAATTGGAGAGTATAGACAGTGAGGCGCATGACTCCCTCCAGACCATTAGAGAGGGTTTGTTCCCAGGAGGAAAGGGCTTGTCTTATGCTCAGCCATGAGGAAAAATCTGGCAGCGACTTTGATGAGTGGAGAGTAGCCATGGGAGAAGATGGGCCCCATTGTCCTGTCTTACTGATGAAGGCGAGGGGATACAGGATACTTCACACTTCAAAAAGAACCAAGATAGTGACAGGAGATGAAGACATAAAAGCTGGACCAGAATAAAAGTACTCTTCAAAATAAAAGGACTAGAGTTGAAGTTAAAGCAGGCATCTAAACGTAGGAGTGCTTAGTAAAAAGGTAACTCAAGTACCGTGGGATTTTTATTTATTTCTATAATCGACATGAAAAAATCATATCCGATAAGGTAAAGCTGTATTGCATAAAATGTTGTAGTATACACTTTAACAAAGTCATAAGCAAAGCTATGGAAAAAAAAACAGATGGGTAGTAATAACTAGATGCACCTAAAAGTTACAGAGTAAAAGTAACATCCCGACAGGTGGGATGATAGAAGAGTGTTGAGAAAATTGTCTAGACCAAGACAGACAGACAGGACGAGACGGTCACGGGGGTCTGTAGAACGGGAAGGAAGACGCTCCAAAGTTGTGAGAGGAAAAGCAGACAGGAACTGAAAGAGAAAGAAGGGAAGAGAAAAAAGTGTAGAGACTGGAAACAGTTTGGGCGGGAGAGCTATGTCAAGAGGGTTCGGCTAAGGGCAAGGAAGAAAACAGGAAGTGGGTTATAATACTGCTTTCGTCTCCGTTTCCTGTGTCCCTCGAGTGGATGCCTCTGATTGGACAACACAATGCCAAGTGGAAGGTTAGCTCGATGCTCTTCCCTCTGGAATGAGACAGTTGTGGATCAGATGAGACTGAATGAATGAGAAAGGGTTTGGGACATGCAGGACAAATACGGTTGAGATATTTCGTTCAATCTAATGTTAATTAAAGAATGTGCCCTGTTCTCCCTGCCCTCCTTTAGATTTCAAAATTCAATCCATGGTGGGTTCATTCTTCATACTCGTTTTCTACTAATGCCACTTTGTAAAGGTCTTTATCTTTCTACAGAACTGAATGCACTTTAACTAATGTCTTGGTTGTTTGTTGAGTAACTCTATTAGTCTTTATTGTAGTGACGGCCATGCTTCCTGGGGTCCATTGGGTCCATTGTATCAAGGCAACAACATATTATCAACATGATTTTTATTATTCATAGAAAACTCTCAGAATACTTATTTCTACTTTGAATCATCAGTGATAACCCTTACCTGCCCCTCTTCACCAAGCTTATTACTCTATTGTGTTTCATTCCCTAAAGATCTGTACACACTGATCTCAGTCATAGCTCAGTCCTGGTTAATGTGGTATGTCTCTCTCAAAGACTATTTAGTATTAAACATTCATTGGGTGCACACTGACACAAACAATTCCAGTAGTACTGTAGCTGCTTGGTGAAATCGACCGCTTTATCCCTGACCTAATTCCTCTGCGGTTCAGTATTTTTCTTTTTTAAAAGCAGCGCTGCCTTGGTTACCAATCTCACTCAGCTGTGGTTCACTGCTTTCCTTGTTTGATTGCACTCTGTTTTTGGAGTGTAAACTTGGAGGATGATGTGGCCGCATGTTTGGATGTCAACAGTGTTGCGCACAAAACAACAAACCACAATCCTCTTACTATTCCTGTTTCTCAGCATATATCATTCCTCCTGTGCTAAAAATTCTTCAGACAGATGGCATATCACACTACGAAGCCTCATGGGACACTGAACTGCCAAGGTTTTTTGTAATAAATTTTGTCATGAGAGCGAAGTAAATATATGCCACTTCCTTATTGTCTTGCCTTTCTGTTGTGTTTCAGGTTGGGGATAAGGTGATGGCGCTGAACCGCTTCGGGCTGTGGCAGGAGGTGGTGGTGGTGCCGGCTAACCACACCTTCCTCATCCCCGAAGGCATGAGCTTTGAGGAGGCAGCCGCGCTCCCCGTCAACTACATCACGGCCTACATGATGCTGTTCGACTTTGGCAACCTGCGGCCCAACCAGAGCGTCCTCATCCACGCTGCTGCAGGTAGGGACCAGAGATTAAGGCACACATCTGGAAAAAATACGACTTGAAAGCATTACACTTATCAGTCTTAGTTTAGAAATAAAAGTCTTTTATTTGACGTGTAAAAGACAAGGTATATGTTTCCATTAAAGTGACAAACCTAAAGTCACAGAGCTTTTATCTCAAACAAGGCATTTCTCCAAGCTGTCTAAAATGTCTTGTTGGATTTTCAGCCTGTCATCATTTTACTTAGTAATGTAATCTAGTGACATGAGACTCAGCAGAGGGAATTATACTCGGAGGCCAAGGGCATTGAGTCATGCCTTATAGCCAGCATTTTAATTACTACTCTAAAAGCATTGTGTAAAATGTAGTATATAGTTGAACTAAATCAAACACATTAGTTAAAACCGTTTTCAGTAGCGTGTAGTCACCTAAAGACTACACTCTACATACATTTGTCCATTTTCTCTGCAGAACCCAGTGGAAGAAGTCGTTTCAGTTTTAGTTCTTCTTGTTCTTGTTTCTACATCCACCCAGAGAGTGGAAATGGAGCATGAACGGAGAAATGAAGCAGGAAAATCTGTGTTTCTTTTTGAGCAAACATTCTTGTATGAAGATTCAAGGCTTTGACAAACAAAAATGATTTCGATAGATATTAGAATATCCTTCAGGGCACCATAGCTGTTTCCGTGCTCTAAAAAGTAGATGTGTGAGGGGTGGAACTGCAGTCTAAACTTAAAAAAACAAAAAACAAAACTCGTGTCCCATTAAACCATGGCATTAAACTGTGCTGGCTTTATTAAAAAGCAATTTCACAAATAAACTATTTGCTAGGCATCTAATTACATCTCTAAAGGCCAAATTAAATTCATCTGCAATATTTCAACACAAAATATGAACGTTTTAAAATAATAATAAATAATATTAAGGAAAGTCTTCTGAATGTTTATCGTACCAGATGTTTTCTTTTTCAGCGCCTCCTGTTTATGAATTTCTTCCCTATATAAGTTATGGATGTTGGAGAAGTTCCCATTTTTCACTGTACGAGATATTGCCAGAGATGTCTCTATAGGACTGTACTGTAGCACCTGCCACCTGCACTGGGAGGTCAGAGGTCAGTGCGAGTGGGAGTAAGAGCGATCTGGAGGCCGAGGGAGTGAAAGCACCTGGTTCTGGGCGTTGTGAGAGCTTTGTGCTTGTGTAGATATACATTCAAGCCAGCTGGAGTTAAAAGCATTCGCCAAAAGTAATTGTTCTTCCTCTTATTGTTTTTTGAAAGAGATCCTTGAGATTTGGGACAGTGCGGGGGTGTCGAAGCAGTAATTAAAACCTGAGGCAGAATATGACTCTGGAAATGCAGGTGGACATATCCCTTTAGAGAAAATGAGTTAACTTCTGTTGTTATTAAGCTACATTTGATTTAGAGTCTCATAGTTGTGTGATGAATGGTCGATGGAGGAATCCCAAGATCAACCATGATGTCACGGTCCACATTAAACACATCTCACAGAGGGCTTGACAGAGTGTAGGATTTTGTCATTCACTGTTTGAGGAATGTAGCGAGTGGAAGTGTGGTGTCGGACACTTTTCCCCCGTTGGTTTTCATCGAGGCGTCTCTGGTTTCACAGGGCAGCCTGCCAGTGTTGGCTCGCCAGCTGTCCGGACAGCAAGATTGTAAAAAGCACATTTCTGAAGCGATGACAAAAACATTTGCTGGACAGTCTGGATGTCTGCACTCTGCTACATTGTACATGTGTAAACCATTACCAGAGAGGACACTACAGCTCTGCACTACTGAGGATTGACAGTATTTTCAAAGCAGTACATGCTGTAGTCTTGAGATGCCATCAGTGTGAACATCTGTCACTTCCTGGTTTCTGGGGCTGCATGGCTCCCCTGATGTTAGATGCTGGGAGGAGTGTCCCACCCCTGACTCTATCCAAATAGGTTGCTGATTAGAGATCAAAGTCGTCTGCTGTGACAGTCAGAAAGAAAGAGGATGATTATATTTGTGTCAGTGTGTTTTCAAGAGCGTAATCCCTCTAATATTACTAAGGAAAAAACTGTTGTACAACCAGCTTTTAATTTATTTATCCATGAAGCCACAAGTGGTTGAGGTGATGGCTCAGTAACAGCAAAATACCAGTTGCATTTCCATTTTTCCTCATTGCTCTGCCCATTTTTGGCAGGTTCATTTTAAACATGTTTTTGAGACAGACAGAGGGAGGAAATGTGGATGACATCAGCCAAAAGACATATCAGCTGTATCTGAACTGAACATGTGGTGTGGTCATCAGCAGGTGAGCTGCTAACAGCCTCATATACACTTGTTTGTCAAATGTGTCACTTGTTTTTTGGGGGTTTTTTTTCATTATTTGAATTTTGATTCAGATTGTTGTGGTAACCAGCCCACAATCTCCCAATGTCACCTCAACCTTTTTATTGAAATATTTTACTTTTTATGTTAATACATAGACTAATTGTGTTATACATAATTTTAAAATATTTTTAAGCCTTTAGGCTAATCTGAACCCTACTGACATTTTACTCAGAAAGATGTAGAACACCACAATTACATCAATTAAAATTCTTTGTATCCCTCTAACATTTTCAATTATTTCCATCTGAAAGTTCAAGTGGCTCAAAAATACAATGCATGCTTTGTGATGAAACATTAAGTGGAAAACCGCAAGTTGTCCCTTTAGCTTTAGGGAATAGCAGTTTACTTAAATATATGTCACTACAGAGTGCTTTACTGTGACTCCTTGACAATGCATAAGAACATTTATCTCTTTAACGACCCCAGTGCTGAGTGACAGACATTTCCACATTCTGCATTCCTGTTTGCTTTGTTTGTTTGCTTAAATGTTGTTCAAATCATGTGTTTGTATCTGATCCACCGAACAGATTTGTACTATCATTAGTGAATTTTATCATCTGTCACAAGATGAAGTTGGGTAATAATGGCCTGGTGGTGTGATTATAGGCTTTAATATCAGCAGTTCTTACCATTGCTGCTGTTGTTTGTGTAAAGACCAATTACTTGTCCTGTCATGACCTAATCTATATACAACCTGTTTACTGTCACACTATGGACCTGTAATCAATACTTATCCACTTTACATGAATAATCAGCCTCATTATATTGACTATTTATAGGTACTTTATCCTATTTTGCTGCTGGCAGTTGCTGTTAAAAAGATCATTCATTTAGATTGATGTATTATTGGACGTAATAGTATCGGTACAATGACATTATCCACAGCAGATATTGATGTTTCCGTCAAGATGTGCAGACTATCCTTTAGCCTTTTGGCACTGCCATAAGCACATTATGGAGTTTGACACATGCTGCAAACCTAGTCAGTGTAATGTGCACTAAAATCGATAAAGCCACATTAGAATAAAGGTGGTAAACAAAATGGCAGGTGCTTTAGGTGAGGCTTGAGTTTTCAAACAAAATTAAGGTTGATGGAAACAACAGTTAGGGTTTTTTTCCCCTTGGATGATACAATGGTATCCAATTCATGCAAAAAATGTACATTCAACTGAAATAAAATGCTAAATGAATCAAAATGAATGTTGCCCAGATACCTATACTTAGTACTCTTTGGTTTTGGTGCCTCTTATACTGTTACTCATTTGACCTCCTCAAATACTGCCACTGTACTGTGTTAACTCTTACTTCCCCTTCATCTCTTTATGGTGTAGGCCATATATCACTGAAAATGAAAATAATGAAAGTAAAACAAGCTTTGAATATTGCACTAAAAAAAAATCAAGTGGCTCAGATCAGAACACTTGATAAATCATCAGAAAAAATGAAGTTGCCTTTGAAATATGTATACGTTATATAAGTATTACGTACTTGGATCAGCCAGCACTTAAATAGAAGTACTTATGCTTGTTCTATAAAATGTGGTGTCTGGACATCTCTAATCACAAATTGGATTTAAAGTCACATCACCTTAAACTTGACCCTCATTGGCTAATGATGCAGATGCCCTCACACTTCCCTCCAAACGGCTGTGACCTTTTTCTATGCATCATCTGACCAGTGAATGCCTGACTGATGAGTGTTTGGACGCTCAGTGCATCAGTCCCTTCTATGTGTGCATATATTAAGTAAACTCTGGTGAATAGTCCTCAGCTGCCTCTCTCGTGGGTTCACTCCTGTTCTCTCTTCCCCAAACAATAGCTTGTTGTACTTCCTCCCATCGTGCCTGTCCACTCCACCGCAGCGCACATCTGCATCCTCCCCTCTCCTCCTCCCTCCAGACCTCCAATTCGCAGTGTGACCCTGTCATATCCGCGCATCACTCCTTGTCATTGGGGAGCACGTTTTTCCTTTTGTTTATCCTCAGAGGGGATTTTCAACAACGTTTGGTTATATCTCATGAGGAGTCCAGTGTGCCCTGCCAACAGCCTTTCCTTTGACCTCTCCCTGAACTGGCCTGTAGTTTATGAACCCTGGCTGACTGCCCTGCCACCACACCCACCGTACACATTCCTGCATGCATATGGGGCTCTGCCGCTGCCAGTGATGACGTCCACCTCTCTCATTTATTTATGACTGACTGCAGGCGACGTCAAGTGTATTGTGTCAAGTGCATTTTGTTGCAAATGGGGAAAGTATTATTTGAGTTATGTGACGCTGCAGAAGCAATTTATCTGATGATTTGGCTCCGGGACCCCAGCCTACTCCCCTCCATGTTACGACTTTGTGACATTTTGGCACATGCACAGCCACACTTATGGTTTATATTGAAGTGGAGGTCCTAACTGTAAGGTGCTGTGGTCGACTAAATCGCACATGTTATCAATCATCTCCTCTCATAAAGTTCCTCTGCACTGGGTTTGGTGTGTTGGATCCCACAGTAATCGTGGCTGTCGCTGGTTGTATAAATGTTATTTTCCAAAGCAGCCATGACCATGTCTACAGCTACTGTAAGGCTTCAGTGTAACAGGTTAGACGATCTGGAAATGCTTAGTGCGAGACGCTGCCAGCATTTTAAATGTAATGTAAGAGCTCTTTCGAATGATGTGTGAGCACAGACTGCAGATGGAGTTAAGAGCTTGTTAAATGTAATCACTACATGTGCTACTGTTTCTGGAAGTCATTTTTCCTGATTAGATTTCTACTAAAAAATCTCATATCCCAAAAAGGTGATTCAAGTTTAAGCAGATGATTGCACAAACAGTGATTTGTGTATGTCTGTTGAGGTTCTCAGTCGTCCAGGACACATTCAAGTAAAGGTTTTCAGAGAAGGCATCTGGGCATAGGTTTAAAGGTCAAGACTTTGTCAATTCTGAGTTCAAGTGGTAAGAGAGCTGAGTTTTATATCCATCAGAGGGAGTGGTTTAACCTGAGACTACTGTGATTGGACAAAAGCTGATGAAAGCTAGTTGGTAGGTTTCAGTTTCACTAAGAGTTGAATGTGCTCCCCAGTACTCGTTCTGCTATGTCCAGATTCCTTCTTTGAAAACCTTTTCTAGCATTTGCATGTTCATTAACCTAACCTAAATGTGCAATTTAGTCCAAAAAATGGCTATATGCAATATAATCTTGTCAAATAGAAATAGTGTATGCTAAAGACATGAAAAAACAAGAGTCTTAACAATTTGAGTCATACATGATGCATTCGCCCTCATTCTGGCATAAAGTGGAGGTTCTCTTATCAAATTGACAGAGCATATAGCGTTTTGTTTTGAAGAACTGGAAAGAACTGAAGTGTAATTCAGAGTTATGTTTCTAGGTTGATGCTTTGGGAATTTCTTGAACAGTACCGCCATCTGGTGTTGATAAATAGTTTTCAATACCATATATTGTCCTTTAAAGCTACAATTTGCATGATTTTCATTAACATTCTTTTAATCCTCACACAATGAAAACCAATTTTATGGCCCTTTTGAACACTGGAGACAAATATATCACTAGGCCTTATTTTAACCACTTTCCTTCTTTGTTTATATAAGCACTTTAAGGATGAGCCAATCACAGAACAAAAATGGCATCTATCTTTATTAAATTATACTGTTACATCATGGAAGAGAGGATTTTTATCTTTCTGCACCAAGTCTTAATTTCTTCTGTCTCGAGTAAAAAATTTGCGTAGTTTTTTGACATCTTAATTGACCTCTCGTCATAGTGGAAACATGCACAGTAAACTCTCCCATTGAAACGTTGAAACTAGTGGTTGTATCTCTAGGGTTTGTTAAATAAGTGCTCCATCCTGGTGTAGATTTTCATGGCTGCTGTCAGCGCTGGAGGCAGGGCCCGAGGCGTATGAGCCCTGAGCTTACAGCTGAATGCAGATGGGATTAAAAATGAAACGCACAAATGTGTTCAAAGTAAATGGCTGGAAAAAGGTTGTGAAATAAGTTGTGTTGTCCTGTATTTGTCTAAAGGACCCACTTAAAAATGATTGTCCTCATTATTTATTAACCAGCTAACAAAGTCCTCAGCAATTATCTGTCGTGTGGTTACATCTTGCTTTAATGGATACATTGTTCCAGGGAGCCATTATAAATCTTTAAGTCTTGAATGGTTTCCCGTATTTCTTTCTTCTATCATTGCTTGTGCTGTCTGCTCTGGAGGTCCTACCCTAGTTTAGAGAATGCTAATGCAGTCTGACCAGCGAGCGGGAGTTCGGGGCTGGGTGGTTGAACCGACTCTGTGTTCCCGCGGCCTGGCATCGCCGGCGGCACATCAGCTGCAGTCAAACCAGGGCAACCTTCAACCTAAGCCACCAATCGCGGAGCTTTGTTTGCGTCTCTTCACTGCAGCCGTTGACAAATGACCCCACGAGTCCTCCCCGTGGAACCACAAAGCCGAGACGCAGGTGCATGTGGGGCACCTGTGTGTAAGTCTGCGTAATGTAACAGGATTAGTGTCACTAGCTTTTCTGTCATGCTGCATTTGGACTTATGTTTGTAGTATATGTGTGATAGTCTGAAAAATCACTGGGCCTATTCCTTTTCCTAACTTAGGCTAATCCCTTTTTTGCTACCTTGTTTACAAAAACATCCTTATAAGTGCAGCCTGGGACTAAAATATGCTTCCTCCTCTATGCTTATGAGAGACAAATGTATTTCACTGAGAGACATTTTAAACCTCTCTCTGAACCCACAGTCCTAAGTTACATAACGCAGCGTATTACCTCAAAAGTTCACAAACTCGTCTCACCATTACACGGCTTGTATCTGAGCTGCAGTAGCAATAAAATGTCTATTTATTTGGTTTGGCCTTCTTGTTGGTGTTGTAACACAGCCAGGGTGAGAGGAGATTCTTGGGCTCACTTTGTGTGTCATTCTTTGTCGGCCACCAATGCCACAAGATAATGATACGTTCAGAATGACAGGCCCTTGAGGAAATGTAGAAACAAATTCAGAAAAGAATGACAAGAAAACAACATCTTTCCTTAAATATGACATCCATTTAATGCCTTAGATTTTATGGTTTTACAATGTGCTTTTTGGTTTTTTGGTTTGACAATTAGTAAAAGCTGACAATAACGATGGGGTATGAACAAGAATGCGAGGTCGCACCAAAACTATCCATTGTCAATCAAAAAGTACAATCCCATGTCGCCTCCCACCTCCGGCTGTCGAACTGAGGGTGTGGAGCAACAACAGTGACCTCAGTGTCAGTCTGGATTCCTCTGTGTTTTGGGGAAAATTCCTCTTCACTCCTAACAGTCACATTATGGTGGCCAAGTGCAATTTGTGCCAAAATACAAGTATGTAAGGATTTGGGAAGAGACAAAAAGCCTCACTGTGTGGATCTCTCCAGAGAGTGGAAAACAAAATGCATAAGGTAGATGCCTTTTGACTAATCTCCAAGTGTAAACAATTCAATTGGATCTTGTGGGGAACAAATGCAATTAGGGACAAGAATTTGCTTAAGCTGCTGCCTGTTAACTGTTTGTGAATGGTCTTCAAATCATCCTCTCTGTTTGGACAGGCTTGCTGTTTGAAAGAGATCTACAAACTACATTGTAAGCCAGGGTACCTAGAAAGAACTAGGTTAATGAAAGGTTAATATTTTAATCTGTGCATATTTGTGGAGATTAGCAGGAGTATAGGAAGGTGGAGTGTGCAGCCCAGTGTGATTGAAGCGAGGTGAGGTGCAGTAAAGGGGTCCTGGCATAGCTCCCCAGTCTTGTGACGGGAGATCAGGAGTTCTCATGAGATTCGGAAACAGGTACCATCTTTCCCCTGAGCATTATATTTCACCGTCTGCAGCAAAACAGTACCACCCAAGCTTCAGATATTATTACAATGCATAATTTTTGCTCCAGTCATCTGTCATAAAGGCAGGATGCAAATAGCTCCAAGTATTAGACAAAAAGATATAATTTCTTTAGACTCAATAGCTTTTCCCCTAATAGAGAAGTTTCATAAAGCAGACAAACTATAATAAGAGAAAGTAGTTAAATATTAATGTACAGCTTCTCAGCTACATTGAATTAATGGATACATCTCTGCAGCCACACATCTGAACACCTGTATGTGAGTCTGCCTCAGAGGGTTGGGACTACTTTATGTGGCAGACCCTTTATCACAAGCTTTTCTTAAACCCACTCAGAGGACACACGATTTCATATAGTGTGGTTTTAAACTTCATAAAAAAGTCGCACAGAGACACTTTTGTTACATGTGAAAGGTATAATGTCAAGTAATGTGAACAAATGCAGTTTTATTTAAGTATTTGTCTCTAACTAGTATTATAAATCTAATTAAGGCTTAAAGGACACAAAGAAGAAACATACCAGTCAAAGACATGCAGTAAATTGTTATTACCATCAAATGTCTTGTATTTGCCCAAAGCAAGAACAGTCAATGAAACAAAATGGCTCCCTTTGCTCAGTCATTGCTGGCAATTTGGCCAAGGTTTCCTTGGCAACAAAAACTTGGTTTCTCACTGAGGATAACAGAGATGGTGCTGCTACGACGCAGACGCAACCAGTGCTCGCATCCAACAGCAACAGCCTTGATTTTGTTTTCTCTTTACTTCTCAGCGTCATTTTCAGCAGGCTTTATTCTTCTCATGTTGATGTGTCTTTTATCTCATGAGTCCAAGATGGAAAAACAGTAAACAGTCTTCACTCTGAAAAGGAACATGCTGTTAAATATGTTTCACAGAATTTCACTGTTTCTATAGATTGTTTGAATAAACAAGACATTGAAATGATGCAGCCTTTTCTGGTCAAATATTAATCAGGAAGACCATTTGAGTTCAGTTATTGTTTCGCCCATGCATCACTGCTGATTTTATGTGACAACTCAGATAAACAGTTCACTGGCTACAGTGTCTTCTACACTGAGACGTCATCTTTAGTTCATATTTTCTTCTCACGTTTTTTATACTTGTTGAAAATGTAAATCTTCATATTTAAATATCCTCTTACAGACTGAATTATTATATGCTTCTCCTTGGACCTCCAATAATATTAGGCCTTTCTTCTGGACGAATGTTTTTAATACAAGACATGCAGGAAGCCCTGTATAACAATATTCCTCATTTATATGCATTATAATATTGACTCCAAAATGGCTGTATTTTTCCTAAATGAAAGCATAAAAATGAATGAATTCCACATGCTGATGTAGAGATGTGTATGTCTTTATATGCACCTGGCTTCCTGTCTTTGTGGTAGTGCCTCTGGGTGTGCACACCACATGCATGAATTGCCGGTTATGTTTGCCAGTGTAAGCAGTCACGATTTCATCTTTCATTATATGTTGACATGTACCGCAGTGTGGCAGCTCAACTATGCCACTGAGTCTGGGTGTTATTCAAATATTGTGTAAAACCCAGCTTTGTGTTTCTATATTTTCAGGTATCAGATAAGATGTGCTCTTTGTGTGGTCAGGCATGAGTGACCTTTATGGATGCCATACAGTTTCAGTCCTCAAGTAAACCTCCATTTCAAACAAGCCACTGCTTATCAGTAACCTATTACTCCTTGCTCTGGCTGCTTTTGCAAACATTGTCTCAGGCCTTCACCACAGTTATGTACACACTCACCAATATGGCAGCGACCACAAACACAGATATCTCAAACATGTACAGAAGCATGCAGGCTAACAACTCTTTCCTTTTTAAAACTAATTCAAAACAATGTAGCATGATTTAAGCTGCCACAGTTAATCAGTAGCTATACTTGGTATCCACTTCTCTTTTTTGTTTTGTGGAATTTGAGCCTGGCTGTTTGGAAAACTAAAAAACACATAATTTGTTGTGCCATTGTTGTTACAATGGCTACTTTCTCCAGACTTGGATGTGTTTCTCTGTGTTACAGGACAGGCAGGTATGACCCTAATGTAATTGTGTCTAATGCCCTCCTCACATACCCATCAGCCTAATAAACAGCTGCACTGTTACTGAGTGACATCTTTGGGACATGTGATTATGTAAATCACATTTAGGCCTACCTGCCACAGAGATGGGATGTGTAAGACGGGAATTCTTGGCTGGTGTTTGCAGCACAACACTGAAACTAGATTACTGCTTGTCACTTATGAAACAGGCACTGGGGTTTTTTCGCTTGAAGTCTGGAGGTCTAGAGTTATGGTTATGTATCTTGTTGTCCTGTGTGCTTTTGTCTTTGTCTTTTGTAGATTGGAGTTATATTTAAGAGGACTGTAAATTATAAGCAGCTTGATTTTCTGCCTCCTCATCCCGTGAATATTTAAACTGTGCAAAATAAAACAAAACTTTCTTATATTCAAAATGATATTCATATGACCAATTATGGTAGTGATACCGAGACCCTATTGAGATCTTTGTCTCCATACTTTCAGGTGGCGTTGGTACTGCAGCCACTCAGCTGTGCAAAACGGTCAATGATGTGACGGTGTTCGGCACAGCGTCAGCCAGCAAACACGAAACCATCACCCAGACCGGAGTCACGCATCCCATCGACTACCGCACCAAGGACTACGTGGAAGAAGTCCGCAAGATCAATCCGAAAGGTAACGCTTACTTCTGCCACCTCTTTCATTTTTGTTAACAAAGACCAAGAGTGTAAATCAGTCGAGACCAAAACCAATGCGAAATAATATGGGAAGAGATACTATAATGCAAATAATGCAGCTGTAATCTCACCACCGATGATGAATCATGAACCAATTGGCAGGAAGGGGTTATCAGTTATTTAAAAAAATAATTTGGTTTGACAATAAAAGCTTCCAACCACTTGTGCTCTTTGGGACTCAGACATTTAAAAAGTGGTCTGAAGGCTACACTTTAAATTGAGAAACAAGAATATCAGTAAAGAGGGCTTAGTCTTTTTTACCAAAAGTCTTTGATATATCTCTCTTATCATAATATTCCCTTTAGCATAGCAGCTTCAGCAGAAAGCACTCATTTAACTGCAGTTTTTCTCCCCGTGACAATTCTCAGCAGAGTTATCTGGCATGCACTAAAGACTGTCAGCATGTTGTTGAGTCATTTTCCAAAGCCAGCAAATTCATTTCACTCAGTAGCCCTTCATTGCTATTAATAATGTGTCTCCAGTGTCTATAGATAAGGCTTCTTTTTTAGCTAAATTAGCCATCCGTTTCCTGTTTTTTTTCCCCTCGCCTACTGCTGTGTTCCTAGCTGGACTGAGAGCACTATTATACTGCAGGGTCATTTCATAGTCGTCTGAATGAGACAGACCGACACTAGAGAGACACCACAGTCTGAAGGGAGCGAGATCTGACATGTTGGACAGAATGTATCTAATTAGACACTTGGATCGATGCACAGTCTTTGCTACCTTTACCCCTCTGCCTTTGGCTTTCGGTCAATTCATCTGTGCTGTGGTCAAGGCAGAGTCCTGCTGTGAGCTTCCTGCGATCAATAGAATCGGGATTTAACGAGGCTAAGCCGAAAAGTGAGGAGGGTTAGCCCAATTTGAAGAGTCTCATCTGGTACATCATTAAAAGCTTGCATACATGGTCCGGCATACATTAAGAACTAAGAGAGAACCCTTCATGATCAGGTTCCTCGGGGTTCCCACATATCCTGGAAAACCTGGAAATTGAGTCATGGAAAGAAGATAGAAATGGATTCAAATGTTTAAATGTCCTGGAAATTAGGTATATTTTCCTGAAAATTATATTGTATTTGAGTATAATATATTAAGAAGACATTGATATAAAAATTTAAACATTGCCCCTAAATTTTAACTTTGAGTTGTGACCCTTTGAGGCTCCAGATCGTCTTAGTCTTAAACTCAATTTTACTTAGTCTCAAAAGTACAAATGGATTTTATCTTATCTTAATGTTAAAACATCCCTCTAAATCTGTCACCTTCACCAAAAGGTAACCCATCCCACAAGTTTGGATTTGGTCTGTCCTAGGACTGTTTGGATTTTGGATCAGTGATCCCTGGTATCTCTTGATTTCTTTAAAAGAATGGGCTACTTAGCTGCTTCTTCTGCTGGTGATTCTTTCCATCTAGGGACTGGATAAACACTTGGAAAGGTATTTTATCCTTGTCGACTTATCAGCGACAAGAGCAAAACATAAAGCAAGCAGGGGCTCACTCTCCTCGCCTGCTCTCTTCATTTGGCAAAGGCACGGGATACTCCTCGCATAAACATGGCACAACTTGGCTACGCTCACTACTCTGAGTGAACTCTGGCATGCGGGGGGTGTAAACGGGGGGGCTGAGGAGCCTTGGCAAGCTGCTCCGTCCGAGTTCACGCCGATGATAACGGTCCTTCTATTTTTTTTCCAGGGGTTGATATTATACTGGACCCACTCGGGGGCTCAGACACCCACAAGGCCTACAACCTGCTCAAGCCTATGGGTAAACTCATCACCTATGGTAAGTCCAGTTTAGTTCAAGTCATTTCAACTTATTGTCAACCCCTTTCCAAATTGAGTGCTGTCCCAAATTATACAGCAGAGGTTTACATGCCATCAGAAAGTCAAACCTGACAATGACTCAGTTAGATCAAAGTGCTCTTTTTCATTATATCCTCTCTGAAATGGAAGAATATTTGTGCAAACTCCATAAATTTAGGCGTAGCAGGTTTAATGTGGTGCAAACATAAGTACTCCATCTTGTTCTAAACAAATTATCCGGTGTTCTTTTAAGGCAGCAATTTATTCTTAGCTGTCGACGATAATAAAAATATGTTGAGTTGCTTTGGGGAGTTTATCATAGCTGTAGTTGATATAAAAAGTTGAAAGAGTTTACAGAAATGGAACAATACTTTTCACTGTATATGCATTGCTTATACTCTGTGGTCATTTATTGTCCCTCCTTATTTTGGATTATTATAAGACGTCAATCAGTTTTTGCAAGAAAAGACGCAAATTCAGAATCATTTAATGAAGCAGCTTCCTTGAAAAGAACATTTGTGGCTAGTGTTGTCCACACCTCTAGGCTTTTTTCATCCATCAAGCATCTACAGCTTAAGTTTCCAGGAATTTGCATTAGTGACAACCAAGCATGTGAGGTTTGGAGTCAGATGATTATTTATTACAATTTGAATTTACAAAATGAAAAGTATTCCAAATCCATACTTGCTTGACCGCAGTAAAACTGTACAAATGAAGACAGCTCATAAAACAGTCAATGGCTCCCACATTGGCCACAGAAGGAAGCAGCTTCCCGGTGGGCTGTGTGACCTCTCTGTGGAGGTCTGTGTCCTCAGATTGCTGCTTGTGGCCCGTGGGAAGGCCTTTAGACCCCCTCTGTTGCGATGCCATTCTCGGAGGAGCATACATGCAACAGTGGGCAGGGTCGGCATCCACAAGAACAGGGCCTTTCCTTTGCATGTTGCTCAAAAACCCGTTACCCAGCAGGGTGCCCCTCCAACCCTCGCTCATTCACCCTCCTCGCCCCCTCCAACCCCACTCTGCCATCCTGGGCCCTCTGTGCTGCCCGCTTATCAGAAGTATGCATGGCGAACAATGGGAGTCCTATCCACCGAAACCTGGAATGTGTCTGAATGTAGCAGGCCGAGTTTGTGCTCTTCTGTCAGAGCGGGCTTTGTGTCCTCTTTTCCCCAGAAAGAGAGACAGTGAAAGGGCTCAGAGGGCTACAGAAGGGAGGACGTGAAGGGGACGTGGTGACAGTGGGAGATGAAGTGCTAAAGAAGGTTTTAGGGTGTTAATTGTAGGTGAGAGTGGGAACGCACAGTGACAGAACGGCATAAATGGAAACCTGCGCTCAAAAGATAGACCTGTATAAATCACTTACTGTAAATGTATTGAATTTAAATACATGTTTTTTTGTTCTTTGTTTGACCTTTCTACAGTCCAAAGGGGACAATGGGTTTCTTATAATGACTGATTGTTATATAATTGAATAAATATTGGTTAAATTTAACATTTTTGAATGATGATTGGTTTATATTCTCCCTGTCTGTTAATATATACAGCTAATATACATTGTGACATTTAGTCTGCACTACTCATGTTGCCTAATCACTTTAACTGCCATTCTTTTTACCCTATCTAACAAAATGCATGTTATTTTACATGACTTCTGGCTTCCACTGTCAAATCATGGACAACAACCGCTCAAAGTAGTTGAAAGTAGTAGTTTTTTAGTTAGTTTTTAGAGAAGGGTTGATCAAAATGAAAAAGCTTTATATTAAATATATATAGTAAATGATATACCTGTGTCTGTGAATAACATGTCTCTGATCCAGGTGAAGAATAGGTGATGCACATTTAAAATAATTTCAAGTCAGAAAACCATCCTATTGGAGTCTGGGTGTGTGTTCAAAGTGCTTTTCATGAATTAAACTGACTTTGCGTTTCATTTTTGTGGCAAATTGTCTCTAAAAATGAAAATGAACCGTGAATTCTCTCCCAGGAGCGGCTAACATGTTGGCGGGCCAGAAGAAGAATCTGATCGCTGTGGCTAAGAACTGGTACCACCAGTTCTCCATCCACACACTCAGTCTGATCCAGGGCAACAAGTCTGTGTGTGGTTTCCACCTGGGATACCTGGACGGAGAGACGGAGCTGATCAGCCAGACCATGAACACCATCCTGGATCTGTACAAACAGGGCAAGATCAAGCCCCGCATCGACTCCACCTGGCACCTCGAGCAGGTACGAGCTCAGCCTCTTGTAGGTTGTGATATCAAAGTTAGTGTAGGCAAAATAATAGAGACATTTAGTGGCCATTAACATGAGATCACTTTCCACTGAAAAGATTCTGGTACATTTTGGCAGTTCATTTACTCTTGGCTACAGTCGACACACAATGAGTGCAACAATAATGGCAAGATACTGTGTTTTTGTTTTCAAAAACTACTATGATTTATTATGAAAGTACGTATCTAGAAATTGCAACTTTAAAATGTTTTTTGGAGTGGTCTTCAACCATTTCATCTTCAGTGTAGCAGTGGCAGGGTTTTTACAGCATTTTTATCATCTGAAAATATCCGCGTGAATACAGATTGTTTTGAATACACCACAAGACTGTGTTTGTATTTTGGCATGACCGCTTCACATCGTAGGAAAGTGAACATTCAACTTGAAAGCGGTAATGTTGCTTTTTTGATCCATATTCTGGGATGGAAATACCTTTACATTTCTGCTACAATGCATAGATGAGATATAACACTTATCAAAATGATAAGATGTACAATGCTTTGACAGTGCATTAGTTCATGATTGCAAATAACCTATAGCAAGAAATCCAGTTTCCAGCGTTTACATTGACAGTATGGGTGTTGTTTGGGAAAGATCACTCCCTGGAGGCCAGTTTGAAATGTTTTTGTATCAGACCCTCAAAACAATGTTGTCTTGTAAACAGAAGACCAAAACACAGCAAACGTTTACAGTGTTGAGTGAACCTTGTCCCTTAAAAAAATATGATTCCATCTCTTACTAGTTTTTTACTTTTCTGTTTGGATGAGATCATTTCTTTGAGCACTTCTTTGAGTAGTTCTAATAAACCCTCAGCTTAAATGCATCCCCAAAGGTTTATTTTACTTGAAGTATCACTTGTCTGCACATTTCAGCAGTTTGTGTGATTTATGAAAATATTTTGAGCGCATTGGAGATGATTCATTTCACATGGGTGCATTTGTACTTACAGCTGAGCCTCCCCGAATGCATTTAAATGCCAGGTGTGTTCATGGATCAGCCGAAGCAGGGCGTGGCTCATGAGCTCGGTGAGACTGAGCATTTAACGGTCCGTCCTTACGAGGCACTGTGTCCCTCGTAGCGATACTCAGACTCAGCCAGACAGACTCAGATTGTTGCTGACCAAATTAACACTGCAAACAGATATGAATAGAGTGTGTGAAGAGAAAGCAGAGCTCAGAGGCTGACATCCTCTGTTGTCCAACTCGGTGATGGTCAGTTTTTTGGCCAAAAGGACCGTGTCCCGACAGAAACACCCGCTGTCTCGTTTCTGGGCCATCTGACGCTCTTTCTCTGCCTCTCCATCTGTCTGGCTTTATATCAGTCGTTCTTTAAGGTTATTGACTCCCTCACTGTCTCACTGTCTCTCGTTGTATTCTCACTTTCTCACAGTGTATCTTTTTTGCTTTTCCTCGCTTGTTGCTATGGAGATATCCTTTAGTCGGTGTGTGCGTCTGTCTTTGGGAGGGGCTCTGATGTATGAAAAGAGACATGGAAGACTCATGGAACAACACAAGAGAATAAAACATATCGCATTGTAATCTCGCCATTCAATAAGGCCTTTTCTTGCTGTAATAGAAAGAGCTGTTTGGCCCATAATAATTAATGTAGTCTGTTTAACACAGTGCTAATGCCACACCCTGACCTCATTCATCACAGCTCTTCCTCCAAAGGTTATTACATCCAGTAATCAATAAACATGGTTTTACGGCTCGGCAATGAATTGGAAAGACAAAAAAAAACAAAAAACAGATTGAACATAATTTTAAACATCATTTTTAAAAAGTCCTGATTTGTGGTCATGTGCAAGTATTATATGGTTTGAAATTTGCATGAGTTTCTTGTTTCTCATGATTCTCTGAGAAATATTGTGAATGAGAACAGCTTCACGTCACCAACCTAAAAGACCAGGGAGCTCGAGAGGCTGACAGCGCTAAGAGTGGGAGAAGTGGCAGTGGGTGGAGCCATCAAAAAAGGCTGACTGGTACATTCATTCACATTGAAGATGACCCCTTATAATTCCTGCACCCCCCTCCTCTGTTCTCTGCCTCGAAGCGAGTTTTTTCTAAGACACCAGTTGCCGTCTCTGTGTCCCCTCCCATCCACTTTGATCTCACACTCTCTCCTCTCTCTCGAAGTTGTCAGGACCACGTTTCAGGCAGCCAGGCTTTACGTTGCTAGGAGATGGCCCCGTTGCCGTGGCATTGGTCGTTAGGTGGTCCAGCTGCTTTGCACGAAGAGGGCGATCGCAGGGAGGCGGTAGGAGGCAGTGATGGAGACAGGAACAGACAGCGGACAGAGCGTAATGGTCAAGAAGAGGGTGGGGCTGGGGTCCTCTGCTTTTTACATGAAGTGACCAACACTCAACAGAATTTGACTCCATTTAACTGAATAATTTGGGTCATTCAGCTTTGATTTTACCAGGTCAAGAAGTGTAGAGTTTGGTATCACTGGAAAAAAGCTTGCACATTTTTATTAACTAACTAAAAACACTACTAAGCACGTTGTGTGATTGAGAGCTTTTTAAATGTCATAACCAGAGCTATAGAAGATGTGTATAGAAGTGATGACATTGATTAGCTTTAAACAGAGGCAGGTTATTGGTGGTTTAAAACAATTGAAAGAGTATTATGAAACCTGGGAACTTGGGTGCCTTGATAAGGGCCTACATTAAACAGAAGTTTGTGGATAGACTGCAGTGCTGTGCTTGACTTGTAGCCTACAGTCTCACATAAATGGGATAAATCGGATGGTACTGACCAATTATTTGACTTCCAAAGGAATATTTCCTGACAAACAGATGAAAGATAGGGTTTACATGACTTCATGAATCATGTGACTACTGGCTAAACTCAAAATCTAAAGCAGTGTTGATAACAAGAAGCAAGCCAATCACAGGCCATGACAGAGAAAGGCGTATGAAACTGTTTGGGTGAATATGGACTAAATCACCAATTAGTCAGCATCACTATTCTGCATCAAAAACATATAGAAGTAATTAATAACATGTCTATAACAACCACAAAGAAGTGTTGCACAAGCCCCTACCTCCTCTTGTCTGGCTTCACTGTGAATCCATATTATTGCATGCTGGTTTGCAGTGTTGCAGAGCCTATTTTTTATCCGTTGTGAATCTTTTTTCTTTCCTCTATACCACTGAAACAATTTCATTTCCCTTCAAAGATTATTGAAGTCTCCTCCAACAAATGCAATTTCTCATATACTGCACATTAGGCAAGCTCACAAGCCACATAATTTGTTTTACTGTGTGGAAGTGGTGGGAATAGTATCAGCAGAGAGTGCAGGGATGCATATGTTTTTAGGATTATGTGTTGGAAGAATGCAACAGTTATTATGTATTCTCTGTTGTTCTCTGTGGATGAGATCTACAAAGTCTGTCCTCATTACACATTAGGCTCACAGTTTTCATGGGTTTTCTAATTGTAGAGACAAACAAATACGTCTAACGTTAATAGCTACCTATGTTTTGTTTAAGTTTTTGTTGTTATATTAAATCTAAATGCAGTCAAAGGTGGGTAGAGTAGTCAAAATACTATGTTACTTTATTATAAAATGACTTAAGATGTTTCCGTCTTTTATTCTAGCCTTAAGTAACTGTGTTTGCTTGTGTTTCTAGGTTGGAGATGCCATGAGAAAGATGCAGGAGAGGAACAACATTGGCAAAGTTATCCTCACCACGGAGCCAATGCCCGAGGAAGAGAAGAAAGAGGAGGCTAAGAAGGAGGACAAGAAAGAGGACAAGAAGAAAGAAGACAAGAAGAAGGATGACAAGAAGAAGGACGATGCCAAGAAAAAGGAGGAGAAAAAAGAAGAGAAGAAGGAGGAGAAGAAGGAGGAGAAGAAGGAGGAGAAAAAAGAGGAGAAAAAAGAGGAGGAGAAGAAGGAGGAGGCCAAGAAGGAGGAGAAGTGAAGGACTGTGGGTAGTGGAGCAGACCGATGGGAGGTTTATGTCCTGGGAGCGGGGAGGGGTGTGGTGTGGGACGGAGGGGATGGGAGGGAAGGAGGGAGGGAGGGTGTGGGTTATGGAGGTTATGCAAGGAGTTTTTAGGATATATTCCAACATTATCACCGCTGTCCTCCTGTCCTATCTCTCCTTACTGCCTCACTGTAGCCCCTTATACATTTGAGACTTATGTAATGTACTATCAGTCCAGAAAGAAGCACTGGGCGTTTACCATGACATATGATACTTTGTGAATTGAAACCACAGGCACGGCCCAAGATGAGAAATGAATACTAAAATAATATTGCACACACCTATACTGTGAGCAGTGTAAAAGGGGCTAGAGATTCGTCAGGCCTGGCTCCACTCACCCCCTCTCTCCCATTACGCTCCATACATTTATATGCACATTCAAGTTCAGAATAAAATGTAATTTGGCTTTTCCAAAGCAGCTATTTCTCTGGATTTCTACTTTTCTTAATTAGACGTGGTCCATTAAGGATATGCAACTCAATGAGGGCATTTTTATATTGTATTAATTAATAAAAGTATGCAAAGCGTGTATGCAAACAGTCTATATAGAGTGGGACCCTGCCTTATTAGTGGTTATAGGAGCTCAAAATTAGCTGCGCAAGGGCAATCCAGTATGTGATTTTTATGGTGTGGTATAATATTATATGCAGCCTGTACAAATCCACTTGAGCATAATGAATAGATGATGCTAAAAAGTCATAGAGTACATGTTCATGAATAAATAAAATTCATTGACGTTGACAAATTTAATTGATAGGTGCATTTTCAGTATTCGTGTAAACGCGAGAGAGAAGATCCAGAGAATACTGTGCATATAAATGTGGTAAAATCACTCAAAAGTTTCCCGTTGAGACAGTGGAGGATTGTGGGTATGGTCCAGGCCTTTAGGACCAATTACAGTTTCCTTGACAACACCATCCCAGTGCCTACTCTTTGGCCCCGCCCACATGCCCCTCCCCTCCACACCTCAACTCCCAACTGTGCTAAATTGTTCTGCTCTGACTTCCACCTGCCACTTCCTCCTTTCTCCCCACACCCCCTTCACTGTGCTCACACCCCAAAAGGGCCCACACCCCTCCCCTCCCCGTCCCACACCGCTACCACCACTACCCCCTCGGGCCGGACCCACAGACATGAACAAAGACAGGCAGGAGAACCACACCCACACCATCTTTTAGTGTCCAGTGCTTCGTTATGTCACAAGGATGAGTCACAAACAATTGGCCGTTGCACACCTCCAGAGAGCTTTGCACTATGGCATCTATGGTGATATTTAGTGTTGTTTCAAGGCCTCACAAACCTTAGCAACAGTGTTATTTACTACATCTGGCCTTAGTTTGTCAGGGAATAACCTTTTTAATGCATGAGTGGCCCCTGCCTGCTATTGTAAGTTAATATGGTGGCTCTACTGGCTTGCTTGAATATGAATTTCCCTCATAATGAGCCTTTCTTTGCTGTATTGAATGGAGAGGCAGAAATCATTGCTCAGCTACTTTCTCCATAGTTACAGCTTTTTGGAGCTAACCAACTGTTGGCAACAAGCGACCAGTGCCAATTAAAAGAGAATTTGTCTCTGTCCAATTGCACACACACACATACCCGCTGAATGTGATGAAAGAGGCACTGTCACGCTGAGACAGTCAAGCCTCTAAAATGAGCAAGTCAGAAGGAATACCAGTGCTGTTTTCATTGGATCAAGCTTTTTTTTCCATGGCAGTCAGCTTCTTTCACAGCGTCTTGTCGATCGGCCTGACCTGCGAGTGGAGGATTCAATTCAAACTGGCGTCCGTACTTCGCCTCCCCTCCTTCTCGCTCTTCTCTCTCCATTTAGCTCTCGATGGTCGGCATAGCAACAGGCGTCAGGCTCGTCAGAGATGGCACTGTGCTGTGTTTTCTCTGACTCTCTTTTCACTGTGCGCCTCGCTTTTCCTGCCTTTAGCGTTCTAGTGTTTGAAGAGGTGTTTTGAATTTAGTGCTAATAAAAAAAACTAAAAATTAAAAAAAAGAAAGAAGTGGTGCTATGACACTGTTAAAGATGCTTCACCAAAAACAGTTTTTGACAATGTATGCTGACTAAAGCACACAGCTCCCTCTAATGACCACAGTGAGCAAGCAAGAACCTCTGTGGAATAAGGCTTGCAATGCCATTAAATCATTGTTTTTGTGTTATGGGCAAACAACAAATTAATATAAATTGTATAGAACCCATTCATGAAAATGACTAACAGGTATCAGTATTTATGTGGTGCCATTTATTGTTTATTGGGCTCACATTCCTCAAGCCTACATCACATTTGGCCGTATTGAGAGCTGTTACAAATGGGTAACACTGCAAGTTTCCTCTTTTAGGACCAAACACTATGAGTATTTGTATTTAATCTTATTGGGTGGGTCTTAAAACGTCAAACTCCCGACATTATCTACCTGCCTGTCTGCTTCTGTCTGTGTTGTCTGTTAGTTCGGCCCCAGTGTTGAGACTCAGATGGTGACTAGTGACTTTGTAAAAAACAAAAACAAAAATGTATTAAAAAGTGAAAAAAAGTTGTTGTGTTAGCATGAGTGGCCTCCCTCATGTGCTGTGTGTGGTGTGCCATTGTGTGTGTGTGTCCTCAGGTCGTTTGTCAGGTTTTAAAAGCACCTATCCCCTCTTTTTGCCCCACTTCTTCTCAGCCCCTCACACTTCTTCTTTGCTACGATATTATGTAGCATTTTGCCTGTCCCTTCTTCTTCTTCTTCTTCTTCTTCTTCTTCTTCTTCTTCTTCTGTCTCTCTCCCTGTCTGATAAGAGGCCTATGTTACGAGGACAGTTGGTATTAGTATTTTGCACTCTGCTCGCTGATCTTAATGCACTTACGAGCTTGGCATTCGCACTCCAGTCCCACATTCTTGGCAGTCTGCTCCAGTTTTCCATCACGTGAAGCACAGGTGCCACTCAAAAAAAAAAAAAATCACAAGTTTAGGTCCCTCTCACTTTTGAGCTTGCCAGTTATAGCCCCGGTCTCTTCTCTTGGGTGGCAGCTAAAATCAAAGCATTCATCCATCTTCGACAGCAGGAGGTAAAACATGGAGTAGATTAGTGTAGACCGGGCTGGAGCACGGAGGCCACGCTAGTGTGGGGAGTGACTGTGTCCTGTCAGCCTCTGGTTAGTGTTGTTCTAATCTGCTGGGCTCCCTTCGTGAACCTGTGGACGGTGCTTCTGTTTCGAGTGCCATGTGAGAAACAACGCTTCAGTAAAGAAAAAGACGTATGTTTTACTTAATTTGTTATGTTAATTTACATTTATATTTTTGTTTGTTTGTTAGTTTTGTTATCCAAGGGTTTAAAGTTCAAAGCTCATAACTAATGTTGGGGACCTGTCAACCTGCACTCCTTTGAAATGTGATGAAGTCTTTCTGTTGGTCGAACCATGTGTGCCAAATTGTATGTATTCTCCTCTGTCAATGCTTTGAATATTAACAGTGCATAAAAAAATATTAAGACACTTCTGTTTTTGGATGCATTTCCGTCACCTTTGTAGTTCAAAAGTACGTGTCTGATTTGTATCCTATATGACCATAGGTGCTGATAGATTTGTTGCAGTTTACAAAAGGTTTACCACGGTTTACTA
Source organism: Rhyacichthys aspro (assembly GCA_036850595.1). Classification (NCBI taxonomy): domain Eukaryota; kingdom Metazoa; phylum Chordata; class Actinopteri; order Gobiiformes; family Rhyacichthyidae; genus Rhyacichthys; species Rhyacichthys aspro. The sequence continues at coordinate 11,786,944 of CM072155.1, forward strand.
CACCTTTTTCAGTATTCACACAAGTCTACATCTTATAAAAGCCACTGATGAAAGAAATATCCAGTAAGTCACAATATTGAGAGACTTAATACGATGATTCAGTGGGGTGCACAGTGGCAGAGTGGTAAGCGCTCTGGCCTCACAGCAAGAAGGTTGAGGGATCAATGCAGTGGCTGTGGTTTCTGTGTGGAGCCTGGATGTCCTCTCTGGCACTCGAGCTTCTTCCCGCTGTGCAACAAAAATGCATATATAGGAGAATTTGTGACTCTACAATGGTTGTAGTGGACAGAAGTAAGTGTGAGGGATAGCATGGTTCTCTGCTCCTGCCCAAAGCAGGTGAGACCTGTAAAAAGACCTGTAAAAAAAAGTAGTAGTAGTATCGATGTGCTGGAAGCACTTACTAAACATTTATTTTGATAAAACCGAGCCAATATTTGAAGTTACTAGGCATTTTCTTTCATCACTGTGGCAAATATCCATAGCAACCGTTTGCATTTACAAGATTAGTATGCTAAATGTGCTTTAACCTCCAAACTGACACTGAAAGACACATTCTCAAAACCACTCCAAATCCAAAGCTCTTGTAATCTTCTCTATGGAGTCTATTTCTTGTACTACTGTTTCCAAGTAGTCTGTATCTCGAGTTAAGAAGCAGATGTTTTCATACAGCTGAGATGCCATTACAGCTGCACAAACTCCACAAACTGCAGCTATAGCCACAACCACTCTTCTTTGCATATAAAACATTACTGTGACATCTGGAATCCAAACTAGCACACATTCATTACCATATGGAAAACAGATTATAATCTTTGGCTCCAACATTTTCCCTTTGTGTTTTTTTAACCAAGATGCCTTTGAGATGAACTCAATCAATTGCGTGGTTGTTTTAATACTGAGGGGTTGGGGATCGGTTAAGCCCACCCCTTTTGATTTTGGACAGCTGCCTGAAAGTTATTCCACAACGAAGAAGCTGCAGCCTATGTCACTGAGTCATTCCAGACACTTATGCAAGTAGATAGTACTTAGACGAGACAAAGAGGCTCTCAAAGTAAAAACATGGACATTTGGAGCATTCAGACATAGTATTGTGAATCAAGACTTGGAGAAAAAGTGCTGTATTATCACTTGCAACTGTTGCATCACTCTTTGATCTAACACTTGTTCAGCTTTAAGGCATTTTACTTTTTCATTTAAACATTGAACATTGAAGTCCTTCAACACAGCTATTTCCCCCATCCAGGAACCACTTGATTTATTGTGACGGCAAAACATCCTGTTTCACTGCACAATCTGTCACACCACTTTTCCTTTAGTGTTCAATGTAAGCTTTAGAGGGAAATACCCTGTCGCTGGGTACTTTTCAGAGTCAAAGCCACTGTTTTCAACTCTTCTACCCTGTGTCTCCTTATTAACCCATTATGAGGTATTATTGTACCGCCACATCACAGAAAGGCCCAGAGTCCAACCTGAATGGGCTTGTCATGTACAGAACTTGGATGCATGTTTAGTTTATGGCATGTGTACAGCTTTTTATGTTAGTTTAGTTGTCATTTAGTGTTGTAAGGGAGGAGAACGCTCTTCCAGTGGTATCAAATTGCCAACTGCAGCCAATCCACTGCCCCCACACCTGAATCGATCTCTGGGAATGCTTCACAAACTCCCCTCACATCCACCTTGCTACCCACGCGTCACTTTTTTCCACAAAACAATCACAAAACAGGTTGATTTCTAAGCTAGTTCTCCTCGACTTCCTGTCCTGAATTGTGTTGTATTTTTTCCTGGTCGCAAACACTCACTTCTCGTCTCAACTTTGTTTTTTAAACCCTTTGAATTGATGCTGCTTTTGTGCTTGACTCTGGGTTTACTGCGTGGTGCCATGATGTCCACATGGCCTCTAGAGCTTGTAACGCTTCAGTGTGTAATGTTACCATATGCCTTACATGTTTTCCAGGACTAATAAAAAAGCATAACAAAAAAGTCAGGGAATCTGGTGTTTATTTCTGAAAAATATAAGGAAGAAAATACTGATTATAATAAGTAAACTAACTAATTAAACTTCTATTAACTGAAAATCTACAGTGGCTTTTGTGTCACAGTACCAAATTTACATATCTATACAAAACTGTGAAAAACTATACAGTACAAAACACATAGTACATGGAATGCCTTAAACAAATTACATCAAAGTTAATGTGAAAAAATATGGATTATTTGTTGCATTGTTAAAATATCACCAACATTTTCTACAGATAAAACTAGAGTGTTATGTTCAAATAGAAAAAACAAGACTTTATCTCTTTAGACAAATACAAAGCATACAGTTCTTGCATAAAACTTCACATCGCTTGCTCTGGCTGGTGACTACTCGATCCCAATGAAGGTCAAGACTTCAGACAAGCGCTTCAGGTAAGTGGAGTCTGGGTAGCCATTCCTAGAAGAGACAGAAATGGCTTGTTTCTCTCTGTGCCCTTTGGTATTACAGCATGGTCAGAGATAACCCCACTAGCCTTTACTCACAGGGTTCTGCCTCCCTGTAGGCTGGTCTTGTGTGGGATGTTGTCCCAGGTGACCTTGTCCCCCACCACAGTGAAGGTAAAACCCCGATTGAAGGCTTCCAGCAGCCTGGGCAGCAGCTTCCTGGTCGTCTGACAGTCAGGGAGGAAGGCATCGAACGCCCCTCCTTTAAATGGTTTTCCTGGAGACGGATGACCCTCCTAAAGAAAAAATTAAAAAACAAATTGGCAAAATATAAAGTCTTGATTATATTCCATTGTTTAGTTTGTCTTTAATATTTTAGTTCACACAGCAATATCATTTTATCATTGCCATTGTGTAACCTAAACCATAACTCTTTCCTTGTATGTAAAACTGCATATTATTCAACTGTCTATAGGAGTTTTAAACCCCACATGGTTGCACTTCATTTGATTGTCATAATACAACTAAATAAATGTGCTGTCTATCAACAAACCCCAAAAATAAAAAGTTTATCCTCTCTGTGCAGTGGTACTGACAATGCACTGGGACCTGCTCCTTTTTTTCTAGTCTAGTGTTACTTGGAAGCCATTATACACAGCTGTGACCAATATATAACTGTATACTACAAGATTTGATCTATTGTACCTTTACACTATGTGGTACATAACACTTTTTTTCATTCACGTTTGTAAAATGTTTGTGTGTATCAGCAATGCCAATTCAAGTCTAAGACTAAAATGCATTTGTTTCAAATAGATGAATATCAAGGACAATTTGTGATTCACTTTCAGCACAACAAAGAACAAACAAAGAAAGTTTATCTGTCCTGATATTCTGGAGTAGAGTTAGTAATAGTTCCTGTATGTTTAAAATGTAGCACACATTAAAAACAAAATAGTCTGACAGTGGTTTTAGTTACAAACTGAAACTTCTTTTGTTATAGTAATAGTTTTTGTCTTACCCCTTGGATGCCATCAGGAATACAGTAGGTGAGCTTGATAACAGGGTCCTTGAGATACCCAGGCACACTCATGGGTAGTTTAGAGTAGGTCATCTTGCCCTGTATGCCTGGTGGTGTAGGTTCTTTCTTCTCACAAACCCTACATTGACTGTGCACCGTGTCCAAACAATCGGAGCAGAGGGTGACTCCACACTTGGTCCTTTTCAATTTTACCCCTACCTTCTCACAGATGCATGCTGGACCATCAGGGGACGAGGCCCCAGCTGAGGTCTTAAAATCTCCTCCAGTCTCCTGTCTCTTCAGGTGTTCAGTGTTTTTATCAATCCGAACTGTTCCTGACCCACTGATACTGCTGCTTTTTGAGAGGCTGACAGATTCCTGAGTGGTATGAGCATCCATGTCCACAGCGGCCGGTCTCTTCACTTTCTCCTTAACGACAGGATCCTTCCTCGGAGACAGCTGACTGATCGATCCATTCACAAGCTCTGTCTCCCTAAAGTCTCTTCTCTTACTACCATCAGTCACTGCAGTTTTCCCTGTTTGGCCGTTTGAAGTCACTGGTGAATAACTGTAGCTATCATTCCCGCTTGAGGAGTGTCGGGAAAAATCTTCCTGTTTAGAAATTAGTGCTCCAGAAAAAACTTCATGTAACGAAGCACAAACCTGAGAACACATAGGCTTTGGACCAAAAAGATATAAACTCTTGTCACAAATGTTCATAGTGATTTTCTTGTACAGGCTACGAATTTCAGCACAACATGCCAGTAAAGTCTCATCGTTTGTGTTGGTGATTCCAAGATTTGATAAAGGTAACTTCTGAATGGAGAAATCTGCTTTGACAGAATCAATTATCTTCTGTAAACCTAGCTGACATGCAGTGACTCTTGCTAAGTTTGTCCCTGTTAAAAGAAGAGTGAGCTCTCCATTACCCTCGGAGTGTTTCTCTCTAAACTGGACTCCAGAAGTTTGCTCTTCAATCCAGGGTTTATAAGCTTCTGTCATATGCCTCCACATGATATTGTCAACTCTAATCTCAGCACTGTATCGCTCTGTCTTTGAGCCATTGCTGAAGCTAGAAGACCTGCCCCTGCGGTTAGCTGTGGGTTTGTCCGAGTCATCTAGGCTTTTCTGTGAGATTTCTTGGGCCTTTTTCTGAGCCACTCCTGAGAAACTACTGGTTCGCCTCAAGCTGGACCCAGACACTGCAGGTGATTGTGGGAGGCTCCCTAAACCATCAGACTGATATGGGCTAAGAGTGGATCCTTTGGGTCTAGTGTCCACTAAATCTGTTGTTAACAAAGTTTTATTTTGCAGTACATCTCCACTATTAAACAAGATGTCTCCTCCTGTGTTTTGTGCACCAGCTTTTACACTTCCTCTGGTTTCCGAGAGAACATCAAAACCTAGCATCGGGCCTTGGCGAGTTTGTCTGTTCGTATGTGAAAGCGCTCTGAAGTCTGTTGTTTTACTGCCTAAGGGAGTCAGACGTGAATCTTTAAACTGAGCAGCTAGTTTATATTTATTGGCTGTGTCGGCTCTACCCTCATCCTCCTCTGACCTCAACACCTGATCTATGCCATTATCCAAAAAGCCTGAACTGGAAGGACTAGAAACAGGGATTTTTCCTTTATCAGCAGGCGATGATTCTAAAAGCCTCTGAGAACTGCTTACATCTGCTTTATCCTCTTTACTGTGATCATAGAGGAGAAGAAACTGCTTTGCTTCTTTAACATCATCTCTGCTTCCAATAATGTAGATATTTTGGTCATCTTCATTCAAAAGGAGTTTGGAAAATCTGCCACTCAGTTTCTCTATGGCTCTTTTAACGCCCTCTTTAGTCGGAATGATACATTTTGGAAGCTTTTCTCGACAGATATTGGTCTGATTTTTTTCATGAAGTCTACTTATTTCCACTCTGGCCTTTCTTAAGCACTCTTGACCATGAATATCATCCCCTGATGCAACCTGCAATAACAGTGTAGTCAACCCCTGGTGCGTAAAGTCTACAACTGCCACGCCATGCTGCCTCAGGATCTGATGGTATTCTTCGCTACAGTGTTTCTGCAGGTACTGGAACATGTCTGCGTCCACCATGAGAGAAAAGTCCTCCTCTGATGCAGAAGAGCTTGCTGTAGCTCCTTCTACTTGACCGGTGTCTTCCCAGTCATAACCACCAGGCGTGATGTCTCTTTCTAAACTTGAGCACTGCTTCTCAACATCTGGTCTCTCCCGTTGTTCTCTTTTCTCCTTGGAGCTTCTGCTTTGGTCACTTGAAACCTGTGTACGAGGTAAAGGCGTTGGATGAACTGGTTTGTGGTCACTGCTGGCACAGGTCCTATAGTCTCTGTTTTCTGCTGTATGAGGGCGTTCAGGGAGGCTGAGCAGCTGTGCCAGAGCTGCTTGGACTTTGGAGTAGCTGCCACTTAAAGTGCACAGTTCCTGCGTTGAACTGTAGTTAATTTGGACATCAGGGTGGCTCTTATGAAGGCCTTTCAGTGTCCTCTTTCCCCCGAATAGCTGGCTGTAGTCAACAGTAGCTGATAAATTGATGATAACCTGTAAAAGAAACACTGTTACTATGGAGCTACCATGTAATTAGCCCCACATTTTAACATGTTTTCTTAAAAGTACCTTATCTTGGTTTAGGTTTCCAGAATGATCAGTCACAGTCAAGTTATACTTCTTCCCATCCACCTCCAGAATGTGCTGGTTTTGTTGAATAACTCTCTGTGCCACTGTGTGAGAGAGGTCACCATACCAAAATAAATCTCAGTATGTAAGGCATCCTGACTAAGCGCTTTAGCAATGGCTGGTCTATTGACTCGCATGCCAACATTCCCGCTCTGTTTAAATCACTGGTGACAGCCAACTTAGCACAATGCACCACTATTACTTCAGCAGAAGAGTGCAACTAATTTTATAGTCTTTTAGATAAACATCCTCAAACCTCAGCTGGTCCTGTCATTTTAAACCTGCGTCTGTCAGAGGTTTTGGCCCCACTGAAGGGATTTTTCTCTCTACGCTAGTTTTACCAAGCACTTATTCAGGGTTGATTTGTTGTGTTTTCAGTGTTTTATAATCGATTGGCCAAATAAATGATTGTTTATTGAGATATGAGTATTAAAGATGTAAAATAAGAGAATAAACAAATGGTAACAAATACAAAGATGACTAAGACTTCATGTTGGTTTGGAAAAATGAAACCATAACATCATGTTTATGTGATTTCACTGTGATTTTTTTTTTTAACTTTTTGGAAACTGCAGTTTACCATCACTTCAAATCACTACACTAGACCACACACAGGAAACTAAAACTGCTTTAAAGAAGTGAGGACCATCGCCTTTATTTATCCATGCTACATGGAGATTTTGGTTAGTTAATTTAGAATGAATGATTTGTAAAGTTATAAATATTAATGTTGGCCTGATTCACTTAATAACAATAGGCAATGACAGATAGCCATTTTCCTTGCAATTAAAAATAATTAAATGAGTTGATAGTATGGGGTGGCAGTGGTAAAAGCAAACCCAAAAATCCCCAACCCATATCCATTCATACACTTCTAGGATCAAACTTATATATATTAGGTTTATGCTTTACTGACCTCTGCTGTCCTCAAAGGTGACGAGGACAAAGTCAGGTGTTGTTTTGACTGTGGTGACCGAGACCACTTCCCCTCCTCCATTGCTGTTTTTTTGGAAGTGGATACATAGTTTATCTTCCAGCCTGTCCTCTTTTATTTCTGTAGGTAGCCCAGTCACTCTCACGCTCCTGCCTCGCTCTGCCATCTACTGGGAGTGTAACACAAGCACTGAGAGCACTTAAACTACATTTTCTTACTGATAAAAAGGGTGGGAACACAGTACACAATTTTTTTTATTATTATTTTAAGTACAGACAGTGAGACAGCATTTGAACACATCACTTGCCAGAGAGTAAACCATTCAATTCAAAGACCCCACCCTTATCAAAGAAAAGGGATGGAGATATGTGATTATATGACACCCTCTATTGGGGGTTACTAAGACACTACATCAACATGATAAAAAAAAATGGCCATTTTAACGACCACTTCTTTTTAAACAAAAAAATCACTGACTATTAAAAATAACATTTAACTGTAAACTAATTTTAATTAATTAAAAAGCTTATAGTTTATAATGCAGGTAGTGGATTTTAATATATGCTGTAGCCTATTAATGGCACACAAAAACACTGAAACCTTCATGGGAATTTCTGCGTGTTGTGATTCAAGACATTCAAGCCATTGCCCTTTCACCATTCAAGACTCTGATTGAGCTAGTTACACCGGTATAGGGCAGTCCCTTTAGGTTCATGGAGGTATTTTGAGGGCAGACTGCACACACTCCCTGCTCTACACACACACTTTACATGTGCAAATGTGACAGGTAGTAACCAAAACACGTCGTTTTAAAACAGTGTAAGCAAATGAGGGCTAATAATCACAGGCACGTTTTGAACTGATCAATACTTTATAACGAGCCTTTTTAAGTAAACCTGGGTGGTTAGATTAGCACCATATTGCCAATTACATTTGAAATGCTAAGTATCTGCATGGAAGCGAAAAGGAAAGCACAATCAAGGAAGTGCAAAAAAACAGACGCATCTAAACAAACGTCTATCGCTTTGTTTAATGTTGTGTTTGAATATGATGTGATTGGGCTTTAGTGTTAGATGTCACAAAACTTCGAAAATATCCGTGAGAGCTGTTACTAACCTTGCTTATTTCGCGGAGTTTTCTCGATTTCAATCAACGAGCGTCAGTCTTTTCAAGCCTTAGAAGAAAGTGAAACTACAAAACAATGGTGTAGTTTGTTCGGTAAACGCTAGGGGGCGATCAAGCTCTCTGTTTTTTCAGGTAAAGGGACGTTTAATGTGCCTTGTTTGAATTTGCCCAGTCTTCTGTCAAAAAGCATAGATTAGCGTTAAACCTAATACGCTGCACAACCTTCCCTGACAGAACAACTGCAACACTTCCTATTATGTGATTATGTAATGTTTTAATTCATTCAGCTTCATTCATACCGTTCTCAACTCACCTGTATAATAACTCATCTTTGCGCAATAGTTACCCAATTCACACTCTTGTTTTATGCACCCTCTTACTTATTCACGTTATGCATATCATTTACAGGCTAATCCATATTATTATTATTACATCTGTACATATGTAAATCAAGTGGTCACTCTGTATATACACTGTATATTATTCTGTATATTCATTTTTACTTCTTTGTTTTAGTGTGTGTGTTCATTAGAGTTTATTTGCTACTGAACTCCTGTGACAAAAGCAATTTCCCTAACTAAAAAAAAAAAGTCAAATTTCTCTCAAGTAAAACGTAAAGGAAAAAATATTCAAGGGAGATAAATAATGCAAATAGGCATACATTTTTATTTTTGTTTATATTTAATTTTTCATTTCGTGCTGGTGGAAAATCATTAATTCAAAAAGATTACATTTAAACAAAATAACCAAGAGAGGACGCGACTCAATTATTTTGTACAATATTGACCATTTCAAAGAACAAGAGAAGAAGAACATGGTGTTTTGTCCAATCATAGCCAACCTTGCATATATGACACGCATGCGCAGCAGGGCATATATTTCATGTGTAATTCGTGTCCGGTGGAGGTCATAGACATCAGTAAGAATCTCTGGTAAGAAATGGCACATTGTCATGAAATAGCTTTAATTATATCATCGTAATTTGTCCAACGAGAACATAATATGTTGTCGTGCATTGTGCCTGTCTTTGGAGTCACATAGTGCGTTAGCCATCTATAACATGTGTATGTAAGTGCGGCATGCTGTAAATGAACCTTATAGTACGAGTTTTCTTTATCGTTTCACTCTTTCTAAGATACCATGTACCTACGTATAATCTTAGTCTGCTCCAAACCACGGCTCTTGGATTATGCCTGACGGTTTGTTTGCACTCTTGGCTTGTAACTTGTAGTAATACGCTAATGCTAGCTACCATGCTAACTCCTACAATTGTGGCATTTCACTGTTCAAGGCCAGAGCCAAGCTGTCTCCAGGAAGGATCTGACCTGACTTTGAACCTCCTGATTTATTAATAAATCACAACATAGCGAAAGTAATGTCCGTTTAATAATATGAACATTTCTTGTAGGTTGCAGTAATGGCCAAGCTTTTCGAGTCTATTGGGAAGTTAGGGTTGGCCTTGGCCATTGGTGGTGGTGTGGTTAACTCTGCCCTGTTCAATGGTGAGTAACATTACTCTAAATGGTATGACAGTAAAAGGTTATGAAAAAGTAATCTAAGCATGTGCTTTTTACAAGTAGAATCTTAAAACAAATGTGCAGTTGTCTTTTAATGACCTGAAGGACTGCGACTCCCCACTGACATAAATAAAATGACACATCTTTTCTTCACACTTTCCTCTTAGCTTTGCATTACTATGTTTTAGTTGTAAATTTTTTAACTTCAAACACAATAACAGAAGACACCGCGATCATCTATTAGCCTTTCCATTAGTAAACAACACTTATATTATTTCCACTCCATCTTGTGTCTTTATTGTCAATTGTCATTGGTCACCACACTATTGAGGTAAATGTATCCAACCAGCTTCCAACTTCTTGTATTTTACAATTTTGCTCTTTTGTTTGCATAGGACAGATGTTGATGAGTGTGCAGCTCTCAGTCAATCATATAAGAAAGGAAAATACAGTTAAACTATATAACAGACAGCTTAAATCCAATTATATGCAAGATTTGACTTTTACTATGGCAAATGAACACACGTTTTTTTTGTAAAATATCAGCAAGTTTTGAAATTGCCACAACCTTACTTCAGTCCACTGTGCTGCACTGCTTAGACCATTTTTTAGTTTATGATTCTTATTAATGTCTGTTTCTTTCCACAGTTGATGCTGGGCACCGGGCTGTTATATTCGACAGATTCAGAGGAGTGCAGGATAATGTTGTTGGTGAAGGGACCCACTTTCTTATTCCCTGGGTCCAGAAGCCAGTCATCTTTGACTGTCGCTCCCGTCCACGCAATGTGCCTGTCATCACTGGCAGCAAAGGTAAAGGATACTTGGATGATGAGAAATCTTTAGGTTCTTCTTGCAAATGAAAAGAGGTGATTTCAATCTAAACTGTTTTAATACAATAGATGCCAATACAGAACATTGTTAATTAACCCAATTTAATTATGTTTTACTGCTATACTGAAAAACTTTTTGCCTATTAAATTTTAACCTTCAACCTGCCCCCCAGATCTGCAAAATGTAAACATCACATTGCGTATCCTTTTCCGGCCAATAACCACTCAGCTCCCACGCATCTTCACGAGCATCGGAGAAGACTATGATGAGAGGGTCCTGCCATCCATCACCACAGAGGTCTTGAAGGCTGTAGTGGTAAGCATTAGAAAATAAATTGTCTATAACCATAAAAGACTGGTGAAAATGACACTTACAGTTGTGTTGTTGTGTTTTCGTGTTGTCCTTTTAGGCACGATTCGATGCTGGAGAGCTTATTACCCAGAGAGAATTGGTGTCTCGGCAGGTCAGCGAGGACCTCACAGAAAGGGCATCTACCTTTGGCCTCATATTGGATGATGTCTCATTGGTATGGAGTTAAACATTTCAATTTAATTGTCATAACTAACCAGTATAAAACTTGTCATGAAAGGTTTTTGGTCTCAAAAAAGACATTTAAGCTACATTACAATTGTCATATAAATTTTAGAGTGATTGCCATTGTGAGGACCAAACATGGCATCTTTTACTGTCTCTTAAGTTTTGTAAAAGCACTTTTGTAAGCTTTACTGCTCAGTACAAGGTGTCCATATAAAGACAAGAGTGTAACTTTATGATTGATGACTTTGAGTTTTCATGATTTTTGTTTTTACAGACACACTTAACCTTTGGGAAGGAATTTACAGAGGCTGTTGAAATGAAGCAGGTGGCCCAACAGGAGGCTGAAAGGGCTCGGTTTGTTGTAGAGAAGGTAATTATTACACATACAGGCTATTGCTTATGTGACATGTTGAATAAATAATAATTCAGTACGTTTTTTTATTTCTTCTAGGCTGAGCAACAGAAGCAGGCTGCCATCATCTCCGCAGAGGGAGACTCCCAGGCTGCCTTGCTCATTGCCAACTCCCTGATGGAGGCGGGTGATGGCTTGGTTGAGCTGAGAAAACTGGAGGCAGCTGAGGACATTGCTTTCCAGCTGTCCCGCTCTCGTAATGTCACTTACCTTCCGTCAGGACAAGGCACACTTCTCCAGCTACCCCAGTGATAACTTCTCAACCCATGCCCGCTAATGTCACCAGACCTTAATCTGGGCCATTGTAGGGGCGGGGCAGTTGAAGCATTGAGTAAAGGACTTTCCAGACTTCATACACATTCCTCCCACTCTGTCTCTAACCAGTTCTGGATGGACTAAGCACTGTTGAATGCAACATCATGTGAGATAGAGTGAGAGGAGGACTGCTGTGGTCTTGTGTTTGAGGATATGGAGAGATTGATGTGATGTAACCCATATATAATACTTTAAGTTGGAGTATATCTCTATAAATTTGCATCATTGTGTCAGATTCAATATAATGCTTGAATTAATAAGAGTGGTCTTTCTCAAAAATAGACCGCGATTTCAAAATGCTCAGAACTGTTCTTGTGGCATAGTTTTACCAAACGTTGTAATCTCTATGGTTCAAAATTGGGTTCCTGCTTAAAGGCATAATTGACTTAAGTTTAATGTTAAGGCTCTGAACTATGCCTGCTCACCTGCACTTCCTCTCTTGTAATAAGAATGTTATCAAGACATAAATCAATTTGAACGCAGTGTGTCTGTCAGAGTGATTGAAGGCTGTTTTCTGTCTGTAGTTCATGTGGCACACCATGTTTCGTTAGTTAAAATAAATTGAGGTATCTTTCTACATGCCCATGAATTGTTATTCACCACAAGAGGGAGTATGATACTAATGTCTATTTCAGTTGCTGGTTATGACTTCCTCTCATGTCTTTTATGAAAGTTTGTAGGTCTCAGAAATAGACACATGCATATTGCATTTTCAGATTTGCCAGGCCACAAGCAAATAATTGCTTTCATCCTTACATTATATTGTTGAATTTTTATTCAAATCAGTTCTAGCGTCCTAGTTTTACCTCAATTTTATTAGACCAACTTTTGAACTTGTTCTCCTGTGCTCGGGTTAAGGAAATGCGCTTCACTAGTTTACCACATTTTACTACAAATTCACATAACTACTATCTTATAATTACATAACTTCCTTATCGTTATATGAAATTGAGTACACATTCGCTCTGTGTTTAAAGTAAATGCAGATATTCAAGCAGTTGTGAGAAAAATAAAAGAGATCCCATTAATTCGTCATTATTAAAAACTTTTATTTTTACGCTGAAAGGACTAAAATAGTCTTCGGAAACCTATTATTTCATCAGTCACGGATTTGAGCGTGTGCGCGCACCGTGCCCTGTCTGGTTTGGAGGGAGACAGACGCGGCGCCGTGCGCCTGCCCAGACAGCGGCCTGGGATGAGCGCGGGACGGTGGAGGGACGCGCCAGAGCTTGGCTGGGCCACGTAGTATTTCGGGGGTGAGGAGGCCGGTGCGTAGGTATAATATAATGAACTGCATTTTGCACAAAGGCAACTGGCAATGCCCTTTTTAAATGCACATCCGCAAATGTAAAGAAGAGCAAACCAGAGAAGTGCGTGTGCAGCCCTGAATCTGTGCAACTCTGATTGCACTGACGCCAGAGGGAGGTCGGCACAGACTGAGGTAAGGCAACGAGCTCACCAAAATACGGTTTTATGACTATGTCTTGTTTTTACATGCGTGACACGCATGACAGCCTCTTGGTGAAGTGGGCATGGAGCTGCTGACCGGTGGTCAAAGCAAAAGTAAGAAGTGTCTGTGTGGTCGGCTAGCTCCGACTTTGTGGCAGAATCGAGTTGAGTGGGTTTGCCACTAATGCAGTCCGGGTTTTGTTTGGAAAGCGGCGGTTTTCTGAAACACTTTTAAAAAATGTTGGCCATTGCATTTCATTTTGGCCGCACTTTGAGATGACTGTCACCCTGAAACCATTATAGCGTCATACTGTTACATTACAGGCAAATATCTGACGTTTGTGCTAGCCTTAAGCTAACTGGTTAGCACCAAATCTGGGCGGTTTTGGGTTAAAATAAGTGACCACCATCAGTTGTTACCTAATGCATTTTGGCAGAGACTTGCCGCAGGTAGAGAGAACACTGTGCACGGTGTTTTGTTGCTCTCAAGGCTGAGCTACTTCAGCTGGACTCAAACATGTAATGGCTGCACCTTGAGCTAATGTAGCCAAGTTAGCTCGTCATGTGTGCGCAGGTTAGTACCTACAGGGGAGCGTTAGCTAACGCTAAATAGCCTAAGTTGGCCAGGCCTGCACAGTGTTTCACGTCGTACAATGTTGCTTTTTTGTTTAACCCTTTCTTAGCTTCATGCTCAACACAACAAGGTCTCCAACTTGTATTGTCCTACACATCACTCTGGAAACAGCTGTAAAGAGCAGCGCTTTGTTGTCTAAAAACCTGCATCTGAGGTCATTTTATGCCTGTTGTGTTTGTGGAAAAGCATCTTGGGAAATAGTGGGACCTTTATGTCAGTGTTTTTGTATTTCTGTAATTTTGCCAGATGCTTAATGGAAAGAATACTGTTTTATGAGAGGCACCATGTTCCCACTAGTTTTCTGTTTTCTGACTTGAGAAAAGGTTTTGGTGAGAATGAGGACAGTCTTTAAATGTAAATGTGAAATTACCCTATGTGATACATATGATTTATACCCTACTGAAAACACTAGGAACTGCTCTATGACCAGATTATGGGCTTGAAGGCCAAATACCTACAGCGACATGGAGCACCCCTGCAGTGCACCACACAGTGAGCTGGTTAAGGTCTTATGAGTTTGGACAGAGTCAGGAATGTGAACCCTCACACAGTCCTCTACAAGCTGCAAGAGGGAAAGCTCATTAAAGTCTAGACTTGAGAAGGAGCATGGATTTGAGCCACACAGCTATGTTAGAAAATATAAATGTCATATTTTGACCACTTCAGAGCTCTCATCTGCTCAGCCAAGCACTTCCAAACACAATTTGTTGGTTTTACTTTTGTACAACATCCTGACAGCAGAGCTCTCATCCTGTGTCATTCAAATCTTAAGCCACATTATCTATCCGGTGTATGACTGACTTTGTGGCTTATGATATATCAAACAAGCTTTGGTTTCTTCTTGTAATTGTTCAGAGGCTGATTGAGGAACACTGCAAATTAGTTTCTTGTGAATAAACTTTGATTTTTGTGAATGTTTTGAAGCATTAGTAGTGCTCTGGGTTACTCAAGTAGACTTCTGTTTTTAAATGGTTTCTGTCCTTCAAAGGTCATTGTTAATAATTCCAAAGTGAAAAGTTCAGTCAGAAACGATCAGCCTTTGAGTAAGTGTAATTGCCCAATATGGGAAGGAGATTCTGTTGACTAATTGCTAGAGATTGAGAAGTCTGTTCACCACATCAAAGGACCACATTATTTCAATATGAGTGAAACTCTGAAATGACTCATCCTTGATTATGATAACCTAAAGGGTTTTGCTCAATATTAGTTACATAACCGTACTGTTTTCATTCTTTTGCTTCTCCTCATTATGACAGTTAATTTAGCACTTTTAACACATTTTCTGAAGGCTACATTTATACTCTTTCAACATTAAATGGTGTTTAGCTGATGATATGTGAAATCCTCGCTCTGTTTGGTTCAGAAAATGGTTCCCATGCGATTTATATTCCTCCGTCATTCAGACGCAGGATAATCTATTAGGCTTTGTGTCCAAGACAGCCATGTGAGTTACTCTGTCAGTGAAGAGCCTACCCTCCCCTCCAGTCTTAATGCTCTCAGACAGATCTGCTGTCCAATTCTCAGAGGGATCAGAGTCAGCATGCACCAGAAGACAGGTGTGAATATATGCAAGCACTGCCAAAGTCTAGTTGGACAGTTTTAATAGTAACTGCAAAAAGTCTATTTTGTCTTTAATACCATGAGCACCTGAATATGCTGAGTTGTGGCTCTAACACCAGCCTTCACTCTTTCCAGTTGAACACTTTAAGATTTGTTGCACATAAACGCCTTTAAAACCTACTGTCACTGCCTTCAGGACAAGCTAACATATAGGACTTGAAAACATAAAAAATAGGTGTATTACACAATTAAGTTAATATTAGACATTGTTGTGAAAATGTGAATTCACATTTAATTAACTATTTAGATTTTACTTACACAACTTTTACCAATAGGTGGGTCAACTAAAGCATTCAGTCTGTGAAAAAGCGGATATTTGCTTCAAGTGAAGCATGTTTTTGTTTGTTGTTTAGGGACTGGGAGTTTTTAGTGAGCCACACCCTGATGCTACTCTTTCAAGTGAAAAAAGGTGTTTGAGGTGAACCAGCTGTTAACCAGAGACACCTTAGTGCGCCTTAACGCATCAACTCTACAGAAACATAACAATTGCTGTTCCCTTTTACAACATTTAAAAATAGCCCTAAGACATATATATAAAAAAGAAATAAGAAGAAAATAAGAAAAAATTAAAAAAAACATACATACATACATACATACATACATACATACATGTATGTATATATGTGTGTGTGTGTATATATATTTTTTTTCTTATTATTTCTTTTTATTATTTATTTTATTTAATTTTAAATATATATATATATATATATATATATATTTTTAAATATATACAACCGTGATATTGATAGTTGTTTTTTAATTGTGCACTGCATGTGTTTCGTTGAAGTACAGTTTCCTGTGGTTGTGTTTGCGCTGAAGCTCCTGAGCTGTGGTTACACTCTCTAACAGTCAATGGGCGTGTGTGCAAGTTAGTGTTGTTTTCAAAAATTGAATTGTGATTTAGCTATGCATTACACAGGTGGAAAATTTTCAAATTTTTATGTATATTTTTTATAAGTATGTGCCTATCCGTATAAAATCTGCTTTTTATTAAATGCCTGGAACTGGATTGTTAATTTTTGGTTGTACCATATTGTCACTCAAAAAACAAGTACATTTGCATAGTTAGATCTAAGCTTGTTCCATTTTACAGCTACAACTGGATCACGTTTCATTAAACAGTTGTGAACTTGTGAACTCCTGCTTGCCACAATGAAACAGTTGTGGGCAAATGTGGCACTGTGTTAAAGACACGAAAATACAACTGTAGTTTCACTTCAGAGAAAAAGCGGAACACTGCTTTTTTTCAGATCTTATCTGCATTTCTCATTGCCTTTTCTCACTTTAGGCACTGCTCGGTTAATGGCTCTTCAAGCAAAACTCAGAAGACCTTACAGCAGTTCCACGTCTGGCATTCAGCTTGTCTTTACCTGCTCTGCAGTTTGAGACGCTGGCACCCTGCAGGGCAGCAACCTTCAGATACACTGACTCTGGAAACGGCCTGCAGCTTGCAAAATAACCCAAGAAGGATTACATTTCAAATGTTCAGCATAAAAGATCCTAAGATTGTGCTTTTCCAGTCTCTCTTTTAAAACGAATGGACAAACTCTGGAAAAGATTGTATGCCTTTCCAGTTTTGTTTTCTAAACAAGGCAGCATGGATGCTCTCTTTGAATCAGGCTGACTGTTTGCCACCTCATCCCCTTCTTCTGTGTCTTCAGTAGAAGGAGGGTGGGGTTGGTGCGGCGTTTTTTTTTTTTGCCCCGTCTAGTAGCATAGGCTAGTTTGACTAGGCACCATAGCAGATACTGTCCCCTCTGCTCATTATACCACCACCCTCATCCTTCTCCCTCACTCTTCATGAAATCCTGCCAGAACCTCAAGGAAGAGGTTTCCGTCCCAAGCCTTAGCGGGATGTCCCAGGAGGAAGGACGCAGGGCGCAGGTGTCCGGATCGTATTTTCACTCCCCCAACCCAGATCTAGACCTGACAGGCAAGGTTTATAAGAGGGATGTTGGTGGTAAGCCTTACTCGGTGCTAGTGGACAGTAAAATGGCAGCCAAGACATCAATGGGTGATCAAAATGTGAGTCAGGTGACCCCACAACATCATCAGTATTTTAGGGAGGGAGGGACAGGGCAAGAGGGCGCAGGGAAACAGGGGCCTCACACTGGCGAGGACGGGACATCTGAGGACACGGACGAGGAAGAGGACGGTGAGGAGGAGGACGGTGAGGAAGGGGGGTTCAAACGTGAGCAGATAATTGTGGAGGTCAACCTGAACAATCAGACTCTGCATGTTTCCAAAGGAGACAACAAAACAGCAGCAGAGGACTCGGAGCGAGCAGGTAGTGACGAGGATGATGATGAAGAGGAGGAGGATGATGAGGAAGATGATGAGGAGGAGGAGAGCATCGATGAAGAAACAGAGGAAGAGGATGACGAGGATGAACTTGAAAGTCAGACAGCGCGGTCGAAAAGAGCTCGCCGAGGGGCTGAGAACACAGAAGCCTCCAGTCCGCCTCGGAGGAAAAGTCTCCGAACTGCTTTGAGCGCCACTACTGCTGGGATGACCACCAGGGGGCGTCGGAAGCGCATGGAGGCCCCAAAAAGCAAGCGGAGATCTGCCAGGTCGGGCCCACAATCTGCAGGATCCACAGGGACCGGTGTGGGAGGAAAGGCTGAAGTGGAGGAGAAGGAGATGCTGGCGTGTGAGAAGTGCCCGCGGGTGTTCAACACGCGCTGGTATCTGGAGAAGCACATGAACGTCACGCACAGGCGAATGCAGATCTGTGACAAATGTGGCAAGAAGTTTGTCCTGGAGAGTGAGCTGGCCCTGCACCAGCAGACAGACTGTGAGAAGAACATCCAGGTAATTTTGTTATCTAAAAAATAACACTTTACTTCAAATAAAAAGTGGATTTCACAAAGGTGTTTTAGATCAGTTGGCTTACATTTTGTGTAAAGGAGTAAATACTGGTTAAACAATAGAAGCAGTTGAAGAGTCGAGGATGCTCTTCATATTAAAAATGTATTGTCGTTATAGCATCAATATATTGTCATCGTAAATGTCCAAAACATCAAATCAGAGCTTTATATTAAATAAAAAGTTAGGAGCTAGAGCTAAATACAGGGCAAAATCTTTTTTTTCTGCCCATGGTTTAAGTGAAATATATTATATATATATATATATGATTTTTTTTTTTTTTTTTTTTATATATATATTTTTTTTTTTATTATATATTATATATTTATATATATATATATATATATATATATATATATATATATATATATATATATATATATATATATATATATATATATATATATATATATATGTATATATATATATATATATATGTATGTGTGTGTGTGTGTCATATTGATATAGCATGTCTTTAAGCTAAGTATATAATTTCCACCTCTACAGTTGTGCAGACAGTCCTACATTCATATTCCAAGCAAACGTGTTTCTCAAATTAGAGTTTTATATTAAATGTAAGAAATTGAGCAGCAGAATTAAGGCTCTAGTTCTTTATATTTTACACATTGAATACATTGAATGAGGAAAACAGAGTCTTCATCCACTGCACAAAAATGATATTTATTTCCCAAAACAGAGTTTCAATACAGACCAGCCAGTTTGCTATTTCCAAGTCTTAATATGGAATTTTCCTGACACTAGCTGTGGTTTGCAGAAGTAATGATGTATGTAGATTTAATTGATGATGTACCTATGCTTTCAAATAAGATTCCTTTTGCTTGCGCAGAAGGCCCCCAAATGATTATAAATGTATGAATTCAAAGTTTGCAGCAAGTAGTAATAATACAGGAAATGTTTACGACTGTGTGACATGTTATTGTCTAAAAATATATCAACTCTGTCCAAGTGATTATGGCTTCGATGAAAGACCATGTGCAAATCATTTTGCCCCCAGTGCTTCCTGATTCTGAGTTTTATACCTCACATGATTACTTCAACAGTGTTTGGTGGGAAACCTGAGGCAGAATCTACAGCCAACTGGATCCAATCTTTGTCATTTTAAATGTTTTAGTGGGTTCAAGGCAGCAGTGTAAGGCAGGCAGCAAATCCTTCACAACTAAACAGAAAAACAGCAATTTTACTGTCTTTTACTCACTGCAAGCCCCAGAAGTTCAAGTTCTTTACTTTGTGTCTTATATCATTGAAACCTTGCACTAAATCACTCTTACTTTTAGTTTAAGTCTTTTAAGTTTTAAAAGAAGACATGCAGTATTGGAACCATTGTGAATTTCTTGTGTGCCCCCAGCAGAGGGAGATATTGTACACAGAAAAAAACTACAATACCACATAACCACAAAATGGGATTTTTTTTAAAATGACACATATTCATGCTAATATTTTGCTCTTATTTTTTTGACCTGCAGTGTGTTTCCTGCAACAAGTCCTTTAAGAAACTATGGTCGCTCCATGAACACATAAAGATTGTCCATGGCTATGCGGAAAAGAAGTTCTCATGTGAAATATGCGAGAAGAAATTTTACACAATGGCTCATGTCCGGAAGCACATGGTTGGTAAGTTGGGGCCTTCATTATTGTTGATGCTATGATTTCAATTTTATAAGTGGAAGCAGTTTTTTAATACATTTCTCTCTCTGTGGTCTTTTTCTGATTCAGCCCACACAAAGGACATGCCATTTACCTGCGAGACATGTGGCAAGTCTTTCAAGCGTAGCATGTCTTTAAAAGTTCACTCACTCCAACACTCTGGAGAGAAGCCTTTTCGATGTGAGGTAATGGTCATCTGCTGGAAACACTAAACTCATCCCTTCCTGATTTTACTGCCTTTCCGTTTACAGTAATGACTGACTGTAACTGTCTGTGCTCAAACTAAAATACAAATATCATACTTGAACCATGCAGTTTCATATGAGCCATCATTCAGCATATCAAACTGCCTTGATCATGTTTTGACATTTGACTCAGTGAACAGGTAAATTACAGCTGCATGTTCATTATGATTTGGTGACAGAAAATAAAAGGACATTAGCAAATGCTTCTTTTGTCTATTTTATAGTCATCAACACACTTGTATTTTTTGGGCATCGTTGATAACAATGTGCTGTAAACTGTATTTAGGGGCAAACT
Source organism: Rhyacichthys aspro (assembly GCA_036850595.1). Classification (NCBI taxonomy): domain Eukaryota; kingdom Metazoa; phylum Chordata; class Actinopteri; order Gobiiformes; family Rhyacichthyidae; genus Rhyacichthys; species Rhyacichthys aspro. Next base: position 11,807,521 of record CM072155.1, read on the forward strand.
GCACTATTTGTGCTCTGTCCACATCCTGTTAACATGCACAGCCCCACAGACCTTTTTACATGACAGGTCCCATCCAGATGCATTCTACAGGTAAACTGTGTTTTTTCTCACCACCGTGTCCCTTAGTCATAGTGTTTACTCAGAAGTATTGGTATGAATTGTATTTTGACATAAACAAGCACATGCTCTCTTTCCATTTTTGCCCGAAGGGAAAAAAAAAAGTGGTTTGTGTTATTTGTTTGGTGCGGTTTTAGTTTATTATTGTTTTGTGACCAGAAAACAAATTCATATTCAGATTTTTTTCCCAGAGGGTCACTCTATTCTCTGATTTAACATGTATTTTAATATTAAGTAACTCACTAAACTCACAGTATACTATTAACTCAAGTTATTCAGTATGGAAATTATGTCACAGTGTTAGGAAACCCTTTGGGTCATTATTTCAACAAAAGACAAATGTAGAGTTAAATATTCTTGAGTAAGGTTTTCATTGTCTCATTTAGGCTTTATTTAGCTGAGGTAGTAGCAGCATGTTTTAACCGCTTTCAGGAAGAACTGACCCATGGGTTTGGGTGTTAAGTTCCCACCCAAGGCCACTTCTGTGGATGGGACAGGGAACATGTGTGCATGGGTGGAGCAGCTCTAACAAAATATTTGAAGTTATCCTACACTAACATGTGATTACATGTGTAGCAACCATAGAGAATGGATGGCCTCTACACCATATCAGACGAAAACTTAACTTACCCAGGTGGTATCATTTAGATATAATATATCTTTTTTCTGGGAAAGAGAGTTATTTTGTGGACTCGTGACCTTCCTGAAGTTAGCCAGTAGCAAAAGTTAAGTCCAAACTTGAGACACCTGCTTTTGCACGTTCTAATTCCTGTAATCTGAATACTTTTCTCCTTTCTCCTGCAGAACTGTGATGAGCGATTTCAATACAAATACCAGCTGCGCTCTCACATGAGCATTCACATCGGACATAAGCAGTTCATGTGCCAGTGGTGTGGCAAAGACTTCAACATGAAACAGTATTTTGATGAGCACATGAAAACGCATACAGGTAAATGTATTACCATCTGTTTCTGTTGAGTTTGGAAACAGGACATTCAGACACCATTATTTTCAAACTCATGCCTGTCAAATAAGTTACTATTGTTGTAACTACTGTTACATCATGAGGACTGAGCAATTGTACCTGTTCCAGTTTGTTACTGTACATTCGTATTAGCAGTATAATGTAATACAACAGTGTCAAACTACCGTGGGGTGGAATATCTGTCAGAAACAGTTTGAAGCTATTTTCGTGTGTGATTCATCTCTGCTGTTTGCAAGCCAAAACTAAATTTTAAAAATGCTTGTGGAGGCAAAAGTCATGTTCACAGTTCATACTGACAGCCAGCCAGTCTCCAAACACTCACTAAAAAAGGAAAGAAATGGGACGTTGCCACAAACAACATTACAGTTGTAGGAGCTTGGAGACTTCGCCCAGTTTTTGTAATGAGAGGGAGGTACAGCATCAAAGAAGAGCTTTGCATATATTGTGGTTTATAATGAGTAGTCAGACACATGTTGGATTACATCCTTCTGATTTTCTGGTCCCGCTGCACTGCTATTTTCAGGACTAAACTGAGCTATGCCTCCTGTGTCTTTCGCCGTATTTCTCCTACTATGGCTGTCGTGGGTGGATGTAGTGCTCTCTGGTTGGCCTTCACTAGTCTATTTGTGAGATGTAATTATTCTACCCTCTCTTTTCCCCAAAGCTAGCTGCCAATTTAGCCCCATGCAGAAGGAGACACACCCAATCATTCCCTGTAATAGACAGCACAGCACACTTTTTAAACTCAAAGTCCCTAAAGTGTTCACTGCGCAAAGATTTTTCAAGAGGCTAATATAACAGTAAGAGAAGATTAGCACATTAGCTGTCACCTTTTTGATATTGTATCAGCTTCACACATCATATGCCAGTGCAAGCGTTTAGAGAGCCCCTCAGCAGCATGTTAATAGATGGCTGTGTGGGTGGTAGCAGCACATTCAGTGGCTCCATGGAGGGAGGTTAATGAGAGCGGCAATCCAACGGAGTTACTGTTGTTCACTTTCACATCTTCTCTCATCCAAGTGTGAATTGTAATGGTTTCCTGCCGAGTGGGTCTGTTAGCAGCAAAGGCCTCCAATTCAAGATGGCAGCAAATGTTAAAATAAGTATTTCTCTGTATGGAAAGGAATATGTAATGTATATAATAGTATAATAGTAGAGCAGTTAAAATTGTTATTTGAAAAGATATATTGTTTTAATTGAAACACCATGTTACAGCAAAAGGACTGCCACCATTGTAACCCGCTATTTTTTTCAAACTTTTGTCTTCAGTTTGATGAGTTTGTCATGTTTTGTTGTGTGCAGGAGAGAAGCCTTTCATCTGTGAGATCTGTGGGAAGAGTTTTACCAGTCGTCCCAACATGAAGCGCCACAGGCGGACTCACACTGGGGAAAAGCCATACCCTTGCGAGGTGTGTGGCCAGCGCTTCCGTTTCTCCAACATGCTGAAAGCACACAAGGAGAAATGTTTTCGGGTCACCAGCCCAGTGGTGCTGCAGACCAGCGGCCCCTCTCTCCCTGTCCGGGTCTTTGCTAACACCTTTTCCTCTCCCTCTGGCCCAGGACCCTCTACCTCTGCCCCTGCGACCACCTCAGCCCCGATGGGCCTGAACCCCACTGCGGGGCCCCTGCCCCAGCGAGGGCCTGTGGGGCACACATACTCCCATGTGCAGCTCCCCTCGGCCCCTTCTCACCACCATCCTCACCCAACTACGACCCAGCAGCACCTCACAAACCCCCCCCAACATGGCCAGCCACACCCCCACCACCACCTGACCGTGCCAGCAGTGGCACACCTGCCTCCTCCACCAGCCCTCTTCAAGAGTGAGCCCCTAAATCACTGTGGGCATGAGGACAACAGTTACTTACATCACATGCCCCCTCCTGACAAGGGTCAAGGAGCCCCTCAGCACCACTGAGCAGTGCTCCACATGAACACACACCAGACCATGCCTTGTTCCCCTCTTCTCATTGGCCTGCCTCAGTCTCAGCTGCACCCTGACATAAGGGTGCCCCTCTCCTAACACTTTAACATACATCTGTGTGTATGTGTCAGAATTACAGGAAGACTTCCCCATCTTTTGTGCACAGAAGAATAGAAACCTCTTCAACAAAGTGAATAACTTCTAGATTTATTTTCTTGGAACCTACAATAGATTTCATCAAGTTCTCTGTACATCGATGGCTGTCAAGTCTGTTTCATCAAAAGCTGCTGATATACATCAACATGTATTACCAGGCTTCATGGACTATTAAACATTGTGTCATTAAACTTTTCTCTTCATGTTAGGTTCACCTTCAGTTGCACAATGGTCCGGACTTTAGCTTTATGGGCAGGTCCTCCCCTTAGCAATACTCAGCCTTTCCTCTTGTTGTACCACGGGGCCTTGGGCCTCACAGAAGTGTTTGATGAATGTTCTGACCAGTTATACCTGAAGCCAAGCCTTTTCCTCAGAGGGACAACAGGAGTAACACGAGGCACTGTGTCCAAGGTTACAGTAAGAGGAGGGGGAGGAACATTTGTAAAGGACATTGGAAAAAAGTTTTGTAAATGTTCAGTAAACTGGACAAGTAGGTGAGATTCAGATCATAGTTAAATGGTGCTTTCCATTCCACTTCATACATTGTTATTTTAGTATTTACATTTTATTTCCACAAGTAAAATATAATGGAATAACATGTATTGTCTTATAGAAGATGTCTAGCTGGGTTTTCTACAAACAAGTTGAGCTTTGAGTAGATATTTTGTGATTACAAAATCCACACTATGCGGGATATGCCCAAGGCACTCACAACTTAAAGATTACTCAAGCACACAAAGAAGACAATACTGCCACTGATTTACTTACTGTGATCAGTGCAACCTCAGCTTTTCGTACTGTCAACAAAGCTTCTAGATAACAGCTAACTCTAATACTGCCACTGTGAGAGGCCAAACACATGGCCTCATCAGGATTTACACAACCTCCCTTCGCTGCTGTTGAAATGATACGGGTTACCATGTCAAAGGTCATTTTACAGGCACCATACATACACCTTGGGACCTTTTTCATCATAGAACAGGCAATTATGCATATTTCCCTTGGGCTATGTTGTTCAATAATTTAGTGTGAGTCAGTGTTGTAACATAAAGGTTTTATTCTCATACTGACTGACATACTTTTGATCCACACAAGCAAATGTGTCTAAACTCATTGAATGTTGCCTACACAGAATGACAGCTGATGAATCATTTATATGTTTATGTACTCTTAAGTGTCACTCTTAGTTCAAAGCAAATGAATGGCTCATAGGTTTAGCTATACTGCTCTTAGCACATGATAGGAAATATCAGGACAAGAGGCAGAAGTAACTTGTTCCACTTTTTTGTATAAATGAGAATCATTACAGCACGAGAAATTACATTAAGAAATGTAATGGCCGATGGGGTGAATGTTATTTGCTTAAAAGAGGCAGAAATGGTTGAATTTGATAAAGTCTTCTCAGTTTAGTGCAACAAAGAGGTGTGTGCATGTCTGGATTTCCCCAGTTGCTTTTGTACCAAAAGCTGCTTTAACATTGTGCCCCAACATCTTTATATTGGGGATATCTGAGATGATTAAAAGCAGTAACTTGAACACAACCTTCCTGCCACCACAGTAATAGTATTCAGTCTTGAGTGGCTAATCTCCATAGTTTAGCTTGTCCCCATTTGTAATTCGAGGCCTGCAATTACCCTGCCATGTCTGTGGGTCTCATAACCGCTTCCCCCAGGTTCACTGCTGTGCTTTAGCATTTTGCAGAACAGATCTTTTTCTTATATATTATTTGAAAAGCCTTTTTTGATTTGCGTGTATTCTCTGCACTTTACCTCTGCGTGGGTGAGGCGCAGGGAAGGGAGGGACTGACAATGCATTGTGGATCCAAGTGCAGTTGCGGCTGCTTGGGAAAAGGGTGGAAAGAGTGGTGTTGACTTATGAGTGGATGTTTTTGAAGCAAGGAAAGGAGGAGAAATCTGGTTGGAGGATGGTAGTGTGGAAGGGACCATAGCAAACAATGGACACATAGTGAATTTAGTTTCTAAATTGGACCTTATGTTAAAATTTTAACAATGTTCCTCAAGCTTTGGCATCTTAACACTATCCCCTCCAAAGTCTGTCTGAAATTCATTGTTGCGTACGCTCATCATACTTTTTTTATGTGCTCTGATGTCTTTCATTTTGCCTACAATACTCCTCCTCCTTTCTTTGTTATATAGAATGCACTTTTTACTAAAATCCTCGGCTAGATAAGAAAAATAACATTGTATATTCTTTAAAGATGTTTAAAAAAAAAACAATATACTTTTCCCCTTTGTATTTTTAACCACTTAATGTAGCATTGCGTATTTTATTATTGTATCTGGTACAAAATGTGCAGCTTTATAATGTCCTGGTTTGTCTTTTTTGTATGTTTTCTGGAGATTGAGGAGAAGTGGAAAAAGTGGGCCTTTTTTGATAATGTACATTAACTGACTGCTAACTTTGAGAAGTAAAACAAGTAGCCATTATTATCAAACCTTTGTGTGCCTCTTATTTACCTTCAAATGATATTAACACACAAAACGTTGGACGAAATGGAATAAAATGCTGCCATAGTGGGACATAATCTCAAATGGAGGTCAGTGGTTTCTAGTTCAAGCTGCTTTTTTTCAGCTGTTTGTTGTGACTGCTCAGACATTGCTGACTGTTTAATATTACCACTGTGGGGTCATTGGGTTCTTGGCTATTTGTCTAAAACCAAACTCTACTAGCTACACAGGACACTGGCTCAGCAGCTGACCTCATTGTTTTGAGTTTTTGACACAACTACTTTAGTAGATCCTCTTTTTTGCAAACCTGTCCTATTTGTGACCTGACACTCACATGAAATCTCATATGGTAAATAGTATCTTGGCTTTTGCTGATGACAGAGGATGAATTGTAGTGACCTTAGGGCATACTGAGACCTTTAGTAAACCTGAGCACGAGTTCTGTTGTATTTTTAGTTTAAAATTACATCATATAGAAACCACATTGCCTGCAAAAATGACAATAATTTCACAATTGCCATCTAAAAGGGTTTGAAGCTATATATCTTTCTGCTTTAAAGCCTTTTAGATGGTTTTAGTGATTTGCAGTGAGTTTTCTATTAATACTTTAAACTGAGATCAAATATGTGTATTTAATATTTATGAATCCTGTACAGATTTCAGTGCAGTGTTGATTTTTCAGATGTTTTATCAATGACTTGTTTTGAAGATGCCAATTTCTGTGCATCTCAAGCGTCAGTACTAGAGACCCTGATTGGTGTAAATGTCTGGAAGTTTGGTGGCTTTGGAAAGTTTCATCCCAACATAAATACATAACCCTCCCTCCATTACCACACTTCCTTTGAGGGCACATTAAAACTGCTCCTGCTTGGACCACCTCCTAAAATGCACCACTTTATGTGTTAAAGCGCTGCACCGGTGAGTCACGTATAATCACGTAAGGTGAACCGGGGGGGGCCGTGACTCACTGCTGTTGAGTGGGTGGTCAGGTACCCCCGCTCTCTTCACGAGCAGAGGAGGAGGTAATAACACGTCGTCCGTACATCTCCGTTCCCATTTGGGGTTTGAAAATAGTCTGCCACCCCAGCTGTTAGTCATTACGCCTGTGGTGGAGACGGGAGGAGGCGCCGTCTGTCAGCAGGCAGATAAGCAGAGGAGGCTTGTGTTTTTCAGCCGTGTCTTCTCAAGCTCGTACTGTGCGCCTCATTAATCACTGTATTTGTACGCCTTTATTGAGACCACTGTCTTGTCTTGTGGAGAAACAATATAAACTCCCTCCCAGTGCGGTTTCTCCCTGACTGCGGTTATTAAATAGAAACACAGGCTCATTTTGGTTTCATTTTGGAGCGATACATTACACCAAATTTTATGTTTTTGAAGTGATCATATCTTATCACCATTCCCTTGTTCTCCTAAGAGTCTACGACAATGTTTTTAAGCAGATAATCCTATCTATCGTGTACAGTCATAACATTTGCCCTAAAAATAAACTCCAACTTTGTTCCTTTATAGTGGCTTTGTGTTCCCTTTAAAGTCTAATGTCTGTAGCTTTCTTAAAGGTCTTAAAGGTTTTGAGGCTCAGGAGGAAGAGCAGGTTGTCCAATACAAACCTTGCCTCCAGTGTCTGTGTTTGAATCCATGACTGAATCCATGATTGTGGTGGTGGTCGTTGGTATGACTGCTACGTCTCTCATCAGTAGAATACAGGTGAATGGAAGCTTGATGTAAAGCACTTTGAGTGTCCAAGGAGGTTGAAAAGTACTATATAAATGCATGCTATTTAACGTAACACTATAACGTGTCCTTTGGGGATCCTCTGTCAGTCTGAGGTGAGTAGACAAGTCAAAATCTGTAAGTAAAAGTATTGTTACTCAAGTAGAAGTAAAATTAACACTTTGAAAAGCCTATTCAAGTGTGCTACTGAGTTACTTTTGGGTTACAATACCACCACAACCACTATTACTACTTCAACTTTTACTACATGGATAAGTATTTTAATAGTGCTTTTCCTTGAATTGAACTGTGGTTATTAGTTTTCTCTGATTTCAGTCATCTTTCAATGTTTTAATCAAGAATAAATCCTATACGTCGTTGGTCATTTTGCCACTTCGTGTCACGTGTCATTTTTCATATTTTTAGTGCTGTTCTGATCCCATTGTGTAACTAATACAAGTTTTCAGATCTATAGGGTACATAATACACCTTATGCATGACTGTTAACTGCATCCTTCCCTTCAGAGGTAAATAGACACTCATTTTGCCCCCCTTTGAATGAATACATACCAAATCATCAAATGTTGTTGTCTACAATGATTCTTTGTAAAAGCTACAGTATGAATTTTGGATGTTGGGCTTTTGTTCCGGTGTCACGCTGCTGTCTCGCCTTTTGAAACGCTTCTCTTTGTAATTAGTCTAATCTGTTGACCTCTGGCACATCTGCACTGACTCTGTCCTCACAAAATGCATAGAAGTGGTGGCATTCCGGGCACAGAGTAATAACTGTACAAAATACGAAAGGTATTTTTACAGTCAGTCCTGCTGGAACCAGAATACTCTCTCTGCCTCTGCCCCCTCCTCGTTCCCATCACCGTGAGCGCGCACTGTATGAAGGCTGTTATTAAAGGGGCGGACTTGTAGGCGCGGTCATGTCACCATCAGCGACAGTGGGTTTGACTACTGTCACATAAAAGTGCTGTTCCCTTCTTTCCACCAGCGGAAGTCTCTCTCGTCTCTCCGAAACCGGGTCGGAGCCGAGCCACACGGGAAACCACACAAGGACTGCGGGTAAATGATACATGTTTTCACCTCTTTTTAGTATAAATCAAGTTGCAAATACAGTTAGTCGTGCAGTATTTTAGAGGGCACTCACCTGCAGCTGTTGTTGTTGTTGAAGTGGGTTAGTTCAGCGGGAGAGAGGTGAGTGATAAGCTGCACCTCTGACCTGCGCACAACTGAAAACTGAAAACAAGTCCTGAACGCGAATAGCACCACAGACTGCGGGTTCTTTAAATGATCCTATGCTAACAACATTTTACGCGTTGTCAAAGCTGAGCAGTGAGTCATGTTTAATGCAGTGTTTCTCGTTTCCAGACCAAACCAGCCTCTGAGCCTGAGGCTGATATCTCCCACTGCCGCAGTCACCTGAAGAAAAGGTAGGTCTGTGAAACGCATTCAACCTGTCGGACTAAACTCTTCAGATTATAGTCTAGTGTTGCATGATTAGTGGCTCTGAACGCATTTTCAGACTAATATCTATATCTCAACAAACAGTTGTTCAATTACAGAGTTTAATCACACTGTTTTAATGATTAGAATTCCTTGTTTGTGGTTGTGTGTGGTGCCATAGAGAGGACACTAAGCAACAGTAAAGTGGCATTTTGAGAGGCCCATGAGTCTATGTTCACGTGTATATGTTCACCTGTTGGCTATTGTGAGATGTGTGTCTATGTTCACCTGTAGGCTATTGTGAGATGTGAGCCTTGTTTTACCTGTTTACCTGTATCTCCCTCCCCTCAGGACCACGCGCGGACCATGGCCACTCACGCGCCCCACATTCCCTCAGACAAGCGCTTCCTGATCTTCTTTGACTTCGATGAGACCATCGTGGACGAGACCACTGATGACCAGGTGGTGCAGGCGGTGCCAGGGCAATACCTGCCGGACTGGCTCAAGGACACGTACCAACCCGGCCGTTACAACGAGTACATGCAGCGCGTGCTGGGGTACCTGGCGGAGCAGGGCGTGACCGAGAGCGACATCCGCGGTGTGATGGAGAAGATCCCCGCCACTCCGGGCATGCTCACCCTCTTCCAGTTCCTGCGCACGCGCCCGCAGACAGACTTCGAGGTGGTTCTTGTGTCCGACTCCAACGCCTTTTTCATTGAGTCGTGGCTGCGGCGCACAGGGGCGCGTGGGCTCTTCCACCGCATTTTCACGAACCCCGCCACCTTCAACAAGGACGGCCGCCTCATGCTGCGGCCCTTCCACTCGCACGATTGCCCGCGTTGCCCTGACAACATGTGCAAACAGGTGGTAGTGCGTGATTACGTGGCGCGCAGGACGCAGGAGCGCGGCCGACCATATCAGAGGATCTTCTACGTTGGCGACGGCGCCAACGACTTCTGCCCCGCGCTCTCCTTAGGGCCTCGTGACGTGGCCTTCGCGCGGAGGGACTTCCCCATGCACCGCCTTATCATCGAGACCCACGAGGCCATGCCTGGAGAGTTCAAGGCTGTGACGGTGCCATGGGTGAGCGCCGAGGAGGTGGTGCAGCGGCTGCGGAAACACGTGACAGAGTAAACCTTATCTCAACACGTGCCGAAAGACAATCAATACAATCTCACAATCTCAGGTGAAAGGAGCAGAGATTAAGGCCGATCATTGAGGCGTCAAGGCCGAAAGGTGCCTCCGCCAGGTGCTCACGTTTTCACACAAACAGTGGCCCTCACTGTCATCAGGTTAATCATTATGTCCTCACTCTTACCTTTTATTCTGATAAAGTAGTGACAGTAGAGACCACCATGGGTCTCATACGTTTGGCCTTGTTATAAATATCGGCATTATAAGTCAATAAATTCTGTGTGAAAGTAATCTTATATAACCTTATTATTACAGGAATATTGTGACATGAAGGAGTTTCCAGATACTAGGTTTTTTAACAAGCAGCACTTTTAACAACAGTAAGCCTCTATAATCAGAGGAGGACATTTGTTACAGGGAAAGATGATGATTCTATAAGCTTTCTCAGAGATTTTGTGTGTTTAACTGTAATGTCCTATGTGTCTTTGTTTATGTTATTTACCAGTCTGTCTGTCTGTCTGTCTGTACTGAACAGTTTTATAACACCAGCAGGAATAAAGCCATGACTGAAGCCCTGTCTGTTTGTGTCTGAATTTATCTTAACTTATCTGCACAAAATTATGCCTGACAATAACCATCACCTTGTTGCCTTGCTTGCAGGCACATTTTACACTCACATTTGCAGACTATTATTTAAATCTTCATAAGCACTCCCAGTTTCAAACTCTTTGTGCTGTAAAATGGTCACTGCACTGAAAAAATAATTGATTGGATTTACGCAATTTTATAATGGACTTCTGGACCACTTAAGAGAATTGTGTTGCATCACCACAAACCATATATGATTCTACAAGAAAAGTAATTTGTGTTGACACAAAAAAAGTTATTGAAACTTGATTGAATAACATAAACTGCATTCTTTGACAGTAGTCATCCAACATGATTTGTGTAGAAGAATTGGGTTACTGCCTTAGAGCTTCGAAGTATTGGACCACATAAAAGGACTGAAGCGAGTCTGGATGTCTTAAGCAGGAGAAGTTTATTACCATCAAATACAGGCCTGGAGACAGCTGAACAGTCAACACAGCGTAGTATTGAACATTCAAGTCTGGCTATGCTTTCATTGATCAGAGCTTATAATACCTCGTAGAAGGTCAATTACGCAAACAATACAATAACAAAGAGTTGTTATTCAGTTGTTATTCAGCTGATTAGGCTCGTCTAAGCCCAAGGCTCAGGGCATCACAACCTTACAATAGATCCCAAAATTCTCTAACAATTTGTTCACTTTATTCAGAGAATATTCAATCCCTAACACCAGCAATATTTGATTACTTAAATCCTACACTATTTGTGCACTACTCATTTTAATTCTCATATCCACCTTTTTGTTCAAACCTAATGCTGCAAAACAAAGTGCTGCCACACAAAGTCTGACAGTAATCCCAACTCGTCTCAATAACAGTCCTGCAATGCAGAGCAACAAATAGTAGTGGTACATCATTTTATTTTGTTTTTTCCCAAAGGATTCCTTGAGACAATTCTTTTAGCAAAGCATTGTTTTTTTCCCCTAAAGCATTTTACCTCTTTTAAAATATTCCTTTTGTTAAAACATTACTTTTGTCCAAAATCCCTGAAACTGACTACAAAACTTAGCATTTATAGTTAATGCTATTTTATTTTAATTACCATTTTTGAGTGACAGGCAAGCGCAGACATAGAGAGTGTAAATATTGTGGCTGTTGGCACCTCCAAAATGACTCCAAACACTTCTTCAAAAACCAAGAAACTTTGCCCGTTATTTTTACAGCTCACCAATAAACTCTTGACAAACCTGGCTTGGAATACCTGTCTAAAATTTGACAAGACTGGCTGACTGGCTTTTTTTTTTTTTTTAGTTGTAGTTAGCTTTTGTACATTTAACACCAAAGATTACACTTCCTTAATTTTGGCCAACAAAACAATATTTGAGTGAAACAAATGCAAACGTACATTACGGATACTTTTTTTGCTCATAATATATAATTTAAAAAAGTGATTATCAGTGTTCAGTGTCAGTCCATAAGCAAATTGAATTGTGGCAGATGAAGGGGGGAGAACTGGTATTAATAAACTTAAATATATACCACTCAGCCTTCAACTGAGACAAAGGGTTTAGGATAACATCTGGATCAAGAATCGTCACTGACATTCTTGTAGTATCTCAAGTAGTCAATAGGGGCGCTACTGAAGCCAAAAGTTGTGAATGTCTCGCGCAGGAATCCCCAGAAGAAGAAAAACCGGAAGAAGCTTCTCATGCGCATGGCGGTATTTGGGCATTTATTTATCTGAATTCAAATAAGTTTTGTACTGTATATTAAAGAACCTCCTACCTTGGCTTAACCGAGTGCAGGTAAGTTTATAACAGTCCGTGTGTATTTCACTTTGTCACTGTGCGATTGCATAAAGCTTAACTGCTCAACAATAACGTAACAGAAACGTCGGCTCCTGGAGTCATTCATTTCTTTTCTGTTAGCGGTTAGCATGCTAGCTCAGGTTAGCAAGTACAGGAGTAGGAAATCGGAACATAATTTTCCAGGATTTATTCTGAGTATAGAACATTATATGCTGCTAAAACAATGTAAAGATCAGAGAGACATGAAGGTTGCATGAGTTAGAGTTAAATTAGCAGCAGCGTCAATGATGGCATATCTTACTCGAACAAGCAGAATAGTGGGATATAATTATCTTCTATAACGTGCAAAGCCAGATATATGTTAGCAATGATTGTATATTGATGCTGTTTCAGAGTTCCTGCATTAAAATGCTTAAAATACTTATTTCTGATATACTGTAGTCATACTCGAATCTGCAGTCTGTAATTACATATATTAGCATCTTCGTGTGATCTTATTGCCAATTTTTCACGAAATACACTGTTTAGCTCGTTTGAAGATGGAGGCTGATCTGTATGATGAGTTTGGAAACTACATCGGTCCAGAGCTGGACTCTGATGATGATGACGATGATTTGGAGGCAGAAGACAGAGACATGGATGAGGTACAGTAGTAACTCCCATTAAATCCCTGAGTTACTGTGTACACATATCATACCTTAAATCATTTACCCACTTGTCTTGTGTAGGGCGATGAAGATGACGATGATGAGCCTGCCGATGCAGATGACGATGTCCCGGGCATGGAGGTTGTGCTGCACGAGGACAAGAAATACTATCCCACAGCAGAGGAGGTCTATGGGCCAGAAGTGGAGACTATTGTTCAAGAGGAAGATACACAGCCTCTTACAGGTTAGAGACAACTCAACTGAATATTCAACTTTAAAAAAGTTGTTTTTAATAATGGCTTTCACTTTTCTTCCTTTCAGAACCCATCATTAAGCCTGTAAGAAACAGGAAGTTCACCTTGATGGAGCAGGAGTTACCTGCCACTGTTTACGATATGGAGTAAGTTCTCTACATTTTGTATACATTAGTGCTAATAGCCAATACATCTTTTGTCTCTCCCAGTATATTTCTTTGTTATCTTTTGTAAATTAAAACTTAATTTCTTCCTTTTTCGCTGCAGGTTTCTTGCTGATCTTATGGACAGTCCAGAGCTGATCCGAAACGTTACCCTGTGCGGTCACCTTCATCATGGAAAGGTTAGGAGGCACACCCAACATATCATGTTTCTGTTATGTGCATTGTGATTGTTATGATTCAGCAAAATATTTATAAGGGACACAAATTAAGAGGGTAATCGCTTCTGTACAATAAAAATGGTAACCAGTAATTCTTTTCAGACCTGTTTTGTGGACTGCCTGATTGAACAGACGCATCCTGAAATCAGGAAGAGAGATGATTTAGATGTAAGTGCTACTTCTTCTATTTTGGTATTGTCCACCTGTATATAATATAAATATAATGTATATAATGAAACATACGCTTTATATTTCAGCTCCGGTACACAGATATACTTTTCACGGAACAAGAGGTGAGTCATTTGAGGAACTATAAATAGTCTGTCGAATTCAAAACAGATCTATTTATGTTATTGTAATTTTTCCATAGAGAGGTGTTGGTATCAAAAGCACCCCTGTCACAATGGTGCTGCCAGACTCGAGGGGAAAATCCTACCTTTTTAACATCATGGACACCCCTGGCCATGTTAACTTCTCTGATGAGGTCACATCCAGCATCCGGCTCTCTGATGGTATTGTCCTCTTCATAGACGCTGCTGAAGGAGTGAGTATTCCTTAAAAGCATATACAGTTTATTTCACCCTTGCACATTGTTTTCACCTACTTAGTTGTTTTGATTGTTTGCCCAGGTGATGCTGAACACAGAGCGTCTCATCAAACACGCAGTGCAGGAGCGAATGGCCATTACCATCTGCATCAACAAAGTGGACCGACTCATCCTAGAGCTCAAACTGCCTCCCACAGACGCTTATTATAAACTGCGACACATTGTGGATGAAGTCAATGGTTTGCTCAGGTGACACTTCAAATCAATCTGGACTTTTGTTTTGGCAACTCTTGAATAATTTCCTACAAGGGATTGGGCTAGAGCTACTCTTACTGCCTATTACAGACGAGTTAGAGATGTGTCCCTGTAACTGTAATTTGTTATCTAATTATAAGTAGCATTTTTAAGAAAGTCTATTGTAACAAGACAGCAGATGTGGTTTTACTGCTGTTTGTAATTAGTTTTCCTCCTTTCTTTCAGCACATACTCCACCGATGAGAACGTTGTAGTCTCTCCTCTCCTTGGAAATGTGTGCTTTGCAAGCTCTCAGTACAGTATCTGCTTCACTCTGGGCTCCTTTGCAAAGGTCTATGCTGATACTTACGGTGAGATGTCTACAAACATTTCAAAACCTTGCAGTCTTGTGTAGTAGTATTATTATTGTATTATTATACTAACACTTATTGTAATGGTTGCAGGGGACATCAATTATACTGAATTTGCCCAGAGGCTTTGGGGAGACATTTATTTCAACCCAAAAACGTAAGCGTCAGAGGTTTTAAAATTACATTCAACACCACTTTGTTCTTTCTTATTATTCTCACCTTTTTTTATTCTCCTTTCAGCCGTAAGTTCACAAAGAAAGCTCCCAACAGTAATTCTCAGCGTAGCTTTGTAGAATTTGTTCTGGAGCCTCTCTACAAGATACTCTCACAGGTTTGTCTAGCCCAATTGTTCACCCATAACTACTTATATTTACATTTTAATTAATGTATTATGCTGTAATTAGGATGTAGGTTATTTTATTTGCAGATCTGTAATTTCCACCTAAAATCCTCTGTTAAAGGTTGTTGGAGATGTGGACACTTCTCTCCCTCGTGTCTTGGATGAACTGGGAATCCATCTGACCAAAGAGGAGCTGAAGCTGAACATCAGACCATTACTGAGGCTTGTCTGTAACCGCTTTTTTGGAGAATTCACAGGTAGGCCTAGTTCACTATTGTGCTGTCTCCTCAACAACCGTTATACAAAGGTTATAATAATGTTCCAATAAATAAAATAACAAATTTACATTGATTGTCACTTAACCTATAATTAGTCTATTTAAACATTAACTGTAATCTTTACTTTGCAGGCCTTGTTGACATGTGTGTACAGCACATTCCCTCACCACAAGATGGCGCCAGGAACAAGATAGAGCACACCTACACTGGAGGCTTGGACTCAGACCTTGGGGAGACCATGGCAGAGTGTGACCCTGAAGTAAGTATATCAAGTAAAAAGCTAAAATCTAGTTAAATGGATGTAACTGTATTTCCATAAGAGATCAGTATTCGTGTTTTAACTAGTTTAGTTGGTGGAATTAGCGTAAAATAAATAGTAGTATAGGATATACATAAATAAAGGATGTGTGTATAAATTTCATACATAACAATCCATGATATTACATTTTTATTATTTTTCTAGGCTCTAATTGATCTTACAGAAAAGACAATGAATCACACCTCATTCATTTGTCACTGAAGTGGGATATAGCCATTTTATTGTATGTCTTGGAAACTATTACAATTCAAAATATGGTTAATCTGTGCCTTAAAAATTATTTTATAAGCACTATAATCAAAAATCAAGAAAAAAGGTCACAAGCATCAATAACTTCTTAAGACTCCCTTGTCCTATTTACTCTCATCTTTTCCTTGTCACCTCAGGGCCCTTTGATGTGTCACACCACAAAGATGTACAGCACCGAGGATGGGGTTCAGTTCCACGCTTTTGGCAGAGTTCTGAGTGGGACTATTCAGGCAGGACAGCCCGTCAAGGTTTTAGGAGAGAACTACACTCTGGACGATGAGGAGGACTCCCAGATCTGCACCGTGGGCCGTCTTTGGATTTCGGTCGCAAGGTAGGCTTTGGTGATTAGATATTGAAGCTCATAAATTCGTAGTATTTCTAACTCATTTTTTCTTTTTTCTTTTTTTTTAAAGATACCAAATTGAAGTGAATCGAGTGCCTGCTGGAAACTGGGTCCTAATCGAAGGCTGTGACCAGTCAATTGTGAAGACGTCCACCATCACAGAGCCCAGGGGAAATGAAGATGTGAGAGCTGTCATGTCTTTTAATATAAATCTATGTGTGAGAACAAAGTTTAATTGTACTTGCCTCTATTCCAGGCTCAAATTTTCAGGCCACTAAAATTCAACACAGCGTCTGTTATCAAGATCGCAGTGGAGCCTGTCAATCCGTCTGAGCTGCCAAAAATGTTGGACGGACTGAGGAAAGTGAACAAGAGTTATCCATCTCTCACCACAAAAGTAAGTCAGTTGTAGTTGTAGGCCTAGTTTTTACTTTGTAGGTGAGCTATTTTTTCTGAATCAGTATAACATGGCTTAAATATTGTGTAAAAAACAGGTTTTACAAAGATCTTTTCATTCTTTTCATGTGAATATTAAAACTATTAAAATCACAAAAAGATGTATTACTAATTTTCATCTAAAAAATTGTTTTGATTTCTTGAGGTGGAGGAGTCTGGAGAGCATGTTATCCTGGGAACAGGAGAACTGTACCTTGACTGTGTCATGCACGACCTGAGAAAGATGTACTCAGAGATTGACATTAAAGTAAGTCTTGCCAGCTCTTGTCTCTTATGTATAATATTTCTATAAAGTGCAACAAAAATAAGAATATTGCTTTCTTTATTCCCCATAGGTAGCTGACCCAGTTGTGACTTTCTGTGAAACGGTTGTGGAAACATCCTCTCTCAAGTGCTTCGCTGAAACACCAAACAAAAAGTAAGTATAAAATAGTATGAGTTATTTAAGGCAGTTTATGTCATTGTCATTTTGTCTATTCTGCATAAAATAATTTCTTAGAACAAAATGTTGCGAAAATGTGTAAAAGAAGAATAAGTTAACAAATGCAAATCCAAACCAATGAAAATAAGATCTGAAAAGAGTTCTTGGCCTGTTTTTGATGTCTCGGTGGTGTTAAATTTGTGTGATGTTTGAAGTCTGTCAGCGGAGGCAGGCAGTCCTTCCCGCCAGTGGAGTTTCCTCTTCCCAGAATGAGTGATTGACAGCTGTGTGATTTAATTGACAGGAATAAGATCACGATGATTGCGGAGCCTCTGGAGAAGGGTCTGGCTGAGGACATTGAGAACGAAGTTGTGCAGATCACATGGAACAGGTACAACACACACAACACTTACAGTGATATCTCTATTATCTATAATGTACTTTTCATGTTTGACCTGCCTTTAGATTTGTCCTTTTAGGTTTATATTGCTTTGTTAAATCCCTTATATTTCAGAGGGATTCTGACCAGCCATTCATTCCCATTTATAGTTCAGTTAACTGGGATAAATGACTGGGCATATAAAAATTATGATTGTTCCTTTAATTAAAACCTGTCATTGAAGAATGTAGTCGAATATAGATATATATATCCAGGGCTTTAAATAGTTATATAAAAAGTGCTCTTATTGGATTTTCAGATAATACATGTTATCATAGAACAAGGCACCTGGTCAAATTACGTTTTAAATTAAAATGGAAGTTTCAAAGATGTGCAATTGGAAGTTTTAATTGATTTTCTTGTACTACTAAAACTGTATAAAAAGTTTGATTCAATTAACTGTTCTGACATTTTAATGCTTACTGTAAATTCAGGTTTCTGCTTCACTGCCAGCATCACAATTTATGTAATATAAAAATCCACTTTCTCGCACACGTGCACACTATTTTAAGCACAGGAAAGGACAGTGGTGTACATTGTGACTTGTGACATATGGCTCATTAAAAACCCTGCTTGTTTTATTGATCCGCTCACTTACAGTAATTGAATCATGCGGTAAAAGCTTGCACGAAATTTGCCGTCACCGTGAGATGACGTGCACGGTTGAGAGTGCGTTGTGGTTGAGAGCCACTTCCTGCCAGTGCTTCGCTCATCTGTGAGTCCATCTGCTCCAAACGGTGCAGCATAGCGAAGCAGTGCCAGAAATGGGACATGCTTCACACACCATTAAACCAAACCTTCGCTCTAAACTCCTCCTCTTCCATTAACCCCTACACCCTTGATCAACCAATCTTTTTAATGCTCCCGCCTACACTCTCTGCAAACCTCTATTCAACCAGTGGCTCTCCTGTTCCCTTTCTGCAGGAAGAAGTTGGGAGAGTTTTTCCAGACCAAGTATGACTGGGATCTGCTGGCTGCCAGGTCCATCTGGGCCTTTGGACCAGACACAACGGGACCAAACATCCTTGTTGACGACACACTGCCTTCTGAGGTGAGACTGGGGCTAGGCACAGGATAAATGACAAACAAAAACACAGCCTCTTGTCTTGATAGTGGTCTTTGCAAAAGCATTCTGACTGTTTTATTACAAGTGATTCTTACCTGACATATCTAATCAAAGAAAAGTTCAATCCAGGGCACAAACCACAAAGCAGAGCCAGCCTGGTTTGATTCCCTGATGGAGCCCATTTGCTAAATGCAATTTCTCTCCCTCGTTTCCTCAGCAATGTTTACCATCTTTATCTGTAATATAAATTAGAATAATAATACATAAATATGTGACTCTTAATCTGACATGTTTTATCTGTAGTGAATCTAAAAAGATACGCCTCCACTGTCCTTTTTGAGTATTATGTTTATCACAGTGTCTTTCCCTTTGAACTTTATCTGTTACATTTGTCATTGTTATTGCAAGTATTTACTCTTTTAGTATTTCCATATAGCATTTGTTCCAATGTTGTTCTAAAGCTCCTAAAGTTCCTTTACCCTTTGAAAGAGAAAACATACCAAGCTATATCTAGATGAATTCTTTGAAACTACTTACATAAACTATGACTGAACACCTGTCATCGATAAATAAATGATTTTGTTGTTATGTAGGTGGACAAGGCGCTGCTGGGCTCCGTCAAAGACAGCATCGTCCAGGGCTTCCAGTGGGGCACCAGGGAGGGCCCTCTGTGTGATGAGCGTGAGTGTTTTCTATATAACCGCCTCTTCACACAAACAAACTGTAGTTTCCTGCTGTAAGGCTTTCCTCCTGAACACAATGTGGATAATGTCTTAATGAAGGTCAGTGTAATTTTCCTCATATGGCTCTCTGTTGCCCACAGCCATCAGAAATGTCAAGTTTAAGATCCTGGATGCCGTCATTGCTCAGGAGCCGCTGCACAGAGGGGGAGGCCAGGTCATCCCTACAGCCAGGAGAGTGGTGTACTCTGCTTTCCTCATGGTGAGATCACCCCAGCCCCATTCTTTGCCTCTGCCATTAGCCCCTACAGCCTCCCCCTTCATCCCCTTCGTGCCCACTTTCTATAATGTTCCATTACGTTGATTACGTCTTGGGATTTTGCTGACGTGCAGTCTTTTTAATTGCTGTGCGATAACATTCCTCTTTCACAGTTTTGGCTTCTATCCTTGCCTACTTTGGCTCTCTCTTTGCCTTTATCATAAATCCAGTGCTACATGAGATGGCCATGGGCTTTTTGTCGCCACTAATGTGTGCTCTCTCTTGTGTCCCAGGCCACACCAAGGCTGATGGAGCCGTATTACTTCGTGGAGGTTCAGGCTCCGGCAGATTGTGTGTCTGCTGTGTACACAGTACTGGCCCGAAGAAGGTCAGTCAGCTGCTTCTTTTCATATGCTGATGTAGAAAGGACCCAAGCCATTAAAAGGCACTGGGCAACTACAATGGGAAGTTTTTATTGGCAGATAGACAGCTTGAAAACATAATGCCTCTGGGTTTGTGACCTCAAAAACACATTTGTGACCATGTAAGGCTTGTAAAATATTCTACATAAAACTGCCATAGCTTTAATACTTAATCATCTTTACAGTACAATCCTTGGTAATCTATGGCTGCAAAAAAAAAAAAAAAAACGTCCTTACCACTTGCTAATTAACTTATCACTAAGCACCATCCACTTGGACAAACATTAAAATCACTTTTTCAGGCTAAGGTGTTGATAGCTCTTTGGGCCATTGTTTTACTTTTGTTTTTCAAAAGATAAACTGTAGAAATCTTAATAAAAACAACACTAAATATCTCTTTTTCACATTTCAAGCTTAGAATATCTGAGTCTATTGTTTCAAGGAACTGTGATTTGCCTGATGGTCTTTGAGTATGTGGTTTAATAATAGTCAGTTGTAACAAAAGTAAAAATCTATTGTAACTATTTTATTGTTCAGCCCCATGACCACGACCTATTGTTACAAAAATATAGTAAAGTGATGACGTTTTGTATCTTACATGTGAGCGTCAGAGCTTTGACTTTACTGAAGCGTACCTTTTCATTAAATTCCTCTCTCGTCTTCTGCCGCTATTGTAAATCTAAAATGATGTGCATGTAAACTTGATTGATTGGCAGAGTCGTACATCTGCGTGGAAGTAATTCAAGGTTTTTTATCGGTTCCGTGTTTGTCATTTTAACAGAGGTCACGTAACCCAGGACGCACCTATCCCAGGGTCCCCGCTCTACACCATTAAGGCTTTCATCCCAGCGATCGACTCGTTCGGCTTTGAGACAGACCTTCGCACACACACACAGGGCCAGGCCTTCGCTCTGTCTGTGTTCCACCACTGGCAGGTGAGATTAATAGACGCAATCCTCTTGTTCCTTTGACACTATCCCAGCAAAATCACATAAATTCAAGTCTCTCGTGAAATCCAGTATGTATTAGTCCACAATGTTGTGTATCTATACTGCCTTTTCATCTAGTAAATGTCTGATTTTTGTACACTTCAACCTCTGTGTACAATGTATCTTTAATGAATAGAGGACAGAGATTTATTCTAAATGTTTCACAAATAGAGGTAGTAACAGAGGTGAGACAGAGTGGACTTGGTGCATGTATGTATTTAACAGCTGTGCTTAACTTTCTGGAACAGCCATGATATAATTATGTGTGAGCTTGGCAATATAGGGATGTTTTATGAATTCTTTACAAAGACACTATCTACACATTGCTACACTTAGCTAATAAAACTTAAACAAATCCCACACATGAACACTTGAAACATGAAACAGTCCCCAAACAGTGTCCATTTTCTTCTTGATATGCCACTGTATTGGCCTGATTTGTGTGTTCTTATTTCAAAAACAAGTTATATTGAAATACATTTATTAAAACAGCAGAGATTCAATGTTTATGAGCTGTATAGATCAATGGGATCATCCCTTATTCGAATGGGACCAGACTTGACTGCCAGCATATGATTGGCCAAAGCTTGCTGTCATAAGCTGAACATTCTCTTCAACTAAAATCCATGATAATAATTGCTAAGAGGACATCTTGAGGGCTTATTTTTTCACATTAATATGCCATTATGAGATTAGGCAGTTTTCCTCAATTAAAATAAAAAAACTCAGCACATGTTTAATTTGGAGGTAAAATGGGTGCAAAAGGATTCACATTGAATAATAATTTCAATAAATCCGTGTCACAGAAGCAACTATGATCAGTATGTCAGGTGTGTGATTGCAGTTTATTTTCTCAATGTAATGTCAGCCTTAATGGAAAAGGCAGAAACATAAAAGACCAAATATTCCTCATTTGTTCTTCAGATTACAAAAGGGTCTGTTAAGAAGTCGACCTAATGTGACTTCGGTCTATAAATAACCACACGTCCCAGCATCTCTGCTCACACGCAAAAATATCCGCTCTCACACAAAACCTTGGCAGCTTGTGCAGCAGTGACCATCCCGGTGCACTTGTCAGCCTCTCAGAATAAACTGCTTTTGATGTGGAATAGGGCGCAGTGTTGAGTCATTAAGTTTAAGTATAATGGAGCCGTCCGTGTCGCTGAGTGCCGCGTCCGACGTGTGTTTGTGTCCGCACTCTGCAGAGCTGTGTCAGGGAAAATTAACTCCATTTAAAAAGGATTAATGCTTTACAGCCTTCACAGCAGATCGTAGTGGCCATGTCCTTTTGAAGTATAGTTGAAAAGTTAAACCCACAACCACCGTCTTCATCAGCTCTTCAGATTCTTGCCTGTTTAGTTGCTATTTAGTGGCTTACTTTTAATGCAGTATTGTTTCAGCGATGTAATTAAATCCTTTGTAATGATTTTGTGTCCTTTTATAATGATTGAGTTCATATTGGTGATCTTATTAGACTCCAGAGCCACACGTCAGGGCATTTAAACCATTTATGTGCACCGTTCCTCCTCAGATTGCTTTGTAAATGCCTACTACACTGTTGTACCCACACAATGAACACATTGACCTCATAGTCCTCCTCTCCTCAAGGCTTTGACAGAAATGGTTCCAACGTGCACATATTGATTCAGCTGCCTCAGAAAACAGGAATAACACTCGATTCCCTGAACTATGCTGCTTGCCCCATTAAAGCACAAAGGGCCATGTTGCGCCTCTCATTAGTTTGATCATGTACTGCTGCTATTGGCATTTACCTACTCTGTGTTGAATTACTCTGTTAGCAGCTCTCATCCATCTGTTGATTGGGCAATTGAGCCGCTCATTGATTAATTTTTCCTGCATTCTTATTACTTTAATCTTTCCCTGAAGCTGGGAATGTCTTATTTAGTCTGTAATTCTTCAGATCTGTACTGTTTCCATTTGTAATTAGGCTGGATGTACGTAGATCCCTTGCAATTAAGGGATCACATTGAGAAGGTCACACTCCTTCACATAATGGACTTAGTGAATCATTTTAAAAGCCAGCCCTTCCTCTAACTCATCCTGCTCCAGTGCGGTGCAGTGATGCCATGTTTATCGCAGACTGGAGGAGTGACGGGGCTGACATGTGGCGTTTTCCATCATGTTGATGGATGCACCCCTGACTCAGGAACAATAAGACAGATTTGCAAATGAATCAAACATTTAGTGAAGGTTGAACCCTTGATTCAGAGCATTTGCTCAGCGTGTTCAAACAAAAATGTCACGTGTATCTTATGTCATGTTGGTTTAATTGCACGTCTGCTGCTTCATCACTTTTCATTATATAATTTTTTTAGATTGTTCCCGGTGATCCTCTGGACAAGAGTATAGTGATCCGGCCTCTGGAGCCCCAGCCTGCCCCACACTTGGCCCGAGAATTCATGATAAAGACACGAAGGCGCAAGGTAAGCAGTGTAGAAAGTGCTGTGAATTCAATGTGATATTTATTTTTTTGTAAAATTACTTGCTTAGTAATTCCACTTTTAAGAATAGGGACAAATATTAAATAAAAAATAACTAGTGTTTATACAAATGTCATACTCTTTCATTCATTTTCTACCCCTAATTATGTTATGGGTCATGGGAATGTAATGTAACGAGGGCATACAATACATCTACTTCAGTTTTGATCAGTTTAATTTGATTTAATTTGTACCCATGTGTTGTAGTCTCACTGTCAGTAGTGTATATACAGTATTAAGCAAATAAC
Source organism: Rhyacichthys aspro (assembly GCA_036850595.1). Taxonomy (NCBI): domain Eukaryota; kingdom Metazoa; phylum Chordata; class Actinopteri; order Gobiiformes; family Rhyacichthyidae; genus Rhyacichthys; species Rhyacichthys aspro. Next base: position 11,831,308 of record CM072155.1, read on the forward strand.
ATAAGACTGTGTATATGTGTTCCTTATTTATTACATATTTAATCCTGCAGGGCCTGAGCGAAGATGTCAGTATCAGCAAGTTCTTCGACGATCCTATGTTGTTGGAGCTGGCCAAGCAGGATGTGGTGCTTAACTATCCGATGTGAGACTATAACCCCCAAAACTGACTGTTACGGTTGATAACAACACCGTCCCTTGGCAGCAGGTCTTCTTTCCTTCTAATATGAACCCACTGAGATCCCTACAGAAAACATCCTTTTGTATAATTTGTCTTGCCCTTTTCCAAACAGCTGTATTTGTTAAACAGTGAGGGGTGTTTGTGAAATCTCATCTTTGTCTTGTATTTTTTATTTTTTTTTAATGTAAAAATAATCAATGTGCTTTGTAGATTAACTTGAAATCTTTTTAAAAAAAAAAGAAAGTTAATGTCATTGAATTCATTTATGGCAGAATAAAAGATGTGTCATTCAAATATATATGTTTGTTTTATCTCCTTTTTACCTTTGATTGGGTAAAGGTTGCCCTGAACTGTATTGAAACTTCTAGTGTTAAGTTTTGCTGATGTTTTGAGAGATTGGTGTGTCTGTTTGAGATGTTGTGTGGGTAGTGAGTGATGGACACGCTGTAGGATGGTAGGAGGCAGGTGGACGTTGAGTGTAAGGCCACGCGGTTAAATAAAAGAAAAGGGGAGTGATGGGGCGTGTCAAAGATCCTGGATGTCACTGAAGCAACAAGGCTTTATATTACCTTAGATGGGTTAAAAATAGATCTTGGTTTTCTGTTTGTAAATCACTGCAGCAATGTGTACACTCTGAAAAGAGCAAGGTTTCTGGAGGATGTGCATTTTATAGTTTAATTATTCACTTGAATCCATTGGAATCTCATAAAAACATAGTGTATAAATTGACTTTGTAATTTGAGCTAAAAGATTGTTGGTCAAAGGTTATTTCCTTGGCCATAACTTCTTATTGTAAAACACGGTTGTATGGGTAATATTTAATGTGCAATACGGCAAAGGTCAAATCAATTTTATTTATGGCTCAATATCACACGATTGCCTCAAATGGTTTATTACAGACTGTACACAATGAATAACACTTTATGTCAGGATGAGAAAAACTGTTCTTTTTACAAAGATTGCTCCCATATCATCACGAAAAAATGGCCCTGCACAGTCATTCTTTGTAATATATTTAGTAGATGTAGTTAACTCGATCTAAACTTGATGGCACATTTGTGAGAACTGGGACTTTGCAGCATTCATTCACTCTAAATAGGAACAGAAAGTACATGCTCCTTCCACTGGGTTTCAATGAGCTTCAGCTGTCTATTAAGCATAATCGAGAACATAATGTTAATGGTGCAGATGTTGTGTAAGGGTCATGTGGCACCTTTGAGGAGTAGTATCTGAACAGCTCCATCACTCAGCACTGACACTTGTCTGAACTGTCCTGAAGCTGGAGAAGAAGAGAAAGGCAAGAACAGGGATTGCTTGAACCACTTTGACATTTGGACTGAATGTCAGTTCTGTCCAGCAAGACAAGTGACTGTATTTTATTTATTTCAGCAGACGTGGGCGGATGGAGGTGAGAGAAACAGTGCCCTTTCTCAGGACGCTCGTGGGAAGGAGAAATAAAGATGGTGAGAAACTGTAAACAAGACAAGACTAGATAGTCCCTTGAATAACAAAGAAGTGACATGAAAGCTAGTTTGTGAAGCCTCTTTATAATGCATCTCCTCCTCTGACAGGATGTAATCATCAGTGAGCATGTGTTAAATAAACGTGCACTCAGTCGACACAGTCCCATCACTCTCCCTTGTGTGGGATCGTGCCTGACCCGGGGCACTGAGACGGATGGCAGCCGCTCTGGACAGTCTGAACACAAAACCCTGCAGCACTTATTACAATCTGTGTTCCCACTGCTAAATATAGACTCCAGCAAGACTCTGGCTTATATATGGTCAACTAGGGCACTTTCCCTTCCTGCAATGGCCTTAACCTTTGACTCTGTAGCTCCATCTCGTTCTCAACTCGCTCATCAATCACCTTTTCAACAAATCTGTCCCTTTGCCACAACCTCGTCTTTACATTATTCACACAGCTCTCTGCCGCTGTCGTGACTCAATCACACTTGTCTGTTCCTGCTAATGTCACAACGATCTCCAGAACCCAAAGTAAAAGCCTCTAAAGGCTCTGAGAGTCCACTAAGGCCATTTTAGATTGACACTGCGCTCATAGCAAAGTCGTGACCAGTCGAACACATCATTTATATCCTACATCCATGGCCTAAATGGAGATGGTGAAGGTTGAGTCGGCATTTAGCCAATGTCATAAAAGCCTCTGCATGTTCTCAGTGACTTGAGGTGAAGATCAAACATTGTAGTCCTTATTAGAGATGACTGGAAAATCTGTGCTGGCAGTTTTCAGTTGTATTTTTCAATCTTAAAAACCTGTAAGTATGAAGGTAGCCAAACTAGTATTTATTGAATGCTAAATAGTATGATTATTCATCCCATTTGTCTCAAAGAATCCACACCTGCACTGACAATTCCTCAGAAGTTTTTTAAGTACATGTAGCAGTCTAAATCTAACTAGTAAAAAAAAACCCCACCTCTAGCGTCAGTCCTTTAGCAATGTGCAATGAAAAGGTCTTGACTTGCCAGTTTCAGTCAACTGTGGTCTATCCTAAAGAAACAGCCATCTCTGGGAGCTACTCAGTGGGAATAAGGTCCTACAAGGTTGGGAGCTAAAAGCCGACCAAAGACACATCACATGATGAGGTGACTCCTGCACCCTCTGGCTCAGGAAGGACCCAAAATACACAGTCACAGTCCAGACCTGGGCTGCACATGTCCGGCTGCATGAGAAGACAGTGTAGCTTTAAAAAAAAAAGGAGGGTGAAGGAATCAGTGAGCAGCCTCTCTTTAAACTGGAAAATCAAAGCTGTTTCAATTGACCAAATGAGCCATATGTGTCGTCACTGCTCAGGGCCTTCCTCTAACGCAGATTGAGGCCAGAGAAGACCCACAGCCGGAAAGAGGGTTAGGTCTGTTAACAAACACCTTGTGATGATTAGTGACTGTGTTTTCCTTGGAATATGGTTAGCGGCCAGTGCTGAAATTTGTCATCCACGTCATGGTTCGTTAGATTATGTCACTTTCCTTTCCATCTGAAAGGCCAGACTCATCAGATTTTATCCACAAGCGATGGCGCTCTATTACAAAAAAAAAAAAAAAAAACCTTGACCAAAAACTGAACTGTCTTGTTTGCGCCATTAAAGTGCAGTGTCACTGTATTAGTGATAAGTCTCTGAAATAAGTAAGAACACTTTTTTAAAATAATTTAAATGTCATAGGAAATAATATGTGTAAAAATAACATTAAACTAGCATTGTGAATAATGGACATAAATCAAATGTGATGCATACCTGCCATATTTACTGTAGTTTTGTGATATTATGTTTACAGTTACATTACGTTACATTATGTTAACTGAACAGTCACAACACTGTGGGAGTCAGGGGTCTCAGGGGAGATATTGACCCCAGACTTATTTGTGCCTCTAAAGATTAACCAAATCTTAAACAGACAAACCATCACCAGCTTTAAGAATATTTTAATAATAAAAATCTATTATATTCTACTGTGTGTCTAAAGAAATTTCCAGAACATCCAGCTCAGTTTCTTGTTTAATTCACCGTATCATAACCACATAGTAACTGTATTACTCGATCCTAAAGATGAGACAGAGGCTAATTGTATCAACATTTGGGAAACATCACACAGTATGCTTCTTTTGCAGATGTGCATGAGCCCGAGATGTGTGACCTCTCGGGGACGCGCACTGTCAAAGCCCCGAGTGCGCGCAACATCCCGCTTCTTTGCACAGAGCCACAGTCGCCAGGCTTCACTCCAGCTGTCACTCAGGCAGATCCCAATCAAAACGCTGTCAGACGGAGCTGTGGACCCGCTGCTGATAAATACGAGACGGGAACACGGCGTGCTGCGTGGACGTGGACCCACAGCGATCAACAGCTCGCGAGTGTCCACTCCTACTTCTGCGAGAACCAAAATGAGGGACCTGAGAGACAAGATCGGAGCCAGCTGGCGCGTGTGAGCGTCTTATTAACACGCTCTCGAGGCGGTTATTTAGACATGAACGCAACAGCTTAAAGATTGTCTCTGTATAAGCAGATGTAATTGTTTCTGGCAGCGGAGTGAGCGCAGTTCGTGCCAAAATGACCAGACTATTGTCCTGCTGTGTCGCTGTAACGGAATGGGCCCGCAGGAATTTTGGCACCGGTTTTACGCAGCAGACCACATAGTTTGATCGACGTCTTCGACCAAAGACCCGGGCTTCACAGTGAGGTTGAAATGGACAGAGAAAGATCAGGAAGACCAGTGATGCTCTGAGATAGACTATAAAGACCGGCTTCAGTGTATTGTCCTGTGGTTCTCTCTTGAAGCGGGGCTGGTTTGGACCTGAACAAGTCCAACATCCCCTCCCCAAACCAAGATCATCTTACATCTTAAAACATCTTCACGGACTCGCACAGCGGTAAGGATTTCTCATTTTTAAGCCCAAGATGAGTTCTGTCTTTGTTTCTGTCTTTGTTCACACTGTGGCTCTCCCCAAATCCTGGTTTAACGAGGACCAGGGTCATGGCGCACCTTTTGGCACAGGGACGCACACAGTACGCGCCATGCTGTGTTTTTGTCTCCAGACCTGACAGTGAGATGTGTAATGTTGGCTAGCGCTGAGCTGCGAGCAACAAGAGAGCAACTTGTCTGAAACGTGCTCGAGAAGCAGCTCAAACCGGTGCGCTCACACGAGCCCCACATGGCGCTAATTCAGAGCTCACGCGGTTTCTCAAAAGCATTAAATGAACTAAGTGAATATTTAGAAAACAATATTTTCGCATTTAAACCAAAGAGAGTCTTTTGTTGTGTCTTCTCTGCTGTAGCATTGTGTGAATGGGCGGTGCGTTTTTCTCCTCCGGGTTTGGTTCAAATCCTACAAATTAGCAGGAGCACGTGCAGCACACTTGAAGCTCAGCTCAGGAAATGTGTAAAATATGATTATTTTGTAAATATTAAGAATTTCGAAACAGTTTGAGTGGGCTCGAGGTGTAACGTGTGGGCTGTGTTTGTGTCTCATACAAAGAATATAGTATAGAGCTTAAAAAGTGAGCTCAACAAACAATAGCAGCTGCACCTGCAAAGCGTAAACTAGTCAGCTGCTGATTGGTGGATTTTATTGATTATTTTATTTTTTGCTTTGCTCCTTCGGTTTTATACTTTTACTGGAAATCAGCTCAATATTGTAAATAAAACTAATCCCTTTGCTCAGTGGAGCCCTACAGCTGATTAAATTCAATACTTAGTACAACAGGGAGTTCCTTCCTCAGCCTTTTTATGTGGTTGCAGGATTCAGGAAATATATTATAATTAGCACATTGATCAATATAGCTCTTTTTTTTTTTTTAAACAATTCTCTAAACTTTCGTCTTCTTCTAAAATGTTAGGTTTTTTTGTTGTTGTTTGGGGTTTTTTCAACTGCAGTTCAGATCCATGTGACTTCTGAATTTATGAATCCTGACTCAGAATAGACCCAGAATCAGAGCTTGTATTGTGTTCACATGGTAAATATAATTATGCATCTATGTATGTATTTATTAGTTAAAGAAACGTATTGATTATCTGATCTCCTTGTTCAATGTGTATCACTCAAACAGAGCAGTTCAGATTTGATTTCTTGCTTGATATACCTTTCCTCTTCATGTAAAATACTCAAGAACAACCTTAGTATTGAGTGTATTATGTGCTGTATCCCAAATCACAATTACTCTGCTTCTATGACTGTAATGCTCACACCTACCCCCCTCACCTCTCCTCAAAGTGCTTGTCGCTTTCACAGCCCCCTCTTTCCAAAATCCCCTTATTCAGTCTCTACAATATCCACTAAATCATCATATTTTTTGATGATCTCTCAAAGTGAATGGATGCGCCCCCCTCCCGCAGGACCCAGAGCGTTTAACCTGCACGGGGCATTATTCATCCTGATGAGAAAGCGCTTCATTGTGTGGGATGCCTTTGAAATATGCCACATTGGTTCCTGTAAAGAGCATTTGTCAACGCCATTCCAGCAAAAGCTCAAATATGAAGCACCATAATGAGTTTTCTCTCCTGTGAGCTTTGGGGAAATCCTCACTCTATGTAAAGTGATGGATTTGGGATATTTCTAGTTTCATTGAAAGCTTACAGGGCTACATACAGTATGGATGCTATGTATTTATTCAAAATGTATTTTTTGGTTTGCTGCCAGCAGAAGCATATACCTCAATTTGTCCTTCCTTTTTTCATCTTGATGTCTGTGCCGTAAGTGCGCTTTTGGCATGTCACATCTACTATGCATACAGGAGATTTAATGAATTACTTTGCTCTGCGTTCAACTGTTTCTGCCAGCTGCTCCATCACCTTTTTAAAAACACCTTTCCAATTCCCGTGTGTGGGCAACTCCTAGATGAGGTTACCCTGTCCACCCCAGCACCGAGAGAGATGAGTGTTGGATTCTTTGTGGCAGCCAGAAAACGCAGCATCACTTGAGTTAGTGTCATGACCGATGGGCTCCTGTCCCACTTTTTTTTAGTTTTTAAAATATACAGCGCTTCTGGGTTTTTGGCTCAGTAGGAGGAATTCGGCCAACTACCAAAAAAGTCATGAGCTGGCAGATAAAAGTGATAAATTGTGCATGGATGTTTATTAAATGATCAGCAAATGTCCCAGAAAAGTCGGGAAGCCACATAGCCTTTTGGAGCCGTGGTGATTTATTAGATATAAAGTGGCATATTCAGTATTTACAGCAGTCCATACTCAAGCAGAAATATAAGTAGAGACTTTTAAGACAGCCGCAGCAGTTCTTGGTCTCTGTTTTAGGGATTTACTTATATACAGTAGATAAATGATAGACAAACAGACTCACAAACCCTCAATTAAGTTAACTTCTAATGGACTTGAGAAGGCACAGAAGTTGGTAGATTCAGGCCCTGGCTGAAATTAGGTTTTTTTTGTACCACGGTGTTGTTTGTCCTTCCCTAGATAGCTCTGGAGTACTGCTGTTGTGTTTTGCCAAAAGTGAAAACTCTTGTGAAAACAGTGATATTTCTAACAGTGGGAGGAAATATCTTTTTATAAATATATCCAAGTAAGTGTTGCCAGGGCTAGAAGTTATGACCAAATTTAGAAAAAGGTCAGACTGACATGAGTCTCAGTCATCCTCTGCCACTTCACTGACGCTGGAGACAGCAGTCTGAGCAGGGAAACCCACATCTCACTCTCCCCTGACACTTCTTCCAGGAATACAGAGGTGTTTCCTGGATTGCCTCAAGACTTAGTCCTTCCAGCTTGTCCTCTCAGCAGGCATCTGGAGCAAATGCCTAAACTACATTAGTGAAATACCTCTAGGATCTGGCCTTTGACTGATCCACGAACACAGCCACAGAACAGTCAGGTCACCCAAAAGTTTATTTTCCTGTTGCTTCTAATCAAAATCTTGTTTAACTTTGCATTTACTTTGACATGACTTTCCCGTTCGCAGCTGATCCCACTGTAGCCTATCTCTTCTGTGTCTGTATTTAACACAGTGCTTTAAGCTCAGTCTAATATGATGTCTTTAACGAGTTATGATAAAAGTGATGGATCAATACAGCCATATATATTGTGGGGGTTTAATTATTCTAAGCCTCGTTTAATTTATAATTAAATGGCAGGGAAAGTGCTCCTGGGGTTTTAATCAATGACATTATATGAAATTGAACTGATCTCGCAGCGTGTCAGACTTTTCAAGGGTAGGACACATAGACCGTCACTAATAGTAAATCTCTCTGGATGGGATCACATTACATGGGACTGCATATAAAAACGTAACTGGTTCATATTCCCTCCATTAAACAAATTGCACAATTATGTCTCATGTAGTATTTGAATTAGTATTGACATTAGTCATCTGCTTTTGAAAACATCTAATTCCCAAAGTTTCATAAAAAGTGAACTAGATGATTAAACTAGAAAAAGGAGTGATATTTGTGTAAATGAAAGATGTTAGATGCACAGGTTTGATCAGTTCTGTACCAAGTTAACTATGTGTTGTAAAATCACTAATAGCTTATCTTATATAATAGCTTTCCCAGCTGCTGTGGGCCTGAGGCGGGGTACACCTCGGACAATGGTGGTTCTGTACGTGTAAGTTTGTCTTTCTTTTTCTATTTAAACCTTGGCTAAGTTACGTAAACACATATACTCACAGTGTTGTGTGACAGTGGCAACAGAATAAACAGTTGTGTAGTGTCTGAAACTGTCCTCTATTGAGTCTTCTAGTCCCTGTACAGTTATTGAGGTCTTAGGATCAATGGAGTGTCTTCCATTAACTCTCATTCAAAAACATCTCAAAATGCACTATTATATTATAAAATTATAATTCTTTCCTTTGTTTTAAGGTAACTTCATGCTCCATTTTGAGATAAACTGCAGACAAACTGTCACATTTACGTACTTGGAGGATAGTTGACGATTGACATCTCAATGGCTGCCGCTAGCTTCAAATGAGGTTTCAAAGTTTTTTTGAGTGGTTATGTTGATTGATAGATAGATAGATTTATCCAATGTGAGTATATTTTTGTTCTCTCCTGAGCCAAACCCTCCACAATGTAAAACACTGAGGCTAAAGTTCATTTAACAACAAACATTGACATTAACATTAGCATTACTAACTACACAGTCAACAGAAAAGTGTTTTTGCAAGCCTTAATTCATTAATTTATTTCTTTAAATGCTTTATCCAATGCCAAAGTTACAGTTATTTCAGGATTCTGATGTACGGACTTTAAAAAATCCACTCGTTTGCGTCAGACTGGCAGTTTTTTGGATGAAGGTATCTTAAATAGTATCTTTTTGGATGAAGAGTCTTCTCAGATGACAGGATATTTGTTGCCACCGCAGCTCTTTACTAACTGGCTTTGCGCAACGTGAAATATCAAGGTATTATGTCTATATCTTGTTTAGCAGACGTGAGCACAGTGCCAGCCTTAATCCGAAGAGTGCAGCGCGCCGAGGGAAAACAGTGTCTTTATTCCTGCCAACGAGTCTGGATTCCCTCCGCTTGACACTGTGTACGCCGCTCTGCATTTTCTGCCTGCCTGTTCCTGTAAATGCCTTTAAAGCAAAATTTAAGACAAGGTACTTTGCTTTGCACTGTGTAATGACTGCTTAATATTGTTAGAGGTCAAATGTAAAAGGCTGCAAGACTTTCAACAGATATCTTTAAAAGTACAGTGATGTGGTGCTGGGATTATTTCAGGACTGGACAATTTTCTGGGAGAGTAATTTCAGTCAGATTTAAAAGATGTGGTGAAATTTGTTCCATAACATTAGTATGAAAATAATGAGTGAAGACTGCAGTGAGATGTGCCCATGTAAGTGGAGATAATTGTAAAATGATTAAAATGAGTCTAATTAAATTGTCGTGAAATTTGAGTATAATGAGCTTCACAGTGTGAGCTCAGATAAAAGTTTGACCTTCGTATTTTTCTCTAATTTTTAGTGCGGTGATAAGACGTCCCCGGTGAGGCCAAAAACTGCTCGCTTTAAATTCATAGCGATTTTTCAGGAGAATCCAAATGGTGCGGTGGACATGGCAGAGAGTGGGGGAGGGACGCGCTGTGCTCTTTGTGACTCAGGATGACTACTCAGGAAAACGAGCCCCGCAGTCGGCCCTGACCCTTCACAAACACGGCGCGGTGTCCGTGCACATGTTTCCGTGACAGGGCAACGCAACTCAGGACGGTTTTATTTCCAAAAACACTTCAAACTCCTCTGACACAGCTTTGGGTCCATGTCATGTTCATGTAGCGTTCATGTGAGGAGAGATGTGTACTGACGATAAACTGAGATTTTTTTTCGGCACTTTTTTAGACATCTGCAGTTGCGCTAAGAAATATTTCGAAAGCCCAAAGATGGTATTCAGTGATGCAAGACTATTAGATTAAACTCATCATCAAACATTATGACACATGACCTCACGGGCTAAGGACAGGGAAACCAATGGCTACACAAATGTTGATGGTGATCAGTGTCTTGTTATGCCTCTGCTATCATTGGATTTATTATAGTACTGTTCCGATTACTTGATTTTTGGTCACTCCTTTGCATTAGGCCGGAGTCTATCCTGGCCGCTTCGGGCATGAGACAGACTATTCCTTGGACAATCATCTACTAAATGTAAGACTAACAATCAAACTTATAAACAAACTGCCAAGAGCTGCCCCTGAACACTCAGGTAAGAGGTTCCTCAGTGCCTCAGCCATCAGTGCTTGGCATAAAGGACTCCATTTTTAGCCAAAGGTAAAGTGACTGCTCACAAACTAGTCATCTTAATTCTAACTCTCTGTCAGGCACTTTGAGATGTTGTAAAAGAGACCAGTGGGTCATTTAAGAAAGAAACACCTGCTGTTGTACAACTGAACACTCAATAAATGGCCTTTAAAGATTATGATGCAGTATGACTTTCATTACCTGCTCAATACAGTAATCAGTTTTAGACGAACCTGGGTTATTTTCTCCAGAACAATAAAAAGGCACTAAAATGTAGTGGTAAAAATATAACACTATTACTTTCTGGACTTTTTAGAAGAATATAGAAGACATAAATATGATTCAAAAGACAGAGTGTGGAGAACAAGCCTAAAGGCCAGAGGCAGACTGAGCGAACCCCAGTGAGTGTGGATAAAATCAGATGTCACTTTGGCCTGGCCTGTGCTCATGAGGAGATATGGGCGTTCCAGCAAATCAAAACAGTCGTGAGGCTCCTTCCCACCGGGAATGTCACTATAACACACCAGGATCAGCTCAGACGTACATACTGCTCGCCTGGGAACTCGTACGCAGATGCAGCGAGTGTTCACACAGAGATGTTTACGCTCCAGTCAGTGTTGAACATGCATATTCAAACTGATATGTCGGACTTATGAATCTGTGCATGCTGACACATTTACATATGAGCTGGGCCGTGGTAGCGCGGCCTGTGATTCAGCCTGACAGGTTATGCCACTTCCCTCGGGTCATCGGAGGGGAGGAGTCAAAACGTGACAGGCCTCTCATTCACTGTCACTCTGAAAAGACATAATCGTTCTCTCTTTTTGGCGTTTGATGATGATGAGGTAACATTTTAGCTCTGCTTTTGTCCTGTGCTGTCAAAACTGCATAGATGAACATAGTGGACTTACTTTCATCTTACCTCTCCACCCAAAACAAGACTGATTCTAGCCTGTTATTATCTCAGATCTTTCTCTCCTCAGTGTTACAGCATCAACACTGTTCAAAACTAAAAGGAAGTAGATTAACTTAACCTTGTGACTCCATCCAGGACAAATAAGAGTATAACAGCAGCAGCAGGTCACTGAACTGCCATTTTTGTTATTTATTACACCGCCTCATTTTTGCCTCAAAGTGCTAGGTGCTCTATTTGTATTAGTAGATAAATTAGTAATTATTTAAATTTGAATTATGGATAAGGTTTGTAATGTTGTGGAATAAGGAAAAGACAAATTATGTCTTCACAAGTTAAAAGCCAAAATATTTATATTTTGAAATATAAATGAAATCTCCACAGCACTCCAAACAACCAAGAGACTTTCTAAAAAATAGATTATGATAATGTAATTTCTGTGGCGTTATAATTCCTCCAGAGATCTGACTCTGGTTGAGTTTATCATTACAAATGTTCATATCATCATTCAGAGGATGATTTTATTTTTATATATTTGTTTGTGCATGTCATGTCATGTTTACAGCACATATGCTAAACAAACCTTTGTCTAGTCTTTACTGTCTAGTCTTACTTAACACTTAGTAGTTCACAGTTTGTAGTGGAGCAGTGTATGGATATTTATGAAGTGCACAGTCACCTTCATTATCTGAGCAAAACACACACAATGAGCACTGTGGACACGGTATTAAACCCACAGAGCGATCTGTGCCACAGCGTTGCACAAGGCAGCGCTGTGTTCATGGGAGCCCTCGTCTGATTGGTCCTTGTGGGGCAGCCTCGGTCGGGCCATGTCCCCTCTGCTCTCTGTCAGTGGCAGAGCTAAACAGAGCAGCCAGGTTCACGGACCGCGGCTCTAACCCTGTCACCGCCTTACGCTACAGTCCGGCACAAACAACACAACGCGAGGAAAACTGGACTACAACAGTAAAAAATCTGCAAACACAGTGAAGGTCGCGACAAAAGGAAAGGACACATTTTGATAGTAATGATTTCGTGTAACAAACGACATATTGCTCCCATTTCGTCAGTGCTGTGTCAGCTGCTGCAGACCTCCACCTCCTCTCTCCATCATACCACTCTCCCAAAGGTCACGACCTTCATCATCACTTCACAGCTCATTATAGACATCAACATTAACCTGAGAGTATTTTCCTCATCAATTAAAAAGGCAACAATGGTTTCAGTCTAGTTATTGTTATTTTAAAAACAGAAATGACGTTTTAATGAGATCAATACTTTTTAAAATTTAGTGAACATTTTGTCAATGGAGCAATAGAAAAAAACCTCAATGTAATAAAAGTCTATTAAGAGACTCGCTCGCAGTGATCCAGGTTATTTTTAGCTGCTGTTCTATATACAACATGTTCCTCCAGACGCTAAGATGCTCTGGGGTCATTCTCAATGTTTATACAGTGTCCTACGAAAACCTCACAAAGGATTTAATGAGAGGATAGTCAGATTTTAGGTTTATAGTTTTCCTTATTAAACAGTAGTAACTAAATTAAAAACTAAACAATGGAAAGTGACACCGTTTTACTTGAACAGCATCAATATTTTAGATTTGATTTTGAGCTTCATCAGTGTGCAGATTTGTGTTATTGGGTTGATGATGCATTCACCTGTTCCTCTTTCATCATTCTTAGATAAATTCAATAGTTGTTAATGGGACCTTTTGTATTCCTTCACCCAGCAATATTTTTGGCAAAGAAAACACCAAAGTAGCGCCTCATTCTTGTTTGTCTTAGCCGTTACATCACCGCCACGTGATGTGTCTCCCAGGACAGCCCTGTCCTGTCCTTTCCTTCCTGTGTCTTCTCCTGGAGGCATGTTTAAACAAAGTAACATTCATACATGAGTGGTTTCCATGGCCACAAAGCCTCAGGATTATCTGAGCCATAGACCACCATGGTGTGATGGGGAGGAAAAAGGCCGAGGGCAAGCACAGATGCTCTCGTGCTACTAGTAGCCTTGAACACTTTGAGATCCTATGTCTAAAACAAAAAAGGAAACATTTGCTTGACAGAAGTGCTTAAGGCCTAACTTTAAATAGCGCTGTGCTTTTTATGCTTTTTCTTTTTATTATTGGTTTGTTGAATGGGAAGAGCCACAAGAAATAAAACTCCTCCTGAAGAAGACTCAGATGAACTGTTTACATGAAGATTAGCTCAGACGAGGACTGTGTTTGTTTGGGAAATGATAAGGACATAGTGGATATATTTGCTGGCTTTAGGGAAGACCAGCGGCAGGCTTTAATGCTGTGTCTGCGCAGAGCACTGGTTCCTGGGTCTCATCTCGGCTCTTCTTCACTTTGGCGTTAGTGAACACAAGCAGTCAGCCTCAAACCACCTCAGCCACAGATGCAGACCTTCCACCGAGATGTGTGTCTGCCATTGATTCATTGTGTTCAGTGATTTCAGTTTGTCTACATAGAGTACAACAAACTGGACCGTCTTTTGTTCCGTTGTTTCTGTAACGTGAACAGATGCAGCACAAAAAGGAAATGACATTAAAAAGTAATATAATTATCTGTATTGTCTGATTCAGTTGAATACTTGGACCCTTCAAATGCTTCTTAGCTGTTGTTGCCCAACACCAAGCACAATGATTTTTCCGTTCTACAGTTAGGTTTCAGGTCACTCAAAGCAGTATTAAATAGCTCCGTTCTGCTGTATCCTGATGTAAACAGACGTAAGTGTGTGGTCTTTAATGTGATGTAGGAGCTTTCATTAAGCTGTTGTATACAGTGCTGCCCAGACTCGACAGTGGGGCAGGGTAAAGCCTGTCCTCGGGACACAATGGATTTACTGAGTCCATACTAGTCTGTGCTTAAGAAAATCACAGCAGCCTCAGGGGCTTTGTTAGCAGTAATATTTGTGTTTCTGACAAGGCACGGTGGTTTGTAATGTGAATTAACTTTTACTATTTCTGTGTACTCTTTAAATAGGTTTATCCTTATGTTAGTTTTGTGACACTTTCATCCCTGAATCAAACACACATCTACTTTATTTGCAGCAGCATCAAGGTGTAATATGGTATCTCTCTTTGTGTTGGCTTGGTCTTGATTTAGCTGCACTGTCTTAGCCTTGACTTGGTCTGATAGCGCCAGGTGATCCAAGGCTAAGCACCCCTGTCCCCCTCCCCTGTCCCACATTACCTGCACTCACTCTGCTACAAGTTGATCCAGGCCTACAATTCCTAACAGTATGAATACAACCTCATGTTTTGGTGAGAAATGTGTGAGGGCATGGTATGGATGGTAAGTGTGTGTATTTATGGGAGGTAACAGTCCCGTGTGAGTTTGCAGCAGCATTTGTCTCCCTTCATTCTTTAAATGATCTAAAATCTGTTTTGAAATTGCACTGAAAGAGTTTCCACTGCTGTAAGTAAATCTAAACCTCTCCATTCCAGTCACACTGTATCTTCCCTTCAAGCTGCACTTATCCCTTCTATCCCCTCCTGCCTCTTCCCCTCTGCATCTGAGTGTTTTGTGTAAAATTTGATTGCTCTTTCCGTTTACATTTACCCACCATCTGCTGAATTTGGCTGCATCTGTGAATCAATTCTTAATTTTGGCAGCTTTGCGTTGATTTGCCTCCATCTTTTCCTCTTTTTCATTGCATCTCCATTTATTTGCTTCCACGGTCCCTGGCATGTTTTTAACCTCAAAATGCAGCAAAAACAGCAGTTCAAACCATGGAGCTCAGTGAAAGGCGGCTCAGAGAGAAAACACTTCAGCCAACGACAGATAGGGAGGGCTGCTTCATTTGACAATATACTGTACAATAACTAACCTTTCTACAAATTCCAGGTCTCTGTCTCTTAGGTTTTTTGTTCAGCCATTGATTGAGACTTGGTTTGTGCTGGCTTTTAGTCTGGACTCTCTATCAGCTCTGCGTCTCGTAGCTGATAAACCTCAGCCTTTGCGGAGCCAGGTACTTTAACTACAAAGCGATAGTGTCACGGCGCTGTCAGATGAAAGTGTGTGATGTGCTTTTAGATACTACAGCGACACTGACTTTGTGACCCAGTGCAATTTGGGGCATCCTTGTGTCTGGTTGCTCTGCTCTCAGCCATTGTCTTGGTCTAATATAAATGATGCCCTGAGAGAAAGATGCTCCAGGGTCATTGTTTGCTGACATTTATGTATGCCTTTGGGAGAAAGGGTCAGCTGGAGCATCCTTGAACCCCCCACTATCCCAGCACTGCAGCAGAGTGGATTATGAAGGCATATATGGTGGTTATCTAAGAAATAAACCTGGTTGATGTAAGTAAATGAGTGAGGAGCAAAGATTCTTGGCTTCTATTAAGTGAATGTATATGGCATTTGTGTACGTAACAGGAAAGAGTCTAGACTTTCTCAGTGTCTCCAGCCTGTAGACAGTCCAGTAACATTTACAGTAGCATGCAATTGCCTCAATGGCCCTCTCTGTTTCATTACAAGAGGCCATTGTGTAAAGAGCGCTAGTGTCGGGTTAACAAACCATGACCACTTGCTCCCATTGCAGTTCAGACAAAACAATTAGCCATAATATCATGACCATGTAATACTGCCCTAAACCAGCCTTGTTGTTGAGTGCTGTGGGACTTTAACTTTAACTGGGTTTAGTTGGGTTTAAACAGGTTATAGCTGGTTTTCGACAGGTTTTATGGGGTTTATCTTGGACCTTAACTGGCTTTAGTTGGGTTTAAACAGGTTGTAGATGGATTTGTATAGATTTAATCTGGTTTATATTGGACTTTAACTGCAGCATGACGTTTTAGAAGTTGTGACCTTACTCCGAAACCCAGTCGTCTTGTCATCACAAACATGTTGCCTTTGTCAACTCATAATTTTGTTCATACTTCATGCAGACATTTGTTTATTTTCTACTGCTTGTTTAGGGTTACAGAGGGATAGGCTCTTAAACACTCACAGGGACTGATACACAACCACTCTGGCACTAATTTCAATAACTAAATATTTATTTGTCCCTAATGTATCTCACACTGTGACAGGTGCCACTGTAATAAGATCATCAGTGTTATTTATTTCACTTTTATCGTACTAAATTTGATGGCTAATTACTTCACATTACAAGTAAATGTTCTTGTGACTCTGTGGATTAATGTTTGAAAACATCACTTGTCAGCATCACTTAATTAAATATGAAACCTATTAGTTTTGAGTGCCGGCTTCTCCATTGACACGTACAGTACAGTAAAGTCTTAATTATTAATGCACACCAGAAGAGTCAGTTACAGTTTGTTAAACATTCATATCATGCTTTTGACCTGAATACAACATTAGATTAAATATGGAGCCGTGAGTGTAAATGTCACACAGTGTCAGTCGGACATGAGCCCGGGAGCATCAACTTCCCCTCTCCTCTATCCACAGAGCTCTGCCAAAATGATGTCCCCGTGTTCAGTCAGCGAGATGGCAGTGATGCTCGTAGTGCTTTTGAGCAGCATCTTTACGTGGCTTTTGCCCTCTGTGTGCTCCCGTTTTTTGGCAGCTCACAGTAGCACAAAGATGCAATCCCCAAGTCACTGGTTCCCCGTCCAAGAGCCCTGATTTAAACAGTCCCCTCTCGCTGCGGGGCACAAGCTACATTTCATTACACAATCCTAATTAATTTCTGCAGGAAGTCAAGCGTGATTCTTACTGATTGACTCATTGTCACTCTCTAAATAGATGTCCAAGACTCATCAAGCTCTAAGTGCCAATTTCACGCCAGCTACAGGGAAAGTATAGGGCTATTAACTTGTTTAAAGTGAAATGTCAGGTGCTCGAAATGGAGCAGCTTTAATGAGACACATGTTAATCAGGTTCTCATTAGCGTTCTTGTATACTTTCAACTCCTTTGGGGCCTGATTGGGATTTATGTTTGAATAACACCTCACTTGGTTTGTCATTGGAAGTAAATCATGACATTAGAGAATCTTGAACAAATATACAAACATAGAAAATTGACATTTTTGGAGCTGTGGTTAATACTTTTGGTCAACTCCTACTCGAGCTTTGAACATAAGTATGAGTTCAAATTGTGTATGTAAATGTGTTGAGTGAGTCCTGACAATGCGGGCAGATGAGGATAGCTGGCAGGTCTCGGTCTGCTTTGAGCTTGGGACAAAAAGCTGCACCGTGAAGCCAGGTTTGTGCTCAGCGGCAGCCTAATGCTCTTATGTCCCTTCATCCTTGTCCCGGTGTCCCACTTTAACCCATTTGTCTTGCACCTTCAGCGCCTTCTCTCTCAGGTCGATCCCACTGAGCTCAAAAAGCCATTATTCATGCTCTGTCATAAATCACCGGTCTAATCAGCTCCTGTACACATCGGTCGACAGGGAAATAGCCCCGAGAGCCACAAATCAATCTTATCAATAAGAAGAAAAGAGGGTTTCATATGTGCAGTAATTGCCCAAGTCTTGAAGTCTGTAAATCCCGTGGTCCATGGGGGGTATACCTCAATCCCAGTGCTTGTTAGCAGTTTGTTTCACATCAGTGCTGTGTCTCAGTGTGAGCACATTGAATTCCAATTAGATAAGTGAAACATGATACTGTATAAGCCCAGCGGAACATGAACTAAGTGCTAAAACGTGATGTGTGTGCGGCTTGTTTCTTACTGAATATAAAGAATAAAGAAATTACTATAAAGAAAACATTCTATATCAAAATAAATGTAGACGAAAGTAAAACTCTCTGGGTTTGAGCACTAGAAGACACAGTCTACTTTCTTCTATGACAACACTCAAGAATCCATTTGTAAATGTGAAAAATATCCCGCTCTGTGTCACCTCCCCATCTGTTACCTGTCACTCTGCCCTCCAAAAAACAGCCTTTAAACAATAACTCAACCTAAATGGAGGAAAAATTAAAACAATGCAACAACAACACTAATCTATTGTTAATTAAAATCCATTTTGTAACAGTGAAAGCATTTTACACAAAAGCGTGCAGATGCCTTCAGACTCTGATTTTTAAATACAGCCTGAGTCATGCAGCTGTGGCCTTGTTTGCCATGAATACTGAAACTAGAACTAGAGATATATATAGGCTAAACAGTTCCTGGTGCAGCAGAGCGTCCTGTGTTCTTAAATAGACACCAAATTCCATAGGTTAACGTCCTTATTTGAGTATCAGGGTTAAAGTGGGAACAGATTTGAACTGGGAGACCTCTAGATCTTCAGTCAAATGCGCTGCCTCTGAGATATACCCCCTGCTACTACCACAACCTACAATACGCCTCAGTAACTGAAACTTACTACCATAATATAACATAATAAACCAAACATCTGCATATAAGGCCTCTTTCTCGTCATTGGGATATATATAGACAACCTTTAGCCCACAGCCTTGTATGTACAGTGTGTGACCTCCAACTCTGAACCATTCCTCACATCCAGTGGCTCGCAGTATATTTAATGTGTTCACTCTAAGTGGCACATCCTCATGGGTCTTGATGGATGAGGATGATGGGAAGGAGGCTGGGGATTTGGAAAAGGGGGATGGGGACAGACCAGCGAGGAAGAGAGAGTGGGTGTGCTGGGATTCGTGGAGGCATGTAGTGAGGATAGCCCATAGGAGCGGACAGGAATGGGGGAGGGTGATGAATGCTGGTGTATAACCGAAACAACAGGGTTCACATATGTTGGAAAACTTTATGGAGATGTGACTTATTCGTGTGAAATGCATGGCTTTAAAAGATGATGCACCGAGGAGTTACATAGTGGAGAATCTGGAGAGTTGGGTTTATATTTTTGTTTGATTATGAGAACCACAAAAATGACTCAGAGACTACTCTTATTTCAATGAATATGAAGTTATGTACTCATAATAAAAAGTTGCATTATAGAAGTTTGTGGAAAATAGTCTGCAGAAAACAGTGGGAACCCTGGGTGTTGTACTACGTCTTTACTATGAGCTGGTGATGAATGGGGCGTTGCATGAGAGCATTGTTTCTGCTCAGTGCCCGGTGCCATGGGCAGGAACAGGCCCTCCATTCATGCAGGGGCTCATTAGAGAAGAGGGCGTCTCATGCGTGTTGTGTTTGTGAAAAAAAAATGTTCAGGCCTATTTGTTTCTGTAGGTTTTCCATGTGTGAGAATCGATTGCTTATTCGCTTGCAGGGTTTTTTTTACTCTGTAACATATGTGGACATGAGGCGTGGCTACACATCGGTTGCCATGGTAATCTTTTGTGACAGATAAAGTGTTGACAACTATGGTTTCACTGAGGAAGACGTAGACTCAGGCTGGATGGGCAAACTTCATCCCAAGATTTCAAATTCTTGGTCATGTTAAGCAGTGAATTCTGGGTAAATGAAGACAAATGGCTGATCACCCAAGAGTAACTAATACACCTCGTTCATTTTAGCAGAAAATATATGTTCAGAATAATTTAACACCACATTTTACAGAACATTTAACGCAATAGTGCAAAAAGTAATTTGTAAAGCAATAGTTAAAACTGTCATTCCTGTAAACAGCAAGTGGCTTTGGCTCCTTTATGAAGTCAGTGTCTGATTATTCATAGTAACATTAGCAAATCATAAATTATGGGCTGCACTATATATCCAAACATATTGCCCTTGTATTATCAATCAGCACAAATAAGTAGCTCAAAGACTTTGAACTGCAATGTGCCAAGTGTTTACACTTGTGCAGAAGCCAAAAACTCCTTCTTCCCTTATTTGTATGGAGAGTAGGCTGCTTTGTGCGTAGCTTGTATTTGATAATGTGGCACTTTTGTTTTAACTCTAGTCTTGTAAAAGATTTGTCCATAAAATACCCAATATTTCTCTAAAACTACCTAAATCGACAGAGGGGTCATTCCTTGCTGGGAACTGGTCAAATAGACACATTTTGTGCTGCACTTCTGATCGTTTTGTCCTAAAACATTTCTGTGACCTGTATTTCTGAGCGTGCTTTCAATTTCTGACCCAGAAGCACGTTTTTTTGTTTTCATTTACAATTGCTGAACTGAAGCACGGAGGGAAGAGTAGATTTGAAATGCACCATCAGTTTTCTCCTGTGAGTCATGTCACATCACCATTCGGCTCTTTGTATGTGTGGCTCTTTCAGACGGCAGAAAGGCCCTACAGTGTAGACTGGGGCTGAAAACTGCAGCTGCTGAGCACACTGAGCACAGGCAAGGGGCAGCTACGAACACACACATAGGAGAGAAAGAGCGCTCCTCCTGTTTGTCTGATGTTTAGCTCTGCCTTAATAGCAAGACTGATGCCATTTAAATCTTTCGCTTCGATTCACTCAATGCAAATCCAGCTGCATAAGTGGGTTAGTGAAGTCCTTTACTGACACATAAGCAAGGGCAGACTGCACAGCCAACTGAACCTCATTTATCCTAATGTCAGATGCTCTAACTGATACTTTAACCAAACATGTAATATCTGGAAAAAGTACAGCTCTGTCAAGTCAAGAGGCTGGGATTTGCATTGTTTTACATAAAAGTCCAAATTAGCATGCAAAAGCTGATTCATGTAAACCATAAGAATTTCAATTAACACATTTGTTTGAATGGTTCAGATCCCATAAATGTGATAAAAGACACTCCGATGGAGAGAATCTGTGATTAATGACAGCCACAGCACAGCGTTCAGGAGAAAACACATTTATACTTAATGCATTTTTCTTGTAATGTGTTCTCCATTGAGAGTAAAGTGCAAGTGATCAGATAATGTGCTACTTTAAATACAGCCTGTGGACTGATTTGTATGTGTGTGAAAAAATCCCAGGGATGTGACATTTGTGGTTGGTCCTGAGTGCCTCTCAGTGCATCTCTTATGCTCCTCTACACTGGCCACATTGTGCAAAACTAGATTAGAAATGGAATCTGCTAATGACAACAAACCATAAACAACCCAACTCCACATAACACAAGGCACTTGGGTTTTTAAAACTGATGGGCCTCTTCTGTCTTCCCAGGGGAAGACAACTTAACCACACTCTTAGCACAGACAGACATTACGGTAAGTCTGGAGCTTCAGCTGCTACACAATATCCAAGAATCTTTTTTGGTAATACCTTTCACTATACTGTATTTCTGTGTTGGATGGTTTTGTGTTAAACTGTTATTGGTGGAGGGTTATGGAAGATAGTCCTAAAAATATCACTGTTAATGGTGTAAGCAGTAATCTTTGTCAACACTTTATTATTGATAAGTACAGCAAAACATGTAAAGCCAAAAAGAAGGGCATGTCTGAATTTAAAGGTATATAATGGAAAGCAATGGTATATAAAAATACATTAGGGGAGAGTGGCTATGGCATGGAACTACTGTTATAATATAGAAACTAAATCTGGCTTCTGCATTTAGTAATGTGCATGTGTGCTATGACATGCCTTAGAAACGCCATTTTTGCAGCCTTGTGGTGTCAATTTATTAACCAAAAGCAAAAAGCACAGTCAGGCGTATAAATGTCCTCAGATTATTGCAGAAATCCACGCCTAGCCATAATTCTGTATCTAGCTGTGTGATTTACACTGTACATATTTGGGATGCTATTTAAAGAAATGCTTTATCCGTCTTTCCTGTGCCCAGCTTTTGGGCTTCTCCCGTATTAAAGACATGCTGTGGTAATGGAGTCTAATCCCGCATGCGCTGCGAGCCCCTCAGATGTGGACTCATCAAGGTGAAACGGCTATATGATTTGCTGGATCTTATTAGCGCGGTAATAAGGTCTTAGAAGACAGGGAGCGAGAGGGAAAAGCTACACTCTCTGTGCATCCAGGTGTGTGATATTTAGCAGCAGCCATCGCCTCAGGACCTCTGTCAGACAAGTGAACATGCAGAGTAATGAAAGACTGCCTACCTCCCTGGAGAATGGAAATATATGAATAAGAATTACGCACGAATAGGCCTATGACACACTAACAGGCTCGCAGTAGGGTTGAGTTTCCCGCTGTCCTACTAAAGTCAGGGATACAGCATTAATTAAATACGTCGCATCCCATTGTTGTTTTGGACCATGTTACTGTGGACATTAGGTGGACATTGAGCACAGGACACCATAGTGGAGTTTGTAGAGGGCAAACACTACTACACCTATATAAAAGTGTTGTTTATAGTTTACGGAGTAAAGTATAGTTTAGCTTTCCACAGGTCGAGGCGCAGTTTTATGCATTTATTGTTCACATCATAGAAAAAATCTTGAGACCACTTATTTACTGGCTTTTGTCTTTAACATCAGAACAGCCAAGTACATTACACAGATCTATGTATGCATCCTGTGATTAGACTGGATTATATACTTCATCTCTACAGCTATACTACTACAAATACTGACTGCCCCACGGTCAAATAATCCAGCCATCGCTTTAAATCTGAACTCAAATTGGCCTCTACATGGACAGTAGTTGAGGTGTCTGCGTATGTGAGCAAACATGCCTGCCCTCCAAACCAAAGCCGTCACCGCGGGCACATGCACCTACACATGTACGCAGACACAAACTTTACTCCGACGCGCTGAGTACACTCCACACACTCCACGCTCGCCTGAAGACACCACAACAACGTCTCATTCTGACTCACTCCATCTGACTCACATAGACACACAGCAAACAAACACACAGACAAAAGCACGCAGCCGCTTTAGCCCCAGCAGCACTTCAGTTCGTAAATGCCCTTTAACTTGGTTACTGGGGCAAGAGCGCTTTTAGTAACGGACGCATTGTATATTTTATAGTCCTGCTTAGTCAATGTAGTTATCACATGCAAACTTAGCAGTCACTTATACACATCGCTGAGGCGGAAACATGAATATTCATCCTAATATTTATGTGTTTTACAGTAATATATTCTAAAACAGCTCTGTAATGGGGGATGGGATGGATAAGTACTCCAAACATCTCAATTTATAGCATCTACAGCTGTACTCACTGAACTCTGCCGTCTTCTTCCTCATCTGCTCTCATGAGTCTGAATGCAGGTGAGTCCGAGCCCGAGGAGGTCCTGACCATGCATGTGTTACAGTATATGTGTGATTATATTGGGTACAATAACACGTGCCGGCCTGCAGACACGCCAGAGCGCCTGTTCACCCCAGGTCCACTCATCTCCTCGTGTTAATTAGAGATGAGAATCTGAAGGCTTAGGAGTGAAGGAGTTCAGATGAAGGCAGCTGTAGTCGTTTTGTGCCGCGGTGTCAGACAGACTCTGCATCTTTTTGACCACAACAATGAAGAATAGAAATGTAGACGTATGATAAAATACATATCACTTTTTTCATATTGACTGCTGCTAAGATACTAGTTGGTGTTCTTCATGGCAAGTCCTAGATAACTCTTTTCTTTGAAGATGCAGCCATTGTATCTCAAGCTTTACCCCCACAGTAGTGTATAGTTTTCAGAATCAGAATTCCTTTATTTATTTTAAGGGAAATTCTTTTTGTTACAGACAAGACTAGTGAAAAGATAAGAAGATAACAGAAATTTAATAAATATCAAAATACAGTACATCATAATCTAAAAACACCTCAGTAAAAATAAACAAGCATTTTAAAATAATATAAGGAAATAAAGAAAAGCAATTTCTTTAAAAAATATAAGAAATATCACTCTCAAAAAATGTTTACATATATACAGATTTTTACATTATTACGGTGTATAAATAGTGTGCTATGTATGTGAGTATGTTCATTATCACATTTCAACTGAAAGCTATTGCAAATGCAGAGTAATACCAACAACAATATACACTTGACATCAGTATGATATTTTTTGCACCTTCATCTAAATACAGACATATTTTTAGATTGTTGGAGTCATGTGCCTTTTGCATACCAACAGAAAAGGCTTACGACAGGTTTTATTATAACTACAGGGGCACCCAGAGTTGAACTGTAGACCTCTTGATCTGCAGGCAGTTCCCACTGAGACACCCCCCCCACTGAGTCTCATTACTCCCACGTGCACATTTTTGTAAGCATCCCCCAGCAGCTACACACAATAGCATACGAAGATCTTGTAAGTTTTGCTGTTGTTGTGAGCTATAAGAGCCCTACACAGGCATTAAGGAGTTGTATTATGTATTAAAGTGTGAGCTTTGAAGTTGATTCTACATCCTGGCTTGCTGCAAACATGCTTTAAGTGTGCTATAGTGTGCCTTGTTTTCTAACTTCAGTATGAGAGAGGTATTATTTGTGAGGGGGCACCCAGATTTGAACTGCGGACCTCTTGATCTGCAGTCAAATGCTCTACTGCTGAGCTATACCCCCCATGGAGCAGCACATAAAGATATTTTCATTCATTATCATTAATTAGAAGAGAATTATTATAGGATACAAGTGAACTAAATGCATTTCTTGAAATATGATACAATAATGAAATGTTTTTGGGACACACAGATTTGAACTAAAATGGCTTTCACTTAGTCACAAGTTTTCTACACGTCTATATGCAATCATTGTATGATCTACTGAAGTGCAAGGTCTTCCAGAAATAACATATTCTTTTAACTCTTTTTTGGCTATATAGATGAAGCTGGTCTTACATAGACATGAGTCAGGGGTCAGTAAACGTACTTCTTCTTCTGCAGTTAAATGCTCCACCTCTGACAAGAACTACAGCTCATCTGTTTATCTGGTAAACTCCACATTACTGTAAGAGTCTGCAATACAACTCACAAGGACTAATACTAATACTATATAACAAAGCCAAACTAGGTCTTAGTAACTTGAATGTGACTCTGAGTCTTTGCAGGTCTTTGTTTGAGCCAGATGTCTAAATACATGGGGCGTCATAGTAACAAAACTAAAAATCATGGAGAAGAGGCCCGTGCTAGATAAGACGTGTAAATTTTATTCCAGTAACTTAATTAGAAAAACAACATTGCAAAACATGACCTCAGTTTGTCAAACATAACCTCAGTCTGCAGTCAATTACTCTACTGACTGCTCACACTTGCCTTGGGTTTTGTGAAAGCATCACTTTGTAAACAGATGAGAGAGTTAAGGCAGACTGGATTGAACCAAGGACCTGCTTCTCAGCATTAAGTCATTAAAGAGGAGTAAATGTTATCCAAACATTTAGCTCAGCCAGCTTTTGTTTTACAGTTTTGTTTCAGCATTACATAATCACAATGATATTGGTGACATTTTCTGAGCTTCATAACATTCATATTGTTGCATTGCAAACTTTATTGCGTAGTGTGCAATAAGTAAATTAAAACCAAGTAGGGGCAAGTGCTTTTTTGTTGTTTACAGCCTCTCATAAGGTTCAGCTATGTTTGAAATATGCTCATGGTGTCCAGGGATTTCTGCATGTGGCAACAGCATTAGTTAAATCAAATTTTATGCTCTCGATGTGATTAATTTTCTGAAACAGAATGCTGGATTGGGACACAACTCAGTAAGAGGTTATCTTAAAAACACAAATCTGATTGCCTCAGCTTTTGGCCAGTAAATTATAGGAAGCTGCCAATCAGTGCATGTTACTGGTGGTAAAAATAGACCATGACAGAGAATAGATGTTTTCTAAGAAGTTAAACTTTTCTGTCTCTTCTCTCAATGTGATTATTAGTGTCTCGTCAATCATCTTTCCCGATCCATATTATTGGAAATCCAAAGCAGACGAATGACAAATGTGGCACTCAAGCGTCTTCGGTGTTTATGCAGACACTCTGTTAAATGAGCTAAATTATCTGGGCTTATGCAGACAAGCTGAAGGATTATGGGAGTTCAGCAGCACCAATCTGCTCTATCCATCTCTGAGCGGTGCTTTTGTGTGACATGTTGACCAAAGCTCTGTAATGCTAAGCACTAAAGCTGTTCAGGACGATTTAGACCAAACATCAAGACAGTTTTAATGATACTTTGGCAAATACTTTTGAGGCAAGTTTAGCAACTAATCCAGCCAATGGGGAAACTCCTTAACTGGTAATGCAGGGGGTATTTATGTGGTGATGCAGTTGAAATGGTTTTCCATTACGCTTGTTAAAATGATGCTAAATTTAAATGTGAGCAGCGACTTTATGACCAAAAAAGAAAGTAACTATACACACAGAAACTGAAAACTATAGAGATAACAATGAAGACAAAAAAGAGAAGAATTGTTACAGGGCAGATGCTGTTATGACATTTGGGTGTGTACAATAAAGGATCACATTACCCAGTTTTGGGAGGGCACTGGGATTTGCTGTTGACACTCAGCAATTCAAATGTCCCTGTCCTTTTCTTCCACATGGATAAAGCACACAGAAACAAAAAAGCCATATATGGAGAATAAAGATGAGCTACTGTCAGCAAGTGCTTCTGCAGCCAAATTAGAGGGAAGATTTAAATGTTTTTGTGGCATAAACAAACCTGGCCATATGCCCATCCACAGATTCAATGCTCATCAGTCACATTGGCCTCCTCTCATACAGTTTTGCTGTATGTACTTTTCTTTGTGAGCTGTGATTGGCCAAAAGCCACATGCCAAAAATGCTCTCATCATGTAAACAAAGATGGCAAAATACAGACAGAGGCAGCTGGTTCATAATAAATAAAAGGGTTTTGTGTGTCTACATATATTTTGCATGAATTTTCTTCATATTATAGAAAATGAAATAGAACAGTGCTCCTGCAAAGCCTCAGTACATTTTCACAGTTGCAGGTGTTACAGCTAGATATGAGAGTTTATGAGTTGTCACTGTAAATAAAGTGTGAGGCTGAGAATCACTCATGAGGAGAGCAGGCACTTAATCTGAGCTATAGCCAGTAACGGACGAGAGTAGTTTTACAGGTAAACATCAATAAGGCGACCATCTCATTGCTGATTTGCGTTCAGATTTGGGGACCTCATGATCTGGAGTCAAAAGCTCTATCACTGAGTTATAGTTTTTAGACAATTGGTGAATCTGCGTACTTTAATTCAACAGAAATGATTTTGGCCAAGCAGCCAAAACCAGATTTAAATGATAAAGGATGTAATGCAAGTGCTCACATACTGTATGTGACTTTCAGCTCCCAGAAAATCTTAACAACTGCAGATTTTATTCAGAGCCAACCATCATAGTTTATGAGTTGTCTTGTAAATAAAAAGAACGTTTGCAGCAGGCATTTCATCTGAGTGATAAAAAGTTATGGAATTTCTTTTATTTGCCATTAGACAGTCATAGATATAACACTATGCAACTTTTTAGGATTTGCACACACTAAATCTGTCTGTCTCTATCCCAAAGAGTTACAGTTATACAGTTACAGTGGGCACTCACATTTGAACCGGGGACTTCTTGATCTGCAGTCAAAGGCTCTACCACTGAGCTCTACCCCCGATACTGTTATTTAATGATACCCCGTGACAATAAATAAAACTTGCAGTAAAAATGAGACTTCCACCAACCCCTTGTTTAGTGCAGCAGCTTTGGCGCTCACCCCACACAGTTCACTCGATGTCAGTGAAAAACTCAAGCTGTAAATAATCTCCGCTGCCTGGTGAGCTGAGGCTGCAAAGATGACCTCGAGACTTACAGAGGCCATTTTTGGGCATTTATCACGAGCTAAAGTTTGGGGTAAATGGGGACTCCACTGTGGAACACAAAGTGAAAGGTTAGTGGACTGATTGATGGCGAGTACAGGTGGATTTTTGCTTACAGAGCAGACACTGAACTATGGCAAAGGCTGTCAAAGATCAAAATCTAAATGATGTCTTCAGATCATAGTCAAATGATAAATATATATGAAGTTCAAGATCAAAACATTTCAAAATGACAGAGCTGTCCTAAGAAACATACATTTTTCTAAAGCTGTGGACATTGACTGACACGAGATGAATTCAAAGTGGATTTGTACTGTCTGATTCTTTCAGTGTGATCTGTGAAATGTGTTGATAGCAAATGGTCGTCTCAGCAGAGATAAGAAAAGAGGTCGGGACAGCCGGCGATTTGAGCAAACCGTCTTCCTCGGAGTGGATTTGGACTGAATCAAATGAGCATCTTTTATTGTTCATAGCGTTGGATGATTATGAGGCAAGGAGCGGGGGGATCAAAGTGGAGCGAGAGGGGCAAAGTGAGGCTGAAAGTGATGGGGAGGATAAGTGTGGAAAACAGCATTTGGTTTATGCTTAAATTCAATACCAACTTTAAATACTGTTATGTCCCAAATTCAGGAGTAAATGTGTTTACTATGACTAAACGCTTTGCCGCTCTAAAGATATATGCATGGTTTATGAAGGTCAGGGGTAGTTTAAGAACCATTAGTATCATTAGCTCCTTAGTCCTTAGCTACATATTGACCCCTTTGACCTTTTGTAATAGACTTTTTTGCCTGTTGGTTCATTACTTCAGTGTTGTAGTTTATGAGACTGGTCTAAGTCCTAAAACCACTTTTTAATGGCCCTGGGCTTGTCAGAATCAAACCCATTTTAATCAAAACCAATCAAGACCATATTTGATATAGGTATCACTGTCATTATTTCTATCTAATATCATCAAATGTACGATATGCAACATATGTCATTTCTAGTTTTTCACCTTGCAGCCCCTTCTTTCCCTCCAGTCCTTGCATGAGTTTATCCCTGATATAAGACTGGACTTCTGAATCTGTTTCCTCTTATCTCTTTCCATTTATCATGCACTTATTCTGTCTTTACTTTGTCTCTCTAAATACTTTTCTGGGTCTTATGTGGATCTCGTTACCATCTTGTTCATGAGCAGTTTTGTTTAATGTGGTCAGGTTTATACATTTCTGTCTGGATGTCCTCCCCATGATCCCAGGGTTCTTTCCAGTTTTCTTCTACCGGCCAAAGACATGCACATAAAACTCAGTTGGTCACTCTAAATCCACCCTTAGTAAATAAATATGAGTGTAAATGGTTGTTTGTTGGTATAAGTGAGTATGTGATTGTTGATCATATACAAAAAAGCAGCGGGGACAGACTCCTGCCGTCTGCTATAAGCTGAATGAATGCATGACTAAATTATTGACAATCAGAAATTGTGTATTTATAGTGTGACCCCACTGATGTGTGCTTTGTCAAAACAAAAATTTTTTTCTATAAAAATCCCCTTCAGACCTCTATCAGTTTGTTTTTAGAGGCACATTCACTAATCTTCATTTGTGCCAAGTCAATGTTTAGAATATCATTTACCTCCATGAGCCCATCATAAAATCCCCCCGTAGTATCACTGTCTGCCGCCCCAGCCTTTAACCCTCCGTGGGGTATTAAAACCAGTCTTCCTCCCCACCCCCCGCTATGACCCAGTTTGGAGGGGGATGCGGGGGTAAGTGAGGACTATTGTGAGTACCACTGAAGGGGGAGAGAGCCAAGAAGCTGCTCCTCTCCGGCTCTTTTTTCCTCGTGCCTTTCAGAGAGCGCTCACACTCGACTGAGCAGACACTGAAGCTGTGGATGAGAGACCAGCCGTGGGAGTCTTTCATTTTTTTAATTCTTTTTTTTTTCTTAATTTGTCGTGGGATGCCGCTGCTGATGCTAGATGTCACCCGAAGTTAAGGAGCATGTAAAGGAGGCTAAGTGAGACGGCGGGGCAGACACGGGGGCCTAAGGTCGAGACACAAAGAGCATCTCAAATGGAACCGAGAGAGTGAGTACAGTAACTTACAACGTAACTACACCTTTACCTTTTGGGGTATGAAAATAAGTTATATTCTCTCAACAAAAAAAGTGACCTTTTGGTAATTCTTCTTTTGCAGAGGTGGGTAGACTTGCCATTGCAAATAATCTTGACTTTAACAGAGCATCATTTGTAGTTTCCTCGTACTTTTGCCATCTCCATTTATCAAACAATTCCAAAGAGTGTTGAATAAAGAAAAAAGGGACTCAAAAGGGACTAAAAGTGAGGCTGCAGTTAGGGGAGTATTACAAGAGGCTCTGATGCCGCTGAGGTGAGTGCTTGTGTCAGTATCCCACACATTAGATATAAAAAAGTAGCAAGAGTATAGCATTGGATCTTACTAGAGAAAGATGCCAAACACGGACACTGTAGAGCAGTTTGTGCTTTATTAAATTATTATTACATTTCGACAAAAACAGATGAATAGATCTATTTTCAAAGTGCAAATAACAAACCCAGACTGCTGCAAAATCATATAGGACTGTCACATCTCAATATGTTAGTCATAAATTCAAGTTGTGATTAGGCTGTGATGATTTGGGTTGAGCATTCACCCTTAAATAGTACAGTATGTGGTAAACTGGCTACACTGTGTCTACAAAGAGGAGTTTTTTCTATCTTTTTCATGTCAGAGACTCGTCAAAATGACTGATGATTTTGAGGCTGTGTATTTTACAATAAAAGTTCTATGTTGTCACATTTGTAATTTTTAAAGAATCATTTGCTTCTTTTCCGGTATGAAGCTAAACACCGGGCGCAGATGCACAGTCGCCTCAGAGCTTCTTCCTGTAACATATGGAACTGCTTTACTGTTGTGTTCCTTCCCTTCGGACACTGCTAATGAGGCAACTTTTTCCCACGAACACAAGACTGAACTGGTCCCGCATCCTTGACGAGGAAGAATAGCTTATTCATCCATCACAGCCAAGACCTCTTCAAAAGCCGGGGGTCTCGCGTATGGCCACCCAAAATGTTCACTTTCTATTTTTACCTCTCTCTAGTGAGATTTGTCCGCACTGAATTTCTTTATCAGTAGAGGCCAAAATTGGGCTGCACTGTCAACGCAACCCGTAGGAATTTGTCGTATATTTGTGTTTCATGGCTGCGAAAACGGTTATCACCCTTCAAAGTAAGTTTCATTTTTGTTGTTTTCTCTTTGTTGTGTGTGGAAATACTTGCAGCTTTCAATGTGGGAGAGATTACTTTACGAAATGGATGCGATTAACAAAGCTGATAACCTTCTGTTGATGCAAAGTCACTCTTGGCATGTGCGCTTTTAATCACTTCTTCTGGGATTCTTCGGAACAATGCTCTGAGAGAAATATGCACAAAGTGTTGATAAGAAGAGCATTTTGAGTTGGATTTTGGGTGATTTGAATATCTCTGAGTGACAAAGCAGCTTAAACAGCCTCTTGAGAGCGCTAAAGGGAGAGGCATTATATAAGAAACCACTTGTGAATATGTGCCAAGTGACCTTTTTGTGACATACTGAACAGTTTTTGGCTTCATTTTTGTTTGGGCCACCTCTGTGTAACCCATATCTGACCCTTCAGGGTTGGACAGATGCTTATATACATGAGTAAGTAAATAAACAAGGACTACGAGTGAACTGCTGCAGGTCTTGGTAACACTTTTCAACAAAAACATTAGGCCATTTTTTATAAAAAGCCTTAAAGTAAAAGGTACAGTATAGAAACTGTGTCTACATTTTAACAAGTGGATCGTATAGTGCACATGTGTCAAACTCAAGGCCTGGGGGCCAAATGGGGCCCTTTGCAATGTTTTATGTGGCCCTGTTATTGTTATGTTGTTTACCAACACAAAAAGGGTCTATACATTTTGAATAGATAAAAGTACATTAACCACTAAATTCTCTATGATTAATTTTGGCAAATCACGACTAACTGACTGTGTGCTATTAGTGAATAGTTAGAAACCATTAATGAGTGACTTGTTATTTAGTTTTGTAATGTTGTTATTTAGCTTGTCATTTTGTACAGAAGGCCCAATTTGGAGCCTGCGTTGGAGGAGCCTGGGTAACACACAGATTGTTTTTAAACCTGTGCTTCCTCATTAAAGACTGTTAGACAGATCTGCCCGATGAGATGCAAAAACTACATTAAGATAAAATATACAGCACTATTATAGCTGTAAACAAACATATATGAAGGCTACAGCTCCCTAATGTTCTTTTTGCTGAAACACAACAGCTAACATACTTGAGTAGAGCTTGAATCTATAGTGGAATATTGTCTCCATTAAACACACACAGCAACACTTTTTTGTTAAATCTAGG
The DNA here is from genome assembly GCA_036850595.1 of Rhyacichthys aspro. NCBI lineage: Eukaryota > Metazoa > Chordata > Actinopteri > Gobiiformes > Rhyacichthyidae > Rhyacichthys > Rhyacichthys aspro. The sequence goes on from CM072155.1 coordinate 11,863,474, forward strand.
TCCTTTTATAGTCTTTTTATAAGCGTTAAATGTATAAATGAATAGGAAATACCACTGTTCCAGTGAGTCACATCCATTACCAAAGTTACATACGACTCAGCAGCAGGTCACCACTGTGTGAGTCACTGCCAATAACTGTGCTTACTTGTGTATTTTTCATAGTTTATGTCCTACCTCTGGGGTAAAGCATCATATGCATGTGTAACATTTAGCAGAAAGCCACATAAAAAATAAGGAAAATGTGTAATTACCTAAAAGTGTAAAGTCTGATTGAGGAGTGTTTTAAAGGCAGGCGTCCAGCAGCAATCAGCAGATTCAGATGCCAAACGAATCACAGGGAAAACGCTGACCATTTCTTTTATTCGATCGACTTTAATATCCTTTACGTTCACTTTAAAACCACTCAGAAGGAGCTCATTGACAATCAGATGAATGATGGTGGACTCTTACAAAATGTCAGGAAGTGTCCGTTAGTCACTGCCCCATGAGTGCAGTAAATACACTGACATATGACCTCTTCTTTAAAAACAGCAACAACCTGCAGTGAAAATATAAAAGTAAATATGTTTGTAATTCGTTTGTGCACGCATTAGCATGGTTCGCTTGACTGAAGTTCATCCAGAGGCTAATAAATCCATTATCCTAACATCCACTCATTAGAGCCTTTGCATAGACTTCACAGTACGTTCATTATCTCAACTGCCCTTGGCCTGTGTTTATTAAAACAAATGTGTGTGTTTATGCAGTATACAAGGGTCTACAACAAGGCAGGGATAACAGGAATATATAGTCATCGTGGCAAGAGAATGAGGTGCATCACTAAACAATAATGCAACACATTCAATGTAGGAAATGCTAAAAGGGACAATATTCTGCCGAAATAATTCATTTAGGACCAAATTATTCATGTTACCTAAGACTTTTATACCTAGACTGAACCATACTAAAAAATAAAAACTCCTCATGTATGTGAATTTAATGTATGTGGATAAAATTGTGCATGTAGTATGTCAAGTGGAGCAAGTGCAGTTGTATAGGGGCCAATTAGAATGAGCACATACCCTTGAAATTTAGACAAACTGAGAGTATATGTAAGTGTACGACCTTAAATCACACTAAAATATCACTAATAAAGATGGAAATAACAATCAACAGGAACAAAACACCACAAAAAGAAACTAAATTTGATAATTGTGATCAAATTGCACATTATTTATGTTAGAGATCTTACAGATCTAGATACAGTTCTAGAGAGCTTACAGATGTGAAAACGACATGGGCTTTGGGCAAAATTAGATTTTATTTATTTGTTTTTGATTCTCAAAGATTAAAAACACAGTGGGTTGGGGGGGCGCCCCTAGCAACACAGGCAGAGCATATGTCTAGCACATGGGAGACCCAGGTTCAAATCTCAGTCGAGTCAAATGTCATTCCCACTCCTTCACCCTATTTCCTGTCTAGGCACTGTCCACCATCAACAAAAAAAATAATCTAAAAAAAAACAATTGGGCTTTGTGTGCACTTTTTAAAAAATCTTCACACCCATCAACTCATGGCCTTGTATTGGACAGATGCCTGGTCATTACATAAAAGCAGTAGTTTCTACCAGGTTTTTATTCCACTCTAAGCATTTAGACTCCATAACTACATACAGTGTCTCTCATCTGTTGAATGAGTGTGGAAACATTGCACATCTCTGTTATGCAACATGCACCTGCAGCTGTCCCCTCCTTTGGGAGTGTACTGCCCTGTGGTGGTCTCATTCCCTCAGTGTCACCCCTGGAGCCCAGGGTGTGCTGTCTGTGCCCAGAGCGTGACTCATCTCAGTGAATGAACACCACTCCATTCCTCAGAGTCTGCTCCTTTAGCACCACATGCAGTTTGTGGTCGCTGCACGTGTTGTCGTCTGGATATGAATATCTGAGAGTCCTAAGGGATCCCCCCAGTGACACCAACTGTAATTGTAACTGTCTGTTTGCGTCAGTGCATGAAGTTGTGATGTGAATGTTGCCCTTGAGAGTTGATCCTATCGACCTTGTCCTGTTCTAGTAAAGTCCTTTGAGCCGTGGCATTGACTCAGATGGGTCTTTGTCTATGTCTCGAATCTCATACTTTTGTTGTATTTCAAGCTATACATTACAGCACACATGTCAAACTCAAGGCCCGGGCGCCAAACCTTTGCAATATTTTATGTGGCCTTTCAATAAATTTTACCAGGAGATATTTTTGGCATTAGGTTTTAGATGGATTTAAACAGGTTTTGTTTGGATTTAAACAGGTTTTAGATGGATTTTTGCTACAAAGATAAATCAAATCCTACTAAAACCTGTTCAAATCCAACTAAAACCAGTTTCCATGAAAGGGGGAAATTAATGTTAAAGATAACTTTTGTGATTGGATAGTAGAGACTCCCAAAAGGCAAAAAACAAAACACAATGGCAGTGTTTTCTTGGATAAAGCTTGTTTTACTCGTGTGACAAACTGTGCTGTTCCCAGTTTTAGAGTTTCCTGTTTAGTGAACATTAGAAACATTGCATTTATAGACTACATTGCAACATTGCATTAAACAGGAATGTAATTAGTGAGTTCCAAAAATGTAGAAAATTGTTTCAGCTGGTTTTATTGCAGCAATTCATTTTCTCTTCTTCTGTTGCTTTTTTATTGCTGTTGCTTCTTTGTTGTAATTAATGTCAATTTATCTACGTTTACACTTCAAATACGGTTTACATCAAATATAGAAACACAGCATTATCCTTTACTTTTACCGCCCTCTGACACACAGCCTATTCAGGGGTTACCTTCACCAAACCAAAAAATAAAAAAATCTAAAATTTGCTCTCCAGGACATTAACATGGGAAGTCTGTGAGATCACAAATCTGTCTCCTTTTCTCGTACACACTGGAGTGTAGTCAACATTGTGCTGTAAGTAATAGATTAGTATTAGTATCATTTTGCCATGAGGTAATACTTACAAGAGGACGTTTAACTGTGCACATCAATTAAGACTGGTTATATTCTGCTGACATGTGGCGAAATTGCCTTTTGGAAGTTTATATTTCCCTTTTACATAAAAATAATGTTTCTGTCCTGTGAAAACCCATCGTTGGACTTCATTATCACCTATTTGCCGTTTGTCGTTGATATCTGATTTTCACATAAAGTCTGCTGTGTCTGCCTGTGTAGCACTGGGAGTCTGACTCACTTTCTTAACTTAATGCACAAAGTCAGTTTCTTTCCCCCAAACCGGCCCGCTCATGCCCGCAGACACAAATCAAAGAAAGCAAAATGTCATCTTACATGTGGCTGAGAGTTAAAGCTTGTGCTGCTGGGATGAAGCATCTCTCCCGGTCTGGAGGTGGTGTGACTGTTTCTCGGACTCACACCGCTGAGGAAAAACTAAGAAGGTGTATACTCTCTGTGGAGTTATGTAAAAGTAAAGTCTCCAAGTAAAAATGTACCATACTCCGAGCTAGTCACATTAACAATAAAGTCCTGTTGTGTGAAATATGTTGGGTGATCTAAGAAATTGTAAAAACTAAAAGCTATGGTAGCCCTACAGGGACATGCTGCGGTCTATCAGTGGAAATAGGTCTGATGGAAGAAAATCAATTTAGTTGATCAATAAACAGGGCCAATCCTGCTGAAGGATAATTGACTACAGTGTTTGAGTTTACTGTGTGTGGAGATTCTCAATCATCAAATAAAAGGTTACGAATGAGGCACAAGTTTAAACTGGAGCAATTTTTCACCACAAAATACTAATAAATTACATTAAACCGAAGTCTAGAGCTTACCTTTTACACTGTAAGGATTCAGTAATTATCTCTGGCTCATTAAATATTGCGCTGAAGCACTGCAAATGTTTATCTTCATTTAAGTGAGCTGTTTGGCTGTATAATAAGATGTGTTTTGCAGCGGAATAACCAATGTCTCTGTATTACCCAGAGATGTTCCTTGTTGATGATGTCGATGCAATGGGAGCGTTTTTTTTTTGGGAAGCGAGCTGTGATTTACCAAACTCCTGCTAAGGGCTGAACATTCTCATCTATTAAAACCCTTAATTATAAAGCTAAGATGACATCTCAAGGTTTAATTTCTTCCTGTTTCAATAAGCTATGAGTCGAATAAACAAAAATAAATGCAAGAGTTAACAAAATAATTAGGGAATTCCCATTCAAATCCATTTTATTTGTGTAAAGACATCATTTCTAACTCCCCAAAAGATAAATAGGACAAAAAAAAACAAACAAAAATTCAGTCAGTGCAAAATACAGACATCTTTCAATAAGGGCAGGCCACAGGAAAACCTTGTGATTCAAACCAGGGGTGGCCAATTACCTTTACTGCCATTAAAATAAAAAGAGCAGAAGAGCAGAGGTTGCACGTACCGTTTGACTTGCAATAATGTGGCATCAGTGAGCAGTTACAAGCTGAAGGACGGCTGAGTTTAATAGCTTGAGTTATGTAAAATAATTGCATGATGTAATAAGAGAAAAGTCAATCGTAAATAAAACTATGAGTGTGTTTGCTTGTGGCGGCTCTTTCTCTGCTCTGGCCATGTGCTTCTTACTCATACATGTGGGTCAGAGACGCTCCCAGCCTCACAGCTTTCTCAAAAGGACTGTGGGCTTAAAGTGCTTTTCTACGGGCTTTTGTACACACTCAAGGATTCCTGACATCCTCTATCCCAGCCATGTCCTAATATGGTCAAGATGATCAATAGGCGACACATGTTTCATAGCAAGCTCATAACAAACCCGCCCCTTCTTGTCCTGCTGTAGACAAAAAGCAGAGAGCAGACAGTTCCTCCTCTTTCTTAAAGTGAGATTCACCCCGTTACAACTGAAGCTAAGTTCATATTCTGCTCGATAAGGATATTGTGCCCAGAAGCCTTTCAAACCCTAACCTAAGCTTGTATTCATGCCTGGATTTTCCCCTCAGTCTCTCTGACAATAAGCCGTGAGATGTGATGGCTTCATAAGGGGAAAAGTTCTGTGGAGGTGTCATATTCTTGGCCCAAAGTCGCTCCGAGGGACAGCAGTGTTTGGGTTCAGCTCCACTGCCTGAGTTAATATGGGTCTGTCTGACTTCCCGCTCCATCGGTCCGTGCTGGGCCACCTGCTGATTGTGCTGGTTTGGATGGACAGCCTAGAGCCCAGACCTAACCTACATAGGCAACATGTCCTTTCCCCTAAACTGTGCCCAAATGCATCCACTCGCATGACAGCACCATCCCAGAAAAGCCTTGTTTTGCTAAATAGTATAATATTCTTCCACTTACTCCGCTGTCTCGTTTGTTTTTGGGAAGACTATCCTAAACTGAACTGTACTGTGATGCTTTGGTGGAAACAGGGCGATACCTCTGAACCAGAACAAACCAGTCAAATTCTTACAATCCCAAAAACTGCACCTCGCACAGAAGAGGGATCACTAAGAGGATTTATTTCTCCAGAAAGAGATGAGAAGCAGTTAAATAAATGTGTGTAGTGGTAGAAAACTCCCTATTTGGATTAATACGCCTTCATCTCAGTGCAGCTTGATGGTTTTTAATACCAATATCCTTTCAACACTCAGCCCTTTAATCCCCTAAAACTCGAACTTGAGCAGCCTCACATGAGCCCTCTGACTGCCATTGTCGGTTTTTATCCTGAAAGACATAAAACAGAAAATATTACGCCTTCAACTCAGGCCCAGTTTAGAGCTAAATGTAAGAACATTTTGTTATTCAAGTTGCCAGCTCCAGTCACTCATTTTAATGTGGCATTATCCTTCTGCCACTTAAAATCAGATCTCACTTTTCCACTGGATATGCAAATAAACATGCACAACTGGGTTTCTTTCTTTCCAAACACAATATTAGAATAGTATAAAGTTCTACGCAGCACACCTTTAAAATCCAACATTTCTCCTGTGTTCTTGTCTCCTCAGAGTCTGTGAGCAGGTGAGAGAGGGACACTGTCTGCCCCACTGTCCAGCGACACCATGAGCTGGAGCTTCCTCACGCGGCTGCTGGAGGAGATCCACAACCACTCCACCTTCGTGGGGAAGCTGTGGCTCACCGTGCTCATCGTCTTCCGCATCGTTCTCACTGCCGTTGGGGGAGAGTCCATCTACTACGATGAACAGAGCAAGTTTGTATGCAACTCAGGCCAACCGGGCTGCGAGAACGTCTGCTACGATGCCTTTGCACCTTTATCTCACGTCCGCTTCTGGGTTTTCCAGATCATCCTGGTGGCCATGCCTTCACTCATTTACATGGGCTATGCCATTAATAAGATAGCAAGATTAGAAGAAGCCAAAGGAGGAAGTGGTTCTACGGCGGTAAGAGTAGGAGGTGGTTACACGCACAGGAAACCTAGAAAGATCTGCTTTGGGGCACGGCAGCATCGAGGGATCGAGGAGACAGAGGAGGACCAGGAGGACGACCCCATGATCTATGAGGTGCCAGAGATTGAGCCTCCAAAAAGGCCACGAGATCCACTGCAGCCCACACCGAGACCCAAAATCCGCCATGATGGACGTAAACGTATCAGAGACGAGGGGTTGATGCGGGTCTATGTCCTGCAGCTTGTGACGAGGACAGTCCTAGAGGCAGGTTTCCTCGCTGGTCAGTACCTGCTGTACGGCTTTAGAGTGATGCCAATTTTTGTGTGCTCCGGGAAACCATGTCCCCACAGTGTTGATTGTTTTGTGTCAAGACCGACAGAGAAAACCATCTTCCTCCGGATCATGTACGGCGTCACCATCCTCTGTCTCACCCTGAACATTTGGGAGATGCTCCATTTAGGGATTGGCTCAATATGTGACATTATCCGCAAACGCCGCACCCCACCTCCGGAGGACGAGTACCAGCTGGGTCTGCTGGGTTCAAACGGGGGAGTGGATGGCTCAGTTGGGGGGACTGGGCCTGAGGCGGGATCAGAGGAGGGTGTAGGGGGAGATGGACCCGCAGATTACGTTGGTTACCCTTTTTCCTGGAACACCCCGTCAGCTCCACCCGGCTACAACATAGTAGTCAAACCTGAACAAATGCCCTACACAGACTTGAGCAATGCTAAAATGGCATGCAAACAAAACCGGGCCAATATCGCCCAAGAGGAGCAGCAACAGTTTGGGAGCAACGAGGACAACTTTCCCTCCGGAGGGGAGTCCCGAGTGGCCCTGAACAAAGACATGATCCAGCAGGCTCACGAGCAGCTGGAGGCCGCCATTCAGGCCTACAGCCAGCAGCACCAGGAGGAGGAGCAGCTCGGGGACAGCCAGGACGACAAGCCCCAGAGCAACATCATCCAGGCCCAACCTCAGCCCCAAACCCAGCCTCAGAAGGAGCGCAAGCATCGGCTCAAACACGGCAAAGGGGGCAGCAGCGGAGGAGGCAGCAGCAGCAACAGCAGCAGCAGTAAATCAGGAGAGGGCAAGCCGTCTGTATGGATTTAACTGAACCCAGAGCCCACAAAGACATGCAGATATGAGACTGAATGAAAAGGGATGGCAGTTTTTCTTGGATTATTCAACACCACGGTGCCTAAAGAATCCTGTAAGCTGGAGAAAATGTGTGACCTTGTACTGTGGTGTGTAAAAATGTTTGGTCTGGGTTGTCACTGTGTCTTTCATTTACATGTTTTATTCTCAACCCTTTAAATAGACTAATGCAGGAAGTGGGCAGTGCATAGTCACAGTCAGTTGAGTAAATTTTCTCCAGACCATTTTCTCATTTACTCACGTAACAACTCAAAAGTCATTGCACAGAAGTATCCATGGTTTTTAAACATTTTGATGACTACTTCTTGAGTTATTATTATTTCAGCTACAATACCCACCTCTGATTATTACCCAGATTTTTCTTTAATTTGGATTCCAGTTTTGCAAAATTTAGAAATGCATGAAATGAGAAAAGGGTAATTAGGCTTAACGTTTTTTCCAGAAAGACTCATGAATTAATTGGCTGACCTGTTATCAAAATACAATGACATTTGAATGAAATATCACCCTTATCTAAACACAATAGGATGCCACATCATGATTAAGCCATGGCACATTTAACCAATGGCTTCATATAGCAGTCTACAGATGCTCTAAAACATGATGACAATAAAATGCTATAACGTTAAAAACATCATTCAAAGGCAGTGCCCAAAGCATTACAATTTAGCGAGAGTATCACCTTCCTAAAGGCTGTGTCCTGTCATGTTCTGTCTGCTTCCTCTCGGGCGTCAATTACAGTCTAATGTTGCAGTGACTTTGAATCTGACCAAGCATTTGTATTTGTTTAGTGTGTTTTACAATAACTGTACAACACCAGCTGCAGCTCGGGAAAACTCGAGTACAGCAGATGGCTTTGTTTTCTGGGATTTCCTAAAGCAGATGTACTTTAACAAGGTGCAATCCAATTTGTTCTGTTAGTTTCATTGTGGCTGCTGAGGGAGGATGCTCAGTTATTCCTGCCTTGTGTGAGACTGCCCCCTGGTGGAGCTACAACATGGAGTAGGAAGGAGTAGCAATGGCTGCAGAACAGGGCTGGACAAAAAGATGCAAATCCATCTTTATCACAAGATTAATATGTACAAGATCCATCGCTCAAAGACACTGAACTGCAGTCATGTTTTGGCGTTTACTGTGCCAGCCAGGTACTCACACTTTGCAAGTCAAAATATGCCTTGAATCATGTTGTGATGTGACCAAATATTAGGTTTAACAAGTCAGTGTCATCACTATGATCAGGAGGGAAATTAAATATCAAATGTCCCATCATCACATTATCTCTGTTTGTGGGACAGAAAGGTCTTCCCAACGGTAAATGTTCAGCGTTAGAAGCTGCAGAAGTAAAAACGTGTCAAACTTTGTAATGGAGTAAAGCCATTACTACAACACAGTGAGACCAAACACTGTCTGTGTCATGCAAGTGTCAGTGCCAAGACTTAAAGCCAGGCTGATGTGAAGCCTGGTCATTTGTAGCTTTGGAATACTGTGGCCATGCTAATATCAGATCAATGCCTACGTGAGACCAACCCTTTTATAAAACCTCTTTGTTTTTATATTACAGTTTTACGTGTTTGCTTTTTGAAGGAGATTCAAAATAATAAACTCCAAAATGGAGTACGTTTTTATGTTCGAACCAGTGTTTTTTTATGAAAGCACTCTTTTTTTGATAATGTTTTTGTAAAATAAATGGAGATCAAATCAGTTCTTTAACATTTGTATTTATGTTATTGTTTAATTGCCTTTAAATTGTAAACAAAAAAAATGTGAAATATAATATAGTATATTTTTATAATATGTTACCTACATTGACTTAATGATGCAATGAAAAAGCCAGACTCTTTGTGTGTTATATATCAGTATTTAATGTACATAGCCCACTGTCTGAGCTGATAAACAGTGTTTCTTTTCCAACAGTTTGGGGATCTGCTGAACAGCTGTGCAGACAAACACAGGCGCATGGAGCCGCTCAGAGAAAAGACAGGAAGTGCCAAATTATTCCAGCTGTCCAAAGTAAATTCTCAAACAAACAAGAGTTGTGATTGCTTATTTGTTTCATGTAAGTGAATTGGGAGGGGTCGGCCAATCAGACGAGCTGCCACACTCCGTTCTTGGTTGAATACATCTTGTCTGTGGGATCGGTGAACTGTGAACCAAGGGATCAAACCGTCCCTTATGTGAAGTTAGCCACACATGTTGTCTCAAGCGTGTTGTGTGCTCAGGCAGTTCTCAGACTCTGATTGCTTTGCCACTTTAGCCGGCAGCGCCACATGTCTTTGTAACAAGCTGCCGCCGAGCCAGCTGCCGACACATATGAATTATTATAAGGACTTCTGTCAGCTGTTTGTCGGGAAGTGATTTGTGCTGGCTTCGTTGATGTGCTCTGAACCTAATCATGGCTCACAGGGAGTATCACAGTTCCTTGAAGCTAATCAGGCTTCATTACCACAAGCTGACAAAGTTTCCAACTCAAGCATCTATTAGAAGTTTGTTTGTCAGAAGTTCAAGAGCAGGACCACACATCAAACACCCTTCTCAATTCATACAAGTTTCTGCCATTTTTATTTGTGTGTAGGCAGTAATTCCAAATTAATTTCTGCCCACACCAGGTAATATACCACCCTCTTTTTAGCCTTATATTATAGTTAAATGGGGATTTGTGGTGTCCAAACTGCAACCAACTCGAGCTTCTTTTATCCCAATGCACAGACTTGTATTTGAGATTGTGGTCCTTGCTCCTGACTTTTACAAAACTGGACTTTCGGATCCAGGGGGTGTTATTGTGACAAAAGCCCCCCAGTGAGAGATAAAGAATGGGAACATTTCTTAGGGCTTTTCTGGGTTTTGGAATCTCTAAAAAGAAAAAGCCAGGAACACAGCTATGACTGAATTTGATGTTTTCAACTACGATAGTCTACTATGTGATGGTAAAAAGAAGCAATAAAATGTGTCTCTTGATGGAAATGGCTCTTTACAACTCTGTTCTTTTGTTCCCGTATCAGGGACATCGTACCCTTTAAAACATCAGCTTTTGTGAACTGACCTTGTGTGTGGCCGACTTGTATTCAGGCAAAAATAATTAAGATGAGTATTTATAAAATGTAAGGTTATAGGCATTTTCTACAAATATTAAAGGTACAATATGCAGTGAAAAAAAAATGAATTCACCCTCACATGATGGAAATGTCTTTTACTCCAGACCCTATGAACATATTTGTTTACAGGCATAACTCCTGGAAATACTTTATGATTCAGGTTTACTCAGTTTTCAATATTTGTAGTGATTATGTTCATTAGGTTTTTGACAGATGTAGTTTGCAGGACACAAAGTTAAATAAGATTGTGTAGCATGATAAGGAATATTAATGAAGGAAAGTATTTATATAAGTGACAATATACATTTGAGCACTACTGAGTGTCTTATGAGAGTCAATTAGACCAAGTACTTACCATAAAAGTGGTGCTTGTATGAAATATCATAACAAACAACAATAATCTTTGAATCCATGTGCTGCTGTGTGCAGTATCATTACAGAGACTGAACCTGTTTAGCCGGCATGTGTCTGTCTTTTATGTAACTTCTTTGTCCAATAGAAAAGACTGTAGCGAGGCTGTGTTATTTCTCTATGTTTCTTATAGTTGGATGTGACAATAAAACCAACTGTATTACTGGTACTGAACTGATTCATACATACATTTGTGTGTTTGTGTGCATTTTCTAAGCCTTTTGTAAAATGTACATTTCTTTGAGTGCCATTATGCCATCCCCTGAAGCAAGGATTTTTATTTCTTTGATGAATACATTTGCATGTAAAAAGACCTATTTTCCTACAAAAATAAATCAGAAATGCATATCAAAATGACTCTTCTCATCTTTTGTTTGATATAAAAGCTGCTTCCCACTTCTCAACTTGGCGTATTGTTCCTGTTTGTCAGAACGAGACCAGGGTTTGATTTTGATTGGATCTCCCCGGTCCTATCAGGAGCATTACAGGCACCAGGGCTGACGCTGTGTCGCTGGCAGAAACGACGCAGGAGACTGAGGAGATGTCTCTTCAGCTCACGTCACACCATGTCATTCGGTTTGGCACTTTGGCAGTTCATTTTGGTGACAGCTGAACTTTTGCTCGCGATGAGTGAACATCTGTGTCTGTGAGGCTTCATTCACTTTGGTGCATAATGTCAGAGTTCATTTACCTTTGGTCATAAAAGCACAGTTCAATCACTTTCAAAACATACTTATGCAAAGTGAACTAAAACTGATTGTGGCAATCTGTCGACCGTTCCTTTCTTGCCACAACAAACCTAACATTTGACATTATTTACTGAACCATAAGCATCCATGAGAACACTGTGAAAACACTGACGTAACTACTGCATAAGTCTTAAGTTATGCCAATTATAGCTGAAACAGAAACACCTTTTTGTTTGGAAAATGTGTGAGAATGAGGACAACTCTTTCCTCAGTGTTTTTTTTCCCCACATAGCCCTGAGAATTGACCTTAAAAATAGTCATGAAAAGTCTGTTTTTGTCATTTCCTATAATAAAAACAAGTCCCTGGAGAAATAAGCCACTGGAAACAGGCAGCAGCTGGACGTCCAATCAGATCACTACAGATATGAGGAGAAAAAAAAAAAAAAAGACATTTTCAGAGCCACTTTTTCCAGAACGAACCCTGGTCTATGGTCTGAATATGAAGTAGTCTTTTAGTTTGACAAACAAGACAATGTCAAGCGTCTGTCCCTATAAATAAATAATGTAAATACTGTTTTAAATCGCACAGTATTTAACAACATTCACCTTTAAAATGTGCTCCCAGAGTGTGTTGCCATGTTAGTGCCTTCGTCCTGTTTTGCCCCAGGGGGATAGGATGTTGTAATTCAGAGATACAATGCTGACCATAGCAACCTTTAACAGAGGGGATGTCCTGGTTATGTTTACAGCTGTCATTATATCTGTGTCTCTGTGTGGCGTCTCGTTTAGTTTGCCCTAAAGCTCTTTGGGGTCTTGAGTCTCCCACAGCTCACAGCAAGCCGCACAGATACACAGTTAATGTGGCAGTCACGGCTTTGGGAACTCCAAGATCTCAGGCTAGTTACACACATGTTGTAAAATCCTAGAGAGGAGACCTAACTCGCAGGCTAATACAGAAATGTTGTAGAAAATATTGGTACAATGGTGAGAAATGAGGAAGTAATGAGATCCAAGGGCAAGCTTATTCAGGCAGTGGTTTTACACAACTTCAGGGTAAGACAAAACCAGGGAAAATTTCACAGTACAAATGACGAAGCTCCTCCTGGTGGTTCAAACTTGGAAATGGTCCACTTTTGATTATCACAGTTAATTTGCATAAATAGCTACTGAGTTACGTAACTCTAAATACTGTGATATGACGGTTGTCCTCACCAGAATGTCTTTGTCCTTCTCTGACATCAGACCTGAGCAGTAAAGCAATGAAGAGTATCTTCATTATAGGCAGGATTTCCAGGCCTCATCCTTTGTTTTGGCGCTGGACAGTGTGTCAGGATTACTTTTCAAGAATACCTGATATATGATACCTTTAAGGTGGCTGATGACATTTTTTTAGTTGTATATAGTCTAACACTATAAAACACTATATTATAAATACGTTCTAATTGAAAGCCATGTGCTTTTTGTCAAAGAAGTCCCATAGCGTGACACTTAGGACAGTCAGTGTTGTCATGTGTCTCATCATCCATCTTCCATAATAAATAAGGTCCCAAGTGAGGTGTAGCCCTGATGCACTGCTTTCCATCGCAGCAGTCACTGTTTCTGAGATGGACACTGTCCCAGGTGCAGTTGGAGCACCCCCTGACTGTGCAGCTTCAGCAGCAGCTCAAACTCAGCTGGCATGGCATGGGCCCCTGGTTTAGGAAGTATGTTGTTGTAGTAGTGATGAGTAAGAGGGTGGAGTCCATGTGGGTGACTATTGAAGGGCCAGAAGCCATACAGATGAACGTTGTTACAAATTTCCAGAGCCAGGCTCGTCATCATAAAACCAGTTGTCAGTCTTTTTGCAGGATTAAGTCCCTGGGATCTCCAGAAGTCATCCAGACTCTGGAGATAGTCCGGATTCATGGAGACAGGCTGAGTCCGGCTTTTAAAATCTTTGATTGTGTCAAAGGCACGCAAAAGCACATCAGTGTTGTGGGTAAAACAAAAGGTGGGTGTAAGCAGCATTGCGTTACCATAGATGCGAAGACTGTCTACAAATTCAGGCTGATGTGTTAAAAGACTCCCATATCTGGAATAAAACAGCACATAAACATGAAGACCAGCATAGTACATCAACATAAGTCAATGTGAATGTCACTTACTTCAAATAAAAGATACTTGGGTTTGCCGTCACAATGTCAGTCTTTTGACCCACATCTTCAGAGTAGGTTTGTCCCAAAGGAGGCAGATTACATCTACCACCAACAAAATGATAAACATGATCATTGTCTTCCCACAACTGTCATTATTGATATACTTCATATTTTCTCACCTGATAACAAACTGAGCTGAGTCTATGGCGTCTCCACAGCTGCTGTTCAACAGTATCCCTCCGTTTCCAACCACAGCACACGTGTCCAGTGTTTTATTTGAAAATGGATGCTCCTACCAGACAATACACACTCATTTGTTATACGCCCAAAACTGCACGATAATGACTTTTTATTTTTATTTGTTTTATTATAGGCAATTAAAAAACTTAACCCTGACAACATTTTAGTCAATATTTCTTTTTATCAACCTGAGTGGCCAGGTAGTGTTACACAAAACTATCTGAGAGGACTTCCTCTGAAAGCACTTGCAAAGTACTTTCAGAGGAATCCCTGATAGATTATTGAATGAACCACCTGCGAGTAACCGCCTATCACAAGGTTATTTTACCAAATCAGAGCAACGTCATCCTGTTTACAAAGTTGCTTTATTATCTGCTAAATACTGCCACATCACAAGGTAATCTTTTCTTTAAATAACATTGAGAAGTTGGTATGTTTTCACCGGTGAGAGTTCCCTGTTCCTAATTAGTGAACCACATGTGGAAAATGTATCAAAGAACAACACATGAGGGGACTGTGTTAGCAGAACTCATTCAGTTTGGTCCAGTACCAAGCAGCAGGTGTTATTACTAAATAAACAGCATACCTTTGCAAATGTGCTGAATATCTCTGGAGTCACGTCAATGACCTTCTTATCTCCATCGTACGTCAGCTCCGATCCCAGAGGAGTGTTGTCCTGGGTCATAATAGCTTTGTCAAAGCCATTGCAGTTAGTGCTAAGCTGAGATCTGCAAAATAACATGTAAAATATCAGTTAATAATCTCCAAATGAGTAACACTGTGTCAGTAGAGATGAGCACACCTTAATTTTTGGTGATTTTTGTCTTGTTTTGTCCAGGTTTGAGAGTAGACCTCTAAGACCTTTTGGATTTGTTCCCTGCACAAAAACAAATCAGTTACATTTGTCGAGAAAATGACATGATATTGGATGATAAAAGTGAGTGGCATTGTTCTCACTTGCAGTCTTCACAAATATCAAGAGTCTGGGAGGTAGGCCTACTTTCATTTTGAGCAGGTGAGCTGGGAGGCTCTACAGTACTGTGCAGAGACAGGCAAGAAACACATCAAGACTCATTTGGCAGTGGAGACTTATATAAGATTTACACCTAAGTAAGCATAATACAAACATTTTTTTTCTTCTAAATATTGTGGTATATGATATGTAACACCTTTATTATCAGCATAAAGGTGTGTACTTTCCCAGTAGCAGTAATCCTTGATAATAATCCCTGACAATAAAGCCTAGATGGCGTATTAAAGTCTTGTTTTACACAGATCACAACACGAAATGACTTGATTAAACAGTTCCTTAAGGCACACACTTCACATTCAAATTTGGTCTTTATAGACATAAATTAAATTATGTTATAAAGTCATACAAAGACTTTTTTTACATGTGTGCGTTAAGACCCTCACCTGCAATCTTCACATTTTTCAAGGGGTTTGGGGGTGACTTTCTTTAGACCAGGTTTGCCAGGCTCCACATTTCTGCAAAACAAGACAGACAAGAAAAATGAATGGAGGCCAATGGTGGAAAGCAAGTCCTATAATTAGTTTTGAGCTTGTAAAACTATTTCAACCGACTTTATTGTCTGGAGAGAAAATTTTGCCGGAGAATTGCAAAGACCCACACAACTGCCTTGCTAAAGTATAGTATTGCTGGAGTCACAGTATAGAGCAGGTCATGCCCATGTGTATGAAGAACAAGTCAAGACCAGGATCAATTGTAAGATACATTAGAAGAGAGCCCAGGGGACACTTACCGATGTTGCAATGTCCCCACATGGAGTACAGTCAATAGGATTCCCAAAATAATGACAGCAAGCATCAGAACAAATAGGAATTTCATCTTTATCCCACTGACCCTCTGTCTCTCACAAAGCTGTCTTCAAAGTGCTCTCATGTTTTGGTCTCCTCTTCCTGGTTTCTGTATCTAAAAGGAATTTGCATAGTCCGACCTTCTTCTTTGTGTATAACCAGTCAAACCAGAAAGTAATACAGTAGCAATTGCATTCTCCTTAAGAAGTCAGTCTTGATCAGCTTTTCCAGAGCTTTTATTTTGGCCTCTGACAAAAATGTGATAATGTAAAGCTTGTTTCTTGCATAGATAGTTAAAATAAGGTCCTGCAATCCTTTTTTTTACAGAAGGAAAGCCTGTGACTTCCCCATAAACGCTAGACTAATTTATTTATCTGGACAAAGCATCAATCATCAGATGTAAACAAAAATAAATGAATAAAAAATATGGCCCTACTCTCATCTGTGGTTGTTCAGTCTTTGGACCTAATCTAGGTTTCACAAGGCTTTCAGACAAGAAACATGAAAGAAAACTCTCTTTATATTATTCACTTGATGTAAAATACACTAAATGTCAAAAGCTCATTGAAACATGGAGTGAACACCATAAATTATTTAAGCACCATGTATCAGAAACCATTGTGCCTTTTATTTCTGTGTTGCATAATTTGTCAGATTGTCTTTTAATTTTGAAGGTAAAAATGTTTAAACCCAACACAATTGTAACCCACAACTTAACATAAAATTTATGGGTAGCAGAATGTCCACATTATGATAAATAGTCAATAGGGCCCTCAAAGAGACATTCAAGAGGAAAATAACATCAAAAACTCTCCAGACTATCATCAGAATCAAAAATGGTTCTTTTTTTGCCAAACTCGCTCCGCTCTCCTGTTTCTCAGCTTAGGGAACCTATTAATCATCACCTCTCTGATTTCTAAGTGTAACCAACTAAACCAGTAGCATATTTAATGCTACTTGAACACATTATATAATTGCACGACTGTTCCCAGATTACTATTCTTACAGACACAGAACAATAGGAAGGGCAGCTGTGTTTTAATTTAAAACCAGCAGGACAGATAAATAAGAGAATACATTCCGTGTCCTGGTGCTCATAAAGCATGAAAGACAGATCAAATCTTCATTAAGGCACTGACTGTCTTACCAATTAAACAAAGCTAATCATACTTAAATAACTACATGAACTTTAAGGTATTAATGTGTGCATTATTTTTACAGTGTTGAGGATGATGTGTCATGTTTTAGTGCAAATGCAGCAGCTCATTAACCTCAACATCTGTCATGCATCAGGTTCTGTAGACACTGTTCATCCACGAGACATCAAGAAACAATGTTCATAAGTTGTCCAAGAGTGAGAGTGTTTCTCAGTCGCCTCAGCTCCTTCAGAGTCAGGTCTTTCTCAGCTTCTTCAGAGTCAGGTCTTTCTCAGGTGCTTCAGAGTCAGGTCCTTCAGAGTCAGGTCTTTCTCAGGTCCTTCAGAGTCAGGTCTTTCTCAGCTCCTTCAGAGTCAGGTCTTTCTCAGCTCCTTCAGAGTCAGGTCTTTCTCAGCTCCTTCAGAGTCAGGTCTTTCTCAGCTTCTTCAGAGTCAGGTCTTTCTCAGGTGCTTCAGAGTCAGGTCCTTCAGAGTCAGGTCTTTCTCAGGTGCTTCAGAGTCAGGTCCTTCAGAGTCAGGTCTTTCTCAGGTGCTTCAGAGTCAGGTCCTTCAGAGTCAGGTCTTTCTCAGCTCCTTCAGAGTCAGGTCTTTCTCAGGTGCTTCAGAGTCAGGTCTTTCTCAGGTGCTTCAGAGTCCGTTCCTTCAGAGTCAGTTCCTTTAGTTTCGGGTCGTTCTCAGGTCCTTCAGAGTCAGTTCCTTTAGTTTCGGGTCTTTCTCAGGTCCTCTAGAGTCAGGTCCTTCAGAGTTGGAGCCTCTACTGCCAAGCCCTACCATGCGCCACATGAATCTCTTTTGCAAAAGGCTAGTGGAGTTGTAGTTAAGAACATATTGACAGAGAAACCAAGTGATCCAAGACAAGAGTGTATCGAGACCAAGATGAGAGTGAGATCGAGATGTGACTCTTCTCCTCAGGTTATAGAAATGAGCCAAACCAGACTCCATTATGTGATAACGAGTTGTTTGCACTCTTTCCTCATGGCAGGAAACAACATCAACTTTGTCATTTTCTTATTCTTTTTGTTGCCAGATTGCTCTCAGTGAATTCTCCCACACACATATGGCACTGGAACAAAGGAAAGGGCAGCCGTGTTGTCATTTAAAGACCCTAAATGTACAGAATTTATTGTAAATTACTCAATGTTAAGACAGGCAACTTTCCTCTCAAAAAAGGCAGGAATACATTCAGTGTGCTGGTCCTCATAAACAAGATAGACAATCTTCTTAATATAGAGGTATTTCATTTTTTTTATCACATAAAAATCTCAATTGAAATAAGGCACTGGATAAACCTTTATGAACCCTTTAAAGACTTTGAATTTAATCTTACAATATCTAAATAACTGTGAACATTAAGGTTTGGTTGAACATTATTTTTCACAAACTTAAACATAAATCATCAACTTTTTAGTGCAAATGTTACTGTATTCAACTCCGCATCCATCCACCATCCTCCACCTGCTGTTCACCATGATCCAAACATGGCTCTAAACATTCCTCATTAAAACAAAGGCTTCACTGTGACTTCACCCTGAGCAGCACGACAGGCACTGCTCCGGAGCTGTCCATGAGTAAGAACTACTGTTTCTGAGGTGGGCACTGTCCCAGGTGAAGCTTGAGCACCCCCTGACTGTGCAGCTTTAGAAGAAGCTCAAACTCAACAGGCATGGCATGAAACATCTTCTTAGTCTGCCTGTCGTCATAGTAATGGTTAGTGAGAGGCTGGAGACCATGCGGGTGGTTGCTGAAGGGCCAGAAGCCGTACAGATGAACATTGTTACAAACTTCCAGCGCCAGGCTTGCCATAATTAAACCAGTGCTGGGCCGTGCTGCTTTTAAGCCCTGTGAACGCCAGAAGGCAGCCAGGCTCTGGAGGTACTCTGGGTTGAAAAAGATGGGCCGCACCGGGCTTCTGAAGTCCTCAATAGAGAAATAGACCCTCATGGACACAGGGGTGTTCATGCCATAAGAAAAGGCAGGAATGAGCAGCATTGAGTTTCCATAAATACGAAGACTCTCTACAAAAGGACGGCGCTGCCCCATTAGACCCCCATATCTGAAAATAAACAGGACAAAAGCCAATTACAACAATGAACATAGCCTATTGCTTTGAGGGTGAAGGCATGGTGTTTAAATACAGTATATGATGTCAATAAAGAGGGATAACTAAGAAACACAAGCTCCCTATTTTGCATTTTGCATTTTCTTAATTGAGCCATGTTTATTCAGATAAAAAGTTTGAAAAGCCAAAAAGATGCTGAGTATGTTCCTGTTACATAAACGTATCACAATGACCCACTGAAAAGGCCAAGGTCTTACAAATGTGGAATCTGACCAACTGGTGGATAATTGAAGGTTGGAAGGAACATGGAAAATGTTAATTGAAGAATAATTCAAAATGAAAGCAGTAAAGGGAGCCTTTAAACATCTGTCTCAGTGCGTACTGCACATAGGACTCACTTCTCCAGAAAGATGCTGGGGTTTGCCGTCACAATGTCTGTCTTATTGCCCACGTGTTTCCTAAAGTCATTCTCTAAAGGAGGGAGGTTGCATCTGAACAAGAAACAAGACAGTGGTGATAATAGGCACTTGTTAACTGCACATCTTTTTATCAACGGTTTTTAAAGACTGCTCTCACCTGATAACAAACTGGGCAGAGTCTATGGTGTCTCCACAGCTGCTATTGGCCAAAATCCCTCCATTTCCAACCACAGCACATGTGTCCAGTGTTTTACTTGGAAAAGGATGATCCTGGAATCCCCATCAAACATTATACAATAAATGTTATTTACTTCAATTTGTGCACAAGCACCTACAGCTATTTTTTAACTGGTGTCCTGCCTTTAAATGTGGTTTTACAGTGTAATGTTTACAGTTTATTTGTATTGCTACACATACAGAGACATAACAGAACATCTTTCAGTGCTGTTAAGGACTACTCTGCTGGAAGACCATTAGTTAGCTGAGAAGTAATGTGTTTCTACAGCACTGGATGATAAAATGTCATGTCAAAAGTTTATTTCACAGACAATGGTCAACAATGGTGCTCTTTTGCCTGCTTTGACAGAGTTGGTGGTTTTAGAGGAAGAATATCACTTCCGTTTCCATAAACCACAAAGACATGATTTGAAAAGCACTGACGCTGCAAAATAGAGAAGTTCATGAGATGTTTACATGTTTCAGTATTTGTCATCTGATCAAGGTCAAGACAAAGAGTTTTTGGTAAAGGCTTAAGGAAGCAGGGTTTTCTGCAAGTTTCTTGTCTGCTTTTGGCTCCTGCTTTGTTTTATCAGAAGGAGAGAATATATCTGTATATATTCCCAAACTTAACAGGGATTCTGAAATATCTGTGAGCTGTCTAAACAAGCCAACATGTTTTTACTAGTGCAGGTTCTCAGTAAAAGTCTGATCCCATCCCCACACGTGGTCCTGTGCATCTAAGAACATGTAAAGCAGAACTCACACAGTGTGGTCGTGATACCAGACACGGAACAAGCAGCAGGAGTTACTACAAGACAAACCACATGCCTTTGTAAAAGTGTTGAAAACGTCCTGCTTCACCTCCAGAACCCTATTCTTTTCTCCATCGTACACAAGCTTCGATCCCACAGGAGTGTTGGCCTGGGTGATGATGGCCTTTTGAAAACCATTGCACTTGGAGTTGAGCTGAGATCTGTGGAGCCACAAGGGGTTTTATTAAAAATGATGCACAAAAGAGAAGAGAGTTAGCTCTGATGTTAACAAGAAGAGGAACAGTTTGATCGGTGACAATATTTATCAACACCAGGTGGCAGTAATGCAGCAGCACAAGGCAGAGCCCTTCAGTGTGATGCTTTTTTGTGCTTTCACACCAGTAACAGAGCTGCTCCTGGTCCATCTACTGATACTAAATCATCATAACACAAGGGATAGCATTCCTGAGTCCTCTGTTGATATCTATGTCGTACCCTCTTTATAACTCTTTGATTATACTGTATGTTTAGACAATTACTTAAAGAGGAACTATGTACATTTTAGCTGGTGAAGGGTGCAAATCCCTACAGACCCTCTAAAGTTGTAATGACAGCAGTGTCATATTCACGGACGTCATTTGTTTACAAGTGGAGACTATCCCAGTGGCAAGACTTCTGAAACGGTAGGATCATCAGCTGAGGGTACTGTGTCAGAGAGATAGATATGATTCTACTAATCTCAGATCGAAGAACCATTAAAATGATTTTGAGAAGAAATATTTTTGGGCTTTATTGGTTGTCTACAGTTTATGCAACATTTTATCCACAAATAATTTAATAAAAAAGACCAATTCAAAGAACCCATTCATCACAAACAGTATTAGACAGCCCCCTTAATTCTCATACTTTACATGACGCCGAGATGTGTTAAATATAGAGTGTGCTGTTATTAGTCATGTTGAGTTCCTTCACAGTATTTCACATTTTGTTTCCACTTCTCCCTCCGTGTCTATGACTACTTCCAGGTCCAAACCAAAAGGAACAATCTATATTCAAGGTTTGTTTTTCACCTGAATTTCTGGTAGTTGTCCTCTTGTTTTGTCCAGGTTTGAGAATAACGTTCCAACACTTTGTTGATGACTTCCCTGTAACACACATACTCATATATCAGATTTAATAAACAAACACCGTTTCGTAATTTGTGCATTGATTCTTACCTGCAACCACCACAGGTATCACTAACGGACACAGGGGGACTTTTCTTTTCCACAGAAGGCTGTTGAGGCTGTATTTTACTGTGCAGAGAGAAAGACAAGAAACACATGCGTAAAAGACAGAGGTCAGAGACTCATTTGGCAGTGGAGACTTACATAAGATTTACACCTAAGTAAGCAAAATACAAACATTTTTTTTCTTCTAAATGTTGTGTTATACTATATGTAACACCTCACAGCATAAAGGTGAGGTGTGTACTTTCCCAGTAGTTGACAATAATCCCTGACAATAAAGCCTAGGTGGCGTATTAAGGTCTTGTTTTACACAGATCACAACACAAAATGACTTGATTAAACAGTTCCTCAGTTCATACACTTCACATTCAAATTTGGTCTTTATAGACATAAATTAAATTGTGTTATAAAGTCATACAAAGACTTTTTTACATGTGTGCATTAAGTCCTGTCCTATTTTACCCTCACCTGCAATCTTCACATTTTTTAAGGGGTTTGGGGGTGACTCTCTTTGGACCAGGTTTGCCAGGCTCCACATTTCTGCAAAACAAGACAGACAAAGATAAATGGAGGCCAATGGTGGAAAGCAAGTCCTAAAATTAGTTTTGAGCTTGTAAAACTATTTCAACTGACTTTATTGTCTGGAGAGAAGAAAATTTTGCCGGAGAATTGCAAAGACCCACACAACTGCCTTGCTACAGTACGGTATTGCTGGAGTTCACAGTATAGAGCCCATGTGTATCGAGAACAAGTCAAGACCAGGATCAATTGTAAGATACATTAGAAGAGAGCCCAGGGGACACTTACCGATGTTGCAATGTCCCCACATGGAGTACAGTCAATAGGATTCCCAAAATAATGACAGCAAGCATCAGAACAAATAGGAATTTCATCTTTATCCCACTGACCCTCTGTCTCTCACAAAGCTGTCTTCAAAGTGCTCTCATGTTTTGGTCTCCTCTTCTGGCGTCTGCATCTAAAAGGAATTTGCCTACTCCAACCTTCTATGTGTATAACCAGTCAAACCAGAAAGTAATACAGTAGTAATTGCATTCTCCCTTAGAAGTCAATCTTGATCTGCTTTTCCAGATCTTCAACTTTTATTTTGGCCTCTGACAAAATGTGATCATGTATAGCTTGTTTCTTGCATGGATAGATAAAAAAAGGTCCTGCAATCCTTCTTTTACAGAAGCAAAGCCTGTGACTTCCCCATAAACGCTAGACTAAATTATTTATCTGGACAAAGCATCAATCATCAGATGTAAACAAAAATAAATGAATAAAAGATATGGCCTTGAGCTCACCCTTCATTAGGCCTAGAAACATGAAAGAGAACTCTCTTTATATTATTCACTTGATGTATAATACACTGTTACATGCCAGGATAGCTAGGGGTACTGGCACGGTAACTGAAAAGATTTTACCAGGTGTAGGAAAAACAGGAGAATGGAGATGTGTTGCAAAGGAATAAAAAAAAACCTGAGGTTTATTTACAAATAAACTGACATACTGACAAATGAAGAATAACTGAACTAAAGCAACGGTCGTGGCTGCAGCACCGAGGACCCACTGGTCACAGAAAGGAGGCGGCTCCGGCCTTTTATACCCAGCTGACCCACCCAGGTGTGGCTGATCAGCTGGCAGTACTGGTGGGTGAAGACAAGAAAAAAAAAAACAAAGGAAACACAAGACTCTACGGCCATAACACCCCCCCCCCCCTTAAAAGTTAACAATTACGCTTAGTAACAGCCCCACTAAACAGTTACCCCCACATTACCACACTCAGCAGCTATACATCAGCTACCAAGTAGCAACTACAATGGATAGATGATACACATTATGGTAGAAAAGGATATGCATTTGTTGTGGTCTTCAGTCTCTGGATAAGGCGTCGGCCTCAATGTTGTCCTTACCCTTCTTGTGCCGGATGGTAATGTTATAACCTTGCACCAACAAGGCCCAGCGCATTAGTCGCTGGTTGTGGTTGTACATTTGAGCAAGGAACACAAGAGGATTGTGGTCGGTGAACACAGAGACTGGAAGACAAGTAGAACTGACATAAACACTGAAATGCTGAAGAGCGGAGGTCTCCTCCTCAATGGTGGAATAATTTTACTGGTGTTTCTTAAGTAAGAGACAGGATGGGGCACACCAGGTTCATCATCCTGAAACAGCACAGCGCCAGCTCCCGTAGCACTAGCGTCTACCTCTAGACTGAAAGGTTTGGAATAGTCAGGTGCAGAGAGGACGGGGGCACTGCAGAGAAGGGTCTTTGCTGCCTGGAAAACATATTCACATCACAGTCCATGTGAATGGAACAGAAGGGCTACAGAGGGCAGTGAGAGGGGCAACTAGCACAGAAAAGTTTTTACAAAAAAAAACCAAACACCGGTAGTAGCCGGCAAGGCCTAAAAAAATGGCGCAGTTCTTTTCGGGTGGAAGGAATGGTGTACGACAACACAGCCTCAACTTTAGCATTAACAGGTCGTACCTGACCATGGCCAACAACTTTGCCAAGGTAAGTCACAGTAGCCTTACCAAACTCACACTTGGCTAAGTGTCAAATTGGCGTCAGACAAACGTTTAAACACCTCATGTAGGGTACAAAGATGATCAGACCAGGAGTCAGAGTACACAACAATATCGTCCAGATATACATTACAGTTGGCAACATCACTGAGGACTAAGTGCATAAGGTGGAGATATCAGACGCTCTAGGGGTCAAGGGAACCTTCCAGTAGCTTTTGAGTAGATCCAATTTGGTGATGTGGACTGCAGGACCAATACTGTCGATACAATCCACCATACGAGGTAAAGGAAAGGAGTTTGGTACAGTGACTGCATTAACTTTCCTAAAGTCTGTACAGAAACGTGGGGAGCCATCAGATTTAGGAGCGAGAAGACAAGGAGAACTCCAGGGACTATAGCTTGGTTTAGCCAACCCATTCTCTAGCAAATACTTAACCTCCTTTTTCATGGCTTCACGCTTCTCTAAGGGACATTAGTAAGCATGCTGTTTAATGGGAGGTGCGGAGCCTACATCAATGTCATGCTCTATCACATTATTGCGAGATGGCGTGTCACTAAACAGTGAGGGATGGGAGTGGAGCAGGCCTAGAATGTCTTTACGCTGCTCGTCATTGAGATATGACAGGTTGGTGTCTATACTGGACATAAACTCAGAATTTGACTCACGACCACACTGTTGGGCAGCACAAGGCTCCACAAAGTCCTCCTCAACTGCCACCTCAGAACAGACTGGGAACACACAAGGCACAGTTAACGTAGACTGTTTAGCTGTCACATTATCCCCGTCAAGAAATGGCTTGAGCATATTGACATGACAGAGTCTGGTTTTCCTCCTTCGCTCAGGTGTCAGAATAAGGTAATCTGTGTCAGACACTTTTTTCTCAACAACATAAGGGCCAGAGAAACGGGCAGAAAGAGCAGAGCCAACACTTGGAATCAAGAGTAAAACCCTATCACCAGATTTAAAGTGACGGCTGACAGCTTTTTTATCAAAGCACTGACACCCTGATTTTAGACAATGTCATGGACAAAAGCTGCTCTTTAAGCACCTTAAGTGGACCACGTACATTGTGTCCAAACACTTGTTTGGCAGGGCTGAAACCTGTGGACTCCTGTACAGCATCTCAAAAAGCATAAACGGAACCCCTTCATCCCAGTCTCTACCGGTGTCAAAGCAGTATTTACTTAGCATGGACTTTAACGTTTGGTGCCAGAGCTCTAACACACCTTGAGACTCAGGGTGGTAGGCACTCGACACTGAATGAGACACACCGAAAGACTGTAGGGTCTGCCTAAAGGTCCTGGAGAGAATATTTGTACCCTGGTCGGTTTGCACAACTTTAGGGAGGCCAAAGGTGGTAAAAAACTTGGTCAATGCCTTAGTAATAGATGGAGCAGTAATTTTGCGCAAGGGAATAGCCTCAGGAAACCGGGTGGAAACACACATGACAGTAAGCAAAAACTGATTTCCTGTTTTTGTCTTAGGCAGGGGGCCAACACAGTCAACAATAACATGTTCAAATGGCTCACCAAGAACAGGGTGGAGTGGTGCTGGTGGCACAACTTGGTTCGGCTTTCCCACAGCCTGACAGGTTTTACAGGTCTTCCAAAAGTGAACCTCGCCAGCTTTCAAACCTGGCCAAAAGAAATGCTGCAGGATGCGATTCTAAGTTTTGGAAACACCAAGATGACCGGACCACAGGTGTTCATGGGCCATGGATAACACATGCTGCCTGTAGCTTTGGGGAACCACAATTTGAAAAACTGCACACCAGTCATCCAAAACAGGCTGGCTACCTGACCTAGGGACCCACTTACACATTAGAACTCCATTCTCAATGAAGAACAATTGTTTGTTAATAGGGTTCTCTAAAGCAGTAAAGCACTTAGCTAAGGACAAGTCAGACTTTTGGGCCTCAATGACAGCTTCACAGGTTAATGAAGGTGACACCAGGGAGCAGGGGCAGACTGGGGAGAAAAAGTGGCCCGGGAATTCCTGACAGACAGGCCCACTTTCAACTGCTGGGTTAAAGTTTTAATGAAGAAATAAACGCAATACACAGAGTTACAGGGCTAATGTGACCGTTTTTATTATGAGGTGACCAATATAATGTCCAGCAATATATATTTATGTCTATATACTAAGGTTAACTATAACAAATCCACATAACTAGAGGAAGGACCACCAAACAAGTCAGCTATTTTTAAATTTGTTGCTGCACTTTCCTGGAGGGCTTTCTTTTTTTTTATCTCTCAACTTTTCAGCGCCACCTTTACGTTTTGTAGTTTGCTTTCGCTGATCCATCTTCACAGCTAATGCGTACTAATTTAAAGAGACGTTAGCAACCGTTATTGCCAGACATGCGCCGCGGAGGAATCACATGACAAGTTAGAGCCACAGAACAGTGCATCTCTGTTGGATGCTTTCTCAACACTGAGCTCTGGATCTGGTAGTCTGGCTCTCGCTTGATCCACGTCTCTTCATGACTTGATCACTACCAATACAGACAGTGTAGGAAAGGGGGCCTGAAGAGCTTTGGATAACTCCAGGAATCCACTTTGGTCCATAGGAATAATTCCTGATGAGAACATCATCTCCAGCTACAAAACTTCTGTTTGCTGTGGGTGTCATGATTCTCTTTTTGTTTCAGTTGTCTTTGTTGCACTTTAGTTTTTACATTCGGTACAACTAAATCCATTCGGTACAACTAAGTCTGCGTGACATCATCAACTGCAGGTGACAAACCTGTCGTTGCGTGAGGTGTGATCCGGTAACTAAAAAAGAATGTTGATTGTCTAGTTCGAACTGTCCCTTCTTTAATCTTTTTAATTCCCTCTGTGAAGGTTTGAACGGCTCTCTCTGCTAGTCCATTTGAGGAGGGGTGAAAAGGGGCTGACCTCACATGACGGATGCCATTTTGTTTCATGAATGTGTCAAACTCAGAACTTGTGAAGCAGGTCCCATTGTCCGACACAAGCATTTGTGGTAATCCAAAAACACTGAAGCTTTGTCTCAGTTTCTCAATAGTAGCTTGGGATGTGGATGTTTTCACCATTTGGAATGTGCATCCACTATCACAAGAAACATTTCTCCAAGAAAAGGTCCCGCATACTCCACATGAATCCTGGACCATGGTGACTCAGGCCATTCCCAAGGGTATAATGGTTCAGGTGCAGAAGCTTTTTGATGAGTTTGGCATTCGTGACAAGCTTGTACAGTTCTTTCTACGTCCTGGTCAATTCCTGGCCACAACATGTATGATCTGGCCTGGCCTTTCATTTTTGACATTCCACTGTGTGTTTGATGAAGCAGTTTGAGCATCTTCTCTCTTCCTTTGGTCAGAATAACAACTCGCGCTCCCCAGAGAACACAGCTGTCTCTGATGCTGAGCTCCATTTTTCTCTGGTGGAAAGGCTTAAGGCAGGAGTCTACGTCAGCAGGCCATCCTTTTAGGAGGTATTCATGAACTCGGGACAAGCTCACGTCTTTAGCAGTCCAACTTTTTATTTGGTTTGCATTTACTAATGACTTATCCAACAGGTCCATCATCAAAACTTGTTCAGTCCTCTCCTCCTTCCTTAGTTTGACAGGTACGGGCAGTCTGCTCATTGCGTCTGCATTTGCATGGTGTTTGCCTGGTTTGTAAAGTATGTTATACTTGCACTGTGTCGAACAGCCCACCTTTGCACCCTTGGTGATCCCATTTGGGGAACTGGCTTTTTGTCATTGAACAGATAGATCAACGGCTTGTGATCCGTGTAGATCAGAGGTGGGCAATTATTTTCCTCCAAGGGCCACATTAGAATCTAGGTCTTTTGTGGAGGGCCGGGCCAACACAGTGAACTCACGCTCAATAAAAACACATAAACATATAAGTTTAAACGATAAGCAAAAATATGTGAAATATATGCCACCATCACAGCTACACCATTCTCTGTTTTAGATCTACTCTTTCCATTTTGTTCTAAAACCTGGCTTGGCATAATACACTTCTAACAATAACAGTCTATTCCAGCTTTCCCTCACCACACAAAAATACCTATCTAACCTCAGCTGACAGAACACATGCAATTTATGAACCGTTTATGAGTGAAAAGGTGAGTGAGTGTTATATTGTTGACACTATTTGCATTCAAATTACTACACTACAATCTTGGATTAATGCCTTTTCTGACACAAGCCTTGTGAGGGCCGGAGAGGGGTGGGTCGAGGGCCTGATGTGGCCCCCGGGCCTTAAAATGCCCAGGTCTGGTGTAGATGGTAAAAACACGTCCGTACAGGTATTTGTGAAACTTTTCAACACCAAACATGACTGCAAGTCCTTCTTTGTCTAGTTGTGAATATCTAGTTTCAGCAGGCTGCAAAGTGCGTGAGACAAACCCGATTGGTCTTTCACTTCCACGACGTGTGATAAGACTGCTCCTACTCCATAAGGAAGCGTCGCATGACAGAACTAGTTCACGATCCACTGAGTAGTGCACTAGTACATCAGAAGTGTTCAACAAGTCTTTTGCTTTCCGGAAAGCCGCTTCTTGCTCTTTGTTCCATTTCCAGCTCACCTCATGTCTCAACAGTTCATGTAATGGTGCCAACAGGGTTGCCAGATTTGGAAGGAACTTATTGTAATAGTTCAACAATCCCAAAATTTGATTTGAGCTCTGTGACATTTGTTGGTGTGGGAGGATCCAGAATTGCTTTGACTTTCTTCTCCACTGGACGAAGTCATCAACTGTGCATCAACTCTGTACCCTAGGTATTCCACCTCATCCTGAAGGAAGGTGCATTTGTTTCTGCATAGGCGGAGTCCAGCCTCTTTTAGTTTTGCCAGTACAATGTCAAGGTTATTTAAGTGATCAGCTTCGTCCACACCACTGACCAAGATGTCATCCAGATACACTGTGACTAGTGGAATCCCACTTAACAAGCTCTCCATTGTTCTTTGGAATATGGCCGGAGCTGTGGCCATGCCAAATGGCAGTCTGTTGTAAGTGAACAATCCTCAGTGTGTGTTCACTGTAAGATATTTCTTAGAGTCTTCATCCATGAGTATTTGTTGATAAGTGTGACTCATGTCTAGTTTGGAGAACTGTTTTCCTTTGGCAAGTGCTGCGAACAGATCATCCACTCGGGGTATTGGGTATTGCTCTAAAGAGGACACAGTGTTCACGGTTAGTTTGTAATCTCCACATAACCTGACTGATCCCACGGGTTTCAGGATGGGTACAACTGGAGCGGCCCATTCGGAATATTTCACAGGTGTGACAATTCCATCTTTCAACAATCTGTCAATTTCCTCGTCCACTTTTGCTCTCATGGCATAAGGAATCGACCTTGGGCGAAAGAAACACGGGACAGCGTTGTCTTTCACGTGAATGGTGGCTTTGGTGCCCCTTAAAGGTGGAATAGTACATGTTTGCGAACATTCAGACAGCAGCGACTGTTAGCCAGTTTTTGAATAATGCGCATGCGCAAGACCAGCCGACTCGTTTCACAGTTCTTTCCGAGGTCCTGCCTCCAAAACAACACGCACGCGCCAGAGACTAACAGACGGTGCTTCACAGCTGACTGGCCCCGATTCTCTCCATACAATGTCACAAACACCAGATAATACTCCCAACGAGCAGTTTTTAATATGACAACAAAACATTGAGCCTAAAACTCACCTGTCAAGCAGCGTATTCCTCGCTGTGCCTTCAGCGCTCGCTATCGCTCAAACGATGCACCAAGAGCAACTCTGGTTTTGTTTCTTTCATCTGCAATCTTTTTCCTTTTCGCAGCCACCTCAAACATAGTCTTTCTTTTACAGTTACCTTCATCAGTGTTCTTCGCAGCCATTGTGTAAAACCTTGCTAACGACAAAAATATTAACTAGATATAAATGTAGCCTGAAGCTAACGAGGAGTAGCTAGATGAAAAAACTAAAGCTAACGGATGGAGCTAACGCTAGTTAAACAGACTGTCCCCCATCTACACAAATAAAGAGAAAAGAATAAAGAAAAAAGGAAATAAATTACTATGTGGTCCTGACAATGGAGCTGCACTAAGGAGCAGTCTGTGCCTGACAGTGAAGCTGCACAGTGAGGCTGTTCAACGGTAGCAACGCAAAAGCAGCTGTAAACAGAATACGGGAACGCGCATGCTTCCGGCCTCACGTAGCAGGAGTGATTGACAGGCTGATTGACCAATAGAACACGCGATGAGAGCGTTTTTGATTGGTTAATGTTTTTAAGGCACCACCACTTCTATAATTGACATGTAATAAATTTTATTTTTCAAGACCTCTTATTTTTATTTTTATTAAGTAAAAACAAATTTATAAAATATAACAAAAATGTATACAAAAACATCTTCTATTCCACCTTTAAGGTTCCTAGCTCCTCTTTAAACACTTCATGTCGGCACAGCACATCTTGCAAAGTCTTTGTTTTTTGTATTGAGTTTTGGTCTGACTGGATATGGTGTACTTGACGAGCTTTGTGTCTGGCTTTTATTTCTTTCCAGTTCAGCTGAATGTCCTCAAGCCAGCCTCGTCCTAGCAGGGTGGGGCCATCTCCTTTGACCACCACTATGGGCAGTTTAGCCTTTTGCTTTTTGTACCTGATTTGGACATAAGCTGCTCCGACAACTTTCACTCGGTCTCCTGTATAGGTCTCCAACTTAATTCGAATTGGCCTGATCCGAGGGGTTTGGGTGTTTTTCCACGTCACTTGAAATGTCTTTTCATTCATTACTGTGGGGCTGCATCCTGTGTCTATCTCAAAACAAACACTTTCTCCATTTAGTTTCATATTCACACTATATGGATCCAATTCCCTCAGATGAATTTCACTCATGCGTCCCAGCTTGAATTTCATGCATTTTATTGTGAAGGGGCCATCCTCTGAGCTGTCAGTATTACTCTCCTCTGGCTGCTCTTGAAAGCTATGTGCACGGTAACTTTCCTGTTCCTTTTTTACATCACCAGGTTTAGCATTTCCTTTGTACTGTTTATTTCTGCACGCTCTGGCTATATGTCCCACTTTTCCACATGCATGACGTTTTTCTTGTTTAAACTGACATTCAGCAGCATTGTGTTGTCCTTTGCAACGGTAGCACTCTTTCGCACCGCTCTTGAACGCACCCCAAATGTGCGAGCCCTTGTTCAACTTGAAACACTTTTCCTTAGCGCTCGAGTTCTGAAGGTCATGTGCATTTTTAGTTGCTGTTTCAGCCGCTATTGCGATGGCTAATGCCTTCTCACAGGTTAAATCTGCTTCGGCCTGGAGTCGTCTTTGAATCCGGTCATCATTGATTCCACATACGATCCTGCCTCTTAAAGGGGCTATGTGTAGGATATTAAGAATAAATAAGGCTTTTATTTGCCCAGAAGTCAGCCTGTCAATGCTGTGATGAGAGGGATGACATTTTAAGTATCCAACTTGGTTGACTCTATAAGCCTGTAGCCTCATTTCATTGAGTAGTATTCGGGTCGGATTTCCCGCGAAATCGAGGCGGATGTGACGTCGTGTGCGTTCTCGTCTCCTTGGTCTTGGACTTTCCTGCGCGGCGGCCATGACAGTCAGCGGCATTAGTTCGCGTTAGTTTTGAGATGGACTCTGCAGACACAAAAAACCCCGAACGGCCTCCAGCAACACAGCACAACCCGGACACCGACACAAACTTCCCACAAACATTAAAAAAACAAAGAACGTTTTATCGAGCGAGGCCCGCAGACCCAAAGGGGAGTGTGACCGGCGCCGGAGGAAGACGAGCCAGAGTCGGAGGGAAGAACTGCTCTGGGGATAAAACAGACCGAGAATTGGCTTTCTTTTCATTCAAAAGGTAAGACATCATCAATGACCATGTAAAATATCTTGTGATGCTTTGTTATCAGTTGTCTAATGCTAAATAACAATAGCATGCTACCAAAACGGGGATGCTAACCAGCTAACAGCAACGTCTCTAAATAAGTTTGTGTTTTGAATGGATTAAATACCTTCAGACCATAACTTCGTTATGATCCTGACTCCCGAGGCTTATGAATCTGACAAATGTGCAGTCCTAGCTTTTCTTACTTATCGGCTGTCTTCACACAGCAGCTAATGCCAACTCTGTGTGGCATTTTTGAGTTACACTAACATTGGCTCGTTTGCTAAATAAACACCAGAAAACGCGAGCCATTACACTAACGTTACAACTGTCTGTTAGACCGAATGTAATTATCATCACAGACGAGCTAAAGGTAACTCTACCTCACGTCTTTCACTGGTTACCTCGTTATATTCATGTCATGATTATTTACAGGACTGTTTATTGTAATGAAAATCACATCCACTTGTCTCGGTTGTGATACACAGTACGACACACAGAGCGTATATACAAATAAAGTAAACATGTGTGGTGGGATTAGTTGTGCTTGTGCATTTATTTGTATGTTAGGTAACTAATAATCAAATGGTAAGCTGGTTAGTAACATGGAGGTAATCGATCAATGAAAATGTAGTTATATTTTGTTTTTTTGTTGAAAATACAGTGGCACTGTCAATAGTAATGCTGTTGTAAATATTGTATTTCCCTGTATTCTAACAATAGGTGAATTGTTTACAGTTATGAGAAAACAACAGAGGAAAACACCAAGAAAGTAGACAGGATTGCCACACCATCCTGAATCAGTAACTGCAGGATCTGACAGGTAAGTTTGTTTTCAGTTAGTATTTCAGATAAAAAAATGAACTCAGATGTGATCATTCCTTTTAACTTAGACTCTAAATTCAATATATTTAGGCTCTGTGCTGAGGTGTACTGCACCACGTCAGCGGTGAGCACAAGTGGGCCCTCAGCAGATCCAGCATGCACCTCTGGATGTAGGACAAAGAGGTCATGGGCCAGATGACCCTCGGGCCCCTGGTCTCCTCCCTGGGGTTGTGTCCCCACCTACAGCTGAACTGGCCCAGACAATACTCTGCAGAGGACAGGTATGTCAGCCACATGCCCACAGTCCTTACCTGTCTCTCACAAGGAACCGTTATGTTCAGGTATCATGCACCAGTGGAGAAGACTAGCCTGTTTTGTTATTTACATCATAATATCAATATGCACTTATCTACAATGCTGTGGACATGTTTGTTACCTGTCAAACTTTATCTGTATTATCTATGTATTGTATGTTATAATAAAGTAAATAAATTTATGTCATGACCGTAAAAATGACACCAATGCTTATTATCTCTCTCTCTTTCTTTAAAACATGACTTCAGCCACAAAAAAGGGCAGCAATAAAAAGAGACAGTGCTCAAATATAGCAATTCCTTTACAATAAATATGTGCAGGAAAGACTCTATAAAAATGTATATTTATTTCTGCCTGTATATAAACACCATATAAAACTTTCAATTAATAAAACAAATGAAAGCATTATTTTTTTTTAAATCTAGTTTTCTGAAAAAATAAAATAAAAACAGCTCCATGTGGTGTTCTGAGGCGCCCTGTTGGATCCTCCTGCAGCATTTGTTTTCTAGATCTGTTGGCATGACTGGGCAGTTCAGGCAGGTGCACCGAGCTGGCTGACCCCCGTTTGGTTCGGCTGGTCCTGGTGTGGCTCTCCCCGGCACATCCAGAAAAAAAACCCTCACAGACAAGTTCCATTCATCTGGAGCACTTCATCCTTCTCCAGAGACAGATGCTGCAGTCACTGTTAGTGAGCTCCTCCACAGGAGCTTCAAACTCCAGAGCTGGAGTCCTGAGAAGAGAACAATAAAAATATGACCTATTTGTTCATTTATTGAGCCAAATTTCATGTTAGAGGTATTCTGAATGAACCAAGAGTAAAATAAACAAGGATAAACTGAAATGATACAGTGGGGTTACATTTATGTTGTCTCAACCTAATGCCAGACCAATTTAGTACAGTAGTGGTACCTAGAAACAAGCAAAACTCCTGTACTTAGTAATATGTATTTTGCTTTTCTCCAGAATAAATAAGGTCAGTGAGTGTTGTTTTGGTGCTTGTCACTGATGTTACACAAGGTTTAGGAACAGTGCAGCTGTTTAGACATTAGCTGATCAAATAAAAATGAAATGCTCTAATGTCTCGGAAAAATAACAGTAATAGTAACACATTATTTATCGTATCCCATCTGATAGAGATAAATTCACTAACTTTTGCCGTTATTCTGCTGAGACTCCTGTGTAAACACTGCAGGGCATCGATGGAAACTACGTGAGCTAGTGCTAAAGCTAGCTATAGCTAAGCTAACGTTTGTCAACGCTTTTTTGACAAATGTTACATACAGTCGATAATATATCACACAGTTTGCTCTAACTACTGTATTGTGTTGAAAAACACTTAATAAAAAATACTATTGTCAAACATTAGTCGTTCTCTTGCCTCTGTCTCAAGAGTTCACTCTGTGTCATTCCCAAGAGTCAAGTATAGTTTAGTCTCAAAGTTTGTCAAACTTTCAGAAGTGTAATTTCTCTTACCTCCTCCGTAAACATGACTCCAGTAAATCTCAGAGTCTGTGTTGAGTCTGTGAAAGAGTCTGTGTTGAGGCTAATACTCCGGTTCTTCAGTCAGACACTGACTGCAGTTCCTCTAACGGCCACAGGTGTCAGTAACTAGTAGAAATTTATGAAAGTTACACAATGCCCCTTTAACTTCTGCTGTAATGTGTCACCGCAGTTACAGTCCTGCGCCAGCCGGTGTAACTCTGCTACATAATCCAGTACTGATTCATTTTGCTTACGACTGCGAGAATCAAACTTGTACCTTTGGACGATTTCGCTTGGCTTTGGGTCGAAATGGTTCTTCAGCAGTAACACCAGTTGTTGGCAAGTTTTCTCTTTAGGTTTTTCTGGGCTGAGGAGGTTCCGCATTAAACTGTATGTCGATGCACCGACCACGCTGAGGAGTATAGCTCTTTGCTTATTCCCGTTTTCAGTCTCATTGGCGTCAAAAAACTGTTCCATTATCTCACAGTATTCTTCCCAGCTTTGACTTTTAGCATCAAACGCCGCTAGAGTGCCGATTGTCGCCATTTTTATTTTTTTTTCTTCATCGTTCGAAAACCAAAGCTCTTACTCCACAAAATAGGTTGTCCTCGTCGCCAAAAAGATGTTGTGTCGTGACCGAAATAATCCTCACAACATCTCGAATATTGTTCCGTTATTTAATGAGCTTAGTGCAAGTCAATACGGCACATTCACAGGCTTACAGTTTCAACTCATTCTTCTTATAAGACTCTTTTTGTTACCCGAGAGCGAATATGCCCTCTAGTGGTAAAAATAACATAATACATACATCAGCAATATGTGTATAATGCATATACTTATTAGTGGAAACATATACAAATCATATTTAAAACGACTTCTCAGTATACCACAGTAGTAGAGACGCCAATGTTGTTGTTCCTACATGTGTTAAACACCACCAGAGTAGGATTAGCTACAAACGCTTCTAAATCATAGGTAGCCATTACTCACCGGACAAAGAAAGCCACTGCAGATCCGGTTCACACAGCTGATTATCTCAGTTAGCTGATTGGGGCTACACCTGTGTCTAATTGAGCCGCTGCGCGCTCCCGAAGGAATCACCTGCGCGCGCACTCACACACCATTCACAATGAAACAAACGGCAGTCAGGGCGTAACACACACTAGCAACAAATGCACATAACATAAGCCATCCCAGATCCCTACCTAACGAAAAGTCTTAGCCTGAATATCTTCTGGGGCTTGCCGGGCTCGGGGCCACTTGAAAGGCAAAGCACAGCGACCTAAGCCCTGTTGCGCCTAGCCCCATCAGAGAATACACTCCTTCCAGGATCCACCCCGAAAACAACGACCTAAAACAGAAAACGGGTGTCCGATGGAGTCACTGTATTCAGCCAAGCTGGACACCCCCCTAACCAATCTGGGAAAGCAATGTTTATTCAAATGTGCAGGCTAGAGGAAAAACACCCACGACCAACACGAACCGGAGCACACACACACATCCACACACACACTCCTGCTCATCAACCTTACCAGATGAGGAGCCCCCAAATGTTACATGCCAGGATAGCTAGGGGTACTGGCACGGTAACTGAAATAGATTTTAAGAGAATGGAGATGTGTTGCAAAGGAATAAAAAAAACTGAGGTTTATTTACAAAATGACATACTGATGAAAAAATATGCACAAAGAAAAATAACTGAATTAAAGCAACGGTCGTGGCTGCAGCACCGAGGACCCACTGGTCACAGAAAGGAGGTGGCTCTGGCCTTTTATACCCAGCTGACCTACCCAGGTGTGGCTGATCAGCTGGCAGTACTGGTGGGTGAAGACAAGAAAAAAAAAAACAAAGAAAATTTAATGTATGTTATGGCACGAAGGCCATAACATACACTAAATGTCAAAAGCTCATTGAATTATGGAGTGAACACCATAAATTATTTAAGCACCATGAATCAGAAACCATTGTGCCTTTTATTTCTGCGTTGCATAATTTTGTCAGGTTGTCTTTTAATTTTGAAGGTAAAAATGTTTAAACCCCACACATTTGTAATTGTTGTTCATTTATAGCTTTTGTTGACCATTACAACAACAAACCCACAACTTAACATAAAATGTATGAGTAGCAGAACGTCCACATTAAGATACATAGTCAATAGGGCCCTCAAAGAGACATTAAAGAGGAAAAATAACAAAACCAAATCAAAAACTCTCCAGCTCCAGACTATCATCAGAATCTCAGCTTAGGGAACCTGTTAATCATCACCTCTCTGATTTCTATGAGTGTAACCAACTAAACCAGTACCATATTTAATGCTACTTGAACACATTATATAACTGCACGGCTGTTCCCAGATTACTATTCTTACAGACACAGAACAATAGGAAGGGCAGCTGTGTTTTAATTTCAAACCAGCAGGACAGATAAATAAGAGAATACATTCAGTGTGCTGGTGCTCTTAAGACCTGAAAGACAGATCAAATCTTCATTAAGGCACTGACTGTCTTACCAATTAAACAAAGTTCATCGTACTTAAATAAGTACATGAACTTTAAGGTATTAATGTGTGCATTATTTTTACAGTGTTGAGGATGATGTGTCATGTTTTTAGTGCAAATGCAGCAGCTCATTAACCTCAACATCTGTCATGCATCAAGTTCTGTAGACACTGTTCATCCACGAGACATCAAGAAACAATGTTCATAAGTTGTCCAAGAGTGAGAGTGTTTCTCAGTCGCCTCAGCTCCTTCAGAGTCAGGTCCTTCAGAGTCAGGTCTTTCTCAGGTGCTTCAGAGTCCGTTCCTTCAGAGTCAGGTCCTTCAGTTTCGGGTCTTTCTCAGGTCCTTCAGAGTCAGGTCCTTCAGTTTCGGGTCTTTCTCAGGTCCTTCAGCGTCAGGTCCTTCAGAGTTGGAGCCTCTGCTGCCAAGCCCTACCATGCTCCACATTAATCTCTTTTGCAAAAGGCTAGTGGAGTTGGAGTTTAGAACATATTGACAGAGAAACCAAGTGATCCAACACAAGAATGTATCGAGACCAAGACAAGAGTGAGACTTTTAGGGATCGAGATGTGACTCTTCTCCTCAGGTTATAGAAATGAGCCAAACCAGACTCCATTATGTGATAACGAGTTGTTTGCACTCTTTCCTCATGGCAGGAAACATCATCAACTTTGTCATTTTCTTATTCTTTTTGTTGCCAGATTGCTCTCAGTGAATTCTCCCACACACATATGGCACTGGAACAAAGGAAAGGGCAGCCGTGTTGTCATTTAAAGACCCTAAATGTACAGAATTTATTGTAAATTACTCAATGTTAAGACAGGCAACTTTCCTCTCAAAAAAGGCAGGAATACATTCAGTGTGCTGGTCCTCATAAAACAAGATAAACAATCTTCTTAATATAGAGGCATTTCATTTTTTTTATCACATAAAAATCTCAATTGAAATAAGGCACTGGATAAACCTTCATGAACCCTTTAAAGACTTTGAATTTAATCTTACAATATCTAAATAACTGTGAACATTAAGGTTTGTTTGAACATTATTTTTCACAAACTTAAACATAAATCATCAACTTTTTAGTGCAAATGTTACTGTATTCAACTCCGCATCCATCCACCATCCTCCACCTGCTGTTCACCCATGATCCAAACATGGCTCTAAACATTCCTCATTAAAACAAAGGCTTCACTGTGACTTCACCCTGAGCAGCACGACAGGCACTGCTCCGGAGCTGTCCATGAGTAAGAACTACTGTTTCTGAGGTGGGCACTGTCCCAGGTGAAGCTTGAGCACCCCCTGACTGTGCAGCTTTAGAAGAAGCTCAAACTCAACAGGCATGGCATGAAACATCTTCTTAGTCTGCCTGTCGTCATAGTAATGGTGAGTGAGAGGCTGGAGACCATGCGGGTGGTTGCTGAAGGGCCAGAAGCCGTACAGATGAACATTGTTACAAACTTCCAGCGCCAGGCTTGCCATAATTAAACCGGTGCTGAGCCGTGCTGCTTTTAAGCCCTGTGAACGCCAGAAGGCAGCCAGGCTCTGGAGGTACTCTGGATTGAAAAAGATGGGCCGCACCGGGCTTCTGAAGTCCTCAATAGAGAAATAGACCCTCATGGACACAGGGGTGTTGTGGCCATAAGAAAAGGCAGGAATGAGCAGCATTGAGTTTCCATAAATACGAAGACTCTCTACAAAAGGACGGCGCTGCCCCATTAGACCCCCATATCTGAAAATAAACAGGACAAAAGCCAATTACAACAATGAACATAGCCTATTGCTTTGAGGGTGAAGGCATGGTGTTTAAATGCAGTATATGATGTCAATAAAGAGGGATAACTAAGAAACACAAGCTCCCTATTTTGCATTTTGCATTTTCTTAATTGAGCCATGTTTATTCAGATAAAAAGTTTGAAAAGCCAAAAAGATGCTGAGTATGTTCCTGTTACATAAACGTATCACAATGACCCACTGAAAAGGCCAAGGTCTTACAAATGTGGAATCTGACCAACTGGTGGATAATTGAAGGTTGGAAGGAACATGGAAAATGTTAATTGAAGAATAATTCAAAATGAAAGCAGTAAAGGGAGCCTTTAAACATCTGTCTCAGTGCGTACTGCACATAGGACTCACTTCTCCAGAAAGATGCTGGGGTTTGCCGTCACAATGTCTGTCTTATTGCCCACGTGTTTCCTAAAGTCATTCTCTAAAGGAGGGAGGTTGCATCTGAACAAGAAACAAGACAGTGGTGATAATAGGCACTTGTTAACTGCACATCTTTTTATCAACGGTTTTTAAAGACTGCTCTCACCTGATAACAAACTGGGCAGAGTCTATGGTGTCTCCACAGCTGCTATTGGCCAAAATCCCTCCATTTCCAACCACAGCACATGTGTCCAGTGTTTTACTTGGAAAAGGATGATCCTGGAATCCCCATCAAACATTATACAATAAATGTTATTTACTTCAATTTGTGCACAAGCACCTACAGCTATTTTTTAACTGGTGTCCTGCCTTTAAATGTGGTTTTACAGTGTAATGTTTACAGTTTATTTGTATTGCTACACATACAGGGACATAACAGAACATCTTTCAGTGCTGTTAAGGACTACTCTGCTGGAAGACCATTAGTTAGCTGAGAAGTAATGTGTTTCTACAGCACTGAATGATAAAATGTCATGTCAAAAGTTTATTTCACAGACAATGGTCAGCAATGGTGCTCTTTTGCCTGCTTTGACAGAGTTGGTGGTTTTAGAGGAAGAATATCACTTCCGTTTCCATAAACCACAAAGACATGATCTGAAAAGCACTGACGCTGCAAAATAGAGAAGTTCATGAGATGTTTACATGTTTCAGTATTTGTCATCTGATCAAGGTCAAGACAAAGAGTTTTTGGTAAAGGCTTAAGGAAGCAGGGTTTTCTGCAAGTTTCTTGTCTGCTTTTGGCTCCTGCTTTGTTTTATCAGAAGGAGAGAATATATCTGTAT
Source organism: Rhyacichthys aspro (assembly GCA_036850595.1). Lineage (NCBI taxonomy): Eukaryota > Metazoa > Chordata > Actinopteri > Gobiiformes > Rhyacichthyidae > Rhyacichthys > Rhyacichthys aspro. Next base: position 11,903,661 of record CM072155.1, read on the forward strand.
ATATTCCCAAACTTAACAGGGATTCTGAAATATCTGTGAGCTGTCTAAACAAGCCAACATGTTTTTACTAGTGCAGGTTCTTAGTAAAAGTCTGATCCCATCCCCACACGTGGTCCTGTGCATCTAAGAACATGTAAAGCAGAACTCACACAGTGTGGTCGTGATACCAGACACGGAACAAGCAGCAGGAGTTACTACAAGACAAACCACATACCTTTGTAAAAGTGTTGAAAACGTCCTGCTTCACCTCCAGAACCCTATTCTTTTCTCCATCGTACACAAGCTTCGATCCCACAGGAGTGTTGGCCTGGGTGATGATGGCCTTTTGAAAACCATTGCACTTGGAGTTGAGCTGAGATCTGTGGAGCCACAAGGGGTTTTATTAAAAATGATGTACAAAAGAGAAGAGAGTTAGCTCTGATGTTAACAAGAAGAGGAACAGTTTGATCGGTGACAATATTTATCAACACCAGGTGGCAGTAATGCAGCAGCACAAGGCAGAGCCCTTCAGTGTGACGCTTTTTTGCGTTTTCACACCAGTAACAGAGCTGCTCCTGGTCCATCTACTGATACTAAATCATCATAACACAAGGGATAGCATTCCTGAGTCCTCTGTTGATATCTATGTCGTACCCTCTTTATAACTCTTTGATTATACTGTATGTTTAGACAATTACTTAAAGAGGAACTATGTACATTTTAGCTGGTGAAGGGTGCAAATCCCTACAGACCCTCTAAAGTTGTAATGACAGCAGTGTCATATTCACGGACGTCATTTGTTTACAAGTGGAGACTATCCCAGTGGCAAGACTTCTGAAACGGTAGGATCATCAGCTGAGGGTACTGTGTCAGAGAGATAGATATGATTCTACTAATCTCAGATCGAAGAACCATTAAAATGATTTTGAGAAGAAATATTTTTGGGCTTTATTGGTTGTCTACAGTTTATGCAACATTTTATCCACAAATAATTTAATAAAAAAGACCAATTCAAAGAACCCATTCATCACAAACAGTATTAGACAGCCCCCTTAATTCTCATACTTTACATGACGCCGAGATGTGTTAAATATAGAGTGTGCTGTTATTAGTCATGTTGAGTTCCTTCACAGTATTTCACATTTTGTTTCCACTTCTCCCTCCGTGTCTATGACTACTTCCAGGTCCAAACCAAAAGGAACAATCTATATTCAAGGTTTGTTTTTCACCTGAATTTCTGGTAGTTGTCCTCTTGTTTTGTCCAGGTTTGAGAATAACGTTCCAACACTTTGTTGATGACTTCCCTGTAACACACATACTCATATATCAGATTTAATAAACAAACACCGTTTCGTAATTTGTGCATTGATTCTTACCTGCAACCACCACAGGTATCACTAACGGACACAGGGGGACTTTTCTTTTCCACAGAAGGCTGTTGAGGCTGTATTTTACTGTGCAGAGAGAAAGACAAGAAACACATGCGTAAAAGACAGAGGTCAGAGACTCATTTGGCAGTGGAGACTTACATAAGATTTACACCTAAGTAAGCAAAATACAAACATTTTTTTTCTTCTAAATGTTGTGTTATACTATATGTAACACCTCACAGCATAAAGGTGAGGTGTGTACTTTCCCAGTAGTTGACAATAATCCCTGACAATAAAGCCTAGGTGGCGTATTAAGGTCTTGTTTTACACAGATCACAACACAAAATGACTTGATTAAACAGTTCCTCAGTTCATACACTTCACATTCAAATTTGGTCTTTATAGACATAAATTAAATTGTGTTATAAAGTCATACAAAGACTTTTTTACATGTGTGCATTAAGACCTGTCCTATTTTACCCTCACCTGCAATCTTCACATTTTTTAAGGGGTTTGGGGGTGACTCTCTTTGGACCAGGTTTGCCAGGCTCCACATTTCTGCAAAACAAGACAGACAAGAAAGATAAATGGAGGCCAATGGTGGAAAGCAAGTCCTAAAATTAGTTTTGAACTTGTAAAACTATTTCAACCGACTTTATTGTCTGGAGAGAAGAAAATTTTGCCGGAGAATTGCAAAGACCCACACAACTGCCTTGCTACAGTACGGTATTGCTGGAGTTCACAGTATAGAGCCCATGTGTATCGAGAGCAAGTCAAGACCAGGATCAATTGTAAGATACATAGAAGAGAGCCCAGGGGACACTTACCGATGTTGCAATGTCCCCACATGGAGTACAGTCAATAGGATTCCCAAAATAATGACAGCAAGCATCAGAACAAATAGGAATTTCATCTTTATCCCACTGACCCTCTGTCTCTCACAAAGCTGTCTTCAAAGTGCTCTCATGTTTTGGTCTCCTCTTCTGGCGTCTGCATCTAAAAGGAATTTGCCTACTCCAACCTTCTATGTGTATAACCAGTCAAACCAGAAAGTAATACAGTAGTAATTGCATTCTCCCTTAGAAGTCAATCTTGATCTGCTTTTCCAGATCTTCAACTTTTATTTTGGCCTCTGACAAAATGTGATCATGTATAGCTTGTTTCTTGCATGGATAGATAAAAAAAGGTCCTGCAATCCTTCTTTTACAGAAGCAAAGCCTGTGACTTCCCCATAAACGCTAGACTAATTTATTTATCTGGACAAAGCATCAATCATCAGATGTAAACAAAAATAAATGAATAAAAGATATGGCCTTGAGCTCACCCTTCATTAGGCCTAGAAACATGAAAGAGAACTCTCTTTATATTATTCACTTGATGTATAATACACTGTTACATGCCAGGATAGCTAGGGGTACTGGCACGGTAACTGAAAAGATTTTACCAGGTGTAGGAAAAACAGGAGAATGGAGATGTGTTGCAAAGGAATAAAAAAAAACCTGAGGTTTATTTACAAATAAACTGACATACTGACAAATGAAGAATAACTGAACTAAAGCAACGGTCGTGGCTGCAGCACCGAGGACCCACTGGTCACAGAAAGGAGGCGGCTCCGGCCTTTTATACCCAGCTGACCCACCCAGGTGTGGCTGATCAGCTGGCAGTACTGGTGGGTGAAGACAAGAAAAAAAAAACAAAGGAAACACAAGACTCTACGGCCATAACACCCCCCCCCCCTTAAAAGTTAACAATTACGCTTAGTAACAGCCCCACTAAACAGTTACCCCCACATTACCACACTCAGCAGCTATACATCAGCTACCAAGTAGCAACTACAATGGATAGATGATACACATTATGGTAGAAAAGGATATGCATTTGTTGTGGTCTTCAGTCTCTGGATAAGGCGTCGGCCTCAATGTTGTCCTTACCCTTCTTGTGCCGGATGGTAATGTTATAACCTTGCACCAACAAGGCCCAGCGCATTAGTCGCTGGTTGTGGTTGTACATTTGAGCAAGGAACACAAGAGGATTGTGGTCGGTGAACACAGAGACTGGAAGACAAGTAGAACTGACATAAACACTGAAATGCTGAAGAGCGGAGGTCTCCTCCTCAATGGTGGAATAATTTTACTGGTGTTTCTTAAGTAAGAGACAGGATGGGGCACACCAGGTTCATCATCCTGAAACAGCACAGCGCCAGCTCCCGTAGCACTAGCGTCTACCTCTAGACTGAAAGGTTTGGAATAGTCAGGTGCAGAGAGGACAGGGGCACTGCAGAGAAGGGTCTTTGCTGCCTGGAAAGCATATTCACATCACAGTCCATGTGAATGGAACAGAAGGGCTACAGAGGGCAGTGAGAGGGGCAACTAGCACAGAAAAGTTTTTACAAAAAACAAACAAACACTGGTAGTAGCCGGCAAGGCCTAAAAAAACGGCACAGTTCTTTTCGGGTGGAAGGAATGGTGTACGACAACACAGCCTCAACTTTAGCATTAACAGGTCGTACCTGACCATGGCCAACAACTTTGCCAAGGTAAGTCACAGTAGCCTTACCAAACTCACACTTGGCTAAGTGTCAAATTGGCGTCAGACAAACGTTTAAACACCTCATGTAGGGTACAAAGATGATCAGACCAGGAGTCAGAGTACACAACAATATCGTCCAGATATACATTACAGTTGGCAACATCACTGAGGACTAAGTGCATAAGGTGGAGATATCAGACGCTCTAGGGGTCAAGGGAACCTTCCAGTAGCTTTTGAGTAGATCCAATTTGGTGATGTGGACTGCAGGACCAATACTGTCGATACAATCCACCATACGAGGTAAAGGAAAGGAGTTTGGTACAGTGACTGCATTAACTTTCCTAAAGTCTGTACAGAAACGTGGGGAGCCATCAGATTTAGGAGCGAGAAGACAAGGAGAACTCCAGGGACTATAGCTTGGTTTAGCCAACCCATTCTCTAGCAAATACTTAACCTCCTTTTTCATGGCTTCACGCTTCTCTAAGGGACATTAGTAAGCATGCTGTTTAATGGGAGGTGCGGAGCCTACATCAATGTCATGCTCTATCACATTATTGCGAGATGGCGTGTCACTAAACAGTGAGGGATGGGAGTGGAGCAGGCCTAGAATGTCTTTACGCTGCTCGTCATTGAGATATGACAGGTTGGTGTCTATACTGGACATAAACTCAGAATTTGACTCACGACCACACTGTTGGGCAGCACAAGGCTCCACAAAGTCCTCCTCAACTGCCACCTCAGAACAGACTGGGAACACACAAGGCACAGTTAACGTAGACTGTTTAGCTGTCACATTATCCCCGTCAAGAAATGGCTTGAGCATATTGACATGACAGAGTCTGGTTTTCCTCCTTCGCTCAGGTGTCAGAATAAGGTAATCTGTGTCAGACACTTTTTTCTCAACAACATAAGGGCCAGAGAAACGGGCAGAAAGAGCAGAGCCAACACTTGGAATCAAGAGTAAAACCCTATCACCAGATTTAAAGTGACGGCTGACAGCTTTTTTATCAAAGCACTGACACCCTGATTTTAGACAATGTCATGGACAAAAGCTGCTCTTTAAGCACCTTAAGTGGACCACGTACATTGTGTCCAAACACTTGTTTGGCAGGGCTGAAACCTGTGGACTCCTGTACAGCATCTCAAAAAGCATAAACGGAACCCCTTCATCCCAGTCTCTACCGGTGTCAAAGCAGTATTTACTTAGCATGGACTTTAACGTTTGGTGCCAGCGCTCTAACACACCTTGAGACTCAGGGTGGTAGGCACTCGACACTGAATGAGACACACCGAAAGACTGTAGGGTCTGCCTAAAGGTCCTGGAGAGAATATTTGTACCCTGGTCGGTTTGCACAACTTTAGGGAGGCCAAAGGTGGTAAAAAACTTGGTCAATGCCTTAGTAATAGATGGAGCAGTAATTTTGCGCAAGGGAATAGCCTCAGGAAACCGGGTGGAAACACACATGACAGTAAGCAAAAACTGATTTCCTGTTTTTGTCTTAGGCAGGGGGCCAACACAGTCAACAATAACATGTTCAAATGGCTCACCAAGAACAGGGTGGAGTGGTGCTGGTGGCACAACTTGGTTCGGCTTTCCCACAGCCTGACAGGTTTTACAGGTCTTCCAAAAGTGAACCTCGCCAGCTTTCAAACCTGGCCAAAAGAAATGCTGCAGGATGCGATTCTAAGTTTTGGAAACACCAAGATGACCGGACCACAGGTGTTCATGGGCCATGGATAACACATGCTGCCTGTAGCTTTGGGGAACCACAATTTGAAAAACTGCACACCAGTCATCCAAAACAGGCTGGCTACCTGACCTAGGGACCCACTTACACATTAGAACTCCATTCTCAATGAAGAACAATTGTTTGTTAATAGGGTTCTCTAAAGCAGTAAAGCACTTAGCTAAGGACAAGTCAGACTTTTGGGCCTCAATGACAGCTTCACAGGTTAATGAAGGTGACACCAGGGAGCAGGGGCAGACTGGGGAGAAAAAGTGGCCCGGGAATTCCTGACAGACAGGCCCACTTTCAACTGCTGGGTTAAAGTTTTAATGAAGAAATATACGCAATACACAGAGTTACAGGGCTAATGTGACCGTTTTTATTATCAGGTGACCAATATAATGTCCAGCAATATATATTTATGTCTATATAATAAGGTTAACTATAACAAATCCACATAACTAGAGGAAGGACCACCAAACAAGTCAGCTATTTTTAAATTTGTTGCTGCACTTTCCTGGAGGGCTTTCTTTTTTTTTTATCTCTCAACTTTTCAGCGCCACCTTTACGTTTCGTAGTTTGCTTTCGCTGATCCATCTTCACAGCTAATGCGTACTAATTTAAAGAGACGTTAGCAACCGTTATTGCCAGACATGCGCCGCGGAGGAATCACATGACAAGTTAGAGCCACAGAACAGTGCATCTCTGTTGGATGCTTTCTCAACACTGAGCTCTGGATCTGGTAGTCTGGCTCTCGCTTGATCCACGTCTCTTCATGACTTGATCACTACCAATACAGACAGTGTAGGAAAGGGGGCCTGAAGAGCTTTGGATAACTCCAGGAATCCACTTTGGTCCATAGGAATAATTCCTGATGAGAACATCATCTCCAGCTACAAAACTTCTGTTTGCTGTGGGTGTCATGATTCTCTTTTTGTTTCAGTTGTCTTTGTTGCACTTTAGTTTTTACATTCGGTACAACTAAATCCATTCGGTACAACTAAGTCTGCGTGACATCATCAACTGCAGGTGACAAACCTGTCGTTGCGTGAGGTGTGATCCGGTAACTAAAAAAGAATGTTGATTGTCTAGTTCGAACTGTCCCTTCTTTAATCTTTTTAATTCCCTCTTTGAAGGTTTGAACGGCTCTCTCTGCTAGTCCATTTGAGGAGGGGTGAAAAGGGGCTGACCTCACATGACGGATGCCATTTTGTTTCATGAATGTGTCAAACTCAGAACTTGTGAAGCAGGTCCCATTGTCCGACACAAGCATTTGTGGTAATCCAAAAACACTGAAGCTTTGTCTCAGTTTCTCAATAGTAGCTTGGGATGTGGATGTTTTCACCATTTGGAATGTGCATCCACTATCACAAGAAACATTTCTCCAAGAAAAGGTCCCATACTCCACATGAATCCTGGACCATGGTGACTCAGGCCATTCCCAAGGGTATAATGGTTCAGGTGCAGAAGCTTTTTGATGAGTTTGGCATTCGTGACAAGCTTGTACAGTTCTTTCTACGTCCTGGTCAATTCCTGGCCACAACATGTATGATCTGGCCTGGCCTTTCATTTTTGACATTCCACTGTGTGTTTGATGAAGCAGTTTGAGCATCTTCTCTCTTCCTTTGGTCAGAATAACAACTCGCGCTCCCCAGAGAACACAGCTGTCTCTGATGCTGAGCTCCATTTTTCTCTGGTGGAAAGGCTTAAGGCAGGAGTCTACGTCAGCAGGCCATCCTTTTAGGAGGTATTCATGAACTCGGGACAAGCTCACGTCTTTAGCAGTCCAACTTTTTATTTGGTTTGCATTTACTAATGACTTATCCAACAGGTCCATCATCAAAACTTGTTCAGTCCTCTCCTCCTTCCTTAGTTTGACAGGTACGGGCAGTCTGCTCATTGCGTCTGCATTTGCATGGTGTTTGCCTGGTTTGTAAAGTATGTTATACTTGCACTGTGTCGAACAGCCCACCTTTGCACCCTTGGTGATCCCATTTGGGGAACTGGCTTTTTGTCATTGAACAGATAGATCAACGGCTTGTGATCCGTGTAGATCAGAGGTGGGCAATTATTTTCCTCCAAGGGCCACATTAGAATCTAGGTCTTTTGTGGAGGGCCGGGCCAACACAGTGAACTCACGCTCAATAAAAACACATAAACATATAAGTTTAAACGATAAGCAAAAATATGTGAAATATATGCCACCATCACAGCTACACCATTCTCTGTTTTAGATCTACTCTTTCCATTTTGTTCTAAAACCTGGCTTGGCATAATACACTTCTAACAATAACAGTCTATTCCAGCTTTCCCTCACCACACAAAAATACCTATCTAACCTCAGCTGACAGAACACATGCAATTTATGAACCGTTTATGAGTGAAAAGGTGAGTGAGTGTTATATTGTTGACACTATTTGCATTCAAATTACTACACTACAATCTTGGATTAATGCCTTTTCTGACACAAGCCTTGTGAGGGCCGGAGAGGGGTGGGTCGAGGGCCTGATGTGGCCCCCGGGCCTTAAAATGCCCAGGTCTGGTGTAGATGGTAAAAACACGTCCGTACAGGTATTTGTGAAACTTTTCAACACCAAACATGACTGCAAGTCCTTCTTTGTCTAGTTGTGAATATCTAGTCTCAGCAGGCTGCAAAGTGCGTGAGACAAACCCGATTGGTCTTTCACTTCCACCTTCCATGACGTGTGATAAGACTGCTCCTACTCCATAGGGAAGCGTCGCATGACAGAACTAGTTCACGATCCACTGAGTAGTGCACTAGTACATCAGAAGTGTTCAACAAGTCTTTTGCTTTCCGGAAAGCCGCTTCTTGCTCTTTGTTCCATTTCCAGCTCACCTCATGTCTCAACAGTTCATGTAATGGTGCCAACAGGGTTGCCAGATTTGGAAGGAACTTATTGTAATAGTTCAACAATCCCAAAATTTGATTTGAGCTCTGTGACATTTGTTGGTGTGGGAGGATCCAGAATTGCTTTGACTTTCTTCTCCACTGGACGAAGTCATCAACTGTGCATCAACTCTGTACCCTAGGTATTCCACCTCATCCTGAAGGAAGGTGCATTTGTTTCTGCATAGGCGGAGTCCAGCCTCTTTTAGTTTTGCCAGTACAATGTCAAGGTTATTTAAGTGATCAGCTTCGTCCACACCACTGACCAAGATGTCATCCAGATACACTGTGACTAGTGGAATCCCACTTAACAAGCTCTCCATTGTTCTTTGGAATATGGCCGGAGCTGTGGCCATGCCAAATGGCAGTCTGTTGTAAGTGAACAATCCTCAGTGTGTGTTCACTGTAAGATATTTCTTAGAGTCTTCATCCATGAGTATTTGTTGATAAGTGTGACTCATGTCTAGTTTGGAGAACTGTTTTCCTTTGGCAAGTGCTGCGAACAGATCATCCACTCGGGGTATTGGGTATTGCTCTAAAGAGGACACAGTGTTCACGGTTAGTTTGTAATCTCCACATAACCTGACTGATCCCACGGGTTTCAGGATGGGTACAACTGGAGCGGCCCATTCGGAATATTTCACAGGTGTGACAATTCCATCTTTCAACAATCTGTCAATTTCCTCGTCCACTTTTGCTCTCATGGCATAAGGAATCGACCTTGGGCGAAAGAAACACGGGACAGCGTTGTCTTTCACGTGAATGGTGGCTTTGGTGCCCCTTAAAGGTGGAATAGTACATGTTTGCGAACATTCAGACAGCAGCGACTGTTAGCCAGTTTTTGAATAATGCGCATGCGCAAGACCAGCCGACTCGTTTCACAGTTCTTTCCGAGGTCCTGCCTCCAAAACAACACGCACGCGCCAGAGACTAACAGACGGTGCTTCACAGCTGACTGGCCCCGATTCTCTCCATACAATGTCACAAACACCAGATAATACTCCCAACGAGCAGTTTTTAATATGACAACAAAACATTGAGCCTAAAACTCACCTGTCAAGCAGCGTATTCCTCGCTGTGCCTTCAGCGCTCGCTATCGCTCAAACGATGCACCAAGAGCAACTCTGGTTTTGTTTCTTTCATCTGCAATCTTTTTCCTTTTCGCAGCCACCTCAAACATAGTCTTTCTTTTACAGTTACCTTCATCAGTGTTCTTCGCAGCCATTGTGTAAAACCTTGCTAACGACAAAAAATATTAACTAGATATAAATGTAGCCTGAAGCTAACGAGGAGTAGCTAGATGAAAAAACTAAAGCTAACGGATGGAGCTAACGCTAGTTAAACAGACTGTCCCCCATCTACACAAATAAAGAGAAAAAGAATAAAGAAAAAAAGGGAAATAAATTACTATGTGGTCCTGACAATGGAGCTGCACTAAGGAGCAGTCTGTGCCTGACAGTGAAGCTGCACAGTGAGGCTGTTCAACGGTAGCAACGCAAAAGCAGCTGTAAACAGAATACGGGAACGCGCATGCTTCCGGCCTCACGTAGCAGGAGTGATTGACAGGCTGATTGACCAATAGAACACGCGATGAGAGCGTTTTTGATTGGTTAATGTTTTTAAGGCACCACCACTTCTATAATTGACATGTAATAAATTTTATTTTTCAAGACCTCTTATTTTTATTTTTATTAAGTAAAAACAAATTTATAAAATATAACAAAAAATGTATACAAAAACATCTTCTATTCCACCTTTAAGGTTCCTAGCTCCTCTTTAAACACTTCATGTCGGCACAGCACATCTTGCAAAGTCTTTGTTTTTTGTATTGAGTTTTGGTCTGACTGGATATGGTGTACTTGACGAGCTTTGTGTCTGGCTTTTATTTCTTTCCAGTTCAGCTGAATGTCCTCAAGCCAGCCTCGTCCTAGCAGGGTGGGGCCATCTCCTTTGACCACCACTATGGGCAGTTTAGCCTTTTGCTTTTTGTACCTGATTTGGACATAAGCTGCTCCGACAACTTTCACTCGGTCTCCTGTATAGGTCTCCAACTTAATTCGAATTGGCCTGATCCGAGGGGTTTGGGTGTTTTTCCACGTCACTTGAAATGTCTTTTCATTCATTACTGTGGGGCTGCATCCTGTGTCTATCTCAAAACAAACACTTTCTCCATTTAGTTTCATATTCACACTATATGGATCCAATTCCCTCAGATGAATTTCACTCATGCGTCCCAGCTTGAATTTCATGCATTTTATTGTGAAGGGGCCATCCTCTGAGCTGTCAGTATTACTCTCCTCTGGCTGCTCTTGAAAGCTATGTGCACGGTAACTTTCCTGTTCCTTTTTTACATCACCAGGTTTAGCATTTCCTTTGTACTGTTTATTTCTGCACGCTCTGGCTATATGTCCCACTTTTCCACATGCATGACGTTTTTCTTGTTTAAACTGACATTCAGCAGCATTGTGTTGTCCTTTGCAACGGTAGCACTCTTTCGCACCGCTCTTGAACGCACCCCAAACGTGCGAGCCCTTGTTCAACTTGAAACACTTTTCCTTAGCGCTCGAGTTCTGAAGGTCATGTGTATTTTTAGTTGCTGTTTCAGCCGCTATTGCGATGGCTAATGCCTTCTCACAGGTTAAATCTGCTTCGGCCTGGAGTCGTCTTTGAATCCGGTCATCATTGATTCCACATACGATCCTGCCTCTTAAAGGGGCTATGTGTAGGATATTAAGAATAAATAAGGCTTTTATTTGCCCAGAAGTCAGCCTGTCAATGCTGTGATGAGAGGGATGACATTTTAAGTATCCAACTTGGTTGACTCTATAAGCCTGTAGCCTCATTTCATTGAGTAGTATTCGGGTCGGATTTCCCGCGAAATCGAGGCGGATGTGACGTCGTGTGCGTTCTCGTCTCCTTGGTCTTGGACTTTCCTGCGCGGCGGCCATGACAGTCAGCGGCATTAGTTCGCGTTAGTTTTGAGATGGACTCTGCAGACACAAAAAACCCCGAACGGCCTCCAGCAACACAGCACAACCCGGACACCGACACAAACTTCCCACAAACATTAAAAAAACAAAGAACGTTTTATCGAGCGAGGCCCGCAGACCCAAAGGGGAGTGTGACCGGCGCCGGAGGAAGACGAGCCAGAGTCGGAGGGAAGAACTGCTCTGGGGATAAAACAGACCGAGAATTGGCTTTCTTTTCATTCAAAAGGTAAGACATCATCAATGACCATGTAAAATATCTTGTGATGCTTTGTTATCAGTTGTCTAATGCTAAATAACAATAGCATGCTACCAAAACGGGGATGCTAACCAGCTAACAGCAACGTCTCTAAATAAGTTTGTGTTTTGAATGGATTAAATACCTTCAGACCATAACTTCGTTATGATCCTGACTCCCGAGGCTTATGAATCTGACAAATGTGCAGTCCTAGCTTTTCTTACTTATCGGCTGTCTTCACACAGCAGCTAATGCCAACTCTGTGTGGCATTTTTGAGTTACACTAACATTGGCTCGTTTGCTAAATAAACACCAGAAAACGCGAGCCATTACACTAACGTTACAACTGTCTGTTAGACCGAATGTAATTATCATCACAGACGAGCTAAAGGTACTACTACTAAAAGGTGCTACCTCACGTCTTTCACTGGTTACCTCGTTATATTCATGTCATGATTATTTACAGGACTGTTTATTGTAATGAAAATCACATCCACTTGTCTCGGTTGTGATACACAGTACGACACACAGAGCGTAAATACAAATAAAGTAAACATGTGTGGTGGGATTAGTTGTGCTTGTGCATTTATTTGTATGTTAGGTAACTAATAATCAAATGGTAAGCTGGTTAGTAACATGGAGGTAATCGATCAATGAAAATGTAGTTATTGTTTTTTTGTTGAAAATACAGTGGCACTGTCAATAGTAATGCTGTTGTAAATATTGTATTTCCCTGTATTCTAACAATAGGTGAATTGTTTACAGTTATGAGAAAACAGAGGAAAACACCAAGAAAGTAGACAGGATTGCCACACCATCCTGAATAGTAGTAGAAGTAACTGCAGGATCTGACAGGTAAGTTTGTTTTCAGTTAGTATTTCAGATAAAAAAAATGAACTCAGATGTGATCATTCCTTTTAACTTAGACTCTAAATTCAATATATTTAGGCTCTGTGCTGAGGTGTACTGCACCACGTCAGCGGTGAGCACAAGTGGGCCCTCAGCAGATCCAGCATGCACCTCTGGATGTAGGACAAAGAGGTCATGGGCCAGATGACCCTCGGGCCCCTGGTCTCCTCCCTGGGGTTGTGTCCCCACCTACAGCTGAACTGGCCCAGACAATACTCTGCAGAGGACAGGTATGTCAGCCACATGCCCACAGTCCTTACCTGTCTCTCACAAGGAACTGTTATGTTCAGGTATCATGCACCAGTGGAGAAGACTAGCCTGTTTTGTTATTTACATCATAATATCAATATACACTTATCTACAATGCTGTGGACATGTTTGTTACCTGTCAAACTTTATCTGTATTATCTATGTATTGTATGTTATAATAAAGTAAATAAATTTATGTCATGACCGTAAAAATGACACCAAAGCTTATTACTCTCTCTCTCTTTCTTTAGAACATGACTTCAGCCACAAAAAAGGGCAGCAATAAAAAGAGACAGTGCTCAAATATAGCAATTCCTTTACAATAAATATGTGCAGGAAAGACTCTATAAAAATGTATATTTATTTCTGCCTGTATATAAACACCATATAAAACTTTCAATTAATAAAACAAATGAAAGCATTTTTTTTTTTTTAAATCTAGTTTTCTGAAAAAATAAAATAAAAACAGTTCCATGTGGTGTTCTGAGGCGCCCTGTTGGATCCTCCTGCAGCATTTGTTTTCTAGATCTGTTGGCATGACTGGGCAGTTCAGGCAGGTGCACCGAGCTGGCTGACCCCTGTTTGGTTCGGCTGGTCCTGGTGTGGCTCTCCCCGGCACATCCAGAAAAAAACCCTCACAGACAAGTTCCATTCATCTGGAGCACTTCATCCTTCTCCAGAGACAGATGCTGCAGTCACTGTTAGTGAGCTCCTCCACAGGAGCTTCAAACTCCAGAGCTGGAGTCCTGAGAAGAGAACAATAAAAATATGACCTATTTGTTCATTTATTGAGCCAAATTTCATGTTAGAGGTATTCTGAATGAACCAAGAGTAAAATAAACAAGGATAAACTGAAATGATACAGTGGGGTTACATTTATGTTGTCTCAACCTAATGCCAGACCAATTTAGTACAGTAGTGGTACCTAGAAACAAGCAAAACTCCTGTACTTAGTAATATGTATTTTGCTTTTCTCCAGAATAAATAAGGTCAGTGAGTGTTGTTTTGGTGCTTGTCACTGATGTTACACAAGGTTTAGGAACAGTGCAGCTGTTTAGACATTAGCTGATCAAATAAAAATGAAATGCTCTAATGTCTCGGAAAAATAACAGTAATAGTAACACATTATTTATCGTATCCCATCTGATAGAGATAAATTCACTAACTTTTGCCGTTATTCTGCTGAGACTCCTGTGTAAACACTGCAGGGCATCGATGGAAACTACGTGAGCTAGTGCTAAAGCTAGCTATAGCTAAGCTAACGTTTGTCAACGCTTTTTGACAAATGTTCATACAGTCGATTCACAGTTTGCTCTAACTACTGTATTGTGTTGAAAAACACTTAATAAAACATACTATTGTCAAACATTAGTCGTTCTCTTGCCTCTGTCTCAAGAGTTCACTCTGTGTCATTCCCAAGAGTCAAGTATAGTTTAGTCTCAAAGTTTGTCAAACTTTCAGAAGTGTAACTTCTCTTACCTCCTCCGTAAACATGACTCCAGTAAATCTCAGAGTCTGTGTTGAGTCTGTGAAAGAGTCTGTGTTGAGGCTAATACTCCGGTTCTTCAGTCAGACACTGACTGCAGTTCCTCTAACGGCCACAGGTGTCAGTAACTAGTAGAAATTTATGAAAGTTACACAATGCCCCTTTAACTTTTGCTGTAATGTGTCACCGCAGTTACAGTCCTGCGCCAGCCGGTGTAACTCTGCTACATAATCCAGTACTGATTCATTTTGCTTACGACTGCGAGAATCAAACTTGTACCTTTGGACGATTTCGCTTGGCTTTGGGTCGAAATGGTTCTTCAGCAGTAACACCAGTTGTTGGCAAGTTTTCTCTTTAGGTTTTTCTGGGCTGAGGAGGTTCCGCATTAAACTGTATGTCGATGCACCGACCACGCTGAGGAGTATAGCTCTTTGCTTATTCCCGTTTTCAGTCTCATTGGCGTCAAAAAACTGTTCCATTATCTCACAGTATTCTTCCCAGCTTTGACTTTTAGCATCAAACGCCGCTAGAGTGCCGATTGTCGCCATTTTTATTTTTTTTTCTTCATCGTTCGAAAACCAAAGCTCTTACTCCACAAAATAGGTTGTCCTCGTCGCCAAAAAGATGTTGTGTCGTGACCGAAATAATCCTCACAACATCTCGAATATTGTTCCGTTATTTAATGAGCTTAGTGCAAGTCAATACGGCACATTCACAGGCTTACAGTTTCAACTCATTCTTCTTATAAGACTCTTTTTGTTACCCGAGAGCGAATATGCCCTCTAGTGGTAAAAATAACATAATACATACATCAGCAATATGTGTATAATGCATATACTTATTAGTGGAAACATATACAAATCATATTTAAAACGACTTCTCAGTATACCACAGTAGTAGAGACGCCAATGTTGTTGTTCCTACATGTGTTAAACACCACCAGAGTAGGATTAGCTACAAACGCTTCTAAATCATAGGTAGCCATTACTCACCGGACAAAGAAAGCCACTGCAGATCCGGTTCACACAGCTGATTATCTCAGTTAGCTGATTGGGGCTACACCTGTGTCTAATTGAGCCGCTGCGCGCTCCCGAAGGAATCACCTGCGCGCGCACTCACACACCATTCACAATGAAACAAACGGCAGTCAGGGCGTAACACACACTAGCAACAAATGCACATAACATAAGCCATCCCAGATCCCTACCTAACGAAAAGTCTTAGCCTGAATATCTTCTGGGGCTTGCCGGGCTCGGGGCCACTTGAAAGGCAAAGCACAGCGACCTAAGCCCTGTTGCGCCTAGCCCCATCAGAGAATACACTCCTTCCAGGATCCACCCCGAAAACAACGACCTAAAACAGAAAACGGGTGTCCGATGGAGTCACTGTATTCAGCCAAGCTGGACACCCCCCTAACCAATCTGGGAAAGCAATGTTTATTCAAATGTGCAGGCTAGAGGAAAAACACCCACGACCAACACGAACCGGAGCACACACACACATCCACACACACACTCCTGCTCATCAACCTTACCAGATGAGGAGCCCCCAAATGTTACATGCCAGGATAGCTAGGGGTACTGGCACGGTAACTGAAATAGATTTTAAGAGAATGGAGATGTGTTGCAAAGGAATAAAAAAAACTGAGGTTTATTTACAAAATGACATACTGATGAAAAAATATGCACAAAGAAAAATAACTGAATTAAAGCAACGGTCGTGGCTGCAGCACCGAGGACCCACTGGTCACAGAAAGGAGGTGGCTCTGGCCTTTTATACCCAGCTGACCTACCCAGGTGTGGCTGATCAGCTGGCAGTACTGGTGGGTGAAGACAAGAAAAAAAAAAAAACAAAGAAAATTTAATGTATGTTATGGCACGAAGGCCATAACATACACTAAATGTCAAAAGCTCATTGAATTATGGAGTGAACACCATAAATTATTTAAGAACCATGAATCAGAAACCATTGTGCCTTTTATTTCTGCGTTGCATAATTTTGTCAGGTTGTCTTTTAATTTTGAAGGTAAAAATGTTTAAACCCCACACATTTGTAATTGTTGTTCATTTATAGCTTTTGTTGACCATTACAACAACAAACCCACAACTTAACATAAAATGTATGAGTAGCAGAACGTCCACATTAAGATACATAGTCAATAGGGCCCTCAAAGAGACATTAAAGAGGAAAAATAACAAAACCAAATCAAAAACTCTCCAGCTCCAGACTATCATCAGAATCTCAGCTTAGGGAACCTGTTAATCATCACCTCTCTGATTTCTATGAGTGTAACCAACTAAACCAGTACCATATTTAATGCTACTTGAACACATTATATAACTGCACGGCTGTTCCCAGATTACTATTCTTACAGACACAGAACAATAGGAAGGGCAGCTGTGTTTTAATTTCAAACCAGCAGGACAGATAAATAAGAGAATACATTCAGTGTGCTGGTGCTCTTAAGACCTGAAAGACAGATCAAATCTTCATTAAGGCACTGACTGTCTTACCAATTAAACAAAGCTCATCGTACTTAAATAACTACATGAACTTTAAGGTATTAATGTGTGCATTATTTTTACAGTGTTGAGGATGATGTGTCATGTTTTTAGTGCAAATGCAGCAGCTCATTAACCTCAACATCTGTCATGCATCAGGTTCTGTAGACACTGTTCATCCACGAGACATCAAGAAACAATGTTCATAAGTTGTCCAAGAGTGAGAGTGTTTCTCAGTCGCCTCAGCTCCTTCAGAGTCAGGTCCTTCAGAGTCAGGTCTTTCTCAGGTGCTTCAGAGTCCGTTCCTTCAGAGTCAGGTCCTTCAGTTTCGGGTCTTTCTCAGGTCCTTCAGAGTCAGTTCCTTTAGTGTCGGGTCGTTCTCAGGTCCTTCAGAGTCAGGTCCTTCAGAGTCAGGTCCTTTAGTTTCGGGTCGTTCTCAGGTCCTTCAGAGTCAGTTCCTTTAGTGTCGGGTCGTTCTCAGGTCCTTCAGAGTCAGTTCCTTTAGTTTCGGGTCTTTCTCAGGTCCTCTAGAGTCAGGTCTTTCTCAGCTCCTTCAGAGTCAGGTCTTTCTCAGCTCCTCCAGAGTCAGGTCTTTCTCAGGTGCTTCAGAGTCAAGTCCTTCAGAGTCAGGTCTTTCTCAGCTCCTCCAGAGTCAGGTCTTTCTCAGGTGCTTCAGAGTCAAGTCCTTCAGAGTCAGGTCTCTCTCAGCTCCTTCAGAGTCAGGTCTTTCTCAGCTCCTTCAGAGTCAGGTCTTTCTCAGGTGCTTCAGAGTCAGGTCTTTCTCAGGTGCTTCAGAGTCAGGTCTTTCTCAGGTGCTTCAGAGTCAGGTCCTTCAGAGTCAGTTCCTTTAGTTTCGGGTCTTTCTCAGGTCCTTCAGAGTCAGTTCCTTTAGTGTCGGGTCGTTCTCAGGTCCTTCAGAGTCAGTTCCTTTAGTGTCGGGTCGTTCTCAGGTCCTTCAGAGTCAGTTCCTTTAGTGTCGGGTCGTTCTCAGGTCCTTCAGAGTCAGGTCCTTCAGTTTCGGGTCTTTCTCAGGTCCTCTAGAGTCAGGTCCTTCAGAGTTGGAGCCTCTACTGCCAAGCCCTACCATGCGCCACATGAATCTCTTTTGCAAAAGGCTAGTGGAGTTGTAGTTAAGAACATATTGACAGAGAAACCAAGTGATCCAAGACAAGAATGTATCGAGACCAAGACAAGAGTGAGACTTTTAGGGATCGAGATGTGACTCTTCTCCTCAGGTTATAGAAATGAGCCAAACCAGACTCCATTATGTGATAACGAGTTGTTTGCACTCTTTCCTCATGGCAGGAAACAACATCAACTTTGTCATTTTCTTATTCTTTTTGTTGCCAGATTGCTCTCAGTGAATTCTCCCACACACATATGGCACTGGAACAAAGGAAAGGGCAGCCGTGTTGTCATTTAAAGACCCTAAATGTACAGAATTTATTGTAAATTACTCAATGTTAAGACAGGCAACTTTCCTCTCAAAAAAGGCAGGAATACATTCAGTGTGCTGGTCCTCATAAAACAAGATAGACAATCTTTTTAATATAGAGGTATTTCAGTTTTTTATCACATAAAAATCTCAATTGAAATAAGGCACTGGATAAACCTTCATGAACCCTTTGAAGACTCTGAAGTTACAATATCTAGCTGCAACATTCATAATAAATAACTGTGAACATTAAGGTTTGTTTGAACATTATTTTTTACAAACTTAAACATAGATCATCAAGTGTAGTGCAACTGTATTCAACTCTTCATCCATCCACCGTCCTCCACCTGCTGTTCACCCATGATCCAAACATGGCTCTAAACATTCCTCATTAAAACAAAGGCTTCACTGTGACTTCACCCTGAGCAGCACGACAGGCACTGCTCCGGAGCTGTCCATGAGTAAGAACTACTGTTTCTGAGGTGGGCACTGTCCCAGGTGAAGCTTGAGCACCCCCTGACTGTGCAGCTTTAGAAGAAGCTCAAACTCAACAGGCATGGCATGAAACTTCTTCTTAGTCTGCCTGTCATCATAATAGTGGTTAGTGAGAGGCTGGAGACCATGCGGGTGGTTGCTGAAGGGCCAGAAGCCGTACAGATGAACATTGTTACAAACTTCCAGCGCCAGGCTTGCCATAATTAAACCAGTGCTGAGCCGTGCTGCTTTTAAGCCCTGTGAACGCCAGAAGGCAGCCAGGCTCTGGAGGTACTCTGGGTTGAAAAAGATGGGCCGCACCGGGCTCCTGAAGTCCTCAATTGAGAAATAGACCCTCATGGACACAGGGGTGTTGTGGCCATAAGAAAAGGCAGGAATGAGCAGCATTGAGTTTCCATAAATACGAAGACTCTCTACCAAAGGACGGCGCCGCCCCATTAGACCCCCATATCTGAAAATAAACAGGACAAAAGCCAATTACAACAATGAACATAGCCTATTGCTTTGAGGGTGAAGGCATGGTGTTTAAATACAGTATATGATGTCAATAAAGAGGGATTACTAACAAATTTTGCATTTTCTTAATTGAGCCATGTTTATTCAGATAAAAAGTTTGAAAAGCCAAAAAGATGCTGAGTATGTTCCTGTTACATAAACGTATCACAATGACCCACTGAAAAGGCCAAGGTCTTACAAATGTGGAATCTGACCAACTGGTGGATAATTGAAGGTTGGAAGGAACATGGAAAATGTTAATTGAAGAATAATTCAAAATGAAAGCAGTAAAGGGAGCCTTTAAACATCTGTCTCAGTGCGTACTGCACATAGGACTCACTTCTCCAGAAAGATGCTGGGGTTTGCCGTCACAATGTCTGTCTTATTGCCCACGTGTTTCCTAAAGTCATTCTCTAAAGGAGGGAGGTTGCATCTGAACAAGAAACAAGACAGTGGTGATAATAGGCACTTGTTAACTGCACATCTTTTTATCAACGGTTTTTAAAGACTGCTCTCACCTGATAACAAACTGGGCAGAGTCTATGGTGTCTCCACAGCTGCTATTGGCCAAAATCCCTCCATTTCCAACCACAGCACATGTGTCCAGTGTTTTACTTGGAAAAGGATGATCCTGGAATCCCCATCAAACATTATACAATAAATGTTATTTACTTCAATTTGTGCACAAGCACCTACAGCTATTTTTTAACTGGTGTCCTGCCTTTAAATGTGGTTTTACAGTGTAATGTTTACAGTTTATTTGTATTGCTACACATACAGAGACATAACAGAACATCTTTCAGTGCTGTTAAGTACTACTCTGCGGGAAGACCATTAGTTAGCTGAGAAGTAATGTGTTTCTACAGCACTGGATGATAAAATGTCATGTCAAAAGTTTATTTCACAGACAATGGTCAACAATGGTGCTCTTTTGCCTGCTTTGACAGAGTTGGTGGTTTTAGAGGAAGAATATCACTTCCGTTTCCATAAACCACAAAGACATGATCTGAAAAGCACTGACGCTGCAAAATAGAGAAGTTCATGAGATGTTTACATGTTTCAGTATTTGTCATCTGATCAAGGTCAAGACAAAGAGTTTTTGGTAAAGGCTTAAGGAAGCAGGATTTTCTGCTAGTTTCTTGTCTGCTTTTGGCTCCTGCTTTGTTTTATCAGAAGGAGAGAATATATCTGTGTATATTCCCAAACTTAACAGGGATTCTGAAATATCTGTGAGCTGTCTAAACAAGCCAACATGTTTTTACTAGTGCAGGTTCTCAGTAAAAGTCTGATCCCATCCCCACACGTGGTCCTGTGCATCTAAGAACATGTAAAGCAGAACTCACACAGTGTGGTCGTGATACCAGACACGGAACAAGCAGCAGGAGTTACTACAAGACAAACCACATGCCTTTGTAAAAGTGTCGAAAACGTCCTGCTTCACCTCCAGAACCCTCTTCTTTTCTCCATCGTACACAAGCTTCGATCCCACAGGAGTGTTGGCCTGGGTGATGATGGCCTTTTGAAAACCATTGCACTTGGAGTTGAGCTGAGATCTGTGGAGCCACAAAGGGTTTTATTAAAAATGATGCACAAAAGAGAAGAGAGTTAGCTCTGATGTTAACAAGAAGAGGAACAGTTTGATCGGTGACAATATTTATCAACACCAGGTGGCAGTAATGCAGCAGCACAAGGCAGAGCCCTTCAGTGTGATGCTTTTTTGTGCTTTCACACCAGTAACAGAGCTGCTCCTGGTCCATCTACTGATACTAAATCATCATAACACAAGGGATAGCATTCCTGAGTCCTCTGTTGATATCTATGTCGTACCCTCTTTATAACTCTTTGATTATACTGTATGTTTAGACAATTACTTAAAGGGGAACTATGTATGCTTTAGCTGGTGAAGGGTGCAAATCCCTACAGACCCTTTAAAGTTGTAATGACAGCAGTGTCATATTCGTGGACGTCATTTGTTTACAAGTGGAGACTATCTCAGCGACAAGTTTGGAAGAAAGGTCTGTGTCAGAGAGATAGATATGATTCTACTAATCACAGGTCAAAAAACCATTAAAATAATTTTGAGAAAAAATATTTTTGGGCTTTATTGGTTGTCTACAGTTTATGCAACATTTTGTCCACAAATAATTTAATAAAAAGGGCCAATTCAAAGAACCCATTCATCACAAACAGTCTTAGATCCAGTGAAGACAGCCCCCTCAATTCTCATACTTTACATGACGCCGAGATGTGTTAAATATAGAGTGTGCTGTTATTAGTCATGTTGAGTTCCTTCACAGTATTTCACATTTTGTTTCCACTTCTCCCTCCGTGTCTATGACTACTTCCAGGTCCAAACCAAAAGGAACAATCTATATTCAAGGTTTGTTTTTCACCTGAATTTCTGGTAGTTGTCCTCTTGTTTTGTCCAGGTTTGAGAATAACGTTCCAACACTTTGTTGATGACTTCCCTGTAACACACATACTCACATATCAGATTTAATAAACAAACAGCATTTCGTAATCTGTGTATTGACTCTTACCTGCAACCACCACAGGTATCACTATTGGACACAGGGGGACTTTTCTTTTCCACAGAAGGCTGTTGAGGCTGTATTTTACTGTGCAGAGAGAAAGACAAGAAACACATGCGTAAAAGACAGAGGTCAGAGATAAAACAGATAATCTAATTTACTCTGAGCCTGGGATCCTGTTTCTGCAGGCTTCATGACTCGACTTGCTCTATTGTTTACATCTGCGGAGAGGAGAATCTATCTGACATGGCAGCTTGAGACATTTGGATTCAATGTTTATTTCATTACAAACAAAACTGAGTCATGTAGCTCATAGGTGATCTCACATCTGTGGCCTAGACATACAAATAGTGTAAATGTTGTAGATTGAGTGAAGTTGATTTATTTACAACGGCAAACCTCCACATCAAATAATTGAAAAACTAATTGTTCTGCAAACCCACAAACACATGACAAACACTTTGCAACATGCAACTTTAGGAAAGTTACATTGGTGATACTTTAAAATTCTCCAAGAAACTAAAGGACTCCTGAAAATGCTCTATACTATACATCACTACAAGCCTAACTGAGCTGCCACATAAAAAGACCAATCTATATTAAGGTAAGACTGTCATTGCTATCATACACAAAAGCTTCCAGCATCTGGACTCTGGAGTGTTAATGTGAGCCACCTGGTCACAACTAATATGTGATTTTTGTTTTTTGTGATAATTTTTCAAAGCTAAACATAGGCAAAGCCAAGTCTTTAAACTGCCTGTTTCAGCTTCTGCCGTCCGGTCAAAGATTCTCTGTTCCAAAATGCAGAACAAAGAGATATAAGAATAGTTTTGTTCCCGTAGCAATAGTTCTTTTAAACAAGAATCGGCGCCACTAAGGGCGATTAACTCTAAGCACTTTAAACACTTGTTGTTATTTATATTTGTATTTATTTGATGTGTGTGAGTGCATGATGGGATGTCTTCTCTCTCTTGTCTTTTGTACTGCAAATCTAATTTACCTACGGGTACGAATAAAGAAACCTGAACCTGAACCTGAATACACCTTGATTAAACGAGAAATAAAATCAGAATGAAACTCAATAAAATCCAGATACAGAAGTGTTTTAGTGATTTTTGTTGCCAGGTTACTTTTGTACCCAGCTTTTAGGAAAAAATAAAAACGCTATGTTTAACTTTTTCTGATCTTTGTATGACTTTACAAGTCCCAAAATTTTAAGTTGAAATAATTATGTATTTTTACTAAATAAACTCACTATTGCAATAATCTCAATTTGAAACATGTAATTCAGGTTCCTCTTTTTGACCTGGTCACATTTACTTCATTACAAAGTAAATTATGCCAGGTATCTTACACGAATGACCAAATCTATGGCCTATCAACAAAGGACCAATGCAAAAAAATTGAATACATTTTAAATTAAATGAAACTGCCTGTAAACCATTTGCATCTGATGAATGAACAACCAGACACTCAAACCAGCTGAGACCTTTGTCACTGCACCGTTTCTTCAAGATCTGCTTATCTGCATGTGGTCTGTGGATTCAGTTGTTAAATAAATGCTGACTTCCTGTTATTTTTAAGCAAATCAGAGATAGTCTGGTTTAAATGTTATATCATATATAGCCTGCTGTGCAACTGCTGTACAACAAACCCTCAAACAATAAAAGGTGCTTTGTAAACGCACAGTCTGTTCAGCTCCTGGAAGTGCCCTCTGATATATGGTGAGCATTAGTCTGGCCTGCATCTCATATTTCACTTTCTAAAATAATGGCAGTAGCTATTAGTCTAGTCATATAAAAGACACTGTCTTAACATTAGAGAGCAGCTTGTTTAGGCAAAATAGCACCTTTCGTACACAATTTGTATTCTGTGACCATCTGCAGTGTGGGAAATGTCACTGGCAGCGAGGACACAGGGCAGGACTGCCAAAGTGAAAAAGAAGAAAACGCAACCGAAAGTCACTCTCTTTCTTTGGAATAGGCTTTCTGTTACTGTCACGGGGAAATAGACACCTTAACTTAAACTAAACATACTTTTGTTACCTGTATTTTTTATTTCTGTGAGTGTGTTCTTTAGATTTTTTCTTCTTTTTTGTCAAGATTTGACTTCAATTATAACAACCTAGTAACTCAAAATCAAATCATAGCAGTATTTAAATGCACCTCTGCCTATGCCTCTGTGATAAACGAATGAAATCACAACAGCTTTTGCAGATTCAACTTTACTTCTCACAGTGACACATCTCCTGAACGCCACGTCCCTCTCTGTATTTAAACCCAAAATACAAAACACAACTGGCCCGACTGGCTCTAAACCTGGCGCTCACTTACCTGTCGTTGTATGAGTACCAGAGGAGCGTGGTCAGCAGGGTCACCAAGAAGAAGAGCGTGAGCATCAAAGAGAACAGTGACTTCATGAGCTGTCCCGTCATGCCTTCCCCCGGATGCCCCCGAGCTACCCCTCTTCTGTGTCCCACTTCAGCCCTCGACACCAACCCGCTATCTTGCGGTTTGTAGTCCTCCCCAGTCCTGCCTCCTCACCTCTCCTGTCGGCCCCAAGAATCAAGAAAAAAAAAAGGAAAAAAAAAAGAAAAGTCACTCTTTCCCCCCACTCCTCCTTCACCCTCTTCCTGTCTGACTTTCTCTGAGTAAAACCATGCCTGTTTTCTGTCTTGCCTCTTGTTCAGACAAGTCTTCTGTTTCTCTCTTCCTGGTTTACGTCCAGGTCAGAAGTGATGAATACAGCCTTTTGTTCAGAGTTGAATCCGTTTGATATCTCTTTCGGGGTCACCCATCTTTCTTCTAAGACAAACTGACCATTCTGCTTCTTCACTGGACTCCCAAAGCTTGAACTCATGTGTTTCTCCGCCCCAGATCTCTTTTCTGTGAGTGCTTTCCCCTCCCACTCCCAGCCAACCTCCGCCCACACACAACCCCTAAAGCCCCTCTCCCCTTTGCACAAAAAGGAGGCAGTAACATGAGTGGCCAGTACTGAATTAGCCCACAGTTTGAGCAGTATGTGACGGTAAACACGTTTGAGTCCAAACCAAGCAGATACACGGTGGCTGTATAATAATAAGACACAGGTTTATTCATTAAAACTGTGTGTTTAAACGAGGTAAATGTGTTAATGGTAAACAGGAGGTTTTGGGCCAAAGGAAGGGGGGTCTGCCCTCAGCTGGGACAGGACCATGCTTCTATTCACAGGCAACTGAAAAAGGAAAATGCAATAAACAAAGCTAGACAATACAAACATAAACAAAATGTCCCTATTGGCGTGACAGGCCACACCTTGTTCCTTTACAACTGTCCCTTCTAATACGAGTTTTCATGGTGGAAAACTACACACACAGATCCTCTAGCCAAGATAATAATGCCCATGACTACATGCTGAGTCAGCCAAATTGTACCACAGCAACCGCAAACCCAAAACAGAAGTACCCTTAGAAAGTTTCTGACATTAGCTGCATCAGATGAATACAAAAAAGGTTGTGTTTAGCGACAAATAAACACTGTGGATGCAATGTAACTTCATTTTTAGAGTAAAGCCAGCACTGTATTTTCACGTTGCAGCCGTGTTCAATAAAAGAGGTAGCTGAAGGCCATGTTTTGAACTCCAGGGGTGTGGTGTATCGTTCATGGACAAATATAGACTTGAATAGATTATTTATATAAATGTGATGAAATGCCATAGGCCACTGAGAGGTAAAAAAATCTGTGTGGAAATGATTCCCCCCAACAACTGCAATGTGGTAAACATCTGTAAAAAGGACATCTATAACTTCCGAAATGGTCTGATGTTGTTTTTTTCAGAGCATAATCAAGGGCTTAGGCCATAGAACAAAGCCAGAATTTTGACCAAATGTGAAAAAAGTCAAATAATTAGTGTGAACAATGCCCATTTTCATTCTCTGTTACTGTGTTGTATAAAAATGCATTAGTGTGGATGTAAAAAATTTCTCCAAAATGTACTCCAGTAAAAGTAAAGTTAAAGTAAAGTGCCCACCTCTGCAAAAGGCCATTTAAAGATCACATTATGTTGCCATGAAAACTATCATGCAATGTTCTTTTTTGCCCTCATTCCTTTCCTTTGCCCTTCTGGTCCTCATTGAAATTGGTCTAAAAGAATCCATTTCTGGGAGTGAGAGCAGACGAATATTTCATCTCTTCATACTTGAAATATCCTGATCAGAGGACAGATTATAAACTCGTCCCGAGAGGCCGGCTGCTGGGAATAAAGTGCACATGCATGACCTTTCATGAATCAGGCGATTCTGGCAGGAATGTGGAGAGAAATGCAGAAGGGGAAACTGCTTTAGTGTTGCATGGAAATAATGTGAGAAAACATTTCCCCAGAAAACCCTTCCATAAAAGAAAGAAATCGGAAACAAGCACCTGGTTGTGTTTAAAACCAAATCCTAGACCCTCTTTACGGGCCGACCTGACCCTCTCTCTTCAGTCTGTCTGTGGCTTATTAAGGAGAATCTCATTTCTATTCAAGTGCTCCTTAAGCTATTTAACCACATTAAATCCAAAAGTCATTTTTCATCATGGCATTCATAGTCTTGTAACATAATAGTGGCTTTTTCAGATTTGATAGGCCCATGTGTGCCTTTGGGGAAGCCCTAGTCTGCTGTACTCCATTCATCAGGGTGAATGATGATTATTGATATATCAGATGATGTCTGTGATTTCATTGTGAGCCAGTGAGAAAAGTTGAGAGCCAAGTTTAAACTCAGAGACATGCTTGAAAGCCCTTTAGGAGCAGAGGTAAAGATAAAGAGATAGTTCAGATTGTAAATGTGGTTCTGTCAAATACTTTTAGATGGCTCATTTATTCCCTGCAATCAGCACACTCCCAGTCTGGAGAGGTAGACAGGAGCAACATCACAGAGCCTAAACCATGTACTGCAGTAAATGCGTCCACTGGAAATTTGACTTTGAACTACTTTATTCAATTTAAAGGTGAATGTGATTAGTGAATGATAAGTATATGAGATTTGGGAAAGTGATACAAAAAAATGTAAATCAATGTTTTTCTTTGACACCCTGAAGCAGACTTATGTGCCTCAATACATTAATGTTGTATGTTTTAGTTTTTGTATCAGTCAATCACTATCAATCAATAGTTTTGAGTGGCATGGGGATTTTTGTCTGCCCTTACATGCACATCTGCCTTACATTTTTACCCTGGCAGACAATAACTTTCATGTGATGTGTTGCTGAGAGTTGCCCAAAATTTCTGTTCAGACGGTAGTATATGCAGTCTTCTTTAAAAGTGTGTCTTCATCACTCTAAGCCCTTGTCATTGCTCCTGTCTGCTTCTTCAAATTGAGGAGTGTGCTGCCAATTATCTACTGTAGAGAAAGACTTACCTGTCCTCAGTAGTAGTATCTTAGAGACCCCCTTTTACAAATACTTGACTGTCCCTTTAAGTTCTCTGTAGGCTTACACTTCATGAATCATGAAGAGAGAGTGATATACTGTGTACTGTGCATATGTAAAAGGCTGTATGTAACGCTACACTTTGCCTGAATGATATGTACAAGTCCGGCCTAGAACAAAACTAACAAAGGTCCATCTCAGACTCAAAAAAACTACAGCTACTGGTGTTGTGCCAATCTAAGTACCCCAGCCTGAATCTCCATGTGAGCATTAAGGTTTGGTGACATAATTCTTACATCAGCTATGGCAATTCGACGCATGTGACCTACAGGGATTAATCAAAACTAAAACATTCAGTAACTAGGTGTATAATTTTACATTTAGTGGGGTCTTACCCACTGATTTTAAAACTGCTTTAATTAAACCCTTTTTAAAGAAACAGAATTTTATCTCAGACATTTTATCTCTTAGTAATTTTAGAATCTCCCGTTTTTAAGTATGATTTTAGAAAAGATGGTTTTAATAAACTTGTTTTTAGATGTAAACTCAACCTTAGAAGTCAGTCAGGTTTTAGAAAACACCACAGCACAGAGACCACCCTCGTCAATTAGAGCAAATCTTGACAAAAACACCAGAACCCTTGGTTCTGGTGCTACTGGACTTAAGTGCTGCATCTGATACAGTTGACCATGAAATTCTTTTAATCAGACTCAGATACCAAATAGGACTATATGGAAGTGTTTTAAATGGTTCGAATCTTATCTGTTTGAAAGAAAATTATTTGTGTCAATAAATGACAATAATTCGATAATACGATCTGACCTGTGGTGTACCACAAGGATCAATTTTAGGACCTTTACTTTTTAACCTACATACATGCTTCCTCTAGGCAGTGTCATTCTCCTGATGACACTGCACCTATGGACTCTCTTTTTAACTGTTTTTTAGATATTAAAGCTTGGATGTCACTGAATTTTCCACAGCTCAACCAGGACAAACCAGAAGTGCTTATTAATGGTTCCAAAGCTCAGAGAGAGAAATTGGCTCAGAAACTGTGTGTGTTTTAGGATTAAATCTGTGCAATGAACAAAAAAAAACCTTTTCTATTTCTCTGAGCAACACTGAGACACTTGTGCACGCCTTTATAACCAACAGCCTGGACTAATGCAACGCTCTCCTCTCTGGTCTTCCTAATAACTAGTGCAGCGGCCCAAGGGCTGACTAAGAGCAGGAGAAGAGCACACATTACTTCCATTTTAAGGTCTCTACACTGGCTGCCTGTTGTATTAGTTTATAAAGCACTGCATGGACAAGCTCCAGACTATCTGAGAAACATGCTTTTAATTTACGAACCAGGGCGGCCCCTCAGATCCTCTGGCACCTCAGTGCTGACTGTTCCACAAACTAGAACAAAAACCTTTGGTGACTTGGTAGCCATTATGCACCAAGACGCTGGAACAGCCTCCAGAGATTCTGAGGACAGCCCAAAGCATCCACATTTTTAAACATGAACTCAAAACTTATTTATTCAGTCTGGCTTTTATGTAGTGTTTTATGAACAGTTTTTTTTTTAATCTCACTTATTATTATGTTATTTATTATTTATGTTCTGTATCTACTTATTTATTTTTATGCATTTATTTTACTCTGTTTAACTGTTCTGTGAGTGAGTGAAAGTGAAACAAAGCCATCACTGTTTTTAAACTGTTGTGAATATTGAGTTGAGGATTTTATGTTGTGAGGCACCTTGAGTTGCATTAAGTTGTATGAAAAGTGCCATGTAAATAAAGTTTGATTGGTTGATTTACTGCAATCTTCAAAATTAAGGTGCACTGCAAACTTTTGATCAAAGAAAAACTGAACTTGGCACAAAGATTTATGATACAACAATTTCAATTATGCTTGTTCTGACATGGGTTTTGGAATGTAATACTTTATGATTCAAGGAGTGCAGGTATTGTCCTGTTTATCGTACTTAGCCAAAAGTCATGAATGTAGATTTTAGTGGCAGTAGTGCAAAGTCAGGTTGTTTATACCCTATAAAAAGTTAATTGTTTTGAGAGGAAGGTGGAAGGCACATTGGCTGCAGGGTGTGTTTAAGGAGCCTTGCAGTGGGGGGTCCTTCTCTGGTGTTAGCTTCCAGCTGAATATGGACCCTTCTGAAAGGAAAGAAAAGACTGAGACAATGGGGGACAATGCGGGGTTGATAGAACAAAGATAAAGCGTATTGAGTGGGTTTGGGTCTTCCGGGTAACTAAGGCAGTTGTTGAGGTGTGGCCTTGACCTTAAACCTACGTTAGTTATCAGTCTCAACACACAGTTCCTCTGTGATAATAATACTTTCACTTTTTCACTTATGACTATGTAGTTTGGCTGAGACACAGTTCTTGTGTCTCTGAAAATAAGATCATGCTTTTTATCATTTAAAAATGATTGAACACAGTTTGTCGCATTACTTCCATCTGTTTGGACACAATGGCCAATTAGAAGGTAGAGTAGAAGGGTGGGGGTCCTTCTGGTGGGTTTTCCTGGCAATTATTAGCTAAAAAGTAAGGGTCTTAAATGGGCTTTGATGGATATGAAGAACAGTTTGAAGGTATTACAGTCTTACAAATTGTTGAAGAAAAAAGACTGTTAACTATGCATCTAGATCTAGATTCAAAAGGGAGTTTAGATGGTCAAAGAATGGTGCATAATGTAATAATTGCATGAAAATTGTCTTTGCATCTCCCAGCTACCCATTTTGCCTATCGGCCCATCTGCAGCTGCATCTGACAGGAAATCTAAAAACAGAAGGCTTTACAGGCAGCGATGGGGCAGAGTAGGTGCGAGTCTCCAGGGCCATGAGCAACTTCCTCCTAAGACTGCATGTGACATCATCACAAGGCACACAAATAGACAAGGCAGCTATTGTCTCCAAATCACCCCCAGTGAATCTATACCCACCCTCTTCCACCTGGGATATCCAACCTCACAAGAGAGGTTGGATATCCCCTTCCGAATCAGAAAACTGAACTTCACGGTGGTGTACCAGACAAGATGCATGATATTGGACTTTCACAAGATCTCTAAACAGAAGAAATCAGACAATGTGCCTAATCCAGAGGTTTTACTCCTTCTGTGTCAACTTTTTTCATTCATTTATCCTTTGTCTTTCTAGCTTTTCTTCCACCTGTTGGTTTAATGGACATCTGTCAACAATAACAACAGCCTGAATTGTTAAACTGTGCTAAGAAGTCACTGGAAACCAACAGACCCTGCCTTGGCTGGATGCATCATTGGCCATCCAACTCATAGATTATTTTAGAACAGAGTGCTGTATATTAACATTTACAGCATCAACATTCAACTTATTTTATTTGCTGTAGAGGTTTTTAATTGAGCCATAAGGTTGGGGGGCTGTCACTGACTGATGTAACGTCCTTGGACCCTTAAAGGAACAGTGCAGTATTTTGTATAAAAGGCTTTAAAACTGTACAAAGCACAAAAGGTATCTACATCTGTTTTTGACATATGAATGCATTTTAATCTGTTTCACGATTGCATAACCTAGAATACACTATTGGTTTGTACGAGCACTTCAAATTGTCTGAATCAGTGTGGACTACTCATTTCAATGGACTCTAAAGTAGTCCAGTGTTTAAAATGTTAACTATTTCAAATGGATTTTTCACTGCCCTATTTGTTTTACTGTCTTTGCTGTTCTCTTTAAGTAGTCTGACATTGACATCCCTAAAGCACACAGTGTGTTGTTTTTTTTTGTTTTTTTTTACCACAGGAGCTACAGATTTAGTTTAGCCACTGGTGCAATTGAACAGGATGCTGCTGTTCAACTGCAGAACAGCAGCATCCTGTCATTGTGTATTCAGTACAACTATTCTACAGATAAAAACATATCTTTGAGATCCAGCTCAGAGTCCTTGTTTATAACAGTACAAATACTTAATAGCTGGGTGCGTGACCTGCCAGATAGAAGTGTGGAGACCACATGGACTTAAGTGAGACAAACTACCAGACACTCTG
The DNA here is from genome assembly GCA_036850595.1 of Rhyacichthys aspro. Taxonomy (NCBI): domain Eukaryota; kingdom Metazoa; phylum Chordata; class Actinopteri; order Gobiiformes; family Rhyacichthyidae; genus Rhyacichthys; species Rhyacichthys aspro. The sequence continues at coordinate 11,934,910 of CM072155.1, forward strand.
TCACAAACACCATTGAGTCAGCACGAAAGCGGAAGTGGTGTTCAAGACAATTTCTTCTCGAGGTTATACAAATGAAATGATAAGAATGCAACCTTGTACACAAGAAGGTTTTCACTCCCACATACTTTTTGATGTCGTTACAGTTCGTTAGTTTTAGTCTGTCAGTCTGAAAAAAAACTGACTGAATGAACACTGAATTAAAGTGAAGTTTCAAGCTTTCAGAGTCTGTGTTAGATTATTTCTGTATAATTGTTAATCATCAATAAAACTTGAAAAGGAAGGCCATGAAATCAGAAACATACTTATTGCACAAAACCACTGTAAACTATACAGCTTCTGTTTGACTAGTCATTGGTAACACCAGAGACAGGCTAGAATGATATAAGATACAATCTCAAAAGGAAGAGGCTGTAAGTGAACAGGGTCATGTGTTTAGGGAACAGCTGATCGCTCTGCATTCCTCTGGTGCTTAGCATGATGCCTGGTGCCCTCGTGCCTGTTTGAACTATTACCACTCTGCCCAGCTCATAAACACCCGCTCAGATGAAACCTGTAATTCCCAAATGATGTCAGTGCGTAATTCTGACCTGCAGACCACACCAGTACTAATGAGCGTATGGCAGTCTCTCACAGGGGCACATGCATAATTTACACTTCCTGCTTTTGATATAATGGCCATAAGGAGACCCCAAAACCAACAAATATATCTTTATGGCTTCATTGCAAGAGATTAAACTCTCTAGTATATCACCAAAAAAGAAAAAACTAATGTTCACTTTTCTATGTTGTATCCTCTAAAAACACTACGATTTTGTGGTTCACTTAGCATGACACATGCACAGTAAAGGGTTAGCTGCATCATAAGCATGTGTTTACACCTATCATGTTAAGCATTTTGGCAGCACTTACACACAGCTATTTTACTATCATGAATCAGTATACAAAAATATAATTTGGCTGTTTTGAAATAATCCAAAGACATGCCAAAAGACATCAGTGTGTTTTTTTAAGGCATCAACACAAGATAAAGAAAATGAAGTTGCATACCTCTTTGTACCAGAAGATACCATTTACTAAACTGGTTCATTTGCTTCAAAGTTAATAACCTTTTAAAATAAAAACAGCACACTCACATTTTAACAAAATGATGAGTTTAAGCTTGAAGAATATCCTGTTATAAAACAAGTGTAACATTTAGTATTGAGTGATGAGACCTTCATGGACTTTCTCTGTTTGCTCTGCTGTCCCCTGCTGTCAACTGACTGTATGTAATTTTGACAATGAATGGCCTGCATTGTGATGGCTACATTCTAGCCCCTGTGAACTGTGAGATTATTTTAGTAACCTCAACCTTATGGATGAACATATATATTCAATAACATTTAAAATCAATATGATTTTATCATTACATTAAACCTATAAAATGTGCATTTTCTGCACATGGTGCAGTTTTTGAACACTATTGAACACTAGGTGGAGACAAATACTGCTTCTTTCACTTTCAAATAGTAAGGCATCAAAGAAAACCATGCTTCTTCGGAAAACATTTCAAAGAAGGCTCCAGACTAGTAATGTGTGCTGCATGAGGGCAAACAGTGGCCAGACAGATACACAGGGGATTATCATTCCTGACATAGCAGGAAATAAATCATAACTGACATATACTTCAGCACAGAGATATAAACAAGACTTAGATGGTATAGGAGGCAGAAACAAGTAATGTTCAATGTTTGTATCACCTCCTTCTGACCATTACCAGCAGAACTTTATCTCCTTACAATTAAACAAAGATTTTGTCTGTGCTTATTAGACATATTCTGATTTCAAAATTTGATTGCAGTCTCTGCAGTCTCTTAGGCTCTTCATTGTATTTGAGCCCTTAAGCATAGCACCCAGTCGGCATTTTTAATTAAATATAAATAGGATCACCTGCTTTAAAATGTAGTGAATGGGCTACATAACATACTGGAAAATATCTTTACACATTAAAAGAAGTACACAAGACCATCAATGTCTTTTATGTACACTTTTATTGTCAACAACTGACAGGTGGAAAAGCCAGACTGAATGGAAAAAGGAGCTAGATTACTTCTTGGTCTCCTCCTCCTTGGACAGGTTCTTGATGATTTCCTCCTTCTTGGCCTGAAGACGCTCCTCTCTGCGTTTACGAGCCTCTTTCGTTCTGGAACGACGAGCCTCGGCCTGATCACTGTAATGAAGGCATTTTAAATATATTAAGTTCCTATTAACCTCAATGTAAACAATTGTAATTATGGTTATGTGCAATAAAGCCCTATAGACCTAATTAACATCAACAAGAACATGAAACAATAAAACAAGATATCACAGACAACACAAGATATAACTCAAGTAAATTATGACTGACTATAGCATCCATAAACAATATTAGGAATTAATGTATTCCCTGTAACTGCTTAACAACTGTATCGAACTGTGTATGTTTTATGTATGATGTAAATTAATAATACTTACGCCAGGAGCTTCTTGCGAGCCTTGTCAGCCTTCAGTTTGTGAATGTGCTCCATAAGGATTCTCTTATTCTTGAACACATTACCCTTGGCCCTCAGGTAGAGACTGTGGTACCTGGATAAAACGGTAAACGGAAAATTATTGATAGATAAAAATGCAAAGGTTGCTCAAAAACATGTTCAGGTTTACTTGTGCTGCCAAGTTACTATTGTTAGGTTTAGTATGAATAAAAATGGCAGACTTGTATAGTTAACATGGCAGGCTTTAAAGTGAATACTAAAATATTAAAAAAAATGTTAGAAACCTCGTAGTAAATCAGGAATCAGATAACAAGTATTTAATTCAACTGTTGTGGAAGAGAGGAGTAACTTGGCCAATGCCATAAACCTACATGTGCCTGTCAATCTTCTTAGACTCCCTATAACGACGCAGCAGACGACGCAGGATCCTCATCCGGCGCATCCAGGACAATTTCTCCGGCATACGGGCGTTAGCTGTACCTTTCCTCTTACCTATTCACATTCGCATGTACATTAGGCACAGTTAGTAAACTATCAATTTACAGGTAAATTGTAAAAAAATTAAAAAAATTGTAAAAACACAGTCACCAAGGTACATCTGGAGTTCAACCTACCATATCCCGTGTGTCTTCCCTTGCGGCGTGCAAGAGTGTTCTTGCGGCAGCGGGCCCTGGAGTGGACCGTAACAGGTTTGCGAATAATAAGACCATCTTTAACCAGTTTACGGATCTGCTGGCCTGGAAAAAATATAGAAATAAATTAATATAAACTAAATAAAAAGTTCTTAATGTCCATCATGGCTGCTGAACAGATGCCATTTGATGTTCTTGTGCTGAAAGCATGATAAAGCTATTTACATGAGACAACATTATGTGCACAATGACTCTAGGTAGGTGAATATGACAAGTACTTGACATTTTTAATAGATCAATTTGACATACTTGAAACTGAATTTATAATTTTGGGGCCTACGTTTATGCAGTGTAGAGCAGTAAGTACATCAGTAAAGAAATCACCAGACTTGAGAAAGAGGGCAACACTGGACTGATCTTTTACTAGACCTTATAGCAATCTACTGCGGACTACATTTCAATCTCCTTGGGTCAAGCCGACATCTCTTCCTAACCAACTTTGTATTTAAACTCATCAATCGTGAAACAAACAACGACGGGAGCTAGGTGTACATCTCTTTAACAGCTCACAACTACGTACTGCTTTTACTTTGATATAACAATAAAAAAGCAAAGATGGGTTTACTTACGGGAGTTGGCATTGGCGATCTCGTTGGTCTCATTCGGGTCCAGCCAGACCTTCTTCTTGCCGCAGCGCAGGACGCTGGAGGCCAGCCTCTTCTGGAGCCTGAGCATGCTGCAACAGACAGCAGCATATCAGACATCTTTAAACTACTATGTTACATTTCTGCTTATTATCAGTGACCATTGGTAATTAACAGTGATAGATGTTTTGATGCGATGCGTTTGAATTATTTATTGTGCCACTTAGCCGAACCTGTTAGCCACAGTGCTAAAGGTAACCTGGTTGACAACATGGCCTCTCCAGAGCTACAACGTGTTGCTCTTAGTCAAACAAAATACTGGGAAATGACTCATGTTGAAGTGTATTAATGATCTACACTCAAGGATATAAAGGTTTCATGTCTTCGACGTGTGCCATATTGTTAATATGTACGTGTTTTAACGTTCAAATATCAGTTTTTGTCCACCGTAGACTGGGGTCCTACCTCATGGCTGCTACTTCAATGGGAAAAGGAAGTCTTCAGAGACTGGCCGGAAGCTACCATGTTTTCAGGAAAGTCCAACTGTGAGTAAGTTAGGCACATTGAGGTTTACTCAGACTGACTTCGCTTATTTTCTGTGATTATTTCGTAGAAGTTGTAGTGTTATATTTTGTAATGTAACATAAATACATACCTTATGGTAAAAGTTTTAAAATTGTACATTTCTTTAAGCCACCTTTCATTCATTTGGTACAGTCCAAAGTTGTTGTAGAGCATTGTGGGTAAAATTTCACAGTGATGCATTCTCTAGAAAGACCACTTGATGGCGTCAAGTTATCTATAATCTCAAATAATCTCTAAACTCTAGGTTGAACTCAAATATTACAATAAACTGAACATTTTTGTTTTGTTTAACCTATATAGTCGTTTGTTTATTTGTCTATACAATACAGTGAATAATATATCAAATAATATTGTATTTATTGCTATTTATTGTAAATTAGCAAAAGGTCTGGGCAGATCTCAATTAATATTTTAACATTTTGTCTGTTATATTCACAAAACTAAATATGTTACATTTTATATGTTTCATACCACATTTAAGAGATCCTTTTCACTGTTATGCATTGTGTTAAAAGGAAAATAAAGACACATCACATAAGCCCAACTTTAACAAAAACTAACACACATATAGCATGTTAACCATTGTACTTCAGAGTCAATGATCAATGTTATGAATGTTATTTGTTTAGTTATAGGCACAATACAACTGTTTCAAAGTTTTTTAGTCATTGTAAAATACTAATAATAAATAATGCCGTCATGTACATAATGTGTTAATATTGTCTCTCTAAACTACACTGTGTTTACAGCTCACCCCATAAAAGCCATAATAAGTGATAAATAATATGAAATGTTAACTGAGTGGTTTACTGTAAGCCCATTTGTTAAAATAGCCTGCTGGTACATTTCCAGGGCTGGCTACTTATTAATGTTGCCACTGTTGCATCCTGGACTCTTTGGCAGCCCTCCGTTTCCATGGCGACGCTGTAAGCTCACACTGTGGGTATATCAGAGCCGGCTGCATGACTTCTTCACCTGAGGTAACCCAATAATTCAACAGTAGTCTCTCATCTCCAGACGAAAATAACACAAAGAACCGAGTAACAGGAGTGAGCACTTTAATAGAGCCTTCTCTTCAATCATAATGGTGAATAATTATCCAAATTTAAAGCACCAAATGGGAGTCTGATGTCCATCCAAGAAGACAGTGCTATGTGATTTCAGTTTTACTGTTTTGGTAGTTCAATTAGCATCCAGTACATTTTTTTTTTACTGTGGCTATACAGACTACTCATTTGCAATTCACGTCATTCATCAAAGTCTGCTTAAACAGGACATTATGGGCCCCTTTAGGATTAGTTTAAATTGCACCGCTGGTCATTGCTGAATATTAACGAACTCATGAATACAGACCGCCCTGAAGTGTTTTTAAAAGATAGAACACACTGTCTTTTCTAAGGTCTGCTGTCAGTGTGTAGCCTTAAATAATCTCTTTCCCACTGAGGCAAATTCAGCTGATGCCAAAGAGGACATTCTTGTGAAAAGACCATCACAATCAAACCTGATCCATGATATTGTACAGATTTTACACCAGAATAAATAAACTAGTGCCAAATAAATGAAAAACAAAACAACAACAAAAAGAATTTTTAAATTGTTGGTTAATTGCAGATGTAAAAACTCAGGATCATCTACCACTTTGTAACACTATTTACTCTGAATGGACTCTTCCTCTTACAATTGACTTTATATGTGTAATATCTGTGTAATAGTGAATATTACCATCAAATTATATATATTTTATATGTTAACTGTGGTCACACTCTATTCAATGTATCTATTTATACTTTTGAACATTACATTACCACAATGCATTAGGTTAGGAAGGCACTGTATTTGTAGCGATCTTTCTTTCTTTCTTTCTTTTATGGCATTTACAAATTTTAATCTACTGTAAATATAGTTTTCCTATTTAACTTATACACAACATCATATGTGCAATTGTGTGGAATTCCTGTGTACTTATTATTTCTTATCTTGTGCAGTTATTTTACCCTAAAATTCAACATTGCCAGCTGGTCCCACTCCATTTATTTGTATTTTCACTATAGCCTCTGTCCTGTGCAATTGATTTAATCATAATTGATCTTTAGCCACATTATGCAGCATTATGTTACATGTTTGAGTTTAGTGTCTAGATACAGTAGAACAGTTTTCATGTTTTTAATGTTCTCCTACAGAACTGTATCTGAAGTGGGGGGTGAAGTGAGGACTATTCAGTTGCCCACGTTGAACTGTTTTTGGTGGCGTTTTGAATAAATCTATCTCGGTTCATCATGACTCAGAGTTTTGATTTACACGTTTGATCCTTTTAGCTACTACTCCATGAGTTATGAGCCATGTGCAAGTATTTAACAATGTTTATTCTGGGTGTTCTATAATTTCCCAGATTAAGTGGTTTCATAACTTACTCTGGATACTGTCACATTTTTATAGTCTTCATGGGCAGAGCTTGTATTCTTTGTTAACAATTTCTAAATGTCGTGTACTCATTATTTATTTCTCCAGGGGTGACCATTCTTTTGTTGTCTTTATTAACCAGGCTGATGTCCTGTCCCTTGACAACTGTGCACAGGCCTCACACTGTAAATACTGGTAATTGCTGTCATTTCCCAGCCCCCTTTACAGCCCTGGGGACCATCAGTCACTCAGCCCACTGTAATCTAGGCTGCTCCTGCTCATCCCAGGGTCCTTGGAGTTTGTTCTCTTCAAGGCTACGTCCCCAACTCTTCAAATCATGTACATGTCACAGAGCATCCCTGCTGCTGCATCAAACTGTTAAATTCAGCTATGACATTACCCAGGACCCCCGCTCTCAGACTGCCACTCAGGGGACTAGTGGCCCTCCGGCTGGAGCCATCAATCCCCCCTCACAGTCTCCATCAGCGGCCCCTGTTGTTCTCGTCAATCGATGAGTGAAGGTGGGGTCTGTTTAGTGGGGCGTGGACCTCGCCTCTCAGCTGGAGTCTGTCGAGCGCTCGCAAAGAAAATGAAGGCAGTCAACTCAAACACAGGTCCACAACCGGAAATTACACGACTCTGGCTTCAAAGTAAAGGTCAAAGTAAAGGTATTTTACCATTGAGGCGAAGATCATACGTGAGTAATTTCTATCTTACTATGAATTTTATGTTCACATTGTCTGTTGCAGGTGCTGAAATGATGTAACACTATTGTTTTCTAGATTTAGCTTCTCATTTTGCACAAAAGCCTATCATCTGACTGTTAAACTTTTCTAATGAACTTGCAAATGAAAGATTTGGTGGGTAAGTTGCTCATTTATGGTGCAAAGACTGGTGGCAAAAAGTTTACACAAAGTTCATGGCTCGTTTATTAAGCTCTACAAGGGCTATGTAATGTACTTTTACTAAATATATGCGTCCCTCTATAATTACAGCAATCTCTCATGCAAACAATAACGTTGTACAAAGTACTATTTCCCACACCTTACTGTAATTGCATGACACAACAGGACAGGTCACTATGTAGCCAGCACTTCCAGTTCAAGCAAATCACGTCTTCAATTGTTTTTGCTAATTGTTTTATTGAATAAAATATTGTTTGTTCTTAAGCTAAAAACCCAAAAACACAAAGCTTAATTAATTATTTTCAAGGTTGGCATTCTCAGGGCTTTGCTAAATTATTTCTCATGATTGTATATGAAAAAAAAACCTAGACTTGATAGTCCACTTTCATTAGACCATGTAGATTTGAATGTATTTATTTTATTTCCTCCTTAGTTCAGGTAATGACATAAAAATACATGCTACACTGATTTAAAATCACGCAAACAAAATAATTAAGTGATTTTATTTAGAAAAACCAGACAGGAAGTTCCTTTGTAGTCACGTGTTACCTTGACAGTTTAGTAAAACCCCGGTGAGCCAGTGTGTAATGCTATAGGCTGGAGGGAGGCAGCTGTTGCCATTACATTATCAGCCAGCACCGCTCAGACACATCACCAGCTTGGGAAAAAAAAGAAAGAAAATGGCTCTGTCGACAATGTCTTAAAAAAATACTAAACAAATCCGAAACAAAATAGATTTTCTAAAAAAGTTAAATCAATGGTACAGAAAAGTAGTATGTCCAGGACGCCTTCGACCTCAACCCAGGAGATCCAAATGGACATGTTCGACCACCATCCTCACACACAGGTAAGAAACTGAGAATTAAAAGGTTATAACGCGAAAATGTGTGACAAGCAAAGAAAAAGACTCGCTTTGTTTAAACAGAGGCTGTTCTCGCTAATGATGCTGCTCACTTCTGAGGATTAACAGGTTGTTTGGAGGATTCATCTCGAAGAGAGACTTGGAAAGGCATTTTCTGCTCGCTTCTATTATTTAAGCATTGATCACTCGATGTTTTAGAACAAATAGTGAACATATTAGAAATATTTGTGTGCTTTGAACGCGTTTAAATGAGTAATTAGCTTCTTAATTTCAATTTCACGTCCACGTTGTAGCCTATGGTGCTACTTACTGTTTTGCTAACATATTAGGAGTATTTTTTCTCTATTTTTCTCTGTTTGTCTTCTTGAATCACATAAAAGCCACGCATCATTTGACAAATTATTTTTTTCCTAATAAGCTATGTGTATAGGGAGTGATTTTTATTTGGATAGTTTAAAGTTCAAAACCATACAGCCTTATGATGAGTTTAATATTTGGTGGCTAATTGTTAAATGTGCTACTTTATTTTGAGATCCACTCCAAAACCACCTCTGCTTCTAAATAATACCCAGTCACTCCATGAACTGATTTTTCATTCATCAACTTTTTTTTCATGGTGTCACTTCATTACAGCCACAAATAGGCCGAGGCGTTCAAGAAGTGACATGAATCTGTGGGCATGTTTAGTCATAAATGGATGAAAATATATCCAGAACAAACACCTACGCTCTGCACAGTCATTGTCTCTGTAGAGAAGCAAAAAAACTGCTTTTAAAAACACAAGCTAAACCCTCATGTATGTGCTTTACTTTTTGGCTTTTTTGCAGATAACGATTCCATATCTCACTTTTTTTTTTTTGCTTGTGAACAGCTATGACTTCCTGCTGTTGTCTAGCAAACAGTGAAATCTGATGGTGATTTAAACAAAATCAGTTTAGTTTTTAAATGCCCTAAAACTTTATGCAAGACTGAAAGAAACATGAGCGTTCAATTTGTCCACTCTGGGCACCTGTAACAGAAACAGGAAGTAAGGGGACCAAGAGGCCGTTTACACAAGCACACTGTTGATTTGTGTTCACATGATAACGTTATGACAATGTAGTACATATGCCAGACCAGTAGGGGTGGGTTTTCTTTTGCTACTTCTGCTACTCCCTCTTCTGTAGAGATGTTGGTTGGGCATGCGTGTTACGTCTGATATATGTCACCCTTTCAGGCTTCACAGGTTACACAAGAGCAGCAACTGCAACCATATTCCACATTCAAAAGTTGGAGTTTTCATGGACAACTTTTGAATCTGGAATATGGTTGGTACACGACTCTTTGTGTAAATGAGAGGTCAGTCTGCAACAGAATCATTGCATTTTGGCAAAACACATTGTTGTGTACTCGTGTGTGTACTTGTGTGTGTGACTCTTAAATAGCTCCATCATGTGGCAGACATTGAGCTTTAATTGCCTATATTCCCAGTCAAACAAATGAATTTGTATATGAATCAGATTTAGTCAAAAAGTGAACATGAAAGGAAGAGTTCGCGAAGTAAAACAAGACTACAAGTTCAGAGATAAATGTGAATATATTTTAGCCATTTAGTGAGTATTCTGTTTAAAGTTTGACTATTGGTGTCCAGTTTTATGTCAGAGAGTGAGAGGCTGACCTAAGAAAGGGTTACCATTAGAACAAGAACATTTCTACTGACAAAACTTTCTGGTTCTGAGTGTTTTGACGTCAAGTGGCCAAATCAGCAAAAATTGGTGACACTACAAGCCTCACTTCCTGCTATCTTCATCACCTCAGCTTGTCTGTTTTTAGCAGTCAGAACAGATGGACCCCCTCCTCATGCCAGACAGCAGGGAAGTGTGTTTGCCGCTTTTAATCAATTAGATATAAAGTTCATTCAGCAGGTCATGCCGGTGTCAGTATTTATGATTTCAGCGTGGTGAGATGAGCACAAAACTTCATTTCTAATATTCAGAATAATGAAGCAATAAGGAACCTGTACCAACACTAAAATAAGCCTTATAAGGGATCAAGACAAAGCACCATGTATAATATATTGGTTTCACGGTACAGTTTTTAATAGATGATACATGTTAGAGACATGTTATTAATTTAGAATTAATACTAACAGTTAAAAATGCACCGTTTCAGACATAATTTGACTCATTAGGAAACGGTTGGCTTCACAGGAGGCCTCCGCCATAGTGTAGCGAGAAAAACAGAGCCATACCAAACATAAAACAACTGAATCTATCCATTTTGTGTGTTTTTAAACCCTACCGATGTCCATTTAGCCTATTACCTTCTTCCGTTTGCTCTTCTTTGTGTGTTTAATTATCTGTGACTTCCGTTCAAACCAAATGATAAGGTCCAAAAGCGTAAACAATTCCGGTGTGAAAGCATCACACTGTCACACTGTCATGGAGAGGTTAGCGCTTGGTGAAGGACACAGAGTTTGAAGAATCATTGTTTTATTAAAGAAAATATGAAATAAGTTTCGATCTAATCATTACAATAATGTGGACAAATAAAGCAACCTTGGTCTTGAATTAAAATCCAAAGGTCCAAGACAGAGTAAAAAGGACTTCACGAGACTGAGTCCTTCAAAGACTGGTTTCAAGTACACAACTCTATTATCAGTGTAAAAATCAGTGTAAAATGTTAATCATAGTATTAGTTAGAAGGCATATTGTCTGTGGCCATACTGTGAGACTCTACTCTTTTCCAAGTGCTGATTTATATTCAACACCTCTTAGATTAAAGATCATGTTTGTTGGCTGCCTCCGCCTGAAGAGGAAAAAGCCACGACCTGTACCAAAGCTTATAGTGGTCGTAGCCTGCACCCAGCTGCCACCCTCAGCGCTCCCTTATTTTCATTTTAAAGCCCCTCTGCTCACAACAGCACCCTCTTTAATTATACACCTAATCTGGGAGGATGTTTACCCACAGGAAGCCTCCCATCCCTACTTCCTTTGGCATTTCCGTGCCCTTTGCCGATAGAGACATACCCCATAGTGGCTCTGACAGGGAACACGCACGGACAAATCTGAGCACAAAATTTAACCGAGACCTTTAACACCTGAGGTTTTGTTCAGCCTCTTACAAATGAATGAACACACCTTAAATACACCTGTCATAAAAGGCTGATATCATACTATTGTCGGAGATGGCCCAGTCTGTAGTTTTCTAAATTGTATTTTGACTCATAACCTCAAAATTTAAGCTTTGCTAAGTGAAGAAGCATCACATTGTTAGTAATTGCTTTTTATGTGTCCTCATCCTGTGTGTTGAAATACAGTCTTGACGCTGATGTCCCTGGAAGCTGTTTCTGTACCTTTGGTTAAATCGTTATTGTTATATTTGTAGCACTGTCAAGAGCTATTCCATCCGCAGCTGTCCTCAGTGAGACCAGATATTTATTAGTTTTATTAGTTAATTAGATGGTCTGTAATTCAGAGTTCTGCTGCATGATTATTTGATGTTTTGGCAATTTACTGTATGTTCTCTCTCAACACTATGATCTAGTTTCATAATATAAAACATTTTCTCAAACCAAACCGCAGTCTAAAGGTCAATGTATATATTCCTGTCTAACTTGATTGATACTTTATTGTATTTTACGTGATGGACTTTATGATTGTGTGCCCTTATCCATTAGATAGGTCCCAATTGCTTACGGCCCACACAAGGGCTCTGAACCTTTAATGTATTTGCTGCATAATTTAAAAACATAACCTATCTTTTTTTTCTCACAATGTTATGAATGGAAAGATTTACATAATGACCTACACCAAGCAAAACAAACTATATTTACATAACATAAAGCATGGATGGGATAACTTGTATGTAATAAATCTTTATAAATTTACAATGTGAGCTGGAAAAGTAGGAAACATTTAATCGTGATATACTGCAAAAATAAAAAATAGGGTTTGGTTAATATTATGATAAAATATTTTACTTGGATATTATATTGCTGATTATGGGTTTTTTATTGTTGATTTATGGATTAATTGGACAGTCAGGAAACAGAAGCCATAAATAGAATAGCTATTGGACATAGCATGCCCTGTTCTCAGTCATCTCTGCAGTTTAGACTGTAGTTGTAGTAGAGTGTAGGTGGACAGAGTTACAGAGCAGTAATATCATTTCTTCTATTCTCCTGCTCCACATTTTGATTTCACATTTGAATTTTTCTCCCTATTGTAGCGTGGCAGACAAAATACTCTGATATCTCATGCCTCACTGGTTCATCTTGTCCCCACCACTGACACGTCTATCTTTTTTCCAAATACAATATACAGTGCATCCCATTTCATCAGCTGCAGTAAATCAGCCGTGGCACACAAGGCTAGTGACATGATTTTTCTCCTCCAAAGGTTGAGATAAACTGTAATGGATTCTCGAGTTTTCGATACGAGCAGGTAACAGATGTGTTACGCTGATGTTTTGCAGATTTGTTATGTTTGCGGCAGTTGGTGCTGGAGTAACGGGTCATGTTTGTTTAAAGGCACACGTCATGCATCTGAAAAGCCTCGCTCAGTTGGCCTTGTGCAACACTAAGTGACAGTGATAAGGAAATACACAGCGGAGGAGTTATCACTGTCGCGGGTAGTTACCCTGTCACTGAAGCTCTCCGGATTACTTTGGAAACTGGGCCTTCAAACAGATGTGGAGAGAAAAATGTTTTTGCCATATTTATTAAAATTAAATAGCTCAAGGGAAAATTGTATATCATATAGTAATAAAGAGAAAAACACGAAATTTAGTCATGCATAATATTTTAGGGATTAATGTGACAGCTAGCCATACTAGGAAATAAACCTCTAATCTTTTTCAAACCTTGTCAGTGAAAGCAAATCGTGATATTGATTTAAGATTTCTTTTGCTCTACAAACACTCACAGTCATTACATTCATTTAATAGAAGAAGAATGTACAGTTTATTTTAGATTTCTTTAAAAGATGGATGACAAGTGCATCAATATAAGCAGTGTTTGTTTTCTACTTAGTGTCTGTGGTGCTACAGCTGACTCTAAGATGCCTGTTATTCATGCTTTAATACCAATACTTTGCTGATGATGTACTAACAGCTTTGAAGTCTGGTCTGACTCATGGTTTACAATGTGCTAAACTTTTCAGGGGGTATCTGGATTTGAACCAGAGACCTCTTGATCTGCAGTCAAATGCTCTACCACTGAGCTATACCCCCCATATTGGTAGCTTAGCATACGTCACACTAAAAAAATGTGTTTTCCAAAATGTATTTACAGTGTGACCTTGGATTGGAAAAAGTCATCAAGCATCTTCGTTCAACCTGGGTCACATGACTCTGAAAATGACTTGGACAGCTCGTTTTTGATTGACTACACTGGAAAGGACCAAGCCACCTTCTACAACTGTTTCAACCATAAACTCCAACCTTTCTCTTAATCAGTTCTCCGACTTTTCCAAACTTTTTCAGTCTGCTCTGAGAGTGTGGGCTGTGAAAAAGGAACCTAGCCTCTCACTGTCCCTCAAGTTATTCTTATATAGTATGCTAACTGTTTTCTGATCATAGACTTTCAGGTACTAGTAAAGGAATTGGTTATTTTAGGCTACAGTATGCACGTAATGTAGCAGTCTAGGATTATGTTAACGCCAACAGAATGTCATATTGTTAGGCATTTCTAGCTTTGTTTGAACCAGCAGCCCCTGTTCTTCGCAATGAAACCCAGGCAGCCTCCTGATTGCTAACAAATGTGATTAGTTGGCATTGTGTAACCATAGCGACGTGGGTAAGGAGGTCTCATAATGTGATGTGTGGCCTCTTCCCAACCCGGATAGGCCATTTGCCAGGGGTCTGCCAATCAGATTACAGGGTCCCAGTTTGCATCAAAACATGAAAAATGATGAGTAATAAAGGCTGATAATGGACACAGTGGCACATGAGCAGGAAACACTGGGACTTCCTCTGTTTCGTTGCCTTTTTATCTGACTGTCTGAATCTCTCTTTTTTGTAGAGTTTCCTTCCTGTTATGTTTTTCACATTAAGTGGCATTAAGGCCGACTGAGGAAAAATATTGGTTTGAAAAATCCGACTAATATAACAGAAAGGAGCAGAAAAATGGCCTTTTTTCACTGGAAAGAGTACAAACCCTGTGTTTTGTAAGATTTATATTACTGTGCAGTGGAAGACTCTAACTGCCTTCCTATTTTATTTCTCCTCAGGGAAAGTACGCCAAGAGGAAGAGCCGGTTCAAGCGCTCCGATGGCAGCACCTCTTCCGACACCACGTCCAACAGCTTTGTCCGACAGGTGACGTTTCACACCTTCATCTCTCTACAGTCTGTTAATCCTGGTGATAGACTCGCTTTCCACTTTCCTCCCGGTTTATTTAAAGAACAATCTTGTCAAAGTTTAATGACTTTGATGTTGGCACTTTTAATGGTTTAACGCTGCATATTAACATCTGCAGCCCACACAATCATTACATCACGGCTTTGGTTCAATTAAAAGGCCTTTATCTGGAGTTCTTTTAATTAGTGCTCTCAGTCTATCATAACACTTCAAGTAACACAGATACAGTCTGTTCAAATATGCCAGTTATCGGAAGTGTATTTCCACAATCTAAATCATATAGGTCTTTAATTAAGTAAATGGCCTCTGTAAGTCTGAAAATACTGCTTAGCTGTCTAATATCCAAAAGATCAGGGATGTACTGGTATCACTATTTCCTCATAAAAGTACGTACGATTTAGATTTTAGTGCCATGTTGATTTTTTAGATGTTTTAACTAAGTAACTTGTTTTAAAGGAGACAGGGTATGGCACTTTAATATTATTTCCATGCAATTTGCACTATATCAGCTGTCCAAAAAGCTCTGAAAGCCAATAACCACTGGGTTTCTAATAAATTTTTAACAGAGCTTAGAGAAATCAGCCACCGTTTAGCCTTTAGGATGGATTAAATAGGATGGATTATTCTTGACATTTTAAGAACCGTCCAGTTTTTACAAATCTCCAAGGTTTGTCCGTCTTGAGCTGCTTTTTTTTTACCAGTAGTCATAGATACTATGTACGACTGCCCTGTCTGAGATGCCTGGCCTTTTAAACATGTTTGTCCTCACCCACAGCCCACACTGTGCTCTGTATCTCACACATGGAAATGGCTTTGATAGCACCACAGGAACAACAGTAACCCCCTGTGACTATGGCTTCACTCAACTGTACTGTGAGCAAAGGAGTTGTACACAGAGAGCGTGTGACATTGTTAATTTTACCTGTCAGTCATTTCATAATAATTTTCCGATTTAGATCATAGACGTTGTATTACTAATAGAAATTATGTCAGGTGTGAAATATGAAGCACTTATAAATGCTTCATATTTCAGACCTGTCATAGGTCATAGGCCCTATACCTCACAAATGAGATGTGACTTAGAGCTTTTTCTGCAGATTTCATATCAGATGCTTTCTGCTGCATTTGCTGTTGAAATGGTTTAAATAACTTAAAAATTGACACTATATTTTGATCAGTTGCAGTCTGTGATTTGTCTGTTGTGGCAATGGTAAGATCAGACAGCTGTCATGTCATGTGATATATTGGGGCCCAGTTTTATTCCTTTTTTTTAAAGAGATATTCTAGATTTTTGAAGCAGATAGGGGGCTAGACAGATAGATAGAACAAAAGAGAAGCCAAATATCAGGGTGCCGATGTTAGCGACGGAGGGCATCTAAAGTATTTTGAACATTAAACAAAGGCAGGGGCCACACATCATTGATGAAGTCTGTCTTCATACTGCTGTTTCCAGACACAGGTATTTTATAAATAGTTATTTCATGTTATGCTTCTTCTTAAGTATTATCCCTTTTCCTCAATGCATTTGGCAAAATATAAACGGCACTGCTAAATGCTCATAACCAGTCCTTAGAACTATATAGAGAAGCAAAACTACTATATTGCACTGTGAAAGTCTGTGAAAGTCTGTGTGCAGACTGGTGATAGGTTGGGCTGTTGTTTGTTGTTAGATGAAATATAAACTTTTAAGCTCACAAACTTTTTACAGTAGCTATTCTTATGCAGAAAAAAAGCAAATTTAATAATATATCTGTGTATGCCAACAGCAACAGATTCAGACAGTTCACCCAGACACACACTTCAGAGCTGAAAAGTCAAATGAACTATCTCAAATAGAAAAAATGGTGATGGGAAATGTATCTAGCACTGTGTGTTACGAAGTAGAATGACTGTATCTGTCATTGTATCGATCAGTAATATGTGTATGCCTTCTTCGTCTAACTGTTTTTTCCTAGTAACTTCTAGAGAGGCAGGGTCAAGGATAGATCACACGCTCGGTACTATGCATCTGGTTTGACATTTCTTAAAGCCAAGCTGCGTCAAAAGAGTCCCTTTTTCCCGTCTGACCTCCTCATTTGTGAGAGGAAATGATTTGCCCTGCGCCCAATGACATTTACTCTTTCCCGGTGTCGCTTTAGAAAAAAAGAAAAACGTTGTTGTTGTTGGCGAACATTGGGAGCTATAGTCTCCTGTGGTTTGTAAAGGTTATAGCTGCAAGCATTAGCCACTGCCTTGTTCTTGGCCTGGGGCACAACCGTTTGCCAGACCTGGGTTTTTTCTCCCGCTGCACTGAAAACTCATTACTCAAAAGGGTGATTTAACACTTACTAAGATAAATATCCCTGTCTTGTAGAGGTGCACTGATTTTGCAAGCAGAGAAGAGAGTGCATTTTAAACAGCACCAAATAGCTTATCTGTAAATTGATCATAGCATCCCCCTTTGTATGCGGTTTCAAAATAAACAGTCTTTCAATAAAGAAAATGACTCATAGAGGCTTCCTATACATACATGCAGCCTATTTTTTCCTGAATGTGTCAAAGCATAGCACTGTATAGGCTTTACTGTCTCACACACACCTACGCAAGTGCACGCTCGCCGCGCACACAAACGCACCACAGCCACAAGCAGCCAACGGTGGAGCCGGCTGGTACACTCAGGCCCGGTTGCCACGGAAACCAGACCACCGAATCTCCCCGTGCCCGCACACACACATACACACGGGCGGGCGGGCATCGTGGGATGGAGAGGCGCAAGAGAGCTGGATGGGGTTGTGCGTGTTGTGAGTGGGAGCAGCCTACGCCTTTTTGAGATGTGGGTTTTTATGTCGAGTTCAACAAAAACACAATTTTTTTAAAGGTGTGAGCGGACACACACAGACGCACAAACTGTCTGCCACTGGGAACATCAGCAATATGGCTCCTCCTGTGCCAGAAAGAAAAGCATTTCAGCCGCAGAATTGATTTTTACCAGTTGTAGACATTAAAGGAAATGTAAGTAAAATGCTTTGGTTTTAAAAATAAAGCCTTTAAATGCAGCATTATATTCAAACAAGTGTATAGTATAGTGTCTAGTATATATTACATAAAAGGTATTTAAATGCATTACTTTCATCATATGACTGCTTTTTATTTAGTTCCTCTTTTATGTAAGCCCAGCACCTCATTTTCAAATACGGGTCTACACTGCGGACCACACTTTTAAATACACATTAAGTAGGAAGTCCTGTCTTTTTCTAAACTTGAAGCGTGCTGACAACTATAGGGAATAAATTAAAAGCATCTAAAAGAGCCCCATTTACAAAACTATCCCTGTAAAGTGTCCAGTCTGCAACACTATGCAGCAAGTGAAGGACCCATTATCCCGCCTCCTTTTCCAATCATAAGTGTGAAAACAGGCTGTCGACACATTCACGGGTGAAAACTAGCAAGAGGTAGATCTTGTCCTCTAGCCCTTTGGATGTTTGTTACGTAGTGCCTTTTTGAGCTGATTCTCAACTGGTCTCATCTTGGGACCCAAAATACCAAAAAATTAAAAAGCTATCATCATGACCTCAAAGACATACCAATTGATTTGGACATTATTATTGCTCAGTCCCAGTGTGGCCCTGTATTGAATAAAATGTGTGTGTTAGAGCATCAAATAAAATGAAGATGTGCAGTGGTGACCAACATAACAGATGTGTCCCAGTTCAGAGCACGAAGGATCCAATTCGCCGCCTGTTTCCTTCAAAGGAGACAAGGCCAAGCTCAGTCTGCTTTTCTTCTAAAATCACGTGGTCTGGAGTGAAAAAGAGCAATAGTAATGCTACATTCAGGCAGCTACATGACAAAAGATGACTGATGTGTTCCTTGCATGGAGCAGCTATAGGCACTGTGCACTTGAATATAGCCTCTGTTGGTAGTTAGTGTTAGGACATCCTTGTTCCAACCTCAATCAGCATTTTCTTTGAGGACCAACCCTGCCTCAATACTGTTTTCCTGTTGCCTACATCCTTCTCTGTTTGGTGCATATGAGGGTTTAAAGGTTACGAAGCTGGAGGAGGACCCAGGCCCGGTCTCCTGTCAGTCCTGACATATGAATCCCAGCAGAAGCCTGTTGCTGCTGTGTGGCTCCATAAGACACCAGCTGGTGGCTCTGTTAGCAGCTCTCCATTTTGTCACGGCCCAGCTGACTCCACTGTCATCAGCAGCAAAGAGGGGGCCATGGAAATACCCCCGACGGTGTGTCAACAGGTCGCCCTCTAGTGGGTGACTCAGGCGGTGGTATGACGAATTATAGACACTTGAGATATTTTTACCCATTTCAATAAAACTGTGTGATAAATTTTAATGGATGCTGACCAAAATGTGGATTAACAGATCTTTTACTTTACTTAAATGTAACATTTGTCTGCTTCTAGTTTAATAGTTATCCAATTACTTTTGTCTTGTAATCTTTATCCTCTAACATAGAGCCATCTTTAACAGGACTATTAACATCTAACATCTTATCATCTAAAAGGTTTCAAGGATAATTGGACAAATTGTCGTAAATCAGATAAAACAGCCACCAATGACTGCTTTAAGGAAATATAAGGGGCAGTTTTTTAAAGTTCAGATGATTACGCTTCATGTCCTAGCCCCCTCCTATGTCGTGTACCCCCTCATATCCTTAATAATCCCTCGTCTGATACCCTTTTCCGGACAGAGACACCAAAGCACACGCAAACAAAGGTTCTGCGGTTAATGAGATCATAACAGTGGACAGTATGATCATAAGAGAGAGAGGGGTGGGGGTTCCCTGGACACTGCCCACATGCTGCCAACCCTGTCCCTCTCACGTCAGCCAGGGGGGCATTGAATGGCTGACGGCTGCATACCAAGCCTCCTTCTGGGTCTCAGCGTGTTCGCGTCCCTCTTTCTGCCCCGGCCAGGGTCTAAATATATTTCCCCAGTTTGCAAATGTAGCACAAGTCTTGCAACCCGACCCCCGCCTCTCGCTGCCTTCCTCTTGACAAGGTTCACGTTCCCCCGGTGTGTGTGTGTGTGTGTGTGTGGGGCGTGGGGGGTGGGAGAAAAGTGTTGGAGGTTAGGGGACACCGCTCCTATTCTCTCACTTACATTGCCAGTCTTTTCTCTCTTTCTCACACACACACACATAGAGACAAGCACAACTACACACTATAGTTACTGTAAGTCTGAGTGGCCCTTGGTTTGCCGTGGTGAGGCGAGCGTGGCAAACGAGGTATGGAGAGGAACGAGAGGATCCACAGGCCCGTCGTGGTAAGAAGATTTTAAATACTTTTGATTCAGTTCAAAGCTGTTGTGTTTTTTCTGAAGGTTTAGCGGTAAAAGTTGAGATATGACAGACGAATAATAAGTTGTTGCTCATAGCGGATAGTGCACCTCTGTAGCGGACTCTCTCCCCCTCTTGTCTATCTCAACTGCCAGTCCATTTTGGGCCAGGCCAGCTGCTGGAAAGGCGCTGTGTTTTTAATTAGACTAGCACTGCCACCGATTGCCTCCACTGCTATGTGCACTGCCTGTCCCAGGATAGTGGCTCTTACAGTGGGCTTTGGACTCTGCAAGTCCCCCTGACTCAGGCCTATAGGCTGCACGTTGGACAACTAGTGTTTATGAATTCTCAGATGCTTAGTTGCTAAAATTGTGACATCAATTTTGTTTTAAGTGTTTGACTTGAGACTCTGCATGAGCATCACATAACTTCAATATATCTTATATTCGAAGGCTTTATTTAAACAATTAATTATGCTTATAGATTTAGTGAGCTCCTTTGGTAGTGTATAGGTAATAGATAACAACTGAGTCTTCTAGTTTGGTTAAACTTTAAAGAGGAATTTGATTTAAGTCTGGACGGATGTTGGACAAGTTGTCAAGTTACTACTAAGATTTGGTATTTATTTCATTTGGTCTATCTATCTGTTCTTGGTAATGTTGACTCTGTACCGATATGCTTTTTGCCAGGTCTTCATTAAAAAAAAATGTCAGGGTTAGGTTTTTCCAGTCATTTTAAATGGTTTTGAATCCACTGCTCTTTAGGGTATTTGATTTCAGTATTTTGGTTGTGTCACATTTCACATATTGCTCAAATTACATTAAAAATGGACATTTGTGCCCTTTTCTTTCGTAAAGCCCCCATTGTTAGACCAAAATGGACTGAATGCTTAAGAACTGTTTTCTTTAGAAATGTACATATTTGTTTTGACAATAAACTTTTATCAGTTTGACATAAGGACTGTCAGCATCATTTTACGTCAGTATCAATATATTTTACGTAACACTAGAGATCAAATTACAATGTTATTAAACTTTGTAATCAGAATCAGTGAAGGGCTAAACAGAATATATTATATAGAAATAGTTGGTATTTTGAGTCTATTGTTATAGAAGGACCACTGTTTTACATCAGACTAAGGTCTTTTTGAATTACTTATCCATTTGGGGCAAGTACATCTCTATTATGTATTTTAGCTGGAGGTCTCTATGGATCTTGTGATTATGTTTTTGGTCTTAAAAGCAGATCCTCTTCGAGCCACATTGCTTCAGTTTCTCTCCTAGATCTTGGTAGTGTGTTTTTTCTGAAGTGTTTTGCTGGAGTTCCCTTCTCGTTTGTAAAAGTGGTCATTTCTCGTCAGTTCAGCCCATGACTCATCTCTTCAGTCTCCTCACTGTCGACTGGTTGCCATGACGCTGCTGTGACAGGAAAGAAAGGGAACATGACCATTTACAGCCATCGACCGTGGAGTTTCAGACAATAAACCTGTCAGTGTAATCATTGTATAAGACATACCCTCACTTACCACTGATTTCCATCTTGTAACAGCCCTTTGATTGCTCTTGGACTTAATCTTTGTCCGGATGTGACGTGAATACACAGTGGATACATTCAGCTCTGTCTCAGCTTCAGATGAGATGTAATGTCCTGATGACTGTAGCCCGAGGACTGACTCAGATAAAGCTAATATGAAAAGGATATCTAATATTCTGGTGTTCCCTTCTGATTCTGTTAAAATCTCACTCACATTGAGCTGATAACTGTGATACTTTATCTCTTTCATTATCGGGGCAGATGATGGCTGTGTGTATTTGCTGCAATAGTTATCTTTCACACTTGTTTTATTTTTCCTTTGATTGTCAAATGGTTCAATTAAAGAAGAAGTAAGTGGTATATTTTTGGATAAATAACAGCCGTAGGTTCTAATAAAAATGCAAAAAAAGAGGGCATCTTGGCTCAATTTTTGATGGTACAGGGTTTTTTTTCCCTCATCCTCGAGACTTTGTTGTTTACTTTTAGTGGTATCCCGTCCCTTTTATCCAATCAGAAGAGAGGACTCAGCAAATAAGTTGTCCAATGGTCAGTGTTGGTAGAAGAGTCACAAACTGTCAACACATGAGCTGTTTTTGAAATCTATAGGAGCCATATGTTACTTAATGTAAGCTCAGTAGGTTCAAGGCAAAATGCTTTTCAAATTGCAACAACAATCAGAAGTTTGACTAAATGACAGTCATTTACTTTGCCTTCCTGTTTTAGCATTCAAACTACATACACGTACAATTGAGTTAAAGATTTGTTTACAGTTTTTTACAGCATTACATAGACTCCAGAATGATTTCTATCCCTACATCCAGCTCATTTTTTCCCCTAGTTTTTTTCTTTCTTACTCGAAACAATTTACAGGGAAAGGCAGTTCATGAGAAGAAACAATGTTAACTCATTTCCTCGCTGCAGGCTTTTGCTTTTTCAACCTCCCACCTTCGCTCCTTATATCATTGCCCCCACTGTACACCCCCTGTTGCTTAATTTTTGTCCGTATGAATGCAAAAGTGGGCACCGTTTGCAGTTATTTTAATGCTAATTTTCTATCCTTGCATCTCACACCTTTTCAGTGTTTGAGATAATTGTCAAACTCTGCTCTCACACTTTTTCATTTTGTTGCAGAGTATTCTTGGATATTCTTTGTTACAAAAAGCTGTAATGTCCTGTTTTCATGCCATGTTGTTATCCCAGTTACTGACGCAGAATAGCTCATTGATCAAACACTAAAAAGCTTTCATGCAATTTCCCTTCACTGATTTCTCCTCTGAGTATTTTATTCACTGTATCGATTCCCGTATCTTCTTGTCTGTTTTATCCCCCCTTCTTCTTCCTCGCTGGCTCGCCTGTAATAAGCCGCACAGTTGGTTACTATGACACTGGCGGGGTCTCTCTCGTCTGGCACTGCCAATTGGAGCGCAGCTTTGACATCAGGTGGCCCGTAGCTATTTTGAACAGGAGCTGTATGTGAAGTGAAGCAAGCAACTAAATTAGAGACACCAGCCATTGATATGAGAGGACTGAGAGGAGAAGAAAGACTTGACGTGTTTTTGTGATGGAAATAGCTTCGCATTATTGATCTGTGGCTGTTCTCGTATTGACCACATCCATCTATTCTCCTTTTCGTCTTTAGTGAGTGATTCATCAGGAGTGATTCACAGACACAATGCCATCACCTGTTCCTCCCATGTTCTACATTTTACAGCACTTATTCATACATCATTTCTCCTTAAAGGATCATTTGTGTTCCCCATTGATGATTGTTGAGTTCTCCTTATTGGGAAGCAGTTGTATGGCCAAATCTAGGCATTTAGAATTTTTTATCCATCCCATTGGTATGTTGGTTTTGGCCTGTTAGTATTAAAAATGTCTCACTAACATTAAGTTTTACAAGTTTTATCTTTTTCATTATCAAGGCAGAGGATGGCAGTGCGTGTTAGCTTGAGCGGCGCTTCACACTTGTTACAGTTAAGTGCTTTGATTTTGGCCTGTTAGAATAAAAAAGTAGTCTGGCAAGCAATACCCATCAACTTAAACGAAGTGAAATGGGTCTAGGATCCCCTTTCTTCACAGATGTTTCTACTAAATTGAAAACCTCCTAGGCCAAGGCCAGGTTTTACACCATATGATCGGTTGCATATATGTTTCTATATATGTATGTCAGCATACCTTGATACCGCTGTCTAGAAATCCAACTAAAATCCACAGAGACAGGATTAATTTTTTGTACAGAATGGAAAAAGCTCATTAGAAAGGACCAAAACTAGGGCTGTGCAATATCAGGAAAGCACAACAGAAAACAATATGCCATATGGTTGAATATTACAATATGACATTTTTGAATTGAATTAAAACATAAAAAGGGCTCTAGAGTAACTTCCACTGGTCACACTGGTGCCATTGACTTTAATTTGACTTAAGGCTCTGATTGGCCTTGTGATTTTTTTTTGATATACAAATCATGAATCATGGAATACTACAATATTAATCCCATTTTAGCAGTGTTTTCAAAATGGTTGTGTGTTGTGTAAATTTTGCTATTGCTATATTGACAAATTTGCAATAAATTAATAACTACAGGAAGTAGTTAAGAGGAAGAAGATGTCGCCATGAAAAAGGAGAAGACAAGAAGGAAATAGATCAGAAAAGAAGGAACGATGTAACTAATGGAAATAATTGTAAAAATGCTTGTCAATCTCCAGTATGAATCATATTTACTATTTCGATAATGCATCAGTGTGAGTTTGACACCACTTCAGAGGATGACTCAAACCGAGACATAAGTGGGAGGCTGTTGTTGTTGCCCTCATTAGGTGATACACCACTCAAAAATATAATTTCACCTACTTTATGTAGGAATCCAATGTAAATCAAACAGGAAGTGGATGTTCTGCAGTCGGTGGAGGCAGAGGTGTAGCTGCAGCCGTCGTCGTGACAACGGGGAGTGCCCACATCTTGTTTGCCGAGCGGCAGAGCCTCGATACGACAGGTGGCCGAGCTAGAATCAACAATAGTGTTTGTCAGCCTGTTACGAATCAGACAGAGAGGCATGAGCGTTTACCGGAGGCTATAGAGGAGGATTAATCACACATAAACACACGAGCAAACAAATTAAAACAATACAGAGACCCTCAGGCTTTCACACGCACAAACTGGATATACTCTCATCTATCATATCTCATATTATCCTCCCTCTTTGTCTAATCCCCCAGTAATATTTCATTATAAGCAAGCAAAATGTATAATTAAAAGCAGTAAGTAATGATAAAAGAAGAATAAAGAATATTGTCGACTAAAGAAAAACTATAGCCACAGAAGAGCCTCCCTGTTGCCTTTCTCTGCACTAAAGGATAATAAAAAAATTATCCTTGAGGTTGTTTCTCCCATTGATTTTTGGTTTACTTTCTGTTCCTCAGTGCAGATGCTGTCATCAGAGTGGGTCTAACCAAACTCATGACAAAAGTGAACAAAGTGCAGTAATATGGACAGTATAGCACAATGATGAAAGTAGAAGAAGAAATATTGTCATTAGGGTCTATATAGTATTTTTTGCTTATGATGCCCCAGGACAAAAGTCAGAGGCAAAAGTTTGAAGCAGCACATGGGTTGGAGATGTTGACTGGTCTCTTTTTGAGTCTCTTGATCTATGTTAACCTGGCCAGCTGTGAAACGGGTCTAAAATACTTCCATTCACAGCCATTTCCATTTGATAGGAATCCACGGATATGTCTTATGTTTTGTTTCTCTGATTCGTCTCTCCAGGTGCGTCCATAGGCATTTCCATTAGTACTTTCTATTCACAGAGACCAAACTAATTTTTTTGTATAGAGTTGTTGCTGTAGCTGGTCAGGCTACAGTTTAGTGTCTCACCACTAAACCCCTAGAGTATCCAACCTCTCAACAGGTTTCTTTGATCTTTCCAGCTGCCTCCATGTCTGGTTTTACTCTTTACTTCCTAATTTGCGCATTCCACCCAAACCCTTTTAATTAACACTGAATTATTCTCAGTTGTCTGTTTTGTATTGTTGCCTAACTCCACGTGCTTACTTTCTCACAGTGCTCTATGTCATCTTGATGCAGTCTCACCTCTATTTTAAAAACCCACACCTAGTGACTCACTTCTCGAGGCCTGGCACATTTAGCTGTCCGCATTCTTGTCAGCGCCTCCTACAAAAGCTCCAGGCTGCCTGTCATGCTCGCAAACTTGGAAAATATTGCTAAAATAAAATACAGGAAGGAGCAAAAAACAAGTGGGATTGAGATTATTATATAAATTACTCAACACACTTCAGAAGTTCAGTGGCTGCCTCTGTGGGCTGACACTGCAGGCTCCTGGGGTTGGTTTTATTGTGGAATGGGAGGCTGTTTTAGGGTCAGCCTGAGAGAGTCGAGTTACCGTGCAGAAGTGGATGTGTTGGAAAGTGCAGCCACTTCATGACAAATTTATATCTCCACTAATATTATAAAAAGTCCTTGTGTCGTTTTTTTCTATCTGTACCCACTTGACACGCCCACACGCAGACTTTGTTTTACCTGCAAACACTTTGGACTCTGTGGTTCAGCAGTGGAAACACCAGTGCGCTGTTATGCATCCGCTCCACCTCAGGTTACATACAGTAGGGTCCACTTTCAGCCAATATGAAGACCAGGCCACTATTATGTAGGTTATGCACTGATGGATGAACACAAACAGGTTTTCAGTTTACAAGGTTCACATGGGTCACTGAAAAAGGATGGCAGTTTTATTTGTATACCACATATATGAAAGACACATGCCCACAGTCACAAGCATACGCATACACAATAAAATACAATACATCACAATGATACAAATCTGAATACAATTAAAACTACAGTATCTAGTATTATATATTTAAATTTTTATTGATTCAGTGTTGATTTAGATTATTCATAACACAATTCCCAGCATTCATCAGCATTCAACACTAGTTACCATCTCCTGCATTTACAAAATAACCAAGAGGGGTTGGAAATGCAGTTGCAAGAAGCTGAAGATGTTGCAAAAAAGTATTAAATTAAAACAGGGTCAATAAATAGTAATAATTCTGAGTATCAGAGCTAGATAAGACAGATATACACGGTCAACTGGTTCGTAAATGTATAAATATCTTGTTTCAGGGCTCTGCAGACTCCTACACCAGCCGGCCGTCAGACTCGGACGTGTCTCTGGAGGAGGACCCTGAAGCCCTGAGGAAGGAGGCTGATAGACAGGCCCTCGCCACGCTTGAGAAAGCAAAGGTCAGGGGTCAACTGTTAGATCTCGTTCTGTTCTGTTTATTCAAGTGTCATTGTATTGTTTCCTCTAATGCTAATGCCGGTCTTTCAACTTACTGCTCCAGACCAAACCGGTGGCTTTCGCAGTGCGAACAAATGTTGGTTACAACCCTGGCCCCAGCGATGAGGTTCCTGTGCAGGGCATGGCCATATCCTTCGAAGCCAAAGACTTCTTGCACATTAAAGAGGTTTGAAACTAAAAAAGACCAAGAATTATTCACTTTACAAACAAAATAAGATCGTCTCTGTACACTGAATCATTTTGTTAATTGAATGGTGCCTGAATGGACTTTTAATTTAATTTTAATTATGTGTTTTCAAGCTTTGGGTAAAGTCATTGAAATATTTAACAGTATGTTTATTGGACTAGATAGTTCACATTATATGAAGAATAAAATGGAAGTGGAGATTCTAAAAGGATGATTTAATATTCATTTAATATGTTTGTATATAATTCACCATAGCTTAACAGGGACAGAAAAGTAAAAAAGCTAAGGGGTGGTTGAAAGGAGCTTGAACCTATGATAAGAGATGTATAGGTCTTATTATCCTGTATGGCACATGTACATATAAATTGTAATGTCCGTTGAGAAAAAACATGTCATGATTGCTCAGTGGTGCCTATTTTTGTTCTTATTGCAGAAGTACAACAACGACTGGTGGATTGGGCGTCTGGTGAAGGAGGGATGTGAGGTGGGCTTCATCCCAAGTCCAGTCAAACTGGAAAACACCCGAATGCTTCAGGAGCAAAGAATGAGACAAAACCGACTCAGCTCTAGGTAAAAGCTTCAGAAATTCAGAAATTGACTTATACAGCAGAAGAAAAAGCATGTTTTGGAAAATAGGTCAAACTTAAGTCACGACTCTCCCACAACAAATGTTAGAGGATAAAACAATGCGACAAGTAACTAACCAATGTAAAAAACTAAATTCAGTGTAATTCAGCTTTTAATTTGATTTTGATTTGATTAATTTTAAGAATGGCAGTGAATGCAACTTTTTTCTCTTTACAGTAAATCTGGAGGAAGTTCGAGTCTGGATGTTGCTACGGGAACACGTCGGCCCACTCCACCTGGCACAGGTAAAGTGTCAGGGGCCGTGCTATTGCCCGGAAGCCTAGAGTGTGTGGATGTGTTTATGGGCAGTTCAGTGAAATTGCGGGAGCAGATGAGACAGCCAGCTGATATAGAGACGGAGGTTTAAATTGGTTAGTTAGTCAGGCGTGACAATGAATCACATCACATCTCAGTGGGACGCTGGTGGGAAGAGAGAGGTCTACGGAGGTCTGTCATTAGCTCACAGGACGGGACCGGAATAGAGCTGAGAATGGGGCACTCTTATTAAAACTTGTTAAGTCCCTGTTTGTGAAAGATTGGATCTCTGGAAACCACTGCTCCATATCTGAGAGAGTAAAGAGAGAGGCGAACACCACCAACAACTAACCGGTCAAACAGCTCTGGTCCCCAAACTACTTTCATACTGTCTTTTCTACAAAGAAAGTTTTTTCATTACCACCTTTCCATCTCAGTCACCAGAACAATGTAGTTACTGTTTCTGCCAACACACTCAGAGTAAGATTACTATTGACTGCTCTTAAATACAATAGAGGTGTGCCCTGATATATGTTGTAGTTGGGTCTATAATCTAATTTAGGTTATGTGACAGAAGCAGGTGGAGGGAGTCCTTAAGATATGACATCGGTACAGGTCAAATACCCTCTGTTCCACTGACTTCCCTATCAAATTAAGACAAAACACCAACATCTCTCAGGGAGAAAGATGTTAACACATTATCCATAGCTGTTTAGTTAGACACACATTGTAAAGTTTAGTTGATTTTGTTGACTTTTCTGTCTTTCTCTGAGCTTAGCTATGTCTCACTCTTTCAGCAGCGGTCTAACGTCTCAGGGGCACAGTCAAAGCTGCCAACAACAATATAAAACCAGTAGCGACAATATCCTGGCATGTAAACATACTTTTATGGGTGCTAAAATTGTTAGCATTCAGTTTGTATCAGAGTGCACAGGTTTGCAGAAAAGTAACAACAACCATGTGACTCCGGTGACTGAGTCTACACTTTTCTCTCTCCTTTATTTTTTGTTTCTTTTGCTTGTGTCTTCTTCACTGTTTCGATTTGTTTTTTACATTTTTTTTCAGTGTCGGTTTCTGTTTTATATCATATGTATTACACTTCCTCTCAGCCTCATGTCGTTTTATGGCTGCATCTCATGTTCTTTTCATTTCGTATGCATCTTTTTCCTGGTTTCTCTTCTTGCCTCTTCTCCACATTGACCCATCAGCTCACGCCGACTCAGGCTTTGACATTGACGCCCTCGACCTGGATGCCGAGGAGCCCCCTGAGTTGCAGGGTGACCCTCGTTCCCTCAAAAATCAGTCGGGCAGCGTAACGTCCCCTCAGGCCAACATCCCCCGACTGCCCTTTTTTAAGAAGGTAACATAGGGCCCGGGACAATGCTTACATTGGTCTCTCCTGCATCCATGCCACAAACTTATGGTCAGGTCTAACAGTCAGCACAATGTGTCAAACTCGAAGTCCCAGGGCCAATTTCAGTTCTTCGCAAGTTTTATTTGGCCTTTGTAGCTAATTTATGTGAAAGTAATGTTTAAAAAAAAGTCTAATTATTAAAAAGAATTTATTGTCAAATCAAGTCTATAAGCACGATAGTAGACTACTTAAAGTCCTATAGCCTCTGGTGAAAATGAGTTTGACACCCCTGCTCTAATCTATTTGTAACTAACTGGCCACAACTGGTCTGTCTCTGCTCCAGATCTAACCCCAGCGATGGTCACACTGAGATATGTTTGAATGTGTTTGTGCTTGTCGGCCCGGGAGAGGCGTTGAACTAACTCACTCTGAAATGGCTGCTGCCTCTGTTCCTATCAGTCTGGATCTATTTTAAAATGAAGCCCCAGTAAGCGGAGGCTGTCTGTTTGAATCAATACGCAGCTCCTCTCCCAATCCGCTCCTCTAATCCTAAAACTGTCAGTAACTAAAATGTCCTCTTGTGTTTTGTGCTTCTTTTTTGTCTGTTCTGGCTTTTGCGTGGAATGAAAATGTAGGTGGCCCAGCTAAACAGAAACAGAAGTCGGTGAGTGTGCTTTGTTTTCTAACAACACTAACATTTTATCTTCTTCTTCACATCCTCTTTCCTTCTCAAAAACAATTTTTGTCTCTGCACACTTTTATTGAGCCAGATCCTCACTGGACTATTTGTAAATCATCGAGACGCCCCTGTCATTTGGCTGGAGTCAGTGGCGTCATTGTGCAGATGCAGGTGCCGATATGTGACAGACCGTGTTAGTCGGCGCGTAGCAGTAACACGTCCTGACGGGCTTTCATTTGCATTTGTGACAGATGCTTTGATTTGTGACAGAAGCTCACAAATCACAAATCATGCTGTCATCATAATTTGAAGCACGCACGCAAGGCCATAATCGTAATGTAATCTGAGAGGAAACAACTCATCAATATTCATCTTTTAAATTGTCTCCCACTATATACTGTATCAATATAGATTAATAGAAGCACTACTCAACTATCTTTATTGTCCCACTAGGGAAAATCTGTTTTGCATGAAGCAATATACACAGTATATCACCAATGTGAAATATAAACCTAGTATCTCCCCTTTTTTAAACAAATTATTTACATATGGTCACACCCTCATGACTCCATCAACACAAATGTAGTTTTTTCTTTCAACTTTACACAATAAAGTCAGTAATAATGGCAATATAGTAATAGGTTTTAAGGTCATGTCACATAAAGTATCAAGGTTTTCCTCTGGCAACAAATCACATCAGAGGACCAGGCAGCAAAAGCTTTTGTTTCATTGTATTCAAAAGGTCTACCCTGATAGTACACACCTATGGCCCAATAAACCTTGAGGTGAATATATTTAAAAACCAGCTGCCTTCCTCATTTATTTATCTGTTAGGGATGTGTGTAGCTTTTGGCCATTAACAACTCATAGAAAAAGAAAAACTAAATGAAAAGTGGCTGGATTTCAACAGTGTAGGACATGGGGCTAACTTTGTTTACCAGTTTTCTCGGAAATCCTGCTTATTCTACTTTTAAAATACCAGTTTGGGAGAGTAAAAGTTTGCATCCATCAGCAGTGATAAACAACAGCAGAAACAGTGTAAGAAATAGCAGCTACTGAAATACAATGAGCAATTTACAGTAGTGCTGCAGTGGATTACTCATGTCTATCTTTATGTTACAAACTTCTTTTTTATCAGTATATCGGACTACTATGTGATGCGCTTGTGCCGATTACTCACCGTTATGTGCTAATGTTATTCAAATCCATGTCCATGCTCAGAGACAAGAGCCATTTAGAAACTTTTGCAATATGTATTTTTAGTCTCTGTGAATACAAATGAGGTGAAATGAGCTGGTTTATGTAATGTAATGTAGTAAAGCAGGCCACTCCAACGCTATCTCCCGCTTTAAGAGCTGCGCAGAGGAACAGAGGAGGCGGCGTGCAGGGATTACAGATCTACAATACAAGAGGGAAAAAACATTTTTTTTCCAGTTGTCAAAGTGGAGGAGTGTTTCTCAATGGTGTTTAAAGGCGACAGATGCTCATATAGAGTCCTCGCACATACATACATTTTCTTTCATGATTCAAAATGTATGAATATGTCCCCATGCTGCAATTGGATCATGGATTGTGTAGGTGTCCTGTATAAGTCACAGTATCAGCTATTGGATTGGATTTATATTTTAAAGGCCCAAGGGAATAAAAGTTGTGGGGGGTTTTTCAGTATAATAAATGTCTACCATTTCCCTTATATAGATGTAATGAATTTCATATAAAACAAAAAATGGGATGAAATGCTGAATCAGAAATTATACTTTGTCTATCCAGATTTAGCTTTTTTTATGCACCTTAACTATCTTATTGGTCACACTCTTTATCTGTCAGTGGGTTTTACAATTTCTGAACCAATAAAAGATACTTAAAAGAGCTTATAAACACAATTCTTGAAAATCCTCCCCAACAGCAAAAGAGGATAAAATCATAGGTTCATATTGAGGTTGTATAAAGACATTGTAGTCTAAAAAAAAATTGTTATTGTTATTTTTATCAGCATTTTGATTTTGGATTACATTCACAAAGACACTTCAGACTTTTTTTAATTAGCTACACTTATACTTTTGCCATGTTTCAATAAAATACAGAGATGCTAAAAGTTAGCCACACAAACGCTAATTGACGGAACTGAGACCATACTTGTGTTGTCATGGAAACATAATTTAAGTGGCCCAACTGCTATTATGGACAAAAACATACCTTGTAATCAGTGTTTTTGACGTTATAACACTTATTTAGTTTGACTCAGTAGCACAAGAGTTGAATAAAGAAGAAAAAAGCTGGATTTTGTGCACTGGTTTCCATGACAACAAACATCAGCATTCCAAGCTTCTAAGCAAGAGGTTATATCTCTATAATTATTTATCATTTGGCTTCAAGTGGTTCCAATTTACACATAATGGGGAAAGATATAGATTATAATCAGTGTTATGTTGTTGTTATAACTCACAGAATTACAGTCTGGTTTAACATTTTAGAGTGTTATGCAATACTTAATGAAGTAGGCCTATTTCAATCTATTGGGCTGTTTACAACATAGACTGGTATAAAAATAAGTGTAAACTACTTTTGGACTTCAGCAACACTCATTTTCCTTGTCAGGGGTCAAGAGTTCAAGAGTCAAGTTTTTTTTATGAATCTAACATATCAAACATCAGAAAGCTGTGAAAATAATGAAAACAAATGAACAAATGAGGCACATAGAGCTAGTATGCTGGCTGTATAATGCCATAGCAAAAGCAAACTGCTGCTACAACCCAACTTAATGAAAAAATTAAGAAAAGATAATGAACAATTTGCTATCTGTATTGCGCATTCTTGTCTGTATTAGTTGTAAATAGCTCGTGTGAAACCACAGAGCACATGTTACCCTAAGAAATAGCACTGTTTATAATTCACAGATGTCACTTGACAATTTCCCATTGGCACTGAGGCATGACCAAAGTGTGAAACGTGTTACAGCCGCAGTCACAAGAGCTTTCCTGACGCTGAGCTTCTATTTTAATTACCTCCGCCTTAATCATGTAAGGCCCCAGACTCAAAGAAACGGGGAAGAGTGCATAGAGAAGAATGGATCGTAGCTTCTCAACATTTATAAGCTGTCAATAAAACAAATGGAGTCCAGAGTCTGAAAGCCTGTCATCTATCAATCTGAGTGCTCTAACAAAGAGTGATGGAGACAGAGGGGAGAGAGGGCGCTATGTGTTGAGTTCAGTTTGATTTATGTTCAATCTAAATCCAACTGCATATATCTATAAGCTGGAGCCAACAACGTGACTTGATTTTTATTTTTTGTCTCAGATGGAGCACGTGCCGCCATACGATGTGGTTCCCTCTATGCGACCTATCATTTTAGTGGGCCCTTCACTGAAAGGCTATGAGGTAAGCATCTTTCAAATATTTCATATTATTAACTTAAAAGCTTCTTAAACTAAAGATTTTATAGTTTTATTACATTGGCAACACTTTATTCCTCTGTTTCAGCATGTAGAGGATGGCCCTCATTGTTTGATAGCACATCAGTCTTGCTACACCTGTCACTACATTACCCAACTAAGTAAAAAAATAACCCTTACTGACTGTTTTTGAGGTGTCCCCTATTCATTTTTTATGTCTGCTCCCTCTGGCCCTAGAAAATGCATTTGGTCTATGATTTGATAAAACATCTGCAATCTCAGAAAAAAAGGGCCAACTTCCTGTTCATCTGTATTTATTAGGGATGACCATGTTTTTCTGGAGTATAAGTATGTGATCTGGGAGTACAACTGAGCACTCACAGATAACAACTACTTATATCAGAGAGATAACAGAGTCATGCTCACTTTTTTGAATGCTAAATCCCATGTTGTTTTGTAGGATGCAGCTTTTAGGCCTTTTATTAACAGTTGTATGGCATTAATGGGGATATGAGTGAGTGACATAAGTACTGACCACTGCTAGCCATACAAGTATCTGGACAAAGCTAGTTCTGGGCATTCCCTCATATTTATAAGTGGATACCGCTTCTATTTATTCTTTGTTCATGATCAGTGTTGAAGATCTTTATAGAAGTTTTTATTTTGTCTGCTGAGTGCTTAGTTAGAGAAAGTTTTTTTGACTGTCTTTCTCTTGTCTTAACACACTCTTAAACACACCTTCTATGTCTATTTTTGCATTGTAGGTGACAGACATGATGCAAAAAGCACTCTTTGACTTCCTGAAACACAAATTCGAGGGCAGGTAAGATTAAAAGCATCTGATGATTGCATACAGACAATTTTGGCTCGTTTTGGCTTTCCTTTGATAACACACTAATGACGGATGCTACAGGATATCCATCACACGGGTGACAGCAGACATCTCTTTGGCCAAACGATCAGTCCTCAACAACCCGAGTAAACACACCATCATCGAGCGCTCCAGCACTCGCTCCAGCCTGGGTAAGACACAGCAGCCTCATGCTTTAGATGGATAGGATAACTTTGAAGATGATGTCTCAAATATTACAATAAAAACAAAAGTAAGGGTTAAAAAACATTGCTAAACACTGTGTATCATTGTTGAGCTTCCGTTTGACTTCTCTGACTATTTGTGTTTCATATCATGTTTTTTAAATGAGGATTTTTTTTTTTTAGCTGTAAACAAATCAGTTTTGTGCCTAAAATGTGTTGCATGTGCAATGTGTGGCATATAACATATTATACATAGCTTAAGTCTCAAGGTTTTGAAGATTGTCCAACACTACACTACTACAGTTTATTTGAACACATTATTATTGTCCTGGAAAAAGTTGCATTGATCAATTGTGGTCCATGATTCATTTGATACCAAAACAGTCAGTCACATGACATTTTCCTGTGTTCTGATCAGCCACAAGCGCCCCATGTTATCACAAATATCACACCAGAAAATGCCAGAGGGGAAGTTGCTATATTGTAACTGAAGAGAGGAGGCGGTGTTACTCTGTCTATTAATATACAGGGATGTACATGTTAATGACAGAAACCTGCTGTTTGAATTTTTTTGCAGGGTGCTGAGATCGGAATAATAATCTGAAATAATTGCATTTGTAATTGAATGCCCCCAAATGACTAATGTGATTTTGACATGCAATATTAGGTTAAAACATTGTGTACATAATGGCTGTTGTCATTCTATGCTAAGACTTGACTAAAGATGTCTAAACTGTAGGTGTAAAGGTGGACAGGTTTCCCTTTTTATTCCTTTGCATTCTTCCTGAGTCTGATTGGCCTTTCTTCATCCTGTCTTTTTCCCCGTTTCCTCCCACCACCATTACTACCTCCATCCTTCTTCTTTTGATCCAGACGTACTGGGTATGTATGCTCCTCTTCCAACGACAGCAACAATGAAGTCTCTTTCTCTGTCTTCACCCTTTTTTCTTCTCACAATACTCATCATCTGCTCATACTGCATTTGTCTGCCTGTCTGCTTGCCTGTCAGTTTCTCTGTTCCTCATACTCGTGTGTGACAGCCTGTAGTCTCGAACAAAAAGCCAAGAGTTACAGAAGCAGTGGGAGCAGATCTGAGGGAGGGCAGCAGGGCAGTGGGTAGCTGCTGAATGACTGTGAGCCGTGGCGTGCAGCTTGTGCCCTTATATTACGACCCTCAGTGCTGTTCCTCACTTTTACCATATGTGCATAAGACCTCTCCATCATAAGCTGGTAGAACTCCTGTAGAAAAAACGATTTCAGCCTTTTGTAAATGAAAACCTCAGTGGCTATTCCTTTATATGAGTTAAAGCTCCTGTCTGTTATCACAGTGCAGAGGCTGCTCCTCGCCTGCAGGTTTAATTCTCTATATTTCAGCCCTCCCGAAGCGGCTAAACTATGTGCAGGCCCTCTCTTTCTGCAGATTGCTTTGCCCCTGTTATCTCTCACCAATGACAGCATACACACCTCAGAGAAGGAGAGTTTTTGACCAGACAGCTGAGGGAACATTGTGCCTTTTATTTTAATCCTCACACGTCAACAGACTCATAAAGAAGCAGAACTGTGCTTCACATACTAAATAAAAAGCTCTCATAGGCTGTTACTGAGGGACAATGAAAACAATACCATCTTGAGTAATTACTGCTTTGGCTATTAACCAAAACTAATCTTCCACTCCATTGGTTTGATGAGAAGGTTTGCCGTCTTGTTTTGTTTACATGGTGAGAAATTGTGCACTTATTATTAGTTATTCCAAGTGCTAAATGCATCTCATTTGTAAGTGCCACCTTCTGCCACAGTTCGAATTAAAAAAGTAACACTGACAGATGTTGAACACATATGTGGGGAGGTGGCACCTGAATGAGGATGCCGCACTGCTCCATTTAGCTGTGCTTAAATGGAACCTAAAGAGATTGATGTGCATGAGAAGTACTAACGTGCATACTTCTTCTAAAATAGACAAGTGTGTCTTAGTCTTCCTTGTATTTACGTGTCTTCTCTGTGTCCTGGGACTTTAGCGGAGGTGCAGAGTGAGATTGAACGTATCTTTGAGTTGGCCCGAACTCTCCAGCTGGTCGCTCTCGATGCAGACACCATCAACCACCCCTCCCAGTTGGCCAAGACCTCCCTGGCTCCCATCATTGTTTATATCAAAATAGCCTCTCCTAAGGTATGGCAACACTTCATATTGTACACTTCTGACAGCACGTATGAATCCAAGAATGTGCTTGAGTGCATTTATTATTTTACCAAACACTTGTTGTCCCCTCTTAGGTCCTTCAGAGGCTTATCAAATCCAGAGGAAAGTCCCAGGCTAAACATCTAAATGTTCAGATGGTGGCGGCAGACAAACTGGCGCAGTGCCCACCTGTGAGTTTCACTAAAGAGCCTTTTTACATAATACACCTGAGAATAAGTTCTTTTTCAATCAAAGTGCCATGGAGTCTAGTTGCTGACATTTTCTGTCTGGTTCATGTCTTCAAATGTTCAATGGGGCCAAACATTTTATTGTAAGCTGTCATCACTCCCATGATATGATTTTTTTTACTTCCTGGAAACTTTATGCAGCAATAGAAAAAGCTTTTTTTACCCAAATAAAAGGCATCACAACGTCATCAAAATCCTGAAAGTTGTGTGGTTTACAATGTAAACTAGGTTTCCCCCAACAAGAATTATTTTGAACTTAGAAGAGATATTATTCACTGATAAGAGCTGTTGGTGCTGATAATGAGGAGGAATGCTCCATGGCACAGGTGGTGATGGGGTGGAGGAGAGTTGCGGCATGAGCAGAACAGCTGAGAGGCAGAGCACTTTCAAATAGGGACAGCTTAATGATTGCATGAGACAGGCAGGTGAGGAAGCAGCATGGTGAGATAAGGGGAGGTGTCTCGTGGGCTGAATTTTCAAATTCAGCTTTATGTATCCAGAAAGAATGTGCTTCTCCTTCAGCAGTGTTGAGTTTGTCCGCTCTGGGCATTTGTAGTAACAGGAACTGTATCTAATGAAATTAATGATTCCTTTCACTGGCTTTTATGGAGGTTCTAAATTAAAAAAAGACAAATGCAAAAAGTTAATTTGGGGCTATATATTATTGAAAAAATAATCTTGACTGATGTGGTCCATTTTGTTAAACTATACTATAAAAATGTAAACAGTGTACTAGAGGGATAACAAGATCTCACAATACCTAAAGATTTCCCATCCAGGTCAAAAGCTGTCTGGCGATATCAGCATGACGGAGTGTGAAGGTGAAATAAGTATTCAAGGTGTCCCCGCCATTTTTAAGTCATCTTTGTGGTAATAATTTAAACATTGTGGTCTCGCTCTTGGGAACCCTATCTCATGTCTCGTCTCGTGGGATTTGTGTCTCGTCACATGTCACAGTAAATCCAATTTTACTAATTAAAGTGAACGTAGTTTTAAAGGCATTGTTAAAAATCAAACAGTATGAACAAGATTTGGATACTTCTTTCATAACATACTGTTATCTACGTGGTCGACTAGACACTTTCCTACTGATGGCTCACCGGAGAAACTCTACTTTGCCTCCCATTAAGAAAACATGTATCTATGTATTTGCATAATGGATGCAGGTCTGCGTATAGTCTTGAATCTGAAACTTAAAGCTGGGATTTATTCTATGCAGGAGTTGTTCGACATCATCCTGGACGAGAACCAGCTGGAGGACGCCTGTGAGCACCTGGCCGATTACCTCGAGGCTTATTGGAAGGCGACCCATCCTCCGAGCAGCAACCCTCCCAACCCTCTGTTGAACCGCACCATGGCCACAGCCGCTCTGGCCGCGTCCCCCGAGCCCGTCTCCAACCTGCAGGTACAAGTGCTCACCTCGCTGCGCAGGAATATGGATCTGTGGCCTGAACTGGACGGGCACGACCGCAAAGAGGAGGAACACACTCTCTGAAGCACAACGCAGGGAGAAGAGGGAACTTTACCGGCAACTTGATCTCATCCCAAACCCAAGAAAAATGCACCACCCATGTCCCTTTTACCACAAACGAGTGCAATAAAAATTCTTTTCTCAGTCACATTTACTGTATATATAATAATAATAATAATAAATACAAATCAGAACGTAATGTCTTTGCAGAAAAAGACCCCATTTATCTGTATTTATCTCTTTATAGGTGAATTAAAAAGTAAATTATATGGACTGTTATTTAAAACTTGTCACTGTGTCAGCCTGTCCTCCCCTGAACAATTTAAATCCACACAGGGCGAAAAGAATAACCCGAAAAGACACCTCTGCCTAAGCCCATACCTTTCATTTCGTTCTAATTAAGTGTAAAATGATATCTGCTGCCCCCTCCCTGCCCTCTGTACTCCGCCGCTTCGTCTCTCCAGCACTTTTGTTTTCTGGGAGGCACAATCCAGTTCGCTGTCCTCCTCCGTGTTGCCATGGTACCGCCCCTAAAAACAGCAAGTCATGGACGGCTCTTTACAAAGAAATGCTTAGTTTGGTGAATGCTGGTACTAACACACTTTAATTTGTTTACAAAATGACAGATAACATGCAGCTAATGGGGCTTTTACACCAAAGCCAATCCTTGTGCGTGGCCTAATGTGATAAAAGCTACTCCCAACAAAAGCTCTTATGGTGCTTCTGAAAATGATGACCTAAATTTAGTTGTAGTTTTTTTTAGTGGCTTCAAATATATTTCCAATGATAAAAACAAATCAAAAGCCTATACATATGTATTGATTTGTTGCTGCTATGATCCTACGATTTACTATTTTGGCCATTTGGACAGTCAGCCTGCAGGTGGCACTGTTGTACAGATATCTTATTGTGTGTCTTGGGTGTGCATTTGTTGTATTTAGATGTCCCGAACTCCTCACTACTTCTTACTAATTACTGTATGTGTGTGTAATCTAAGCTTGTCATTTGTAGTCATGTACATAAATGTCTTCTTCTGAGACAAAGTTATAGCCAAAGGCTATAATACACTCTCATAGTCTCACTTATTCAAACTATATAACATATAACTATATAACTAAATAACAAATGCAATCAACAATCCCATTCACAAACAAAAATATTAATTATGTTTAAATACATAATATAAATTTACTATATGAGTAAATAAATACATACATACTTGAATTAAAATAATACATTATGTGTTGAGTACTTGTAATATTGTTGTTAACTAATGAGTAACTAAGTATCTCTTTCAATTAGTCAGATATACTGACACCCTAAAGTGTGAGTGCTCATCTTATTAAACCACAGTCCACGCAGTCTTTTTCAACATATTGCACATTGTGACAATGTGATGGAAAAACATTTTTAAATGTTGTGCAGCCCTAATATAAATAAGTGTTAATAACTCCTTTGCATGATAGAAAACTGAAGCCTTGTTTTGGATGTTTGAGTCTAACCCTGCTGACTAACTCACGGTGTGCGTTTGCTCTGATTTGTGTCTCTGCATGGTTGCTGTGTGGCATGGCTCTGATTCGTCCAGGGGCCGTACCTGGTTCACGGGGAGCAGAAGCATGAGGGGCCCCTGACAGAGTGTGGAGGGAGCGACTACCAGAGCGAAAAGCCTCACCCTCCTCAGCAGACCTACCTACGGGCCTCTCGCGGCCAGCTCCGAGGAGGCAGCAGCCGTGGCCTGTCCCGACAGGACACCTTCGACTCTGAGACCCAGGGCAGCCGGGACTCGGCCTACACTGAAGCTGGGGACTCCTGCATGGACATTGAGACCGACCCGTATGAGGAACCGGAGCCTTACCGAGGGGGAGGGGGGAGCCGCTTACACCTAGCCCAGCATCACGGCCGACAAGCCTCATGGGAAGACGAAGGTGCCGAGCCGGACCAGGA
This sequence comes from Rhyacichthys aspro, assembly GCA_036850595.1. Classification (NCBI taxonomy): domain Eukaryota; kingdom Metazoa; phylum Chordata; class Actinopteri; order Gobiiformes; family Rhyacichthyidae; genus Rhyacichthys; species Rhyacichthys aspro. The sequence continues at coordinate 11,975,285 of CM072155.1, forward strand.
AAACCTGAACCACCCCCCTCCGATGCCCACCCAGATGCAGCCACATGGACGTCCCAAACTAAGAGAGCGTTATTGCCAGGAACCTGTGGATACAGGGGCCAACAAGAGCCGCAACAAGAACCAAGACGAATGGGGGAGGGACGTCTACATCCGCTGAACACAAGGAAAGCTACTGGACAGACTGAGGAGGACGAGGGGAGGGAATTTTGGAGATTTCAGAAACTGTGTGTGGGTTTGGGGGCCACGCCTGTCAGGCTAACAAACAAATCTGTTTACATCCCAGTACAATGTAAAGGAACACATCAACTGCCAGATACCATCCACTTCTTCTTGCAATTTATTTATGTTTAGATAAAATACTACTAGTCTGTTTTGTTTCCAATGTTAATACTGCATGAATATCATGGATTTCTCTATGACAGCACGAGGACAGTAAATGTTACGATTGTGAACTTTATGATGTGATTCGTACAACTCAGTCTCTCCTTCAGTCGTAGAGCTGTAGTTTGTCACGTCTGTCCTCTGCCGTCTTAAACAGGGTCTAATAGCATCCCCATGTACAGTGTCAGGGTTACGTTCACTCAGTGCTTTTAGATTTGAGGGTTTCTGCCAGTGCTTGTAGAGATCTTGTTGACGTTACGCGTCTCTCAACTCCACTTTCTTATCACCCAGACCTTAAAAAAGCAGGTGGAGTGTTGCCATATTTTCACACAAGAGCTACAAGTGTCACAAATAAAGAACACACTCCAAAGATGTTTACTTCTTCCCTGACAGCCGCTGTACCGACTAGTCCTCCCATTTATGTTCTTATCTTTGTAGAGAGAGCCTGAAGTATTTGCTCATTTTATTTATTTTTCAACCTGGTGCAGGTTTTGAGCAGCACTGCAGTCGTGTGAATGAAGTGTCCTGCCCTTGTCAATCACATCCCCACAGCTAAAATACACTTATTTTAAGGAAAATCACAAGTGCCGGAATGTCTCGCCAAGCCATGTCCACCATTGTCACGGTGGGATGTCTTAAAACTTACCTTCGTTTTCATACCATTTCTGTGTGCGTCTCTGTTGTGTCTCGTGGCTACTCTGCACCGTAGCCCCTGCTGTCGCTAAAGCATCTTGTTTTCGTTGCACCAGCTTCGTCGTCAGGGCTTATAGTTATCTGAAGAATCCTGTGCGTGTGGTTATCGCTCCAACTTACTCTCAAACAGCTTAGCTCGTCTGATATTGAAACCACTCTCTTCTTATTCTTGATTTCTGACTGAATTAGTGTTGTTTTTCTGTGGACATTTGCTTTTTTAAGCTTCAGTTTTTGTGAGTTAGTGAGGAGTATGAAAAGGGGTTTGAGGCTAGGATCAACTTTGGTCTTTGCTCAGAAATCTATAATGGAGAAATCCAAGAATGTTTTTGGTGGGTCTCTGTGGCCCGCTCTGTCTTCAGTTGAATGAATAAATATAAAATAATGATCAGTAAATAATGTTATTGTTGCGTTATCGCAATTGTTAAAAATATGAAATAACATGTATCATTGGTGCCTGATTGTAGCTACATTTTGCTTTTTCTGCCTTTCATTTTTAATCTGTGGATAAATTCGTATTTTAATTAAAAAGTTAATCAAAAATCATTTGTGTTATTGTAATCTTTATTAAGTTAAACAGATATGCAAATTCTGTTTTTTAAATCTACAAACTACAGCTATGAGTGCTGAATATTTTTGGATCATGCACACATTTTAAACCCATGTTGATTTAAAAAAAAAAATGTTTTATTAGTGATCGGTTTTCAAAGATGATGAATGGTTAATGGTTTTGTCAAGAGCAGATGATGCATTAACTGATGAACTGTGAACAGCTGCAGATTTATTTCCAAGAATACAGTACGGTTTAGACTTAATCCTTCCTGAAGAGCCGGTTCAGTCAAGTCTCTGACCGAAAGAATACTCTCTGTAACCAGACTGTTCACTTCCAAAGAAAGACAAACTCTTATCTTGATATAGCTGACTTTCATGTTTCTAGTTGCATTCAGAAAACCCTATAGTGAGATACAGGTATTGTATTTGTGAATATAAGCTATACACTATAACCGGATGTTGTTTTGTCACACTCAGTGCTGTTTTTGGGGTTTTTTTGATTGATCACCTGAAACTCGCTGACTTTGCAATGGAGGAAATGTCATAAACAGCATCTGAACCAGACGTGACTCATGAGTCAGACTGAAACCATTTTAAGAAACGGCTTACCACTACTTTAAGTCTGCAAAAACTTTCATATAACTGATGGCACCACATATACTAGCCAACTAAATGAACTGACATGCAATTACAATGTTGTATCAATATATTATACTTTTGAGTTGTTATCAGAAAGAGTATAAAACATTTTTAATAGGTGATATCATTTTTCTTTACAGTAATCTTAACTTAATCATATGCCAGCTCTTTTTATAGGCTCTACATTACACAAAATATCAACCAACATCTTAAACTCATTGTCTCTTATTTAAAACACTAAGAGGCACACAATTACAACAGGCTGTTGTTTATATCTGTTTTTCATGGAGGGGTAATTACATGGGAAATCCTGAAGAAGCCCTGGGGATTCTGGGGGATTCCTGTGACAGCAGGGTTTTGCTTTCATTTGTTTTGTTCTTAATGATCTTCCTCTAATCCAAACAACTGGGCGGAAAACAGCGTGTACTTATTCTCTTTCCATAAAAGGGCAGAACGTGTGTGCGCTTCCTGTTGCGTCACAGGCGTGCGCCTGTCGTCGACGTGACATAACGAAACGTGCGTGTGGAGTGATGCGTTCAGGGGATCCAACACACTCTAAACCTTTCTACACTTACAGAAAAAAGCGGGAGTTCACAGATTTAGTTTTAACAGAAACTAATTGATTAGCACTTTGTCTTTAGTCAACTACAGTTCCTTTATGCATGTTTCTATTGTGTTGCATTAAATGAGACATTGTATTAACTTTGTTGTGATGTAACAAATAGCCTGCAAGCTATCAAAATACAGCTCAGCATTTACCCAGAAAGTACAATAAGTGATAAGTACAGTGTTTGCAAGGAGTGGTCAGTGACAATAGAGATTATTTGTACAATTCAAATATATAAATATACAAAATATAAATAAATTAGAGTGCGATATTTAAATACATAAGTAACATCAACTTAAGGAATAAACAAGGAGAATGGGGATTTAAATAAATAAATGGTAATAAAATATAGGTATTTTGCATTAAATATTGTTAAGTAAATATAAGTACATTAGGTACCTTCAAGTGCTAAGTCCCACAGCAGATTTGTTTCATGTTACGTCATTAATTTGATAAATGTCTTTTTAAGTCTTAATAGATGCATAATAATATAATTTCTTATGTGGCCCAGTCTTAATGTGTTATTACCTGCGTCGAACCTGTTTTTTGGTCTTTAATTGTCACATTTCCCACGACACCCAAACACATCGTTACTATACCTTTGTCCGTGACTCATTTGGCCGCGAGAGTTTCCAAGAAAGAAGTGCGTCCCTCCCACAGACAGCGCTCTCAGCTGAGAGGAACAAAGTGATTCTGCATCGAGGAACAACAAACCAGAGCCACTCAGTAGAGACTTCGGACCAGAGGCTTTGTTATAAGGATTCTTCTACTCACTTTTATTCACTCTCACTTGTTGGACATGGGTTTCCTGCTGACAAAGATGATGGCTGTGTTTGGAGACCAAGGTGAGAGTGAAGTTCTTCATGTTGTTTTTCTTTTAGAGTCTCTGTCAGTCCTTTAGTAACTACATCATAACATAAAAATGTAGCAGAAAACTATTTTGTAAAGTTAATGTTGTCACGTGGTGTCAAATTTAAACTGCTAGCCATGAAATGAATGTTGGTTTAACCTTAACAGCAAGAACAGACATGAGATAGAAGACATAAGCCTTTTTATTATACTGAAGTATGTATTATTGTTAGGCCTGCATTTATTTTATTTTGTGACATGAAAATATAATATTTTTCATTTTAGTTCAAATCTATCCTCCTGCTAATATCGTTTTTATCTTACTTTAATATAGGCCTATTACTTACAAATGAATGAGTGAGATTTTAGAGCAGGGGTGCCCAAAGTGGGGCCCAGGGGCTCATAATTGTCCCACCAAGGGTTTGCTTTGGCCCCCCAGGGGTCATCAGGTTTTGTGACTGAAATTGCGTATTGCTTTAGTCTGGAATGATGGTCGTGCATACTTTGTAAAGGTATATTGTAAAGGTACATTGGTAAGGTAAAACATTGTCTGGGTCAAACAGCGTAAGTTTGGATCAAATAGATTAAGTTTATGAGCTACCAATTAGGTGCTACCTCGTCAGAAAAAATAGAGCAGTATTGGCAGTGGCACACAGACAAAAGGCATTTCAAACAAACCTGGGAGGAAGAGTATTTCTTTTAGTTACATGTAAAAGATTTTAGTCTGAAGTTTAGTCTGTGGCACACTAATACATTTTGTCTAATACTTATCGTGCTCACAACAAGAAATTGAACTGATGCAGAACTAATTCAAGACTTAAAGCTCACCAGTAATTCTTCATTTGCATTTGTTATGCCCAAAAGACAAGGAGGGTAGCATTTATATGTTCAAATACACAATGGCATTATTATTATGGGTATTTCTAATGTGTGTGACTTTAGCTAGCTTTGTATTATGTGAAGGATCAGGGGGCAAACGTTTGGTACTGTTAAGCCCTAATTTTGCATTGGGATTCATCACTTTACATAGCTATGGTATTGGTTTCGGTTTAATGTGAATAAGGACTGGATGTTAGGTTACACAGTATTTATACATGTGGTCCAGTGTAGTTTTTACCTGTCATGACCTATTGAACCTCACTGAACTATTATGTACTTGTATTACATGTTGAGACTATTGATAACACTGTGGGTGTTGCATCAGAGTCACCTGTCTGTATCTTATCTGTGTCCAATGCATTCGCAGCACTGCAATAGCTGCTCACATGCTAAATTCATATTACTATTTAAGTTAGTCTGTAACCATTGAAGTGAATGAGCTTAAGTTGAATCACATTTCCTTGTTCCTTCCAAACTTACAGAGCACAAAGTCATAATTGTGGGTTTGGACAATGCGGGAAAGACAACAATCCTCTACCAATTGTAAGTCTGCCTTTTATGTGTTCTGTTGAACCTCCTTAAAGCTTCTGCAGTAACAGGGCAAGAAAATATTACCCCTGCCCTGGTAAGAAAAATAATCCCCGTGTTACTTTTGTACAGCCTGACAAAAGAAGCCGTCCACACGTCACCAACCATCGGCAGTAACGTGGAGGAGATCACTGTACGAAACACCCACTTTTTAGTTTGGGACATCGGAGGCCAGGAAAGTCTTCGAGCCAGCTGGTACTCCTACTACTGCCACACAGAGGTACAAACACACATCTTCTCCCATTGAAGCACTAACATAATACAGCAGATGTTCATTTAAATAGGGCTTACAAAAATAAGTCGAAAAGGAAATAAGAAACACACATTAAACAATTAAAAGTGCTGGATGCAGATAATACCTTACATTATGTGCATCTATTAAAACCATATTTGAACAAAGAGTATTGCATTTATGTTTCTAAACTATACTATCTGATTACACATGTTTATTTGACATAGCCTAGTCATTATAAAAATATATCTATATGCTTCTTGTAGCCCATATTCTTGTTCCAGTGCTTTAAATGTCCAAACAAAGCACTTCAATTGAATTTAATTTAAAAAACGGATGCTTTAAATGTGCAGCGTCTTTTTCTAGGCCACTGCAGACTAACCTATATTACATTGTTTTTATCTCAGTCTGCACCCTCTGATACTTAGGACTGTTACATAAGAATTCAGGTAATAAATAGGTCTATAATTGCACTTCATGAACATTTTGTGCGTCCTTTACAAAAGGCATTGATAACACAGCTCAGATAATAGGAGATGTCTGATAATTGTGGAGAACTGTGTTGTTGTATAAGGGCCTTTATGTATATGACATATGTTTTTGTGTGATCGCCTTTGTAGATTGTGATTTTGGTGGTGGACAGCACGGATCGGGAACGGCTCACTGTTACAAAGGATGAACTGCACCGAATGCTTGCACATGAGGTATGAACCAAATGTAGTGTTGTTGTCCAGACCACACTGACCGAGACCGAGACCAGAGAGAACTGAGACCAAGTCAAGACCAAGTCCCATGTATGATGCACTGTAATAGATATCAAGGGAAAAAAAGTAACAAAGAGGATAAAAGTTATAAACATATAAACCAAAGTTATAATAAATGTTAAAAGTACAAGTCCAGATTTCACTAGATCTAATAGAGGGGTTAGTGTTTGGTAAAGGAGTCAGAATATGATTTTTAATTGAATATACAATAATAGAGGTATTGATTCAATGCCAAGAAAAGTAAAACCATTTGTAGTCTTCTTAGGTCTTGATGTCTGAGGCCATGCTAAAATCACTCTGATACCAAGATGAGGTTGAGACCAAGACCTGTTCAAATAGTCCTAAGACTGATCTCCAGACTAAGACCAGTCTCTAGTAGGCCTACATCACTAACCAAATGATCCTAATCAAGTCAAAATGACACAGCAACAGTCTTTCTTTGCCAAATACATGTCAAATTGAGTTGAAATTCAAAAATGAAGATAAAGCAGTGAAACTGACTGTGGTATGACACTGACACAACTTGTGAGTCACGGTGCTGCAGTAACATGTTGAAAATGTTCCATAGACTGCTGCTATTTTGATTATAGTATGTACAAAGTTGACCTTTTCTGAGGTCAATTGAAGCACTTTCAAGGTCTATTTTTTCAACTTTTCCAGGACACCACAGAACACTAAATTTAATCATTGTCAGTGTCAAAGAGTGGCGAGTCGTTGATCCTATTGTATCTCAATTTAAGCAATAAAACAGAGTATATTAAACATCAAGATGACACATTTTGGAAAAATGCTAACATTCTGTGAGGACACTACATAAAATATGTCTGCATTTGAATCCTATATTGATAATGAAAGTTAGATTTTTTTTATTTTTTTTTTACATGAATGTTGTCTTTTGCAGGATCTACAGAATGCTGCCGTTCTTGTTCTGGCCAACAAACAGGACATGAAGGGCTCGATGACAGCAGCAGAGATCTCACAATGCCTCACACTTGATACAATCACCTCTCACTCGTGGCATGTGCAGGCCTGCTGTGCCCTGACAGGCGAGGGGTGAGTCCCATTCACAGATACTTGTCATTTGTGCGTCATTGTGTGATGTAAATTAATTATTCCATCTGTCTAAAAAAAAGCTTGTCTCTTTCCTTTTTGTGCTTCAGATTACCTGCCAGTCTGGATTGGATGAGGTCGAAAGTTGTGGCAAACTAGAAGTATGTAAGTGGGTTGCATTTCCTGGAACTGAGCCGATCTCCGAAGCACGTCACTGCCAAGAGTTATTTAAAGTGTTCAAGGCAAGGTCCTGTTAAAACAAGTGAAAATACACAGACTGTTAAAACTAAAAAGACTCAGGAACCTGACTTGGACAAGGAAGAGAACTTGAATATTGGGATGAGCACCAGATAAGTATCACTGGACTTTGCGTTTGTACGAAGAACCTCTGCTAGTATGATTATATTTTAATAATCTGGCAAATTGGTTGACACAGTTAAATCTGATGATAGAGCTGTAAAATCTCAGCATGTGACCATGTTTACATCATGTTATCTCTACTACCAGTAATACCACGTGGCAATTTGATTGTAAAGTAATTTTCATTTAGCATAACATTCATTGTTTGAACAAGGTATGTCTAAACACCAGCACCAGTACTCTTACATTCTCTTTGCACTCCCTTTTTCTCTAAATATCAGATTTTTTTATCAGATTATCAGATATTTTACTGTTAAATCAAGGGCCAAAAATGGCTTCAAGTATTCAAATTAAATATTGACAAGTATTCAGATTTTAAGTTTGCATACTTGTACTTGCTATGGTATTTGTAGCTTTTAGACATCCTAAATCTGAACAAGCTGTACCCAAGACCAAACCACAAGTTGTAGTAAAGAAAGGGAAAGGGAAAAACATGTTGAACAATGTAATACTCATTAGTCATTCTGGCCTCTGAATCATGATTTAGTTTTTCTTTTAGGATTACCACAACCACATGTAACACCTGGGAGATGACACAACAGCTGCCTTTAATAAATCATTGGAAGAATAGGAAAATGTACCTTTAAACTGATCAAATGAAGCCCGTAAACAACATGCCAAAAGTCCAATAATTTATTTTTTTAACTGTTTGGGCTGCTGTATATTACAGTAATGTCTTAATGGGCAATAAGCTGTTCTTAACTTTATTTAAGAAGTTTGTATTGTATATGTTGTTTAATGTAATAAATGTATTATTTGTAAATAAATAATAATAATGCATATGTATTGTGGGTGTTGTTTTGATAAAACACTGTTTCATAGGAAAAATATTCACTCATTTGAAGAGCAGAAAAATACTTCAAGGCTCCATTATTTGTTATTTTGTTGAAATAGGTTGGTTCCTTAACATCACAGCTGTTGTGTTGATAATAAATCTATTTTTATGTATCAATACGGTTTTAAATTATAGTTTGAATGCCTAATGTGCAGATGTCCTTTAAATCTCCATCAGCCACAGCAGAAGAAAATAGTCCAGTGATGATGTGTCCTAAATCTATTCAAAGTAAATCTAGATGTGGGGCTGTGTTTGTTCATAAACACAGTATTCATTTGGATTATATTGTATAATATTGTACCTTTAAATGCCTGTTTTTGACCTTACAATGACAATTGCAAAACCTTTTGAAGGGGGCATCCGGATTTGAACCGGAGACCTCTTGATCTGCAGTCAAATGCTCTACCACTGAGCTATACCCCCACACAATGCTGTAAGTGAAAATATATATGTACTATATGTATTATAACATGTATTTTTTCAATATGGCTGTATTTTCATATTTTTTAAGTATGTTTGTTTTTTGTCCGATAATCTGTTTTTTTCTTTGTTGAAGCCCTGACACAAGTTTGACCAGCAGGGGGAGCTTCAAACCAAATCCCAGAAATAGCACCATAGCACATTTTATTTATGTTCCAGGCTCAATCAATAATTTGTTCTGTTTTTCTGCATTTTGTGATGATTTAGTACCGTTTGTTGCTCAGTGTGGGGTAGCTAAATGGTTTTATTTCAGAGGCAACCTACAGGCTCTGGTTAGCCACAGGCTTAGACCTAGAAGCAACTTTTACAGGATGACCACAGTATTGACAACATTTGGCTGAATTTGGTTATAAATTATGCCTTGAATGAAAATATATAGACACAAACGAAACTTCTCGTATCCATCCATTTTATTAATTATCCGAAGATAATTTGGATGTTGGTCTAAACGCCTTTTTGGCTTCTGTGTTTTATACCATTTCTTTTCCCACTGACTATGATCAGAGATAACATTATTCTCAGAGAAAATATCAAGTGTCAAGAGATATCCTATCCATTAGTACTGAAGCATTATAGTATTTTATATAATATGAGAAAGGTATAGTAGCCTAAATAGCTAATACAAACATATTATGCCTACATTGTATATTTGTTTTTCATCTTCTGTGTACCACTAGAGAGAGCCAATGAACAACCAGTAGTTTCTGTGCCAAACTTTGAGAACCACAGCTTTAGCCCATCAGTAGCTAATGTTAGTTTAGCTGTGTGTGTGTGTTAACCCACATTTAATGTCAGGTTATAAATGCAGTAAATGTGAACAGCACTAAAGTTGAAAGCCCTGATATGAGTCATTCTTACTGCTTCCAGTTTTTTTTTTAAAACACGTTAACATGATGCAGCTGTGCAGATGTCCCTCCTGGTGTTTACATTAAAGTCTGAATGGCCCTCCTTTAGGGGTCTGGGGTCACATTAATTCACATAACCTCTTCAAGAACTTAAGAGAAAGTACAGTATGTTATCACAAGACCTCTTTCTTTATGTTCCTGTCAACATGTCACTGCCATGCTTTTCTTTCATGTTTTTTTACAGGTGTTTTTCCCCTGATATTGAGAAGGGCAGTAAATCAAAATCATTTATGTTCATGAGTTATATTTTCATCTATTAAAGTCTGTACAAAGATGGTTAAGACTTTTACCAGGGAAAAGCCCTGATCAGATTTCCCAATTAACTATAAGACTAATAGGCAGCTAAATCAAATATCCATCATAAAACTTTATTATTTGCACCTGGGGCTGTGTCCAAATGCCATCTTTATCAACTGAGCGCTCCTGATATAACCTCAAACTACAGTGACATCTACTGGTCAGAGGTTTTGTTTCACGTTGGATTATCTGGAAAATATTTTACACTATAGTAAGTGTCTCAAAAAGTCATGAGACAAATATGGCTGACATAGTTAGTGTTGAAGTCGGTTTTATGTTAGATTTGTTTTTAAAACTTCACTAATTTGTTATTAGTAGCTACATTAAAGAGAAACTGGTAGATTGTAGATGGTTAAGCCCCCAAACACTGATTAACAAAATATGAACAAAGTAATAAAAGCTGGACTTTGGACTCATTCACTTTCACAGCAAACAATAGATTAAACCACTCTCTCTGAGAGATATAAACTCAACTCTCTCTGCAGCTTGTTTGTCCTTTAGTTGAAGTAAAAAACATATTCTGTCTTTAAACCCTGTGTCCAGATGCCTTCTTTATTACCTTTTGTTGACAAGGATTACTAAGAATCTCCACAGACGTGAACAATAAGAATCACTCATTAATATTTGATTAAAGGAGCGCTGCATAACTTTTGGCCCAAAGATATATTATAGAATATATTCTCAAAACCATCTGTAGATAGACGCCCTCTACTGGCCAAAAGTTACACAGTGCCTCTCGAAGTTGGTATCAAGTTCTCCAATTTTGATTATGTTGAAAATAATTTGTTAAGCCCACAGCACTATCAGCCAACACATGGTCTAACACTGACTACCACTATCTTGTTACAGTAAATCTCTGTAAGTCTCAGTAAGTCACTGTGATCATGTTGAGTGAAAACCACACCTGCTGCTGTATGCTACTATATGAAGAGTTTATCGGAGACTAAACTGATTGTCTTTCCAGCTGTGCGTCTCATAGCAGCTCATATTGTGACAGTGATTTTTCTTTGCTAATGATTTCTTGTTTGCTCTCAAGGCGTCCACAAAAGATGAAAAGTTGTGGCTTTGAGGGATGGTAGAGTCTGTCACAGTGCTTGTAAAGCTTCTGTCAGTTTTACAGGCCATGAAAAACAGGGCATTTACAAAACCACAGTGAATTAAACGGTAACAAATATAGTTTTTTGTTCCAATGGAGCCACAGGGGATGTTGTTTTCAAAATCCAGACAGTGTGTTTTGAAAAGTTTTACACAGACATTATGTCAAATGTGTAATATCAACTACCTCTGATTTCAAGGCTGGATATTGTTAGCATCACAGGCATCAGGTTTAATCTCACATGGCACATCTCTCACTGCTGTTGATTTGAACAGAGGCTAGTGCCATGCAACTGCTTCACCGTGGTCCTTTTAGAAAGAGAAGAAAAGGGGGATTTTACATTAAACAAAGTCAAACAAAAATCAATTCATAAACCAAACTAAGTTAACTGCTGGTAACTACCACTTTTATTTGAGTTATAACAAGTGTAGATTGTCCTCCTTTTTAGCCAATCCTTGTCTTTGTAATCACCATGGCTACGTCCGGCCAGAGCTGAGGAGGAGAGAAAGGGTGTAGTTAGGAGCAGTGTGGTGAGTGGAAAGCAGAGGGATTCAGAGTGAACTGTTTTGAAAAGTAGAGAAGGAGAGAGCTGGAGCTGGGACAAAGCTACTGATTTTTATTTTTTTATTTTAAACATTTTTGTCTGTTGCCGATCATGTGTCTCCATTTGATGATGCTACTAATCTGTCTCGTCCAGTTAGAACTGCCTGGTGTTTTGACCCAACAAAAAACAAGTGAGTATCTCATCTTTGAACGCAAGTTCCCCTCCATCAACACATTTTCTGCTTCTAGGCTACTACTGATACTTACTGCATCCTCTCAGGTTTACACAGGTGTTAAAACAGGTGCTGCACTGTACTTCTGCACACTAATGAAATACCTAAGAGTGCATTTTTTAAGAACTTAGCGTGTTGTTTATGTGCTTCTATTTTCATTAAAGTTGCAGTGAAACCCACTGAATTTTAGTAGGAATCTTTATGAAGCTGCAAATGAGCATGCCGTACCCTTTTTGTTTTATGCACTAAAGAGACTGACCTAGTTTACCATAAAGTGTAAAATAAAAATACCCTTTTCCACAAGAATGTGGCAGAGTCTAAGCAACATCCCACAAACAGCCTGTTTCAGGTTTAAAATTAGGTTTGTACTTGGTTTTTCTCCAAGTCTGAGACAAACTTTTAGGGAGCATTTGAACTGAGAGAAGATGTGTATTTACAGCCTATTTATCAATTATAAATGTTGTGTTTCAACATACAAACCTACAGTATTAATGCTTTTACGTGAATTTAGTTCATGAGCTAATAAAGTCGTACATCTCTCTTTCTGTGTTCTTCTACATAAGGAATTGTGCTGCACTTCACTGTTGGCTCATTCACATGCAACTTTAGAGGTCAGCTGTCTTAATTAACCCTGCTCCATACTCCCTTCTTTGCTTATCTGCCTTGTCAACTATTGTTATTAACTGTTTTTATATCAGTGTTTAAAAATGACTTTGGCCCTGAGAGAGTCATGTACATGATCTCAGTTTGACTGAGAAAACACAATCTGCTGAGCAGAAAATGATTTGTGTATCACCACTGGCCTCTGTTTGGTCTCTTGTGTCCCGTCCTGCTGACAGGTTTGGGTCACAAAAAGCCCACGGCTGAAATAGATGAAATAAAAGAAATGAAAATACATTGTTTTGCAGACAGGATGTTATTGTCTGTGGACTTACATTGTGAGCTGATAGCAAAACACACTTGTGTTTTGGGAAATATAATATGACAAGAATGAAAACGGTTACTTGCCAACAAACTATATGAAATGCAATTTGGAACATCATTTCAGTCTGTGCTTTGTCTCCATCAAACAATAAAATTGAGAAAATGACAGCAGAGAAACTGAGTTTCCCAAAAACAGCAGAAAAGCGAGGCGAGTGTGTTTTGCAAGATCCAATTTACAGTTTTAATCTAACTTTAATGGTTTACTGTCAGTTATTGTAAGAAATCCCCTTTGTCCACTGCTTATTGCAGCAACTCATAGACGTCACATATCTTTGCAACACCTGCATGTAATTATGAAGGTGGAAGTAAAAGATTTACAATTCATCTAAATATATTTTACTGGATTTGTTTCTATAACGCTGTAAAACATTTCAAAAATCTCATCTTAAACCCAACCTCACTTTTTGAATTGAACTGTACATGTCTATTGTGGGTGATGTTATAGAGTTCATGCCAGCTCCACCAGCCTCTGCTCAGGAAGGGTGTGTCCGCCTGGTGACCGCTCTCTGAAAAAGCCAGCCAAATGCCGTGGTGTGGTAGCTCCTAAACGAGTGGGCAGAGGTCATTTTCTGTCTAGAATATCTGTCGCTCCATTGGCTACATTTGTTTTTACTTAGCTGGGTGCGTGTCACTTTGGATATCACATGCCTCATTACAGCTTACACAGTCTCAAATATGTTTTCTCAAAGATATTTAGCTTTAAATATATTGTTCCTGACAAGTGTAGTTATTTTTGGCACAATATTAGTGAATTTGGAGCCCATATCAAAACCATCTTGGTTCTAACACATCAAATTTCAGAAATGTGTATTATATCAAACCTACTCACAATATGAACGTGATAATCAGTGTTATTCTCTTCATTTGTCAGTTCTGCTTATAGTTGTGATTTTAAAACCACTCAGGATATTTTGTTGCTTTGTTTTTTAATTCAAATTAATGTAATGTACAAAATGTATGTTATATGCTGTTATTGAGTTGCGAAGTAACTGCTATCACATAAATTCACTCAGTCATTCACTGAGTTCATCTGTCAGCTGTGCTGTCTAGATAATACTGACTCCCACTTCACAGTTTTGGTTACCTGCCAGTGGTTTTAACAGTACTGACAGCTTTAACCCGAGACACCAAAATACCATGATTTAATATTTATCTGTGTTCCTTCCAGCTCTGTGAATTTCAACAACTGCACTCACAATTCTCATCTTACTTCATAAAAGGGTGGATTGTGTAATCAACAATAATCAAGTTTTAATACTGCTGCATTGCCATGACTGGACTGACTTAACTTAATCAATGGGTGGAGAAAAACAGTCTCATACAATAAGCTAAATGAGGTCACAACATTTGGGTCGTCACTTCAGAAACTTGTTGCATTTTTCATGCATATGTAAGGCATCCAATCCATGTTTGAATTGCAAATTTGGACTGATGTTTCAAACAGGCCTCACCAAAAAATGTCCCACACAGACTGAGCTCTGGGGTTTGGCAAAGGGCACAGTTGCCAGACCTGTGTTAACCTCCCATACTTAAGACACACAGGCATTGAACCAATCTCCACTTAACAGAACAGCAAGCTCTGCAATTTGGCAATCAAAAGAAACAAACTTGGCCAAATGCAATAAGTCAGTTTAATCATCTGAAACGTTTTCATGTTTCTCGAGCAAATGCTCTGAATTAAGCTAAATTCCCCTTCTCCGAACATTCGGGTGAACAAACACACTAACAGACTTGAAATGTTTTCCATTAAACAGTAGCATACTCTTATCTTCAGTGTGTATTGCTCCCATTTAAAACAACAAATCCCACTTTGGGGATGTATGTGCACATGCCTCGTCAGTCTGTTACTTTTGAACAAAATAAGCTTCATGAGAGTCTGGTCTCTCTATTTGTACCTGAGACTTCAGAGACTGTTTCAGTAAGTCGAACTAAAGGCACATTGTGGGAATAAGGACATTTTTTATAGTCTGAAATGTTTTTGTTGTTTTTCCATGTTTTCTATGGGAGACAAATGCTCTGAATTAAGATGAGGTCTGTTTCTGGTGACCAAACCGTGGGCTAAACATGCAAAACAGGACCATGATGCTGATTTACCATGAGTTATAGCAGGTTGAAGTTGCATGTTTTAACATCAAGACATTCACCATTAATTGAAACTGGTATATTTGCATGCAGTCATAGCCAACTGTTCTGGGTGATCTTCAAGTTACTCATCAGAATTCGTGCAAACACTATGAGCAATCACACTTATTGAAAAACAGCCTAGTTATGTCATACTTGAAACCCGTAGACCAGAGATTAACGGGAAAATATTAAGATGGGTAGCCAATGCCATTTAGATTGATTATGAATGGAGCAGCTGCGCCAAACACGAGTCACCCAATTTGGCATCGGACTTAATTGAACTTTCTTGCTTAACCAGTTCTTTAAAATGGGATTACTTTATCCTGAGTTTCAAGTCGCTGTGCAATAGCAATTGCGAATAAATTCAAAGTTAGCGCTAGCATAAACTTACAAAGTCCGCCATGTGTAAAGCTCAAAATTTGAAAGAAAGGGTCAAATTAGATGTGTTTGAGTGTGGGCCTCCAAACGGACCATGGAGGGGTCTGCTGGGTTAGCCCGACTCAGTTTTATCTGTTCAGTTGTTGAAAGTCCCGACAGAAAGCACCGGAGCAGCAGAGACTAACTCTTCGCGACAGACAAACTGACCACGGCATAGTTTCACGGTGTTTCTGACCAGAACTGAACATTACGGGATGATATACTTGGCTTTTTTCTTAACCTTCCGCGCCAACTGGAAAGGCTCCTGTAGTTTGCTGAAAGCCCAAGAGAAAAACAGCAAACCTTTAGTACAGGGCCTTACCCCGATTTAGGGTTAGATGAGACACCCCGCGTAACTGAGCAGGCTGCTGGGGTTTATATAGTTAACGTGACGTCAGTGCTACGTGCCGAAAATCAAGTGAAAGGGTCGCAATCAGCCGTCTCTGAGGTAAGGATGTATCCATGGGTAACCCCGTCTATCATGTAGATTACTTCAAACACATGACTACTCCTTATTTGTAGGCCTACTTATTAAAAATAGCAAAAATATATTGTATCAAAAACCAGACCAGTATTCCGTCTATTATCTATACAGTCTGTAATCTACTTTGGTTAAAATTTAGATTATATTAGCTAAAATATAGTAGGATACCATATATTGACTAGCTAGATGCGGATGGTTTGGGAGTAGATGTTTTGTCACGTGTCAAAGGTTTTCATTTTCTTTTCTATTTTAAAACCGTTGCGACATAACTTTCAAACTTAGTTAATTAATTAAATGGTTGGTCCTAGAGTTAAGTAGGCCTAATATGTAGCCTAACATTTTAATGAAATCTTCCCCCTTTTTCACACCCATGTTCCACTAAAACAATGTGGTGATGAATGTTTCTGTAAACCAACTGCATACTGGGCTTTTTGCAGTTTTATTCGTTTGTGTACTGAGACAGAATTGTAGTTCTATGTTAATAACAACCCACTGAAGATGGGAAAAAATGCTTCAAAACCATAGGACATAGTGTTCATTCAAAAGTGCTAGAAACCTGGATTTGACATTAATTACTGATAAACACTGGTAGAATAGAAATCATTTATTCACCTGATAAATCCTGCATATTATGTCTATTTAGGATGGTATAATATGTTACTTTCTATGAGGCTGTACAGACATCCACTTTCCACACATCTTGGAAAATCACATCCTGGTGCTAACATCTGCTAACACAGTATAGTCTGAACCTTACACTCTGTTCTTTGTGGTTATAACTGGAGACAAATCATCAATTAAAACACCCCACATCTATAAAACAAAACCTACCTACATCAGTGTGCTTACCAAACATGGTTTATATTCTTTGTAAAATATGTTACGATCCTTCTGAACATGAGGAAATAATACGTTTTTGTCTTTACTCAAAAATGTGACATGACTCAGGCCAAATTGTACAAATTGTTATTTCTTCGAGTGCCGAACCACAACAAGACAATATTATTCTTGAGGCAACTTTTCCCATGTTTGCCTTCAGCTTGTGGTTCTGTTGCCAGAATAAAATGACCTAACTGTTTTTGTTTTGAATTTGAAACATGTTTATACGCTTTTATTTGAAAATGAAATCCAGCAGAACATAATAACCTCATACACAGTGTTTTGGGCAGGCGATTTGTACAGTGTGATCTCAGAGCAGCATGGAGAGTCAAGTGGAGGTGACAGTACAGTTCACACATCCCAGAGTTCATCTGCCGGACATCCCAGGATAAACAGGGCAGTTCTGGGTTCTGGTGTAACCATTGAGACCTTGCCAAACAATATGACACGCATAGTGGTGAGTCTACTGCACAACCTTGTTTTGTATTCGAGGCATTAATTATGTATTTGGCATTTTATATGTTTGAATTGTTTAAGTTTGAGTTAAACACTGCCCTCTTTTGGAAAGTATGGTTTACTCTTTTCCATTCACTTGTATAAAGATAGGACAGTGTTTAATTTCACTGTGTGCACTTAATGCCTGTATGACATAGTCTGTGAACATAGTCACCAGACACAATTACAACGTTTGGTCCTCTGTATTTTCTATCTGGAAGGAGGATTCTGGCAAGTATTACACATGGCGTAGCTTTGGCCCTGACGACCAACGCACACAAGAACTTTGGGTAGACATGAGTGACGTCAGGCACGGACAAGTTAGAGTCCACGGTATCCTGTCAAACGCACACAAACAGGCTGCGGTAAGCTTTACAAAATATACCTGCCCTTACTCATAAACTGATAAATAATTTAATACTGGAGTGATGTTTTTTTTTTTTTTTTACTTCTTTCTTCTATTTTTGCATGAAGGTGGCATGTTAAATAGCTTAATAATTACAGATAAAAGCATCTAAACACCGTAAACTATTGTTGACAACACATTCACATTGTCTAGCCAGTATGTTTCTTGTTTCCATACCTTATTTTTAATCTTTATGTAATAGCGAGGGGGGAACTTATGGCCAGAGAATTTTTTCCATGCTGCTAGAGGTGTCAATACTCTTGTTTATTAGAGACAGCTCACTTGACAGCTTGTCGGAAAAAATGGCACAAATGGAAAACCCTGTACAGAGACTGAGAACAGAACTTGATTCAAGTATACATATGTTTTGGAATTATACCTGTAGTCATTTGACTTACATTTAACATATTGTTGTTATAATATTATGGTCATTATGCTAGCCTAAACTTTATATCATCTCAAACCTTATGAACTTCATTACCAGCGGAGTTGTGTCTGCCTTATGTAGATGTGATGTAATGTGAAGACAGTAGATCTGGAGCTGGTTTGGTTTGTTTTTACAACGCTATGAAACACATAATACTTTTACCTTTTATTCCGCGCTTGTTTAAGTTAAAATTACACCTTAAAGAATGCAGAGGACATACCTGAACAAACAAACAAAAAACTGTATTTGTTTATTTTTAATTAAATTATACATCCTTCTTCTTTTAATCTATATTTTCTTTCCACAGAGAGTTGCCCTGTCTTTTGACTTTCCTTTTTATGGACATTACCTGAGGCAGATCACCATAGCAACAGGAGGTATGTACTTTACTTAATTTCCCAGCAGATGTTCAAATGACCTTTCTTATGTTTGCTTAACAGAAAACAGTGTGTTGAAATGTAACGTGTAATACAGAAAGATTCATCTAACTGTATATTTTCAGGTTTTATTTTTACAGGTGATATTACACACCGCATGCTTACTACAACCCAGTACATCGCCCCTTTTATGGCTAACTTTGACCCCAGCTTTTCCAAAGACTCTACTGTTCAATACCTTGATAATGGTAAAGCCCTATAATACATTTATATATTTCTTAGCTTCATATTGTTTTAGTTTAAAACCTTGATTGTTTCCAGGTGAAGTGTTTGTGGTTCAGTGGGGGCGAGTCAGGCTCCAGGGCAAAGAGACAGAGGGGGCCTTCACCTTTCAGGCTGCACTTTACAAAACAGGAGCCATAACCTTCAGCTATAAAGATGTAAGACGCACCACTGGGATTTTAAAAGCATTAGTTATGAAGTTATTATAATTATATGCAGTTGTCTTGTTCTTTTACCAGATACCCCTGTCATTAGAAAAGATCAGTTCGGCAGACCATCCAGTGAAGGCAGGCTTGTCAGATGCTTTCATGGTCACGTCACCTACTGCTCCATCACCAGGTGAGTATCCACATTGACTGTCCTTGCACGAACATTGAAGTATGTGTGTTAGGATCCTACAAACCTATAATGTGTGTGTTACAGATGGCAGACAGCAGCCGACAATTTACGAGTACCATCGGGTTCAGATAGACACTACAAAGATTAAAAACTACTCTGCTATTGAGTTTACTGCACTGCCAAGTAAGTTATCCAAGTGGCATTCATATAAGAATGTATTGTTTGCATATTTACTATGATTGCCTGTATAAATTTTACTTATATAACTTTATTTGCAGCATGTTTGCAACAAAACAGCTGTGAGCTCTGCCATTCATCCAAAGAATCTTTAGGTTGTAGCTGGTGTCATGTACTTCAGAGGTGAGAAGACACTCAGACACTTTTTGTTGGCAAAGTTTTGTTTTATTGCACTCATTTGTGTTCTCTATATTTAAGGTGTTCCGATAGCATGGACAGACACAGGCAAGAATGGTTGGACTATGCATGTTTTGAAGAGGTACTGTCAAGAAAAATCCCACCTGTCTACATACAGTACATGTCTTCTTACTGATGCTTATTGATCCTCTTGAAATGGCTAGAGTGAAGATGCAACCTGTGAGGATTTTTGGAGGGAAGAAACCTCCATTGATCCATCTGTGACATCAGAGAATGAAAGCAAGACTGCCTTAACTCCTCCGCAAAATGGCTGCAAGCGTGACGGTAAGGATGGTTTAGTCACTGGCGGTAGATACGAGACAATGCACTAAAAAACAGAATTAATTTATCATAGGCTTTATTTCTGTCAGATGGGACAAAACATATTATCAAGGCTGGCAGTGGTAAGTTGTCATTTGTGATTTTGAAGTCTTATTTTAGAGGAGGATATTTTGAGGGCTAACCACTGAATCCATGCACCACACACATTTTTTAAAAAACATTTTCTTTTCCGTCTGCAGATGTAAAAACAGATCCTTCAACCAAGAACAAAGAGCTGCCAAATTTGGCCGTAATTGCTGGTATCATTGTTGCTTTGGTGTTAATCCTGGCCCTGATAGTTGTGGCACTTTTTATTAATTGCTATCCAACTGCTGCATCGCCACTTTACCTCATTCAGGTAAGCTCTGAATGTTACAACAAAGGACACATTGTTATTCATATTTTTTGCTAAAATGTCAAACTTTCTGTGCTGTTTGTAGCGACGGAACAACTATTGGCCGTCCTTGAAGTTTCAAAAGCAAAAGCCCGGCTACACAGAAATGGAAGGAGATGGGAACGAGAAGGACAGTATTGTTGAAGCTGGACCATGTTGAAACCATTAACTTAAACACAAGACAAACAGGACTCACAGCGGACTGTCATTTACACTTTTACGATCGTTAATTAAGTTTACAAAGGTATTGGGATGTCACCTCTGAACAATGATTACAGCAGTGGACACCAAAACAAACATGTAAAATATGTTGTGTGATAACTAAACAATTAAAGATAGCACTTTTACTTCACTACAAAAAAACCCAACTTAATTTAATGTATTATTTGATACAATTAAAGCAACACTTAGACTTAAAACGTGGAGCCTGAAAAATAAATACTAGCCTCTAATTTAATTTGATGGGTTGTTGACATGAAAAATGGACACTAACCGCTCTTTTAAAGACAGATAGCACACAGTAATAAAGCATTCAACCATCTTGTATGAACACATAGCACAACATCTTATATTTTTAAGCTAAAATATTTATTGGGAGGCAAGAGTCTTATGCTAGTTTGCAGCAGTATTTGTCACTTTGAGTCCATAACTTGTAATATAGATTTTAAAGTTATATAGTGTTGCACATTTTTTCTTTAAAGTCCTTGTGCTTTTTGGTGTAATAACTAAAAATTAAACTTATCCATGTAAATGTTTTTTGAGGTTTTTAGTTTTTAATTGATTTCTGGGGAAAAATGAAAGCCGCCCCTAGTGCTGGGAACTAAAGCTGGGAACTAAAGCTAATGCAAATGATTGGCAAAAGCAGGTTTATTATAGTGTTGTGCAAAATGCTGGTAAAAGTGATGCATTTCATCAAAGCAACGCAAACATTCAAGACGAAAGGGGACAAATTCTCCTTCAAAACTCACATGGGACTGTTTACTTAATATCCGTGAAATATCCTACTTGTAATGAAGATTTACACTGATGAGATGCATTTTGGGTCGTTATGTGTTCTCACCAGATGGTAGCATGTCCTGCAACTCACAGTTCCACAGTGGAGTATTTTTTACACCAACACCAAAAAAGGGGGTTAGTTTGCTTGTTTGTGTCAATACACCATCGAAATGAATTTAATTATATTACTGTGATGATGAAGCTTTATATTTGGGTTCAAAAGTTACATAGTGCTTTAAAAGTCCCAGAAAATTCACTGACAGTTCACCCATTTGGACAGCAGGGGTCATGATATTCAAAAAAAAATTGATGTCTAGTTGGTTATGCTGTGAACGTGGCAGATGTGTAAAAATGGATTTGAGCTCACACGTTTGGTAAATCTTGCAAATCAGTTGGAATAAATGTGTAACAGGTGTTGGTTACGATGCATCAGGGACCATAAGTTATTGCTCAGATGCATGACTGAGGATGAACATGGGTTTGGTTGGATTACATTTGAACATAACATGATATTGCCCCACACTTGAGCCATATTCACTTAATGGCTTTTCTGACAAGCTTGAAATATTTGAGTTTAAAAAAAAATGTTAAGAAGTGAACCTCCCACACTGCCTCTTCACTCTTGTGGTCGGTGACGCGCTTTTGGAGGGAGCAGAGGGGGCGTCGGGAGCGCGCTTTCCGTGTCTGGTTTGTGTGGACTGACAGCCAGCTGTGCGGCTACAACAACAACCTCTCGGATTTGCTACATACAACTAGATTAGTGTTGGTCTGCCACTGATCATAGTCGTACAGTATAGCTAGTTCCTAAAGTGAATCCTCGAGTGAGAAAGCGAGCACCTTTCGCCAGTATCATCGGCTTTTTTTCCCCGTGCTAACAAGCTACAAGAGCGCTCCTCCAATATGAATCCGCAGTGTAGCAGATGTAATCGAGTGGTTTACCCCGTGGAAAAATTGAACTGTCTGGACAAGGTAAGAACATGACTAAGCTACATTACACCTTCTCCTCTATTTAAAGCATCAGTTAACACCCTTATATCTTTGCCTGTTAACCTCATTTCAAGATCTGCACTTCTAAATTCACACCCAGTTGCCATTTTTTTGTGAATGAATTGAGCACCCAACAGGACAGGTATATCGCTAGCAGGGAAAGCTAACAAGCTAGCCAACGTCTGCAAGGAGAGAGCTCACCAAAACAGACGAGGAACTACACTATATAATGGATACATTGGTTCATGGATTAAACAGATGTGATATGTGCAAAAATCAATCCTTTTTTTGCTCAAGGGTGTGATAAAAGCCAAACTAACAGTGCGCACTTCCTCCGAAAGACGTGCTCGGTTTGGGCCTCGATGCTCAAAAGAAAGCTGATTGATGGCTAAAGTTTTAGGCAAATCTTTGTCTTGAACTTTGATATCTGTAATGGAATTGAGTTTAACAGGAAGTAAAAACATAAAACGGTGACATTTTGGCGGATACCTACACAGCAAGTGCAGTGTCCTGCTGTAAGTGCCTGAACGCTTTAGCATGGGCTCCTTGCACTGGTTTGTGCATGTCCGTGTCCAATTCACTCGCTAATCCAAGTCAAGGATGATTAGAGCAGCCTTCTCGATTAGTTTTCAATCAAATGAAGCGGTCTAATCTCAGCCAAGGTGATAATCTAATCAATTGTAGCTGTAAAGGCGATGTTGAGGGTTGTAATGTACACAATAGAAACCTTATTGTGTTTGCATGCATAAAAAGAAGGCTGTATGAAAATGACATGTTTTATCCTAAACTTTGTATGAGATAAAGCACACTTTTTAATTTCTGAGGGTTTGGTCTGCACTTAGTGACGCTACTATTGAGATAACTAAAGTATATCATAGGGATAAGTTGATAATTTGTTTAATGGACGTCTAAAAGCCCATTGAAAATCAATCCTTGTCAGGATTTTCTTATCTGTTGGGGCAGACAGATGAGAAAGGTGAAGAAAGGACGCACAAAGCACATTATCTAAAGTAACAACAGCACTCTATTGGATGCATTATTGCTCTGCTGCATGGATATCTTGAACGCATCGTGACTAATGCTTTAAGTGGCTCAGATGGGGATAGAGAAGCCCTGTTCCTGTGCCAGATATTTACCACTAGGAAACTAAAAATGTAAGTTTTTTTCACATGTGAGTAAATTCAGTGCAGCCTGAATGCACTGGAATCTGGCCTAAAGCACAGCACATTCCTGCAGACAGACACTCCCATAAAACGTGCTCTGTCAGAGGCCTGCTGTGTCGTCTTTCTCCTGTGAACCTATAGCTCAGGGGAGTCGCCTGTCGTCCGTGTTTGCTGCCATTCTGCATCAGCGCTCACCCCTTCAGACATGCCAAAACAACCTCCTAGATTCCACAGTAGCCTTTGTGTTTGTTTTACACAGCCACAGTGACAATCGCTGGAGTAATGTGTGCTAAGCTTGTCCAAAGGTTTTTGCAGTGCATGCTGGTCTTTCCAGCCACAGATGAAGACCTTTACCTGACTTGGGTTTAATTTTTGAGTCCTGGGGTGAACCACAGTGGCTTGTTTGTCTGTGGGTTGCATTCCTATTGAGCAGGGCAGGGCTTAGCAGAGGGAACGGAGCACATGTAAAGACAGGAAGTGCATTTTGACTGTGGCTTTTGTTGGTGAACGGTTTTGAACCGTCTGCTTTTCCTTCCTTTACTCTAAATGTGCACACTCAGATGATACTTTGTGCTTTGCATTTGAATAGAGTTAGTATCACTTTTTAACATAATCAAACTACTTTCTGCACAGTGCTCTTGAAGTTCATATATGTCTGTGGCAGTAAAATTATTTGCAAGTGTCTCTCATAGCTTATTAGGGTTTGTTTTTTTTTAACACTCAGGAAGTGTGTGTTTGAAGATATCATAGTTCAAATAAGTTAATTAATTTAGTTCATTTTAAAGCATAGCTTTCATTAAAACTGTATCTCTGTATTATGGTTAGGTCCATAAGAGTTAATTGTAGCAACATAAAATCTGTCTGATAAATGTTTTCCTGTGAAGGCCTATTTGAAGTCAGTGTTAACATCTCAGTCTCTGCAGTGTCACTGATATTGGATGAGCCCTACTCAAAAGCAGTCATTTGGAAATGGATAATACAAAAGCTTCACCAAATCCAATTCTCTTAACATCACTTGAAGGCCTTAGGCACCAATAGACAATGACTCCAGCTTGTTTTTTGATATAATGTTAAAGATAAATGAGTGTGATAGTTGTGTTTTTATGGGCCAGCTAAAAACCTGAGATGCCATTCACTTAATCAATTTTAAAGGCAACATACAGTATGGTGATTTCCTGCAAGTTTTAGATGTAGATGTCTAATGTGAATGGGGAGTAGTCTATATGTATGATTTCTAATCCCTGTTTTAGGATGTAGACAGCCTCACCTATTTTAGCTGGCTTATTTCAGAGAGCTGATTCATCTTATCCAAAGACAGAGTCTGTCCAGTCACCTCCTCCCTTTGCTGAATCACAAAGCTCAAAGGTGTGACTGACAATCACACTGACTGTTGACTTCTCAGTAGAAGTACTTCTCCTTTGAGCGATTTATTACCAGAAGAGGGAACAAGAACATGTGAGGTTTACCTTTCCAATACATAGTATACATGATTATAAAAATACAATCATGTTTATCTGCTTTACGGCCATTAGTTATTTTTCAGTGTATCTTTAACCGAGAGACAGGCATTAAATTGCGAGTGAGGAGAAATGCAATCTTCCTGTTTTACTGTTTTTCTGTCTACACACTTGGCAGCAGCAAAGTGGCAAATGGGTCAGCTCTGGTCAGGGCTTGTTTATATGTAGTTTGCATATTTGACTCATATCTGCTTTGGTTTCACCTGTTACCCAGCAACATGTACAGCAGATCCCCAGTGAGGCCAGGTCTTCCTTGAATTTAGGATTTCTCAATGGGATTTTCCTGGTCAAATTAAGAACAAAACTAAAACACATGTCACTCAGTCGTTATGGCTCAGTTCTAAAAATCCATGTAAAAAGTTCATTATAATAAGAACTCAAATTAAGTTCTCGCTATAATATTGTCCAGTGTTTCTCAAAGGTTGCTATATTTGAGCCGTTACAAAATTTGCATTTCTATAATTTGGAAAACTCATCTAGTGGCTATAGATGACAAAGTGGGTGTTATTGGGTAAGAATATTCAAAGAAATTGCAGAAAATTAAACTGTAAATTGTACAAAACATGACTAAAAAGAATAGGTAAGACTAATAATGTATTATGTCACATCTCAGATGGTTGCTCCCTTGAAAAACACACTGTTATGTGATTGAATAGGAAGTCTGTAGCATATTTCGTTATCACCCCTGCCTCTGTGAGTTATTTTTGTAAAGTTAATAATTGAACGTGGACCACAATTGTCTTTCTGTTCCTTTTTTAAAAAATAGAAATGTCAAAACAGGAGTCTGACTTCTGTCTTCTGTAACCTATGGGAAAGAACAAAGTTAATGAAAGTACATGCTAAAAACTTTAATGGTTACATGTGATTTATGCTCATTGCTGTACTTTATGCTACATGAAAACATACTCTACATTTAGGATGATCTAGGTTACTCTGTCTATTCAAATCCAGGTCAGGGTACTAGAAAATGCCCTTGGCTGGGGTATGAATGAATTGTGTCAAGTAAAGCAATAATTAACCAAAGTTAGTTTTCCTTCATTAGCACCAGCCAGATGTGGGCTCCTTGACTTGGGGCATGTATCATCTCATGCCACAACAGTCTCACACAGAATTAGTTGGGGGTTTTTTTTTTACTTTAATCTCTATAATCTAAATTAAATTTCAAGAGGCTGTGTTGTGCAGTTTCTTGTGTGCATCTGTGGGTCTCTAAAATCCTAAAACAGAGCTGTAGATAAAGTTAATTGCTACTGATTAAGTATGAAATATAAAGCTTTTTTACGGACATCCCAAGGGTTGTATTACTGAATTAGGGGCCACTGAATTTTTCTAGCACTTTCTGTGGTGACCAGTAGATCATTAAAATTACTTCCAAGATGTGCCAAGAGTAAGTTGGATTTAAAATGTTGTCAAATCTAAAGCTATCACTGTCTGATCTAAAAAACTGCTGGTGCTTAATGTATATTGCAAAGGTCAGTGAGCCTTGTTGGGGAACTTCATGGATTAAAAAAAGATATTTAGTCAGCATTTTCTATGGCCTTTGTTACATTTCTTATTTGCCAGTGCGATCCACATTGAAACCAAATGTCGCTGGGTTTATACTGTATAATCTCTCTAAACTCTCTTTAAACCCATGGATAATCACATGACATATGTTACCCAAATCAAAAACTTTGAAGCAAACACCTCTCAAATTGATTACATACTGACATTTACAATATAATCGTCTTGTGTTGGGGGTCTTACTGTTGTCATATTAAATCAAATAAAGCCAAAACCTTCTTCTTTAGTTGGCACTGTATTAATAATCTCCCTTGCTTTGATTACTCTAATACTGACCCAGGAAGTGGCGGACACAGCAGGCGTGCAGTATTTTACACTCTTAACCCCTGCTCCCACTGTTATTGAGTGCATCCTACACTAGACTCTCTCTCTCTGTGTCTGGTCGCCTGATCGCTGCAGGGTTTGTCCAGCATCTACTTCATCGGGAGGAAACGCAAAGGCTGAATGAGCATTTTTACTCTGGTGTCAAGTCTTAGATTCCCATTGATACACATGCATCACCCACATAACATATACAACCTACATACAGTATCGACTTAATGGAAGGATATTGGTTCATACATATTGGTTCATTTAATTAATCTTAAAAGCATACCACAGCTTGGAGCATCAAGGTTAAATGTCCAATTAATGGTCAGTTGAGCTCATACCCCCAACCGGAAACTACAATACTACAACACAGTTTTACACAGCTGAGAGTACAGTAATGCATTCATGCCCTTGAGCCTCGCTGATGCAGGCAGACACTGTTTTATGGTGTTTTATTTCTAGGGCTTTATCTCTGCAGTGTCCTCATTTTCCAGACCATTGCTAGATCCAGCCTCGGCATTCAAGGCTAACTTTTCTTGAACCTGGCAAGGCTAAATGCAAGGCTAGCAGCTGAACGGCCTTTTGAAGTAAGAGAGTGTGCACACATGTGAGAGAGATGGACTAATAGCTGTAGTTAAAGCTTAGGCAACAGGCGGTTACCTAAAAGACACTACAATGAAACGTAAGACCAACTGTAAACCTGAAGTGTGTGTCATTTCCACACCTACCTATACCTATGCAGCCTTGTGCAGTTTGTGGGGGTGAAAAGTCAATGAAAGTCACCTCCTTTCACAGCTAAGGCCTCCTTGACAACCAGCATGTAGATTATATCGTTTTAGTGTATTTACCCCTACTGCAATGCATTTGGTGGTAACATTTGAAGTATATAAATGGGGTGACTGACTCTGTAGTTGAAAAAGTACAGCCCAACAAACTATAGTTACCACCTTAACTGAGAAATGTCCTAACGGTAACAGCACACCAAAGTATTGTGTTGTACTGTAGAAATTTCACACAGACACAAAATACCAGAATACTATCCTAGGAAACCGGATATGTCATGTTGCCAAAGGACCTATTGAAGCCCATCATGGATTGTAATTCAGAGTTCTGCTGCATAATGCATTGGCAAATTTGGGATGTTATGTTGAAAGTTTTATTCATCAAACCTCATGGATCATTATCAGAAATCCTTAAATTCAACAATCCTGATAAATTCTAAATCGAATTCCACCCTCTCCTCGGGACAATGGAGATGTTTACTTGTCATTATTTTTCCAAGGAGTCCTTCAGCTTGAACAGGTTAAACAGGGCCTTTGTTCCTCCAATGGGGGTCATGTTATCCAGGCAGAGGTCGGAGACTGATGCAGGTTTTCTTGATGGAATGTGGGTCAGCAGGTTGTGTCAGGCTTACGTTTGCTAAACTCTGGAGTTCAGCTCGAGTTTTGCAGTAGACACAAGGTCAATATTTATTCTGGGAAAGAACAGAAGTTTCAAAGTCCACAGCTGATTGTTTCATGTTGCACTAATAGCATTTGCATTTAGCATTTTACAGTAGCTTTAGCACTGGTTTTGCTATGGATGGATTATCTGAACTGTACAAGATCCTGTCCCTCTCTGCAGAAGCATCTAAAAATGGGTGACGGAGCATCTTTGAAAATTAAAAAAAAAAAACCATGATGACACCACCACACTGGGGGTTCAAGCTCACAGGTCAGAACAGGACATTTAGGAGGTTGCACTGGGTGAAACTCAACTGACACTCTTGCTTTTTGTGTAATATGGAAATAGAGTAGCACTCTCCTGTATCTGGAATAGTTGCAAACAACACTATATTATCTGTAGAAAGAGTTGATCATTGTTGAGTTTGTTCGTAAATAAGTTTATCCTTTTAGCCCAAGACATATTGTTGAAAGACAAGCTAGTTGTGTCCATCTGTGACTCCTCAAGGCCATGACTGGCTCGTCCTGGGATCAGAAGGTGCATTGGGGCTAGGCCCAGAGTGTTTGGCCGAGGATCACAGCTTCACTGAAAACAGCACAGGCACCACTTTCATAAGTCACATTTTTTGTCTGTCATCAGTATTTGTGATGTTGCTGAACCGCAGCTTAACATCTTAATGTTTAACACACACATTTGCGCACCGTCCTGGGTGGTCTTCACATCCAGGCAGTCCACTTGACATTTTGATCTTTGCATAATGGATGAATGTCTAACATAGACATTGTGTAGTTTATTCCACAAGCAAATTTGACATGTCACATAAAGAAAAATGTTAATTATGCATGTTTCCATGATTTGTGTCGAAGTAAACTAACAGTGACACTTTGGCATCACTAATGACTGTGTGTGTTTTTAATCCATGAAGCAGGGGCCTCTTCTCTAGCTTACTGAGTTAATGTTTAAGTAAAGCGTGTCAGTATACAAACACAAATAATGATATGTTTGTTGTTTTTAATCCCAAGCACTGCTGAACTGTGTACCTCTACACTCTGACATATGATCGATCCCGCTGTCTGTGATGGCAGATTTTAACTTCAGCGGATCAAGTTTGAACATGTATTTGTGGGAAATTCTAGTGACTTTCTGTTGAGAATCATTGTTTGTTTGTAAGACTTGTGTGTGGGCATTTGGTGTAGAAAGTGATAAAGAATTAGAGGGATGGCAGCAGACCCTGAGGCCATGCTAATAGGGACTCTCTCTCCTTCCCCTGCTATAAGTCTTAGCACTCCTCCCTCTTTTCCCCTTGACGATTACAGTGGGAGCAGCCAGATCATTGCTTTTCTCTTGTCCACCCCTCCCCTGCTCACTCTCTATTCCTCTTTGCTCCCTCTCTAGCTTCTTGCTTTCATGTTTCCTGCCCGCTAACGGTGGTTTGGTCTCACTCTCTCACTTTGAACTCTGAGGCCTGTGCCAGGAAAGAGTTGAGAAGGAGGCGAGAGGGCAGCAGGGCAGTGGACTAGTGTCTTATGAAGATGGATAGGGAAGCTACAGCACACAGAGTACCAGCAGTGAGGGAAAGAAAAAAAAAAACATGGTGTCCAGGCCGTTCAGCTGATGTTTGTGCCACCTATCAATGTAACTGTATATCGTTATATACAGCACATAATGACATGGATGTGTGAAAATTGAGATGGTGACAGTAACGATGCTTGTCAGTCAGAAAGGTTGCACATTTTTCTAGCAGTGTGTAAGCTTGATTCAAAAGAGGAAGTTGCTCTCTCTAACTCTCCAACGACAACATGCAAACATAGAGCCTCATTTGTTTTTACCGCACAGTTTATAAGTTACTCTCTCTCCGCATCAAAGTTACAGGGATCAGAAGGAACTATAATCATTTAATTGCTTCTCATGTGGTGTTAGCTGTCGATTGTTTTTGGCCTGTTGTACGTGTGTAATAAAAGTTCTACACTGTGCCAAATATGTCTCATGTTTTGTCTTCTCTTTCTCTTACAGTTTTGGCATAAAGCATGCTTCAGCTGCGAGGTCTGCAAAATGACTCTAAACATGAAGAATTACAAAGGCTACAACAAGAAACCATACTGCAGCGCGTAAGTAACACTTGACTCATCGTTTTGTGCCTCCCCAAAAAAGCACTGACACCAGGGTTTATTCTGTCTTCACACTGAACTGAGAATGTCGAACCATGTGTGCGCTGTGCATGTTGCAACCCAACTCAGGCCCCTCTCCGCCTCCTCTGCTGTTTATCCGCGACTCTCCCAGCTCCCCTAGGAGAAAAGGCCTGTATGTGCTGTGGGAAAATGCCTCCCTCCCCGTCTTTGCAGAGGGAAGTGGGGGCCATCAACAAAGGAAATTCCTCAAGTTCCTCTACAGTGACACAGGCTCTGAAAACTTGCATGTCCACTCACGCTGTAGCAATTCGGGAATCTATGGGATCACCCCAAATCTGTAGATAATATTATTACGTGTGTGTGTGGGGAATGTAGAGAGCAGAGGTCGCTTCATGTTGAGACAAGTCTTTTTGCATATTGCTCTAGTGCACTGCCAAAAATCTAGAGTTGCATGAGAAATCTCTAAAGTGCCCGGAGCTGCATGCAAATCTTTAGCTCTTGCTTTTTGAAACATTAACATTAATCAAACAATTTTCTGTAATTATTTGCTCTATAGTCATGCTTCATATGGATGTAAAAACTACACTGAACGAGTTTATATTTTTTAATATGACATCATTTCATTTGTTTTGTTTTATATAGCTAACATTCACACTACACAGACAAACAAATTTCAGATGTTTGCGTTACAGTTGATATTAATTAGCGCCTCTGTGGCTCGCCTGGTAGAGCACATACCACTCCAGTCTCTTTGCTCCATGTCATCCCAACTCTCTCTCCCCTCGTATGAATAATAACTGTCTCTCTAATGCCAAAAATGCTAATAAAATATCTCTAAATTGAAAATGCACAACTAATGGCTAAAGTAATTATTTCCTCAGTTTAGTATAGCTTCAGTTGCCTCTTTCCTTTTCCATTGCCTCTGCTCAGGCCACAGCAGGTGCCATGATCCCACCATCACTTTTCCAAAAAAAGCACGAGTATCTCCCTTTTCTGCTTCTTAATGGTTCCTCCACTTCTCCAGCCAGCAGGAGCTACTCCTTCAGAGCCTGTTTATTATGGCTCTTTCTGTTTGTTTAAAACGACTTTGGCTCAAGTAAACATCTTCAGTGCGAGAGCCTCTAGGTTCGGAAAAGGAAGCATGTGAATGTTATTATTATGTGAGATAAATACTTTACCATTGCTCTTCTACATTGTTCCCAGTAACTGTAAGTTTTGTTTCCTTTTTTACCCTCTATGCTAAAGCCAAAGGGAGATCTAATTCTCTACTGGTCATTGGTTTATTAATTAATATTATTAATCTACTAGAAATGGCTTGACATAAATGTGTAGTAAGTAAAGTTGCTGACCTGTTTGGTAATGGAATAATATTTTCATATTGAAAAATGTGTGCAGTATTGTGCATGGCTCACACAGACAAATTAATAGGCATTAGGAAAGCCACTCAGACCAGGACAAAGGAGCCAACCTTGACCTGTGCATGATTCAGCCTTCAATCTCATGGTCCATTATTTATACTGTCCATGGTTACAGTACTGCACTTGCTTCATTGCATTCTTCTTAAAAAGTGTTTTATTCTCTCATCTTAGTAAAATATCAAGAGCACTTTGTTTGAAGAGTCATTCTGTGGGTTTCACACTGCTTTTCATTGATGCTGATGCACTCAACCTGCTTTGAAATGTGCTGATATTTCCTACATTGTCTTCTCTCTGAACCTGTTACATATGTGTTGATAAAATGTTTCTTGTGAATAATGTACATCCCTTTTCACAGGATCAAGTCATCTCCATCACCTCTGTAAATCCCTGGGAGCGTCATCTTGGACAGTAGACTTGTTTTTGTGTGTGATTTCACTCCTCTCTCAGCTGTATCCTCACTCCTCATTTTGATCACTCCTTTTTTAGCGTTCACAGAAGTGTTTGTGCATGTGTCACCCACTCGCGTCGGCGACTCATTACCTCGTTACACAGCTTGACAGATAGGGATGAGTGTTTTGTGACTCACTCATTCCCTCGAAGAAACACAAGGCTGAAAGCACCCAGGCATGAAGCACAAGATGCCACTGAGTGATCCTCAAGCCTGTAGTATATTTGAATAGCAGTTTACAGGTCTTAAAGTCCAAGGACGGTTTCCAAAGACGCATTAAACCCTGTCAGAAATGCTGTTAACAGATGCTAGTCGTGGGGCTTTAAAACACACCCCCTTCCAGAGAGAAGGAGGCGTTTCTAAACCCAGAGATGCTCTCAAAAAGGAAAACCACAAACCGACACACCCAACGTTAAAGCAAAATGGGAAGATATTATTATTTCCCAGCATAAATCTGTGGACATTGAACTAGAAAGACACTAAAATGGGCTGTAATGCTGCCGGATATGTTTAATTTAATGGCCTAAATGGCGTTTTATGTCTCCATTTCAAGCACTTCTCTCTGCATTGCTGAGTGAATTGTGATTTCTTTCTCAAGTGACTGTGACATATCTCTGCTCATATCCCAATGCTGAAATTACTGTTAATACTGATACTATAAATGTATTGTTTTGTTCTACTGCAAAAAAGGTCAGATGAAAATGATCAGGTCAGATGAGGAAAAGGTCAGAGCAGGCTGAGATGTGCATGTGTTTGTTGTGTTTAGTTGAGTGCAGGCTAGGATAATAGCTGGATTTAGTTTATTACTAGGTCTGTGCACAAGCGTCTGAGCCAGGTAAATCCCTTTACACTCAGCATTTCTGTCTCTTCATACTTTAATACTTTATCAGAAAGCAGTGTAGTTATCTTAGTGACCTGTATATTTTGGCAGTGCAGTACTAAAACTGCTAAGTTGCTAATTTATGAACCATACCCCGATTTCAGAGAGATTTTTCAGATGTTTTATTAGTGACATGTTTTGAAGGAGTCAGATTTTGTGCCTTCTGACTTTAACATGGCATTAATTTACAGTAAAACATGTCCAAACTGATCAGTGCAGAAAAAATGTTGGGCTAAAAAGTACCCCACACAGGTGAAATGAGTTTGAGGACAAGAGGCTCAGATAGCTACAAGTACAGGTACTGATATCAGTATCTGGGCATCCCTAGTATTGTTACATCCCACAATTACTTCCATACAAATGCTTAATCTCTTTGTGTACCATGTTGTCAGGGGAACATTACACATTGCATATATGGGTTACCCAGAGGCAACATTTTTGAGGTCACCCCCATCCTGAGGCGGGCTTTCAACTGCTGTCCATATGTGTGTTTAGAAAGGCTGAAAGACTGGTATGAACCTGGATGCTACTGGAAGCTTTAAGTAAATTAAAACATCGACTAATGCTTAGTTCTCACCATTGATACTGGTTTAACAGATCAATAAAGCAGTGTGGAGTGACTTTCTGATGTAATGAAGCTTGAGCTATACGTGTGTGTGTGTGAGGTCTGATTGTGGAAGCTTACTTGTGTATATTTATGTTGTGATTTGTTTCAGGGCTGTCTTTTCCTGAGCAGGAGGTGGTCTGAAGGGCTGCCAAGAAAGTTCCCAGAATTCACTGAGAAACAGACTGGCCTATGCTCTGCTGAAAGCCGCTGCCCATGACATCATTCACCCACTGTCTGTTTGACCCTGTGTGCTGTGTGGACTTCCCCCTCTCGTTCTCCCCCAGAGGGCCTTGTGTGTGCATGTTGTCCATGCATAATCCGTGTGTGCCTGCGAAACCTTTTCCACACCTGCCATGGCTCACCTCCAAAACCCCACAA
The DNA here is from genome assembly GCA_036850595.1 of Rhyacichthys aspro. Classification (NCBI taxonomy): domain Eukaryota; kingdom Metazoa; phylum Chordata; class Actinopteri; order Gobiiformes; family Rhyacichthyidae; genus Rhyacichthys; species Rhyacichthys aspro. The sequence continues at coordinate 12,009,503 of CM072155.1, forward strand.
CTCATCCCCCTTCACAGCCCCCGCCTGCATTTCCTCTTATTTCAGAGTACCTTGGCTCGTACTGACAACGCATTGTGTGTTTTACTGACATGCCTTTTGTCTACAGGGGCTCCTAACTCAAGCTCAGGACCACCTTGAATAACAAATGCACCCACTGTGGGGCCGCAGACTGCACTTTGCTTGTCTTTGAAAAAATCTAGGTTTAGGAGCCTGAGTGAAAGCTAGCAACTGCTTATGTTTTGTTTACTGTGCTCTAATATTGTGAATATTTTGTATTTCTTGACAGACACTACCCCAGCACAAAATTCACTGTTGTGGCTGACACTCCAGAGAACCTTCGCCTCAAAATGCAGACTGAGAATCAGAGCACGGTAACTACAAGCACTACTGGCTACATCTTAAGCTCAGACTCTGTGTTAATTCCTACACATTTAAAACACAAAGTCAGACTGTTTCATTTTATACTAAGTATGAATGTTAGAGGTCCACTCCATTATGCTGGCCTAGCTACTCAAAATCACAAATAAATCAGTGAAACCCATCTATAACCATATTCTAATCATGAATCTATATTAAGGTCCTTTTGATATTGTCCACACTAACAGTAATTACAGAAAACACTGCTACGATTGTTGCTACAGAAGCTAAAATAACTGTTGCTAAAGAGGCTAAAATAACCAAAGTAAAGATATTTTGAGGTGAAAGTTAAAAATATCTATGTAAAGTAGGTCATGAGAACAGCTTTAATAAGATAAGGCTCTGGGTCTGATAGAAAGTGAGAGATTTTCACATCAGGGTTTTACAGCCTGTTTTTATTGGCTGCTTGAGGCTGAGTTACAAGCAGAAACTACAAACAAGGACGGGTGTTGTATGAGTTTGAAATCAGGCCTGGACCTTTTTTGGCCCATTCACACAACTAGATCCTCCTGTATGCATGTGTATTGTTATATTGTAGTGTCTCCTAAAATAGATCACATCTGTCTATACAGTTTCAAAAGTGAGCAACTAACAACGACTCTGTCAATGTCAAAAATAGTGATACTGTATGTGAGATTGGTTTTGTGGGCCAGTGGGGTGGGGGTAGTAGCTGTCATAAGGGGTGGGGATAACTGAGGGATTGTGGCACAGATGGTGTTTTTCTACATGGTTTATACATGCCTCAAACAAAAGAAAACACTCCGCCATTCATTAAAAGGAAATATATTCATCACAGTAAACCACAATAGTTCTGAGTCTCTATAATTTCGGTATGTTTCTATCAACAGCTGAGTAGATATAAACTCACCTCACCAGAGGATAGAGCTGCTGTGCCTGCTGTATTTTTTCACTTTCTTTTCATGATTAATCCAGCATTGACAATGAAATGAATCACTTTTAATCTACAGAGTACACCATAAAACAAACAACTGAGTGACTTAAGGTTACTCCATTGTAATTGATTCAAAAGTGTTTTAAATTCAAGCAACACTTTGTAATGTCTTACTTTAAATCATGATAATCATTCTTCGTTATGAAACAAGGAGAAGAACCCCCTTTCTCACTGACACAGTGCTCATGGTTTTCTAGATAGGGCACCGGTTAGTGGCATAAATAAGACACACTGAGCTAGAACTGTCAGTGTGTGCCTGCAGCAGTTGCATTCGGATTTTCTCAGTGTGCTAATTTCCTAGTGACCCAGGTTTGATTCCGGCTTGGGTAATGTGCTCAGTGTCATTCCCCTCTTTCTCAACCTGTTTCCTTGCTATGAACACTATCGGAAAAAAAGAAGAAAAGTTGCCCATTTTAAAGGAGATAAAAAACCTGCTTAAGCATAAAAGATTTTTCCAAAATTGAGAAAAAGTGGATTATGTGGATCTCAATTAATGTGATGATAAACACAAAAGTTGTCAAGTTTTTAGCAGCATTATGTAATTTTCCACCATCTGCACTGTGTCTGTAAAATCATAGAGCTTACTTCCTTTTTCATGTCTAGGAACGCCATCAAAATAACTTTGAAGCTACACATTTTAATGATTTTTGAGGATATGTATATAGTGTATTTGCTCTTTTACCAAAAATATATTGAAAAATAAATGTGACTATATTCAAAATGAGCAAAAGGATGGGTTTTAAAGAGACACAGCGAGTCAAAGAATTCACTCCTTTGTATGCTGTAAACTTTAACTGCGGCAGTTGTAACAAACAGAGGTTAAGGTTGTTTGTGGAGAGCTGTGGCGATGTAACCCCTCACCACCAACAGTGCTGCGTTGCTACGGGAACTCTATTGCTATGGCAGCAGGCTAGAGGTTTGTCACACCTCATTACAAGACTTTGCAGTGGGCAAAACAGAAAGAAAACAGACAGAGAGTGAAAGAGACACGAAGAAAATGGAGAAGAGAGCGAATTGAGGAGGAGGAAAAGCGACGAGGCGAATGAGAGACAGGAAGGCAGCGACACAGAAACAGGGAGGAGTGTGGGGTGAAGGAGGAAGAGATAAAAGTAAAATCCCCCGAGGACGGAAGAGGCTACAAGAATGCAAATAGAGGCAGTGAGGAAGATTATAATGAGGAAGAGCTTGAGTGGTTTTGTCTGCTGTTCAGGCAGTAAAATATGAATGAATGAAGAAGGGAGACAGAGGGGTGTGGGTGGGAAGAGAGAGGCGAGACATGATTGGAGGAGAAGGTGCTCTTACATAAAGCAAACTTGATGTAAAAATTTGAAATGCTGCACAAAGAAAATGCGAATTAGAGGTTTTGGGATCTGCCGAGATGTGATTTGTCGGAGGTTAGAAGTTACAGTTGGACTTAGTCAAAGCTTTTTCAAGAGTTTAAAAACAACATGGAAGTGTTTTCGCACTTTCTTATGAGCTGGTACTGATTTTAGAGCTGGCTCAGGATCAAAGGCAGGATGCGTATATGTTCGAGTGACTTGCGTATGATATATCATCACATTGAACTGTTGCTTCTGATTTGTGCTAAAAAGAGGAATAGTATTGCCCTTCCCACTCAAAGCTGTTTCAACAATGACTTTATTTTCAGAAGGCCACACTGAGCATGCAAAGTTTGGAAGTGTTGCTATTGGCTGGAAAAAACACAAAGCAGGTAGAGCTGGAGATAAAGGGAGGTGGATCATATGTTGGCTGAGGGCAGCAGAGTGAGGCTGAAGGACAAAGATGGGTCGTGGCCACATTAATCTCCTCTATGACTTATCTTTGAGACTTGAGAGCCATGTATAATTTCCTGTGCAATGAGAATCGACTATAGTTTGCCTTGATTGGCGAGAGTATGTCACGCCACCGTTGATCGCAGATATGAGCGAAAAGTACTGCCTTTGTAGCACATACACAACAACGGTGAGTCACAACCAAGTCATGTCACCACAAGGCAATGTGTGGTGGCGGAAGAGGATTGGTAAGCTACTGTGGTGCTTTCAAGACGTGATATAGAGACATTGGAGCAGCAGATGCAGGGAGTATATGCAGGAGCGCTGTCACCATGAAGGCAGAAAGTAATAAGAGTAGGGTGTAAGGAGTGTTTTGTCAGTCACTGAAGTGTGTCCAGGGGGTAGTTTTACAAAGGTTTATTGCATAGTGGTTGTAGTTGTTGTTGCAGGTTTAGGCTATTCTGTAAGGATGGGCTGATTTTCAATAGATCTACATTGGAAACAGTATCATTATTGCAATCATTTACACTTTCCTTACAATTTGGTACAACAAAAATTTGTGGCAGCAGTAAGACGTTTGGAAGTTAATCTGGAGGCTAATTATGAATAGACTTTATTTAAATTGAAAGAAAGTAATGTCAGGGCCATATGCAGGTCAAACAGCCTAGTAAATCTTAATATGAGTCTTTTAAACATAGTAATTGCATACGATTAGCCCAGAGCCATAAGAAAGGCCATACAAAGCTATACAAAGCCACACGAGTTGATTAAAATACCATTGAAAACAAGCCAATTGCTGAAGGCTCGTTCTTAATCATTTACAAGGATTTTAGTTTTTAGTTTCAGACTCAGGCCACTTAAATTTTTTTATTGCTATATTCAATATTCAACATATCAATTGGATGTTTTCCTAGTAGAACCAACGAGTTTGCCAGCTTACATTGAGGCTAGTTTATAATATAGCATGTTATAAGATGCAAACCAACTGCCAGCAACAAATGAGGAAGGAATAGCTCATGATTTGTGGTTTCCTAATCTTGGTACTACAAAAAACTGTGACAGACTGACTGAACAGTTAGAAGAACTGAACCCTACTACATTAAAGGCAGCAGTCTACTGTTTTGGTTGTTTATTATCACTCTCTGTAACAGTTTTAAATCTAGCTAAAGCCTTTTCACATTAACACTTACCAATAAAATGTCCTGGTAAGAGTTTGAGCACTTCAGAGCTATGGGTCCTATTATAATCCATTTTCTAAGTGCTTTTTACGTCTGAATTTTTGAATAGAGTTTTTAGTTAAACCAACCCCTTTGTAAAGCCCCTAACCCACAGCTTTCACTTTAGTTATAAATACAGCAGTTGCATTCTTGTGCATGGGTTAAATTACTTGAGATCAGCATTGTGGGAGGACTTGGTGCATTGTTATTTCTGATACTCATCTGATGCTGCATGGGTGGACATTTCCTCCCCTGCCCCTGGGTCAGGATGGATTGGGTGTGTGGGGCAGGCAAACACGTACACACTCTATTTGTCATACCTCTCGTTCTGACCATATAAGGCTGCCAGTTGCCTCATTGCCCCACCAAGCAGGAAGTGAATGTCACCTCAAAAGACCAAGCTTTATACATGCGCTTTTTTTGTTTGCTGGCACAATACGCCCATGCCTAAGGTAAAAGTGCCTGCTCCAGTTAGTCTAGATACTTTTCTAAAGCCTGTAAAATCACAAGGGTTTTGCAAAGTGGACACTTAGATAAATGTTTGTTCCCCTCAAAAAAAGCACGTAACAATGTATTGAATTATTAAGGCACGCATTGATGTCTGTGAATGAACCTAATGCGATTAAAAAATTAAAATATTACTTTTAAACGAGGTGTTGGACATGGTAGTATACTGATCTCAGCCATGTAATGCAATAAATAATAATCTACCTCTTGTTGTCGTTAGTAGCACATCATCACCATATATTGATTTATGACATGTCTTCTTGCTTTTTTTTACGAATCCTTTCATACACAGTGAGTCCATCTGTAGGAGCACATAAGAGGAAATATGCAAGGACTATAGCTATCACAATAAGGGCTGCACAATATTAAAAAATAATGTGATAGTAATATAACTATTTGGAATATTGTGATAATGATGTAACCTGCAGAATTTGATTGGCTTTTTTTTTCAGTTTAAAAATATGAAGCAATACAAAGCTCTTGACTAACTTCCTCACATCAAATGGATATGGCTGTCATTATCAACAAGGACAGAAGCAGGGGTAAACCAGGTCTAAACTAGGACTAAACTAAGGACGTAATTATGGCTAACCAAGGTCTAAGTCAGGTCTAAACCAGGAATAAATGGGTCTAAACTTGGACTAAAACAAGGTCCAAATCAGGTCTTTACCAGGATGTTTTTATTTGGATGCACCACAGTTTGATTGATAGCTCAGATTGGAAATTTATTATGACAAAGATGAAATGTCTGTTACATGGAAGACCATAATATTATTGTGATAGAGCATTATGATTGGTGATATTGGAATTACAATGCATTTACAATGTACTGTGCAGCCCATCACCAGTTATTTGTTGTGTTTTGTTGCTTCTCTGATTTGCAATGTTGTTTAATCTATGCACAATACAGCTTTTCACTGCGTCCATGTTTCTTTTACATTTTATCCCGAAAAACATTTGGGAAAATACAATTGCAGGACTGGTCGACCTAATCCACTGTTGTAGCCTTTACTAATCCCTTTTCTGTAATCGTGAATTCAAAAAGAAATACATCTAACCAAATACAACAAAGCAATTACAATAAGAACAAATATTTCAGTAGCAGTCTCTAATAAAAATGACAGTGAATCCTTTATTTATATTTGTGTATTTCTGAAATATGTATGTTGAAATCTAGGTCATAGCATCTATAAATAATCATTCAGATCACATTTGTGGGATTTTTCGTGTTGACAAATCACAAATGGTATTGAATTGCATTTGTAAATATTTCCTGAACAGAAAATAATTGCTGTGCATGTTTTTACCTTCTCTTTGTTTGTTTGTTCTGCAGGTTCGCTACAAGGAAGACTTTGAGAAGAGTAAAGGGAAAGGCTTCAGCGTAGTCACAGACACACCAGAGATGGAAAGACTGAAGAAAACGCAGAACCAAGTCAGCAATGTAAGTGTTAGCAATACTGAAAAAGCCATTTAACTGAGACCAAGACAAGACTGGAGTGGACTGACACTGAGAAAATACATTGTAGACTGACAGCGAGTTAAGACTAGTGCATGAAACGTGGGAAAAGAAATGAGGAATCGTGGGAAAAGCACTTATGACAATGGGTTTGGTTGGTGAAGAAAGACAGAGCGGTGTGTTCTTTTTATAAATAGTGGAATAATAAACTAAGTCAGTTGTGGTCTTGGCTGCTCTTATTTTGAAATCTAGTCTCCAGACAAGACAAAACAAAACATTGTAATGGATTATATCATGCAAGTAGCCTGGTCAGAAATCCTTTTTTTCCCATTTGCTACAAATAACAATTGGAGAGGGTTTCTACTCTAGGTTTCGATAATTGCTGTGGAAGGAAGAGATTCCAAACCCATTTCAATTCACAAAGTGAATGTATATGACTGTGCAGACTTTAATGCAACACCAACCAATATTAAAATTGTTCATAAGCCTGGCCATGAGTACTACAATGCTGTTAACCAGTTTTTTAGTGTTACCTTAATCATTTAATTACATAGATTGAATCTTTCATTAATGTAGGATTAATTTTCTAGCAAAGAGGGTTTTGGAGGTTTGGAGTCTGTGCCAGCTCACTCACATTAGAAGGACTACACTCTGGATAATCATTTTAATTAATAATTTACACTTTTTATAGTAACCAAATCTTAGAATAATGAATGCAAACAGATGGAGAGTGTGTAAACTCCACACAGACGCTTTCTGGCAACTCGCTCAAATCAAACCATGTTTGTTTTGCTTTAAGGTAAAAGTGCTAACCTCTGTGGCACCTTTCTGCTTAATTTGGGATTGAATTGACTAAATAAACAAAAGAACATTAGAAGCATTGGTTATTTTTTTACTTTCACATATTTTAGATCTATGTAGTTAAAGCCAAGAAATGCTCCTATACATCTCAAATTATTTTAATCAATATTTCTCTTTACTAGACCACTAAATGTGAGCCAACTCCCTCATGCTCACACAGCTCCACATAAACTACTGAAATTCTCCTCAATATTGCTTTCCATAGGGCCTGTTCTGCAGCACTCTCCTCTCTGGTGTCCCTTAACTGCAGTTATTGATTCCCTTCTTCTCTGTAAATACCAAACAGCGATGCAGAAAGTGTTTAAATTGTGTGCCCAGTCTGCTTAAGTCAGCTGTCAAGGCCGGTATTTGCATGGGAAACACACATAAGTCATTACGCATAACCAGCACCACAGCGGCCCCTCTAATGGCATAATTAGTGTGGCGGGTGATGGGTAATTACTGCTTCCTTTTGATGAAAGATTTGTGTGTCTGAGATCAAGGAAAAATTTGAGGCTGAGAAAAATACACACATTTTACTTGAATTAAGGGCTAAGCATTCAAAACCACGTAGAAAATGTTGAATTTAGACGTCTTCTGATAAACAAGACATTTGCCTTCAATCTGTGTCCTTTTAAAACTCTATTTCACAGTACCTCTAAAAAATAAACCAGTTGTTCAAGCTCCAAACTTAAAATGGTAAGAATTTCAAACATGGAAGTCCCTTCTGCTTTTCTAGTTTCTATAGACATTTCTTTCTGATTCTTACACAGTTAGACATAACTTGTCTCTAGGGCTGCAAAATATATTTCAAAATGACAATATTAGCATTCAAGATCTTGACATGCAAAGACAAATGGAAAAAAATGGCTAAAAAATGGGCTATATTAATTCAAATTTTTAAAAAAGTACTGTGCCTAAATAGAAATTCAAATATTTAACACATTTTTGGGGGCAAATTTAACATGATCATAATATAACCACACATCCATTGTAACATTTGCTTTGCTTGTCAAAATCACATTGAACAGCGGAAGAAATTAATCAAGAATCTAGTGTTGTAGTCGAGACCGCACAAACTGAGACCAAGACCATGGCAGAATGAGACCAAATCAAGACTAAAACTAGTGTATGATCCATTGTAAGAGATATAAAAAAACAAAAAAAACAGTTAAATCCAAACACAATATGTTGACTCTTAAACCAATGCCAGACTCATAATGTATACTTTTGGTGAATTAATTAATAAATAAAAGAAGTTGATTTGTTGGCAGGTCTTAGTTTAAAATTCTTAGACCTCTATTGTTGAGTCAGAGAAAAGAGTCAAAAGTAAAAATTTGTTAAGTCTGACAAGACTTTTGAAAAAGTGTTCTTCAGCCCTGTCTACTACTATTACTCTATATAAAATGTAGCAGATATTGTTATCTTTATATTTAACTTCTTATCACTCAGTCCTAATTTCAAGTCATGTTATTATATTGAAACGCTCCACATACATATTACATGTTTTAATCATTTAAATCCTATTTTCTACCACCTCTCTCCTTTCAAAAGCCTGACATGTGAGAAGGGTGTGGCTTGGTCTCTTTCTATAGGCACACATATCCCATCTGTTAGACCTGCGCTCTCAAAATATACAATTATACTCTCATTTACACTCTCTCAACTCAGCATATTGCACTCGAGAAAAGCCACTGTGTTCTCCCACTCACTTAAATGCACTGTCCTTGCACAAACACTTGCTGAGCCCATCCAGCGGGTGAATACACTCCTAACTAATGCTGCAGCCACAGTGGGCTCTTTGACTGTGGGTGTAAGCTGGGACAGAGTCAGGGTTGTACATCCTGACTGAGGCACTGTGAGTCACTGTTTTGAGCCTGGTTGTTAAGCGCAGTCATAGAGAACTCACTCAATTTCAGTTTTATCAGTGTGGGCCTGATTCATGTTGCTGCTCTGAATGCTGCCTTTGTTGCACACTAATGCAATTACTTCCTGTTTGAGCATGAGCTATTTTTACCCAGAATTGTTACTCTGGCGCATTTAAACTAGTTTGTAACTTTGTTAATGTGAAGTTTAACTTCTAAAATCCCCCAAATTGCCTAAAACAATAACTTTAGTGATCAGTTTTGTGATTACTTCTGCATAATCATAGTTGCAGACAATCCCAACAGGCCAGCTGATAAATAATGAAGACATATCTTGACAAAGCATCAAACCTCCGCCTTTTAAAGAAACATGCTGCTTAGTGTCAGGTTGTGTCCACCAACTGTGTCACTGGTTGCCAGAAAGCAATTTTTTAAGGCTTAAAGTCAATCAGTAAGACATATTAGAAAGAATGTATGTATTGCTTTTTTTTTTTTTTTTTAAAGTAAATAATGCATGTTGTTGTTTTTTTACTATTGTTCACTGCAGTATGTAGTCAAATGCAAAACTAGACAAAACTTCAAACAAACTAAAATTTTAAAGTGCATTGTCATATACAAAGTAATTAACCAGTTACCAGGAAACACCACCCGCTCAAGTGTCTATAGTTGGTTCCCCTTTTTCCGCTTCACCTGTTTGCAGTGATGTGTCACCCAAGGTTGCTACGCAACCGTTAGGTTACTCTACTTCCTGTCGATGAGATGTCATTTCCTTCAGTATCAAGCTTCTGCCTGAGGCATTGCTGCTCACAGTTGCCCCACCTATTCTCATACATGCAGGCAAGCATGAGCAGAAAGGAGACCTCTGCTGGACAGAAACATAACTACACGCATTCTTTCCTGGAAATGTCAGCATGTCATTGTTGTATTTTTAAAGCGTTTACATTGTTTGTGTTTTACAGGTTAAGTACCATGAGGTGTTTGAGAAGACTAAAACAGGAGACAGGTTGTACATGCAGCCGCATATGGACTCAGGTATTGCCACACAGCCCCACTTCATTAAACTTATTGGCATATAAATTTAGTATTATTTGGAAATAACAGGAGAATCTCTCTAAAAATACATGTGATAGATTGACAGTGGTTATGCTATTGTCTGAATGTGAAGGAAACATCACAAATTGGACAAAGTTGCCTTCATGTTATAATTTGTTTGTATGCTGTTTATTAAGTGTCAGTTCATGTCATAACTAGTAATTGTGAAAGTTTTGGTGTTTTGCTCATGCCAAACCAACTAAATGTAAAAAAAAAAAAAGGCGTTGGTCTGGAAAGAAATACAGATGCTGAGCCATGTCTATTCTTGAGTAGTGTCAAGATGTTGTGCAGCTGTGAAACATTTTCCCAGTCGCAGCTTTTTGCCCAGCAGCATTTCAAATGTAAGCACCATATCTTAATTCAGATATTATGTCCTATCAGAAGACTCCAGCAGGTAGTTGAAGAGTTTGAGCATAGTGTGATCTGTGTGCTTGTTTGCATTTTGCATGCATGCTCTACTCCCAAACACTGAGCAGCATTGTTGAGAGGTTGTGTAACAAGAAATTTGGATCTAATGCATGCAGGTCTCAGCTTGTTTTTGAATGTGTACCTCTCAAGAAAGGCTCAGGCTAGAGTGTAGACGTAGTCGAGGGGATATCATCCATCTGCTGATAAAACATGACCACATATACAGCTTTAGTGTTCATTTGTGTCGTCAGAGAAAGATATTCTGTCTGCATTGTCCAAGCCTGTCTGGAGACATTTGTTTTACTTACATTCTTGCATCTTTGCCAAAAGTTACAGTGGTAAAACAGGTTTTTAGGAACATTTCTGGAAACATCTGCTTTAATGACGCAGACTTACAGACAATTCCTCAACGGATTGTAAGAGTAGTGTAATGCTGTTTACAATACACCAACATGTTATATTTCATTAATTCTGTTTTACAGCACACCAGCCATCGTCTGCAGCCCAAAACTATGATCCTACTCCCGAACCAGTGCGCCAGGCAGCTGCAGCCCCTGCTCCAACTCCCCCTGCCAGTGCTGGGGTAGGTCCTTACTACGGGATTGTTCAGTATTTTGTAAATGTGCTTCTATGTGATACTTTTAGATCGCTAATTTATTCCCTGCAGTAAAAAGTTTTCAGCACAGTGGCAGTTTTGAAAGGCAGACACAAGACGAAACTATGTATTATTGTAAATGGGGCCAGTGAAAGTCTGATTTAATGCTTAACAATAAACTACATTTAACAACTATATAATCTGTAATATGCACAGTCAGTTGTGTTTTATATTACAAAAAACATTACATAAACCAGATACAAATAACAAGTAAACAAAAATCATAATTCTTAAAGAAACTGACTAATAGCTCCAACATATGTAAGTTTTGTATTCTTGTGTGTTACAGAAGCGGTACCGAGCAGTGTACGACTACATCGCTGCTGATGAAGATGAGGTTTCCTTTATGGACGGAGATGTGATCGTGGAAGTGCAGCAGATTGATGAAGGCTGGATGTACGGCTGCGTTGAGCGCACCGGCCAACGGGGCATGCTTCCTGCCAACTATGTGGAGGCCATCTGAGCGAGAAGGAAAGAAATGAGGGAGAGAAAGGGGGAGAGGGAGAGGAAGGGAGGGAAAGAAGTAAAGGAAAAAGCCCAGTGCCATCTCATCTTAATGCCGCTTTCTCTTGATTTTATACTTGTCCCTAATCTGACTTGGACGCCCCGATCCCCCACATCCCTGCTCTCGCCCCACACACCCTCTATCCGTGTGTCTGTCTTTTCGCCATTTGTCTGTCTGCCTGCCTCTTTCTGTCTGTCTGTGCTGGAATCTGTCTCTGCTTGGACATTAGGTATCCTCTGCTTTTTTCACCCCGATCTTTGCTGTCACAAGTGGAAATTTCAAAAGATATGAACTCACGGATTATTATGTCAGGGGTCATGCCGTATCACAGGGCCAACCCAGCTCTTGCACTTAAAAATTCTGACAATAATACAAGATATCAAACCTATGTTTGTCATGGCAACAAACGAAACTAAACCCTACTGTGCAAATGTTTTAGGCAGGCTGTAAAGTAGAAATGCTTTCAAAGACTAGATGATGTTGAGATCAGGGCACTTTTGGGGCCATACCATCACATCCAGGACTCCTAATGACATTAGTTGTATGTTTGGGGTCACTCATTTTTCATTTTTAAATTGATAAACTATTACATTTTTATTTTTTTTGAAAGCATTCTTACTTTACAGTATTTCTTCACAGCTTCCTTAAAACCTTTTCTCAATACTGTACATTATTCAGAGAGAGAAAAAGTATAGTATTTGCTGCATGTCACTTTTGTTTTAGAGTAATTTCCACATTTAGATTTAGCAGCTAAATCTTGGCCGGACTGGAAACACAGTGTAGAATCTCAGTGTAATAATACTAAGCTTGACTTGTATACATTCCTTTATCCTCTAAATATTCTGCTTCAATAAGCCACTGAACAGTCTTAATCGAGAGGTTTTTAATATATTTATATTCTGGCGCAGGTAATGATGTAGTTAGTAGCCACCTTTTGTTCAGCACTGCATTGTGGGTTGTGAAACTGGAATTGTAGCCTAACTGAAGAGCACCTCCTGTTGTTGCTTATGTACAGTAAATACACTGCAGGAGGCATCAGGGACAAGTTAGGGGACATGATCAGTCCACCTCTTACAGCCTCACTGAACACGCCACCTCAGTGCGGATGTAGCTACACACCCTTATTCCCGTTTCTGCTGCCTGGATGCCTTCAGTCCGGAGAGAATCACAGTAATGTGTTTTGGTGAGGGACATAACTCCCTGTTCCCCATTACTAAACCACCAATCAGATATATCCTGTGTATCAAAGAGAAGGCCAAGCACAACTATATATTATAATCTTAATTTTAAAATTGTTCTACTGTTTTTGTGATTAAACATTCCTGTCTTTATGTCTAGAGATGTGAGTGAAACTGTAAATCCTCGCTGTGATGTGTGTTTTTGTTCATCCATGTAGTTTTCCCATCACCTTTCTTTGTTGTACCTTTAAAAAAGTCTGTATCAAATGCCAGCGACTCGTTTATGAACCCTATACAGAAACATCTCGACTTGTTAAGCAGACACAGTATTAGATCTGTTCAGTCAGCTAATAATGTTTGAGTCTAAGCTGGCTGCTTGTTGGGGACATTAGATAAATGCTAAGGCAGCTTCTGTCTCCCAACATACTTAATATTTCAAAAAATATACATATTAACAAGAGTATATGCATTTGGTTGATGGTGGTCACCAAAATGTAAAGAAAGTTGGTGCGTAAATACAAAATGAAGCATTTAATTTGCTGGCGATTTCACAGAAGTGCTGTATCATTCCTAATTTTAATACTTCAGCTCTGTGAGGATAATATTATACTTTGAAAATGACCATTTCTGAGTGGTGTAAATAATCTCACTGGCCCCTGATCATACACACGTCTTCACGTTTTTCTTGCCGTTTCATTCTCTCCTGTGATGCACTGTGACCGTCACAGATTCGAGTGATCAAGGCGGTGCGTTGTAAGGGGTAACAAATTTCCAGCTTTATGAAAAAAAAAGAATCCTATGTAGCTAGATAACATTGTACAATTATGTATGTACCATAAAGGTAAGTTAGGGAAATGTTCTTACAGGTCATGGTGCTCTGGGAAGTGGCTGCCTGCAGTGGTTCATATTTTCGTGAATGCGGATGAGGAGACGCAATTTGATTTTTTTTTTTCACTCACAAAAAAATTGAGTGTGGTGGAAGTTGATGTTGACCAGTCATCAAATTTTGCAACTTTCTAATGTAATGAAATGTGACAGTGCTAATGAAATGTACTCTGAATCAGAAGACTTTTTCAAGTGTTTTGGTAAAAAGGTTGCTAAATAGAAGAACATACTGTGTTTATGCCTGTATTTTGCATTAACTTCTATTGAAAACAAGTCTATTTGCAAAGCAGATGCTCGATCACAAAGCTGTTTTAATGCTCACGGTTTTCTCTGTGAACAGAGCTAGTGGTTTGTTCTTCAGTACTATTCACTCATTTCTCTGAATCCAGTCCAAACCGTCTTTTGTCTATGGGTTGTTAGTTTGTCAGTTGGTGTTTTGGATGAAGTGAAATTGGCCAGAGGCAGCCGATGTTGTATGGATGTGGCTGAGTATAGGTTTGAGTTGAATTTGAGCCTGTGATGACGATATTAATGTGCAAAGCTGGGAGCTACAAAGAGCAGTGACCCATTGCTTTCAATCTCCCAGTCTGTGAGGCAGGGCAAGTTGTACGTCTGACCTGGATATTAGTCAGGAGTTAACCTCTTTGCGCCAAATACCGCTCTCTGCTCTGGCATCACTCATCTCCTGAACCATAACATCATCTCATAACCCTGTCTCCATTCAGTTTCTAACTCTGTCCGCTGTTTCACCAAGAACCTTTCCCCTCACATGTCATCGTAGACTCTTGCTCTTCTGATTCAATGAATCTGGTTATAAATTGTAGATTTTGCATAGATCATGTAATCCATTATCGCAGGTTTAGCATTCAGACCAGTTTGTGTATTCCATTTTAAATTGTTTTTGATATAATTTTTTTTAAAATAAAATAGATACATAATGCATAATGACATACACAAAACATATGCATAAAGGACCTGATATCATCTCCTGTTGCCCTGTTACAGCACATCAAGTTGTACTTATGATTCTGCAGATTCAATAAAATGTCATTTTTCTCACATTGTTGTTTGTGGCTTTTTGGGGAAAAAAGGCCACACGGCAACACTTGTAAAAAGGACTGTAAAGTCTGACTATCTGCTTTTGTGTGCTTTTGTCTCCCATCATCTCTTAATACTTCCCTTAGTGAGACATTTCCCTTTAGTAGGAAATTGGCTGCAGTTTGTATAGTATATTATAAGTATAGACTATAACAATCATTAGTATGGTTTAAAAATAGTGACATTGACATAATTTAATGTATTTGTAAAGGTTTATGAGAAAGAGAGAGAAAATCAAAAACATTTAGGAGCCCCATGGGTGACTTGTGGTGCAGTGGTTTTATATTTGCATTTGTATAAAAAAAGACTTGCATAGCCTTCTAAGGAGCAACACTGCTAATTTTATGTACAAAACTCCATAATATGTTGTTTGTAATCATTATATTAGTTGTATTTTGAATGTGCTCATCCATTATTTAGGATAATTCCCCTTCCTTTGGGGTCCACGGACGAGCCGGCGCGTCCAAATCACATGACCAATTTAAAATGACGTAGCAGAAAGACCTCACCGAGGAGGTGCGCTCGGGATGAACTGCGCCTCGCACGAGCACAAACGGCAGCAACAGGAGGCGGAGAAAAACGTCTGCTGTCAAGCCGGACAGTGTGTTTTCGCGTGTCTCTGATGTATATTTTAAATTAATCTATTTAATATATATTATAAGGGCTTTGGCTTGTGTGAAGCGATCACAGTCTTGTTGTATATTAGGTGCGCCTCGGAGCACTCTAGATATGGTGCTGTTGGCAGAGGTGTGTGGCGTTGTCCCTACGTTTACTCCTTAAGTCACTCCAAAAGTGGTTAGAAAGACTAGTTATGCAGCAATTATTTAAGAGTGTGTTGAAGCGTTTTCTGGGCAGTCACAGAGTGCCCCAAATTTGATCAAAAGCTTAAGGTTCGTGTTCAAATAAGGTTAAAATGAGTATTTATGCGTCCAGAAATGTTCCCAGGGGTATTTCGAAGCGTTTTGAAGCGTTTTGTCGCCAGTTGCCAAGGATTTAAAATTTGGTCAAAAACGTAACCCATGCGGGTGTCAACAATCCTGTTTTAATGGTCAAGTCAGAATTTACTCCAAAAGGGGTTAAAATGGGTGTTTATGCATCCAGAAATTCTCCAAGGAGTATTTCGGAGCATTTTAAGGCGTTTTCTGGCCAGCCGCCGAGGGTCCCAAATTTGGTCAAAACTGTAAGCCGTGTGGGTGTCGAAAATTTTTATTTATTTTTTGGTTGCGTCAGAATTCACTGCAAAAGGGGTTAAAATGAGTTTTTATGCATCCAGAAATCCTATCAGGGGTATTTTAAGCGTTTTGAGCCATTTTCTGTGTTTGTGTGCTCCAACCATCCTGCTTTTTCAGGAGACATTGTGCAGAGAGGGCTGGGAGATGGAGATGGACACTGCACTGTGAGAGACAGTTCCTGTCCCACATCAATCATAGAATATGTGTGGGGTTGACCTTTCAGACGATCTAATATAGTACTAAACCACCTACAGAAAAAGTGTTCACTGGTACACGACAGTGCTGTTTCACTTCCTGGACATTGCAACTACAAATGCATATATCTTGCACTGTGAGATGAGCTGTGTCAAGCAGGAGCAGCCCATCACACACAAAGACTTCATGGTGGAGCTGGGATGTCAGCTTTGTGGCATGGACAAGGCAGGTGTTCCCCAGAGCAGGAGAGGAGATCATATTTCCGTGCTCATTGTTACAGGCACAGTTGCTGGTCAAAAAGCCACCAAAGGCAGATTTAAGTGTAAACGCTGCCTCCAGATGGAGAACATGAGGAGAGACACATTCTGGAGGTGTCAGGCTTGTGATGTGCCCCAGTGTCTTGAGGTGGGCAGAAATTGTTTTTATGAGTGCCACAAATAATTTGTGTGGCCTTATTGTGAAACGTCATTGTTTTGTAAAAAAGTTGTCAATAATAGTACAAAAGACTTTTGAGGCATTGTCTGCAGTTTAATGTAAATAGCTGTAAATAACTTTGTTGTTTGCTAAATTTGTACATATTGTATATGTATGAACATTGTATATTTTTTAAATTGACTATTTAAATTTGCATTTTAAGTTATAAATATATATTTTGTGTGATTTTAGGTCCAGTGTTTTAATACAGTATGTCAAAATGAAAAAATATCAGTACAATCAGACAGATGAGGTAAACAGGTTTTTCAGGTGAAAAAGGTTCAATCAAAAGTGGCCAAAAGAGGCCAATTACACCAATAAGAGAACGACCCTTCTCATTGGTTAGACTACTTTATGCCCTGAGTTTTGTCTGTCAGTGTGTGTAGCCTTTGTTCATCAACCTCAAAAATGCGTTGTCTGTAACGCTTAACGTATTTAGCCTAACAAACATACGGCTCTTCTATTAACAGTTATTTTTGACTTCATATTTTAAGTAACCCGTCCTAAAAAGCTACATGTTGTGGTGATATCCTTCTCTTTCTTCTCGTACATTCGCTGAAGCCGAAGGGAGGGCAGAGCTGGCGTTGTTACGTAGATTTCCGATTGGCTCCGATTGGCTCCGATCTTGTCCGATCCGCTGCACGGGCTGGAGCTCTGTTTGTGCTGCGTGTCCTCACATCTGCGCCTGCCTGCTTGTCTCTGACAGTGTTTTTTCATCATGGTGGACATTTTGTTGTTGATGTTCTTCGCCATCATGGGCCTCGTCTTCCTTTCCTACATCATCTACATGTTATGATAAAGGCACAGCCACAGACCGCAGCAGCCAGTGCGCGTCAGGATGTGCGCTTTTTTTTGGATCCTGCATCCCTGGCTGTCATCATGGACAACGGTGAGCACTCGGCTAATAATTTGGCTAAAGAAAATCATACTTCCAATAGGAATACAGAGACCTCAACAGAGATGGTATCCACTTCGTAAACCATTTGTAACTCAATCCTCCAGGCTAAACGATCCCTGTTTCTCACAATGTTTAGGCTAATTATCGGTGGAAAATGAAGCTATTGTTGTGCCTGACCGCTTCTGAACAGGCTAAAATGTATAACAAATAACACATTTTATAAACATGTGTCAAAACCTAAAGACTAAAGCGCACAATGTGGATAAGAATACATGCTTGTTGGTAAAATATATTATAAAATATGTGTGTTTAATTAATAATGATCACTATGGATGGATGGATTAAAAAAAACTTAGCTGCACAATTTGTTTGAAACTCAAACTGCTTTGAATGAATGAATGTTGTCCTTCATTCAACCCATTTTAATTTGAGTTTTGCTGAGGCTGCTGCAGTTTGTGGAGTTTAAACCAAA
Organism: Rhyacichthys aspro; assembly: GCA_036850595.1. Classification (NCBI taxonomy): domain Eukaryota; kingdom Metazoa; phylum Chordata; class Actinopteri; order Gobiiformes; family Rhyacichthyidae; genus Rhyacichthys; species Rhyacichthys aspro. Next base: position 12,027,621 of record CM072155.1, read on the forward strand.
GCAGAGAGGCACAGTCTGATTAAATCCAGGTGATGGCTTCACATGCTTAAAAAGAAAAGAGGAGTTAAAGTGGGTTAGTTGTGACTTTGAATGAAAATGTTGTCCTGAAATGTCAAGGAAAGCTTCATAAATATGGAAATTGATTGGGAACCTTGATCTTTTCAGGGAGAAGAGCTGAGTCGGGCCATGATGCTTTCCCTTTGGAGATCTCCAGGAGGCTGTGAAGAGTGACCCAGTGTGGAGGAAAAATCAAATGGATAATAAGCTGAAGCCAAACTCCCTGCCTCTTACTCCCTTATTTGCACTCTGTCATCATATCTTATCTCATCACATTATAGAATTCTTTAAAGAGGTGCACAATTTGCCTTTTAGTAGCACTATGAACGTGTGTTTTGTGCAGTACATGTGGCCAACATCTCTCCTTTCTGTCTGTTCTCTCATCGATTTATTGTCAGAGATGCCTTTTATATCTGTCTTCACTATTTGTATGAAATTTGTTGCCAATTTGTTTTTCTTCTTCTTATGGCAATCAAATGCTCCCCACCGGGTCAAAGGGGAAAGTGTCAATACTACAACATATCTGTCACCACCATACATGTTAGTCCAGATCCAAAAACACTACCCACTAATGTACCTCTCTGTTATAACACCAAACCTCAAGTGTTTTGTTTAATAGGAGAAAAGTTTACGGATGCACTATCGATTTTGTGTTGAATTGCAGTATTTCACATATAATGATAAATAAAGAATTCTGTATATTTGCTTGCTTCCTTCATTTCTTTGCAACCATTTCTTCATCCACTTTCCATTTCTCAAAAAAGAAAAAGGGAGTGAAGACTTCATATATTGATTATATATAAATCTTGTTAATGATTATTGTACAAGACAGACAGAAATAAAAGGAATTTATAGGCCTATACTGTACATTATATGGCAAGTGTAATAACCATAAAAATCAAACTAAACTATTGAGAGTATTTTGCAGGTGTGAACATAAATTAAACGTTCTATATTTCAATACTGTACATGGAAAAATGCATTACTGTGAGCAGCCATGATGGGTGTAGTTCCACGTTGATCCTGCAGATGGTGCTGTTAACCTACTGTTTGCTTCTGGACAGTCAGGTTACGGTGGTTGATCCGTGAAGTAAATAAGACCAGCTCTTTCCAGTTTTGTGGAGTTACATGACGAAGCTTGTTAACGTGATTTTAATTTCATTGTTTTGATTGATCTGAATGCGCAAAGACTTGTTTTGCAGACCTAATGTATGCACTATTCAGGTATGGATGGTTTTCTGGGAATAATAGTGTAAACAATTCATTCAAAGCCATTTTTATAGTAATTATACATTGTGTAATTTTGATATGTTATCCTTGAACTGGAGCTTTTTAATTTTCCTCAGCAGATGAAGACTTAAAGTGTTGGTCTAGAGCCAGAGGTCATCAGCTTCTTCAGTGTCTGCAGACCCTTAGTTTGGAGAAGCAGGAGCAATGAAACAGGCTAAAACTGATATTAATGCTACACAGAAGGTATTTACATGCATTTTATCACGTGATTATTTTTATAAATGCATAACTCCCCCATTTCAAGCACCTTAATATGACCTCCTGCATCAAATTAAGGAGTTGTCAACATATATTTTAAAAATGTCGTTTAATATCAATCTTTCTCAACAGTGTACAGTCGCTTCTCCAAAGTGGGTGTGTGCTTATTGTTATGAATAAATGAGCTCCAAAAGTATCTAATAGAACCACATTTACAAAAAAAAACGCCTTAAAATAACCAAAGTATATATCTTAACCATAAGCCACTTGACTAAAGTTTCTTTTAGTGTGCGCTGACAGGGCCACTCTGGGAAATAATCGGAATTCCTTTGCTGATAGTATAATCTCTCACCATTACAATACAGATGCTGTTCTATCTACGGACACACACATACACGCAACAGACAGCTCACTTTAAACAGCATTTTTCTGCTAAGACCGTATCAAATAACACTGCAGCAGTTTACAGAACTGAAACGAGACGATGCATTCAGAGTGGACTGTAGAAAGTAGGACGGCATTTGTTTTGTTGTTAAATGCGTGTCCTTGTCGCTGTAACTTACACTGGCATTCTTGACCCCCCTTCTTTACATACTGCCCTGTCACACTGCTCCAGGCTTGAATATTAGATCATGTCACAGCTATGTTATGTGACCAATGAATCAAAATAAGTCAGAACAGGTGCCCCTTTGTTCTCTAGTCCTTGTGTTTCCCCTGGTGTATAGTATTTTGGGTAGATGCCACAGTTATAGGAATTTTTACCCTGACTGTGATGCCTTTAAAAGGAAATCTCCAAACTCTAGCAACCCATAAAGTTATGCTTACTGGAAACGTGCCAGACATTTCTCATCCAATATTATTCTTGTATTTGCCTTATACTTTGGAAAACGTGAATAATGTACACAATGGGACATTATGGCCAGATGTTTCCAAGGCAAAGAGGAATAAATTACAAAGCACAGATAAGAATGCAGATAAAACACTGCTTTTTCTTTCAAAATATCTCACTCATTTAGCGATATTTCTATCTAAAGGTCAAATTATTGGTCAATAAAACATAGTCAGACAGTATAAGCTGAGAAAAGCAGAATAACTCATCACATAATAACTTTGGGAATGCACTAAACATACCAAAAAGGTGATATATTGCTATGTAAGAGTAACCCTATGTGGATATATCCTACAATTGATTGTGCATATTGTGACCCGTGACACATATGGCTAGTTTGTAATAACACCTCCCCTCTGTGTCACCTGTAACCTCCCGCAACCTCTGGAAGAATGCCAATGAGATCGAGTTGAGGGGGTGGGGGATAAATCAGCCAGGGCAATAACACAAAACATGGAGTAAAAGGGGGGTGGAAGACAGAGCAAATAAAGAAAAGGAGGCAATGAAAGAGAATAGAAATAATGGGGAAAGGAGCGGGTTAGGAGGGGGTGCTCCGCTCTTAGCCGTGGCCTTCAGTGTTGGAGTTCCTGTTGTTGTGGGGTGGGAGTTTCCCTCGGTGCAGGCTGTGAGGGAAACTGCAGAGGATGTCTTTTTTCCTGGATGACTAAGAATGCCCGGGCTACGAGGTCTTTCCTTTTTTGCATGTTTTATACCTTGTCATAATGCTAATCAGTGAAATAATTAAGTTTCACATATCTTTATTGATCCCAGAGGGGAAATTCAAGATACTATTAAATGTGCTTGTATAAAATCACTCTACCACCAGCTGTGGTGCTGTAGAGGTGTGTGGCAGTGTGGTTAAAATGCCCCTGATGCTACATGCTGCAGTGAAATGATCATTGGTGTCCACTGGCCATGCTCTATTATAACATATACTATAGAAGGTCCCTTTGTTTGAAACACATGCATCTCACAACACATGTGTCACACCCAGATTCTCTAAACTTTTACCTTTTAGGGTTGAGCCAGGCCTACTATCTATAGCCCACTTTTACCTGCTGCATAAAAAGGAGGTACATGATAAAATGCTCCCATTAATCTCACTTTTGATCCCTGCAGAAAAGCAAATATTGAGTAAACATCCCTGCACAAGCATGAGGATGTCCCTCTGCTCTTGAACAAGACTACATATCCCAGCTCATATTCACTTTTGAGTTCTGTCCTTTTGGCATGGTTTACATAAAATACTAATCAAATGCTACTATTTCACTTACTTATAATCTAGGGTAAACACTCCTGCAAGAGCTCAAGGATGCCTGTCTGTGCCTAATCAGGACTACATGTCCCAACATGCCCCCCTTCCTACAATAAGAGGCGGCGGCCATAAATCCCACTAGCCAATGGCTTTATGTGTGGGGATCTGTGGTTGGTGTGTTGCACGGCAGCTGTTGTCAATGGCAACTGAGGTTTTCAGGGAAGCATGAGCTGGACAGCTGGTAGAGGGTCTGTCAGTCCTCTGCCGGGAGTCACATGGGTCCTGAGTAACCAATCCTGGCGTTACTGCTCTTTGATTGGCTCCCGGGGCCTGTGTTTAGCTGCGGCAGGAGGGGGAGGGGAGATAGGGAGGGAGGGGGCAAGGCAAGGCAAGGGGCCAGCTTACACAGGGAGGGAGTGAAAGAGCTTGAGAACGAAAAGCGGGAGTCTCCTCCGTTCTATGTCTGTACGTTATCAAGAAGATAGGTGAGGATCCGACTAAAAACACAGCTTCTTTTCCCCTCAGGACCCTCCCAAAGCTGCAGCAGGAGTGGAACAAGACTGAAGAGAAGTGTTTGGCTGGATGTATGGGACTGTCAAACTGGGAGACACAACGAGGGACAGGACCATGCCTCTTTGAAGGGACGCAGGCTGCAAGGCTGCCGTGGCTATGTGAGGACAGCAGGGTCACAACGCTTTTGGGAATAACACACAAGGAAAGAACAAGACGAGAAGGAGGCAGCCGCTAATCTAGTGCCATGACTGGGACCAAGAGGAGGCAGAAGGCTCTCTGAAATCATGGACCAGGTAAGGATGCATTGTAAGGGCAAACACGCCCCTATACACACCTTGCATCACTTTATTAATTCAGTCATTACCTCCCGGTGTCCCTCACAGGCAAAAACAAACAGCATGCCACTCGTACTGCAGGGCGTGTTTTCCACTCCCCGGCAAAATAGGTTTGCCACTTAAGGGTGGGAACGGGGGGAGGGGACAGCCACCGGCAAGTGCCAAGCCTCTAGAGACATGACACAGCCCAAAACATCACCAGCTTCTCTATGATTATTACTTACTATAGAGCCACACTTGAGGGATGAGGGGGAACGGAGATGGGGCAAGGCTGGAGGGACCAGGGGTGTGGCTGACTTTAATGGGGTACCAAGTGTCTTTAGTCTTCATGTCAAGAGACAGCACCCCTCACGACAGGATAAAAGAAAGAAGAGGTAGGATGAAGGGATGTCATGCAACAGGGCCTGACTCATTGACACAGGCTTGTTCTGCATTGTAACACTGTGTACTCTTGTCACCTGCCTCATCAGAGCATGTCATCCACCCCTCTGTCTGTTTGTTCACTTGTACAGAAAGGCAGAAAATCCTGTTTCAATCATGTCTATAACACTTTTTTATGTTCAGTGTTGTTTGCCAGAGCCCTTTATCAACAGTTGTAGGTGTAGTATTGATGCTGGAGGCAATCAGCTGCCGGTAGTTGATGAATGGTTTGTAGAACAGCTACGAGACAACGAGCAGCGCCAGCCTCCCTCTCCCCCTCCTTATACCTCTCCTTCGTTGCCCTTAACTCACCAGCTCTGTGTCCTGATCATTGATTACCTCATTCCCCCCTCCTTCACTCTGTCTCCTCGGCTGTCCTGAGGCGGGAGGGGTGCGAGCATCAGGTATGAGGGTCCAGGGAGTCAATTATGCATGTTCCAAAAGAGGCACATCTCCTCAGTGTCTGTTGAGGCCAGTGTGACGTTAGCCCCCCAGTATAGCATGGATGATGTCACCAGCCAGACAATGTGTTTGTTTGGGTGTGCATGGCTGAGTGCACATGGAAGAAACAGGGGCATATGTCTTGTATGTTGCTTTAAGGTCAGACATACAAAAGAACAAGCTCTATGTTTGCTTGTCAATGGCTTGCTTATCTCATAACCTTATTCCCCCAAATAGGAAGCCTGAGGCGGTGACACAGAGTATGCACTGTGTCAGAAACATGTGAAGGCCACATGGATAGTTCATTCCCTTAGTTTTGTTAATACTTTCCTATTCTGTGAGGCCCAGAAGCAAAACCTAGTAAATGTAAGCAATAAAGTCTGTCCACAGATATAGCGCCATACACAATACCTCTGCACACATGAAAAAATGAGAATGGTTCAGCTTACAGCACACTATACCTCAGGAAACAAACACTATTTATAAGTCTGCGCAGTGCTGTGAAATGCTGACACGGCATGGCCTTGGTGCAGTGCTAAGGCTGGGCCAGTGTCTCTTTGATAAATAGTACATATTGTGACGTAACGGCCAAATATGATTATAGTACTTCCTGATGATCACGTGACTTTAGTGGCCATGAAGCTTTATCTCTTCCGGCTTTGGCGCTTTTTGTCTGTTTACACTAAAGTGGCTTGGTGTTTCGAGATGGGTTTGGACGTACAGTAAGTGTTTGTGGGACATCTAAGAGCCACTGTCATTTAGTAATGTAAACACGCGCTAACATCCGTGGAAACTGAAGCATGTGTTTACTACAGTCATGGAAAAGCTGCAAAGTACACAGGACATCGTGGTGCATAATCGGAGTCCTCTTCCTCTTGTTTGTCTTTGTAAGATCAGACATGTTTCAACGCACAACAGCGATAAAGAGGGCAGTGGCCCACAGTGGGACGGGAAAAGGCTGGTTATGTAAAATGTCTGAATCAGGGGCAGCAGCAGAACAACTTCTCTCACAGAGTTTGTCTCAGCATCATCCCATTAGTGTAATACTTCACACTATCCTTGATGTATCCCCTCTTAATTGGAAAGGTCCAGTTTTATAAGCTCATAAAACACCAACTAACTCAATAAAAGTTTGTAAAAACATTAGCTCCAGGATGATTAAACAGCACACTCAGTGCATTTGAGTTCGGGTCATTAGTGCTTTTCCGATCAATAGTCATTAAAGCAAGCGTGGGACAGTGTTGCGGTGACTACTGTCCATTGAACTCTCTGGCTCTATACGATGGATCTGTTGGACCACATCCATCAGACACAAACAAGTGGTTTTCTCAAAGCTTTAACAGCCTCGGAGCAATGGACGAGAAGTAATTTGTACATGACATGACAAAGACCAAATCTGATAATATTAACTTCATAGTCTGACATGTCTCGCAGATCTTTATTGATGCAAACTGGCGGCACTGTTTTGTTTGTGTTTCTGTCTGTAAAAGTCTCCCAAGAGGGTGGCTTTGGGCGGAAAGGCGACATATGTCTTAACTATCCTCTGTGTCTGTGACTGCACGGGTCCATGCGGCTCCCAGCTCAGAGTTATCAGCCAAATTGTTTTGTCTGTTTCCCATAGATGTGACTGAAAAGGAATGCAGTCAAAATTAGCTCCGAGCAACACAGCACTGAGAGCGGCAGATATTTTATAAGAGAAAGTATGCGAATGCGTTTGTGAGAGAAGAAGGGTTGGGTTATTAAGTTCAAAATGAGAGGGAATGTCAAAAACAACAAGTGTTTGAGAGGGAAGGATAAAAGGGAGGAACAGGTGGTCTAATCTGACACCCCGCCCCGACAATCCCGAGGCCCCTCTGCTTAATGCGCTTCAATCTTTGGACTCTTAGGAATTTCTCACTATTGTTCTGAGTAATAGAGGATCTAAAAGAATCAACGTTGTCTGGCTATTTGCATTCAAATTGAAATTAAACACAGATATATAAGCATATAGTGGTCTTCTCACCCATGCAGAGAGTGCTATGGCCCCCTGACCTAATTGTCCACTTTGCAATCGGGAAAAGAGAGGAGGTACAATGAAAATTAACCACACCACGGGAGGGAAGGAGATGTTTTCAACCATAGATCTGAATGTGCTGAGAAGCCTAGGGATATGAGCTTAGTTACTACTACTCCATCTATCAGAGAGGAAGCAGACATGTCAGTCAGTGTAATTAAACTTACTGTAATAGACACTCTCAATGTAATGAGTACAGTTTTGTCTGTTTTAGCACAGTTTGGGGCTCACGTAGCGTTGTTTTGGTCTTGTTTAGTGTGTTGTCATAGCAAACAAATCATCACTGTTAATGTCCTGGGAAATATTTTTGCAAGGTCCAAAACTAAGATAGGCAAGTTTATTTTGTAGATAAATACAAGTACAATTTATAGCTGTGTACAAGCATAGTCTAGTTCATGTCATGTTAAAAACTAGTATCTGAGTCATTTGACCTCCTCTTATACTGCTATACAAGTACTTTACTTACTGCAGAGAGTTTTCTTATTCATAATTTTCTGTGTATAGAACTATTTGTCCATATTTTCCTGTAAATAAAAAAATGAAAAAAGTCAAGTAAACTATACAAGATGCTCTGGTGAAGTGTTTAGAGGCTCAATAAACAGTCACAGACAACAAAAAAAGACAAATCTGTGAATGGTCCACTCAAGTTAGTACACAATATTCTTGGGTACTTGATTTTAACTAATCATACTCAGTCAGCAAAAAACGGCACTGGAAAATTCCTGCTGTAAACACACAGAATAACATGGAAACCCTTTACGCTGGGATATATGGCATGCTAAGTTCAAGCCGTAGACACGCGTGAGGGATATTAATCCAGGGTTCACGTTCCTAATTCAGTCTCTCTTGGATTGTCAGACGGGCAATAACCCACTGGAAGATGTCTACAATAAGACAGTGAACAGATTGTCCCGAGACCAAAACTAGGGCAACCTACTCCTGGAAGTAAACAGCTCCTCATTAACCCTAGATGACTACTTCAGACCCAAACCACAGACGCGTTAGGAGAAGGCAATGAATGCAAGTGGACTACGAGCAAGCGGGGCGGTCTCTTTTAGGGGTTAAAGGTTACCCGTGTGGTTAAAGCCCTTCCTGTCAGCAGCACTTTGCATCAGAGTTGGATGACAGCAACAGAGTGTGGATAAATGGGACAAAACAGAGGGCTGAGGTTTATCAGTGACAGGAGGCGCCCATCCAATTAGGAGCTCACAGGCCGGTGGGACTGTTTGGCCTTAGTTTGACACGAGGGACTGTCACTTTGATACTGATGAGAACAAAGGGAAGGAAAATGGAGTAAAGTAATACATTTTTTTGTATTGTTTTGGTTATTTGAACAAAGTGATATTGTTGGAAATTTGTGTATTATGTTAGATTTAATTACCTGGCTCGCTTAAGGATTTTATTATACGTAGTGTCCATTTTTAGATTATGTTCTGGCAAAAATGACTATGACTGGATTGAGATAGCGCTCCTTTGTAAAAAATTGTATTTAAAAATGTCTGAGAAATAAAGCTGTCTGTTTTAGTAATAGGACACTGGTGTGGGTAGTCTATACCTAATTTTACACCCACACTGTGTCATAATGGCCCTGTCATTCTATTTTTATTTCTCATTTAGTATTATTTTTTTGAACCTCCTGCCTTTTTTCCTTGTGTCCTTGAGTCTTGAAGAGTTCAGGTTCGGTGTCCAGGTGTTATCTGAGGATGAACAGCTGTAGAACCAGTGCCTGCTGCTTCAGGGCTTTGACATTAAACAGGCCGCAGAGATGCCCTGCTGCTGAGCACGGGCACCACAGCTGTGCATCAATAATAAACTCTGCACTTAGTAAAAGTCTGACCTTTTGTCCCTTTCTACTACTGAAAATATCCTCCAGTTTCAAAATAAAAACTAATGCTAAGTATCTTTTCCAACCCCTTTTTATTTATTTTTTTGCCAAATCTGGATTAGGGTAAACTTTGTCAACCTCTAAGTATCTTTTTCTTCCTGCTTCCCACCGAGTAGTGAGCCCTCCTGTGGCCTCCACCTGTCACTGCAGTTTACATCTTTTTAGGGGGATCGAGGATTATCTATTTAGCAAAATCTCTGCAGAGCGGCAAAAGAACAGATGGTCGTTTCTTTACAGAATTCAGACTGAACAAGACATTTGTCACTGCAGACGCTGATGACGGTGCACATTTAACTCAATAACGTGAAGCAAATATAGTGTTTAATCCTCTCTGGACTGCTGCTCTTATATATTTTCATTAAATTTTCCAGGAAGTTATATTTTGTACATTCATTTTGAATTTAGAGTCTTTATCTGTGTATCTATAATACAATCCAAAGCAGAAAGTCACACATTTTTATTCCATTTCTCTGCTGAATGAAGATGAATGTCAGAGCTGCTGCAAACCAGTCTTATATTGCTCCTATGTCTCCTCTTGCTCTTGTCGCTTGAAAGGAGAGCGCAGTACATTAAGGCCACGTCTAGACGAAGTTATCTCTGAGTTTTAAGGCCAATGAAACGCAAGGGATTAGGATATGATCCCCTCGGGCATACAAGCTTATTCACTTTACTGTATATACTGTAGAAGCCAGCGTTTAATGCCCTTGTTGTGCCACAAACATTACATGGATTTGTCATGAGCTTGGGCTTTGGTGAAACAGTATTTAAAGCTGGGATAAGCAATTTTAAGGCATTTAACTGTGTAAACAAAACACTAACCACCATTTACCATATTGTAGTTAACACAGTTACAGTTGTAAGCAGTGATAAAACACAAAAATGTGGGCCTTTTTCACTTTGTCAACAATTGTTTTCACATGTGGTTGTTTTATTCCTGTGTGAATATTATTTATTTATATCCACAGGTAAAAACTGTACTTGACTGAAACACCATCAAGTGACACATCTGTAATGCATTGAAGGGGCATAATTAGTACGAAAAAAAACAACAACGATTTAACCAGAAAACAGATACCTTTCAGAGCTAATTCAGAATAAAAACTATAGTTCGAAATCACTAAGAATTGTCATAATTCCTAAAGTTAGAGAAAAAAACCCAAACTATTACATGAGGAAAAACTCCAACAAAGGGAAATTAGCTAGAAGCATTTCTGAACAAAAGATGGAGCGCTGATGATATATTTGGCACTGCTTCCTGTATATGTTGTGTTTCCCGTAGCACTGTAATTTAATGTGAAAAATACAATTCAAATCTAATCTAAAATGAGTACTCAGCAATACAGAGTAGGCCTACAGTATCAGATATTTTATCAATGACTTTTCCAGTGTTTGTGCCACTTGACAATTCAACCAAGTTATTTTTACAGTCCGCTTGACTTGTTTCATCTTCATTTGCAATAAAACCATGCTATTTTGAGGAAAGAGGGAACGTAAACATACACTGCATCGATATCTGGGCAACTTTATTAAAATTTATTGTGCTGTGTTCCCATTTTGACATTAATTATTGACATCAAGCAAACACACCACTTAACCTCACAGTACTTAAGTCTGATTTATGCGACGTATCTGACTCATGTGTGCCCCGTTGGAAATATTTACACTGATATGAGAGAAACGCTGTGTCTCTTCCCGACTGTGACCTAAAGACTTCCATTTATCCACAGACATCGCTATTCCCATTGTCTCCTCACTTCACGCCGCAGGAAGTGATGCTCGAGACAGGAAGTGGAGCTGTGAAAGGTAGAGAGCGACTCTGTGAAGTTACGGGCGGTAGGAAGGAAGCCCACAGTGGTGCTTTCTGCAACTATGAGACTACTGGAGCTATGTTTATTTTCCTTCTCTGTCTCTTTCAAAAAAGGGAGCAGGGAGAGTACGACGGGGATGTCCTTAGAAATGCCAACCATTTATAGTAACAGCTACCGTTTATAGTAACATGGGCTATCCCGAATGAGGATATGATTCACTTATTTGTCTGGAGATTTGAGGAAAAGGTCGATTGCGACAGATTGGAGACTGGTGGAAAGTTGAGTCAGAGGGCATTTTGTACAAACTGCGACACCTGAGCATCCACTTGCCTCTGTGATACACTCAAAGCTATTTCCTTCTCTTTGTTCTTTTATCTGAAATGCTAGCACATGGCCGCTCTAATCAGCTCTCACCATGTTCAGGCCTGTGTCTGTGCCAGAAACGAAAACTACATGAAGTGGAGCCTCAGCAGTTTGAGAGATAGTGTATCAGCTTGTACAGAAAGATAAATGACACTTGAAAGAGTTTTGACAAAAGACCTCATTCAGAATAATTCCAGCCACGTTAGAGTTGGATTTGTTCATTTTAATTTTGTAATCTCTTCTGTAATAATAAAGGAAGAGAGATGTTGGCCATTGCTTTGCTGGTGGATGGGGGTAATTGTTAAACAGTAATTTAGTGTATGCAACACACTGAGGGTCTTGGTTGTGGTAAAGAGTCCAAATAGTTACAAACCTAGCACTATGCAAAGTTTATTTAAGTCCAAAGTTAAGATGGCATCATACTGTCTTAAATCTTATTGCCCAACACACAAATATCCCCTCCAGTCAGCAACTTGTCGGGTTAAGTTCACACAGGCCTGTTGTTCAGATTTGTTCAAAATACTGCATCATGAAGAATGAACAAAATGTTTATAACAAATTTACACTGCTGCTACTGCTCTTTATTTTGAATTATGTCACATTGGCTTGTGTTTTTATCCATGTCTTGAAACTCTGAGGAGAGAGAAACTAACTGCATTTTAATTCCTAGGTATGCCTCTTTTAGCTTTGGTTGTACTGAAAATTAGGCAGTAATTTTTTACAATTTATAATAACACACTTTATTGTATACATTCTGAAGGAAGCTGCTTCATTACTGACAATAACTTCATCCCACAACGTGCATTACAATATCCTAATAAATCAACATGATCTTTGGAGTAAATGTAGTAGTGGAGATCAATAATGAAGCAGTAAAATATTCTCCTCACTTCCCATCACAAATTACCTCAGTACATTTCAATACAACCTCCTATATATGCTTATTTACGCTCTGTTGCTCTAATAAATTGTTACACTATGTCACAATACCCACTTGTGCTGACCATCAGCTGTTTCCTCCTCTCGTGCCAGTTGTCCGGCCAGACAAAGAGGACCCCTCGTGTCCCACAGAGAGGGGGAATTTATGGCTCTGGCAGGAATCCACCCTCTGGACCCTCCTCCCCTTTAGCCTTCCCAACAGCCTTTCCTTCAAAGCAGAGCCAGGGGCGCCTCTCTGTCAACAGGCAGCAGGGACAACCTCAGCGTTAGATGTATGACAGTATCATACACATGGCTACAGCTCATTCACAACTTCAGAAATATCCACACCACTCCCTTTTCTCATCAGCGACACTAATGTCTCAATCATAAGGTCACAGTCATACATGAGCTCACACATGCTTAGCGATCAGCAGCTGAACATTATAGATCCTTCATATGTAAATAGATATGTTTGTAACACATTTCTACAGCTGTTAGCCATAAGCGGCCTCACTTTGTGTTATCAGCCGAGGAAGCTATAATCAGCTACTTATTACATTTGAGAAAGGAAAGATAATAACTCAGCTAAGAGGCAAGATAGCAGAAGTACAGCAGCCATGCACGCCTTGTACATTGTGTCCACTTCTATCTAAGCAACATTCAGGAATGAAACTGTATCAAAAAGATGGATAGTGTGGCCTGGATAGAGTCAGTGCTGTATCCTCCCCAGAGTAAATGATGCTGAAAAGATCTGGCAACTATAGGCTCTCAATAGCGATTATGGACTCAGTGGCATTGTTCTGAGGGGTATAAATTACAGTTTGAATGTGGTTCTGAGATTATTTGTATGCTTAAGCAGAACAGCAGTTGTGGCATCAGATTATTGCATGAAGGATTGACATTGTTGAAGCAGGTGATTTCAGTAACTTTCGATGATTGTGTAATTATAATAAAGTGTAGGTTGACACAGAGGTGCTGCCAAGTGCCGACATATTGACAAAGTAAGAGGATACCTGGCACTGAATCAGGGACCTTTTGATCTGCATCTACATCCATTATGCATATAACATTTATATAGATGTGATTAGTCTTTCATTGGGACAAGTGTATTCAGATAAAACTGTTCCCTTTCACAGAGTTATTGTATTCATTTCTAACCAAAGCATATTAGACTCCAGACTCCACAGTCAAATGCTCTACCACTGAGCTATACCTCGTTAAGTTCTACCCTAATTGCATTCAGACATGTCTTTTAACTTCTTATGTCACATATAACCATAAAAACTAAATGATAAAAACAATCAGAACATTTAATGTCCTAAGCCATTGTTCTGAAAACAATTTAAAACTTATTTTAATGTCTTCCATCTTTTATGTCATATTTGATCCTGCTGCTGGATGGAAACATATATTTCTCATAGATGTAAAAGCCCTCTTGATCTTCTGTCAAATGCTCTAAATCTGAGCTATACCCCCACTTTTCTAAAGCTAAATTATTGAGGTCTCAGTTTGTTCTGATTGTGTTTTAGTTCTGGTTCAGTCCTGTTTTAATTCTTGCTGTTTTTCTTTTTGTCATAGGATTACAAGTACATTATATGTTGTTTTCTTCTTAAAACACCATTGAATTTTTAGGGGTATGTGTTTCTTTTACGCATTACAGCACTGACTGATATTAGAGTGGGCAAAGAGGGTGACAGGCTTTTAGTGAAAGCGAACACTCAGTAACTCGAGGTAACTGGAGTGAAACGGAAGATATGAGAAAACGAGGGGCCAGAAAATGGGAGTCTGAGGAGAGTTAAAGTAAAGACAATCAGAGTGGCTACCATTAATATAGTAGCACACCAGCTCAGTGTAGCGTGAAGTGGCCCAGAACGGTATAAGCAGTGGCAGGGTTGTTAACTCTGAGAGAGACCACTGCTCGAGCTGCACTGAGGAGGTGGGAGTCTGGGCGCGGTCAAGCGAATAAATAGGATGATGGTTGTTTATGAGTTTGTTCGACAAGGCGCCGGGCTGTGTGTGTGATTACGTAATAGCCGGAGGGGGACTCTCTGCCCGTCCCCAGTTGGCCCTCTAGGGGGGAGATCAGGGGGTGTCGGCTCAAATTATTGTCACTTCAAGCTAATACAGTCATTCATGAGATGTAGTCAGCGCCTGGGGTTGTGTGTCAGTGACAGGGGCCGACCCAGAGGAAGTGCAAGGAAGAGGAGGAGCAAAATATTGGTAGAAAATATGCCTTTGTGTGGCATTGTACTTTGGTTAGTGATGGGCGGATAATTGTTTGGAAACTTGTCATCTTTTCCAGGCTTTTTATACATCTCAACAATGTGGTGATGAATGAGTCCAGTCCGGATTATGTTCCGGTTCAGTTCTGGTTCAGTCCTTCTGTTTTACACTGTAAAGTAATTGTCAGTTTCACCACACGATACGATACACAGAGGAACGTAAGTGTTGTTTCTTTCAAGTCCCCAATTCAAGACCAATTCATAACGGACTGAGACAAAGTCAACCAGATCAGCGCATGAAACAAACTTGATACTGAGTGATGTTTTTGGTGACATCAAATATTTATATACAACCACAAAAATAATGTTCTTAAAAAATAAAGCTAGTTTGGTCGGTCTTGATTTACGTGAATGATCTTGAGCATAAACAAAGTAAAATATGCTCTGAAAGAAGGAAGACCTGCTGTTTGATTTTGTGGCCAATATATGATTAAAATGAATATTGAGTTCTGTATTTTAACATTGGTTTTACTTACCAGCCCCAGTGGGTATAATGTGCTGACACCTCCTGAAGTACACCCCTCTCTCCTCTCTTCACTGCTCAGTCTCAGCCATTAATACTCCAAGGCTCTTTCTGCTCGCCTGACAAGCAAATTGATGTCCACCCTGAGCCTGTATGTGTTCGTGATCCAGGACAAGATGTGGTACAAACCTCAACACAGGAGGGGTTCACCAACTCTGGATCATTTTCTTCCCACAGTAAAGTGTCGGGGTCCGGGCTGATTTATCCGTCTGTCTGCTCAAACAGAAAACACATGTAATGCAGAATAAGATCCCCGTCGTAACGTCAGACCAAGAGAAAGTGTCCAGCTGAGATAGTGTTCATGCTCTTTGACCTGCTCCAGGAACAAAGCTCTGTGAATGTCACTTTTTAACTCCTTTTTCTTAACCACTGTACATCCAACATGCACCATAAGATACATAAGATAAGCATTTGAATTTATTCCTGTTTATGTAAATGTTATGGCGGTGCATTACAGAAAACATAAATACGTAAGTAAGTAGAAAAAGATGATTTTAAGAGCTTATTTAGCCTGTATTCCTGGCTGTTCAAGGGTTAAACATGGACCATCTGCCCTTTTCCCACCTTCTGACCAAGATACTTCTGTTAAGTCTCTCTGGGCCCTCGCTGCTTTGGTGGATTTCCAGAGAGCCCAGGATCCTGTTCGACTCAACAGCGCTGTATGAGGAGGGGATTTGGGAGACATATGGTAATTATCTGCCTCAAATGGGGTTGATTTGGAGAGGAGAGAAGGTCAGAACTAGGACTTTTGGAAAGTGTCCTGTCTAAGCCGTTGGCAAGGATTGTATGTCTCAGAAGAAAAGGTCTGGAGGCTGGAAAGAGAGAGTGAGCAGATTTTAGACATGTTACCGTTAGATGGCAGCTGCAGCTCTCGTCGTGGGAAGACTCCTGTAAGCCTCTTTCTTGTCTGTGACTCCAGTCTGCTTCCCCAATGGGCAGACAGGCTTTTGAAGTGGCTCCCTGACACTTGCACCCTTCAGAGTAATGGTATCCACATGGATCCCAGCTTTGAGCTATCACACCACCAATATGTCCCGTATTTCTTTTCCCTTTTACACTTGACCCCAGTTTTTTCTGTTCATCTGGAGCATGACTTAGATACTAAAATCTAGCTTTGACAACTAAACCTGGTCCGTTTTTTTGTTTTTATTATTGCTTATGGATGTCCCATTAACACCTTTTTTTCAGAATAAGTACAAGTACAAACAAGTGGGTACTGAGTACAGATATGAGAACCTGATATAGATAAATCATACACAGATGTCAATCTTAATTGTTCATCTTTTATCAGAGACTTGTTTTATAGCAGCCAGTTTTTGAGCCTCTTGACTTTTTATAGCTCATCTTAATTTAAAATATGTACAAACAGAGCTATATAAAAAGAGATGGGGAAACAAAAACTCTGATTTAGTAAAGTACTCACATGGCAGGATCAAAGTACTAAAAAAACAGTGATGGCAGACATGGACAAGACAACACAAAAATGAGCAAAACAATTGATTCAATAGTGATTAGCCTTTAACACAGCATTATACACTAACAGTAGAGTCTAATGAAAGGTAAAAGCTAGGGCCTTTAGCAAAACCTGGTGAACTCAGAAAAATGAAATGTTTAATCCACACTACACTCCATTTTTAATTGTGATGCAAGAATTTCTTTAAAAAAGCTAGTAATTTAGCTGCATCTGTGGCCCTTGACGAAACTAAGGGTGACAATGTCATCAGCTCTTGTCTTTTATCATTTGTGACTCGAATATCATTGAGTGGAGTCAAAAATCCAAAGTTAGAACAGAAGCCTGTATGATGTAGTCATGAGTAAGCTTCCTTTCACTTCTCCACAGACTCACATGAGCATTATTTATGTGTCTAAAAATACAAATCTGTCAGCACAGTTCCCAGAATGCATGAATTTTACAGAAGCTGGGTGTGGGTGAGATTTGAATGTGGAAAAATATAGCTCAGTGTGACAAGTTATTGTTTAGTACTTTTCTGTTCAGTTGAATTTATCATGAGTCACACATTCACTGAAGTGGCTTTTGTTTTTGGGAATTATTATAATAATACGCAGCTCTTAGTCAGTGTTTGTTTTCTGTGCTTTGTAGGTTGTCCCAGTCTCCCAGTTCCACAGGTGGCAGTGCCTGACAGAGAGTTGTTTTCCATTGTTTTATGAATGAAAATTAGTGAGATGTTTCTTTCTCTTTGATGTTCAGGGGGCAGCCATATTTTCTCTAAAATAGTACCTTTGGCAAATGGCTATGGTAGCTCCTAAAAGATAATCAGTAATTTAAAATAATCATGAATTTGTGAACTTTTTATTTAGAGCAATGCATACATTAATTCAGATGTGGTTATCCATATTTAAATTACAGGGGGCAATAATTCAAATACCTCTACAGCTCTACCACTGAACCAGTCCCCCGTATTGAAGCAAACAAAACTTAATGAGAATATGAAGTTTATTATCCAGTAATGTTTAGTGGCATATCATGTGTGGTCTGCTTTATTTTGCACTTTACATTACTACTATGTAACTTAAATACATGTTAGAGGGCATCCAGAGTTGAACCTTTAATCTGCAGATAAATGCTCTGCCATAACTTCAATATCATGGCACATTTTATTGTATTTATAGAGACAAAGTATGTACTTGAACCTTTCATTATTTTCTATCCGGTGGTCTTGTTTAAACAAGTGCATTAACAGATAGGAAAATAATTTGTATGCTTAAATTACTGATAGTTTGACGTATTTGATCCAAAGACCTCTTGATCTGCTTTCTCTGGGTGACGCCTAAGCCAACAACTTCTCCAGCTCTTATTTTTCACAGTAACAAATTGCTTGTACTAACTACAGCCCTTGTTGGCATCTGTGGTGACCAAGTACTCCTCCCATCAAAACGCATAAAAACGGGTTGGTACAGGCAGAGGGAGCCCGCACACTGCGGCCTTCAGGGCGGAGCGCGCACATTCACCCAAATGCACCCTCCTGTAATTTGCCTCCGTTTGGTACAAAACGCCAAGTCAACAATAATACATCAAACTTAGTTCCGGTAAAGTTATTGTCTCACAAGAAGGCTCTGTTGGGGTTTGGAGAGTCTGATGAGACTTGATGCACGTTTAAAAATAAGAAGTCAAAATAAGTGAACTATCAGTGTTGCGTGTGTTGCTTACAGTTTTTAAGTTACTACTACTAAGTCCTTGGAGCTAATTTAAGAATTTCTTCACATATGACGATCGATTAAGCTTAAAGAAATGGAACACAACTGAAGTGATGGTTTTTGGTTTTTTTTGGTTTGTCTTCTAATTTTAAAACAGAAGATAGATGGTACAGCTGTGCTTTTTAATTCCTTGTAACCCAACTGTTTGTATTCCCCTAATAAAACACTGTGCATTTACAGTCACTGTGTATTGTCCACTCGCGAGTAATCTCACAAATCAAACCCTACTGCCCCGACACCCTTTTCCGGGCTTTACTTTGAAGGAACTGTCTTTGCACTTCCGATGGCCCCCGTGTGTTTTGACGCTGCGGCTCCTGTTTCCAGGCAGGCCGAGCACACACAGAGGGATTTAGTTATGTCCCGCTGAAGAAGAGGAGGAGAAGGGGGAGGAGGGGGGAGCGCAGCCCGAAACAACGGGAACTGAGTGGGCTTTTTTTTAAGAAGGAAGGAAGCAGAGTAGAGTTGAAGATATAAGTTTGAGTTGGAGCGTAGCTTTGTTACGCACAGACCTCGCGTCTGTCTCTGCTTATTGTCGCTGTTGTAGCGACAGAACCTGCCTCTCCCTGTTGCAGCCGAACATTTTGTGTTGTCCAATGAATGGAGTTGCTTTTTGCCTTGTTGGAATACCACCCTACTCTGAGAACCACGTAAGTACCATGCGCTGGCACCGTTATGTTTTAGACTTACTACCTGTGCGTTATTGTGTTGGGACAGCCTGAAGTACGCTGCACCGGGGCTGGTCAGAGAGCGTGATTTCCTAAGAGGATTACCACTAGTTTACATAGCCACTGTGTACACACAATGAACTATATACTGCACTGAAATAAAGTGGCTAATCAAAGTTTGTGTGCAGCTTTTGCTTGGTGTTCGCCACGCCAGTGCACGGTATTTAGCAGCGGCTTCATAAAACTGAGCCCGACTTGTATTTACGCGTGGGTTGCTGCAGTCTTTTGTCCGCCTTCTCCCTGCATCAGGCTGCTGTCAGTCGAGACAGGACGTCCCAAACTTAGAGGGCGCTTTGAGGCAACTATAACTTCTGTTTTGTTCCTTGTTTCTCTGTAATTTGTGACTAAAACGTTCAAACTTTCATTGTAAACCATTAAACCTAGTTGTGTCTTGAGATCTAGAGTATACTTTGCAATCCCCACAAATCACAAGACAGATCACTCCCATTGAATAGAGACCTTCATTTATGCTTTCATTCATACCTCACTGTTCTTGCCATTTAATGTGCCCTGTGGATATATAGATAACCTTGAGTCTAAACTGCAGAATAACTGTGTCTGTTTGCTTTAGCTCTGCTCAGTGTCTTGTTAAAACTGAGGTATGTATTTAATTGTAAGAGTGTGACTCCAGGAATGTATCAGGGCCGTGATGTGTCACAGTGAAGTCATGAGGTAAGATGACTCTCGGGCGGAGGTCTTTCTGACAGAGCAGTATGGTTTGGCACCGCGGCCTGCTCCGATGGATCTGCTGTGTGAACGTCATGTTGATATGAAATCCCCTGCCTTTGCTCGCTCTTGACTTTATGAATGTAGGATTGTTTGTCGAGGGTTGAGGGGTATAATAGCCTTTGTGTGTCGCAATATTTCTCCGAGCTTCTCCTCCCTTCACTGTCATCCTACTGTAACTTTTTTCTGTGTGCTCAGTATTGTACGACCACTTTTTAAAGCTTTTAGTCTTGGTGTGGGTTTTAATATTTATCAGCCTTTCCTCAGTCCCACAAATAAAAACATTGGACACATCACACAGATCAAAACCAGTTAAGACCACAATTGATTTATAATTTTATACACATCATTATTGTAATTGGACAGATCTTCAAAAGAAACCAATAACTCCTTTGACTTTTGGCCCAAAACCACAACAGATTCCCACAATTTAATACACTCAGGGTGTTGTCAGTTTGGATGGTATTTAGTAAAGGTGCCAGTCGAATGGTGCAATAACTCAAAGTGCAACCTAGGTCATTTTTAGACTACTTAGAGTTGCTTACACCAGTAGAAATAATAGATTGTATGAGTAGATTGGCCTTGGTCTCTACAGTTTCGGTCTTGCCTTGGTTTTGGAAATGATCTTGTTTTGTGTGATTTTGTCTAAAACATCAGAGACAAAAGGGCTTAAAGTTTCTATCCACAAACTTCCCACTGCACTTTTTCCACATCCCCATTTCCCCCCAGCAAAGAGTAGCATTTCCTTCTCTGTGGTGGGCCTTTAATTGAACCACTCTTGTTCTGTGTTGCTTTAATAGACCATTGCCTTCGAGCACATTTAATTCGCTTTTATCTTTTTAATTTTACGCTTGTAACAGAACGTACCGTGCTGTTGTAAAACCCTACACAGCCGGTAGCAACTGCTCTCCTACTGCTGCGTGTGTGCCCACAAAACGCCCCCCTTAATCAACACTAACTAATAAAACGTCTCACAAAGCTTCACTATGACTCTCTCTTTGATGACATGACCTCTTTTTTGCTAACCTCAGTCTCTGACCCATTTCATACCTGACCTTTGACCTGGCATATTTTAGCCAACACCCAGCTTTAATTTAGTCCTGTCTTTCTGCAAAGTTAATTGCACCTGCCTTAACACATTGAAAGGAATTTTCTCATGTGGTATTCGGCTCGACATTTAAATTAAACACACTAAGGGTGTTTTCACACTTGTCGCTGCTTCTTTTAGGTCAGACCAAAACAGAAAATGATGCATCTAGTTCAGTTAGCTAATCAAAGGTCCTGGAGTTTGTAGGATTGGGATTTTCAACAGTGGACCAAACAATTTAACAGTCAGAGGTTTCTACACAAGGGCTTTGTGACGATGATAAAGCAAATCATTTCCCTTTGTTCTACATTTTGCCTCTGCTCATTTAGATTTTTCCAACAGATATTGCTCTTTCCACTCTCTAAAAGTCACATGATTTTATACTTTTTACATTTGTCACAGTCTGCTTTTTGATATGTGCAGACGTGTGCCATTCATTTTTTAATCAAAACTACACTTTCTAGGAGTCTTAGCACATGTTTGATGCATGCATAGGCAATATTTACACTGATCCAGGTGAACTGCACTAAGAATGAACCAAACCAGAGGTTTTTTTTAGTTACTGTACCAAATACATAACATCCTAAACTCATCACTTTGTCACTGCAGATAGAGTGATAAGCTGTGCTTAAAAATCACTCCAAAACGTGATTAAACTGTAATTTGTCAAATAGGATCCAAACTAAACTGGGTGGAATGACCACCATGGGGACCGATCTAATGTTGTTAGCAGCCTGCGCTAATGTTGCAGTGCAGGGCTTGGGGTTGAGATCAATAAAACTGGACATCAGGGTGGGGCAGAGGCCAGAGTGAGTCTGAATGCTGCATCTTCCACGTGATGCTGAGTGTATTGATAACAGGAAACATGAGAGCGCTGTTATGAAAGTCTTGAGCCGAGCCGGTCGATGTTATGGCCTCTCTCTTGTTCATGCAGTATGGATCAGTATATCACATAATCTCTGCTTTGTACATGACACAGTATGACTCTTCTGTCCTTTTCCTTATATGAGCTAAACTAAGCCGGCTCAATGACAGAGGTGGGAAGAGTTGTCAAAAACGTAAGTAAGAATTAAACAATAAAAATACTTCTCTCAAAGTATCCAGAGTGGGATAGTATATATTAGGAATAAGAATGTACTCCTTCTATAGTGAATACCCTGCTGTAGCCCTTTGTACTAATGAAGACCCAAACATCAGACAGAGGCTTTGGCGAAACCCTAAATTGTCTTTTAGTCCTGTCTGGATGCTGCTGATCACAGTGCAACCCAAAGAGAGGCTGCAGACCTCAGACCGCAGAGAGCCATGAAGTCAGCAGGTCCACGATCACAGGCTGATTAAGGCAAGTTTAAGTGAAAACAGATGTGAGATGCTGCAGAGCAAAGCATTTCTGTGAGCATTAACAGATGCTTTTACCGCGTGGTAGGCACGTAACACAGGCAGGACTGTAAACCATGAAAATATTTACGATTTTATGAATGAATATCTCACTATTTTGGACTCAGATAAAAGACATCATAGAGAAACTAATTTGCTGTGTTATTGAAATTAATCTTAGGGTTTATCGCCATGTACGATTATGACTAATACAGTCGTGTCATGTCTTTTATAGTGATGTTTGTGGGTGAAATCGTGCCTCTTAGGAAAGGTTAAGAGTGCATTCGAAAGTGTAAAAGATCAAATTAGATATTTATATGAGTGTGAACAGGCCAAACTCACAATCAGACTTAGCTTTCCAAATCAGATCCAGGCCTCTTCCAGGTTTATCAGATTTAGATCTAATTTGTTGTAAAGTGAGCTTATTGTGTTGTTGTGAACTGGCCAATTTGACTCATGTGAACTCTGTATCACCTAAGACAAATATTTTTCACATTTTCCTGAAAAAACTCAACAGCTACACAGCTATATTTGTGGTAGATAATAAATATTAATTAACTTCATTTAGAAAATATCTGATTGTAGTGGATTATTTTATTTTTTAGCATTTTATTCTTTAATGAGCAGTGATTTATTTAGACAGCAGAGAGTGAAAGATTAATTTACACAAGATCAACTATGACTACATTAATTTGAAGCAATGTCTGATCCGCCTCTAGTGTAAACGCAGCCGTATCAACATTGCATTTCACATCGACTGTCAGTGCAGTGGGAGTGACTGCACACAGAGAATGACAGTGGATCTCTTGTCCATTAGTCCTTTAACACCTTTCAGACCCGTCTCACACTTAACACCCTGTGGCCTCCCGCCTCGACACCGTCACCTCCGCTGCATTCCTCCAACGTGGGCTTCACTGTCGACAGCTGCACCGTCCCTGGCCCCTCACAGCTACAATCATTAACCTGTGGAGTGCTGTTGACATACTTTAATCACTCAAACACACAGTATCGAAGCACAGGTGTTCACGAAAATGGCACTCGGGTATGTTTACACCGCACTCGAGGGGTCAAAGCGACACTCCCACTTCTCATGATGTGAATACAGGTGCACGACATGGAGTCAGGTCATAGTCTTTACATTTATTACATTGAGTGCGGGATAAAGAGTTAATTGGCTTTATGGACTGTTTGTGTTGCATGAGGAAGTCCTTGCTGCTGTACAAATATTGTGGAGTGTGTGTCTAGGTGGGCGAAGGACATCAGTCACGGCTGACCTTGTTTACAGCAGCGAGATTGGAGCGGCTGTTGTAGAGCAGTGCTACTCACCAGTTGTGTTTCTGCACCTAATGGCTCTTTATTGATCACCTTTTATATGGTCAGTCTAATGTCCACTCTCTTATAGGAAAACAGACTCTATTGTTGAGTTAATTGTGTTCAGGGTGATCAGTTTTGGTTGAGTTCACATTGAGTTTTAGCATAATATAAAGATAGCATTGTGTTTTCGATCATTTATTGATTCTTTATTGATTCCTGATGAGTTCTGCCTGTGGAAAGCTGTTTTTTTTCTCCCACCATCTCTGTTGTGTTAAGTTACAACACAATGGACAAACCCATGCTGTGTTTTCATTTCCTCTGCTTCTATTTGTGCTGATTTATTGTTGGCCCAAGTTTTTATCAGTGTAGATAAAATAAACAGAAATCACAAGGCAATGCAGTTTTGATTAATCTAACCATGCGGTACCAGTTTTGACATAGAAATGGTTTTCTATTCCCAGCCACTTTTAGAATGCTCTGTTTAATAAAATGCCAAAATGAGTCATAAGTTTGTACAGTTACCAGTAATGTTTTCATAAATGGTGTGTAAATAATTACTGCCTCCATGCTCCAATCCTTAAGACTGTAGAGATGACTGTAATGTGCAGTGGGATATCATGTTTTGATCAGGAGTTGTCACGGCTAATTGCCTGTGTATAAAGCATGTCCAGTTTTGTGAAAGTATTTGGTGAAAGAAAAGAGGAGAAGAAGAATACACGAAATCAAGTCAAAATCAGCCATCAGAGAAAACTACCTTTGCTGCTAAAACATTTCTTTGACTATGTCCAGACCAATGCATTTTAAGATGTTGAATGAAATTTCACACAGTCATGTGTTAGAATAAGTTGTTGTGTCTTGCCCTTTTAGAGTTTCTGTTGCCGTCCAAATGGTCACAGTATCCACTAATACGTATGAATGTTAAGTTGTGTCAATTAATCTTTTATCTGGTCTCTGCATCATTGTCAGAAGTCTTAGTTTTTGTGTTTAAAATGCCAGTAGTGTGAATGAATGCTGTTAAACCAAAGCGAACGTTATGGTCTGCGGACTCTTAATCAAGGTCTTTTCTTTTAAATCTTTTGAGAAAGCTGAACCCTTTTTATTTCAGACATATTTTTTTTCCAGATGTAGATTTTACCAGTCTCAAAAGTTGTCTTTTGTACCCAGTCACATTTAGCCATCTGTGTGTGCTGTCTTCAGTGTCCAACCCCTGGGCACTGGTAGATTTGATGTGAAACAATGCCTCTCTCAGTATCACATAAGATCTCATTAGATTCAGCCTGTTTATGGCCTGATCTACATCAGTGTATCTCTTCGTATCCAGGTGACGTGTGTTGTCGTTAGGAAAATATGCGTCTGGTGTACAGTTATATGAGGGGCTTCATGTTGATGTGATGCTCTGCTCATCTGAGGAATGGAGAACAGGTCGGGTCTTGCACGGAAATGCAGCCTAGGCTCTATATCTGGTGGTGGGACTGGGCCTGAAGGCTGCAGGGACCGGGTTTGAGTCGGGGTTAAGGTTCAAAGGTTAGGGGCCCCCCTTGTTATACACTTGGCCGCCTGTGCAGAGGCTAAAGAGGCAGGAGGGAACCGCTGTCAATACGTGCAGCTGGGGCCAATGGGGTTAAGCAGGAGCCTTTACAATGCGACTGATCTGCTTTCACATAATCAGATTGTGCGTCATGTTTTGTCGTGCTCACATCTTGATATCTTACATGTACATTTTTTGCAAAGCGCCATAAAGATTCAAATCTGTGTGCTTGCAGAAAATGAATGGTGCCTTGTGTCCTGCTCCAATGAACAACAGGGACTGCTCTGAGCTGGAATGCAGGAGGGGGCAAGGAGGAAAAAGACGACAGGAGATAACAAAATAGTGAATCCTGATGAGTCATGGGGCGAGAATGATGTCAGAGTGACAGCCAAAACAAAACGAGGCAATGAGGAGTGAAGACAGGCAAAAGGAACGCTTGTTCATGGTATAAACTCGCAGAAGTGCTGCCAAATATCACTTTAAGGTCGAATAGGTCAAATATTTAGAGACATACAGTTCTTGGATAAACATCCTGACATTATTATGGGCACACTACATCATGCACCGTGAATGTACCAGGGTATCGAATTAAGCACAAAGAAATATAAAATAACTTCTCTATGAACAATAAGTTAAGTTTGGTTTGGTCATCACATTACAAGTTCAACAAGTGTATTTTTATTTTTCGAGTTGACGCTTGTCTAAAAAGACATAGGCATCTCTAAAACAACTTTCATATGACACTGTTGACCATGTGAGCAGTGTTTTGGCCTGTGCAGACAACAATGATAGGATTCTTCATGTAGCATGGAACATATTGCAACACAATACTAAAAACTCAGTTGCAGTCTGGATTTTTGACAATTTAGCACACCACCATATTTAATTTAAAGATGTTTCTATGACAACATCTATGGTATTGATACTTGAACATGATCATTTTCTGTCTTGTTTTGGGATTTTGGTTTCATTTTTCATTTTTCATAACATTATAAAAACTAGTGAGGATTTGGGGGTAGATCGGAGTGTGACCTCCCAAAAGTGTGACTATATTTCATCTTATCATAGTTTTGAATACTTTTCAGTACATAAACAACTCCTTCTGGTAAATCACAACATGTTCATGACTCAGATTATCGTAAGACTTAAATAGGAGTTTATTGAGACCTGATGTTTGCTCATTGTGCATAACATTCCAATTATGAGGCTGCTACACGATGCGCTTGTTGGTTTGAGCATCATTAAAAGCCGGTGAACTGTGAAGTGCAGGTCAGACTCAGTGTATCCCGGTTATGACCTCTATCTCCACTTCCTAAAGAGTGTAAATACATGTACACATTTACAACAACAGCAGCATGCGTCCTCATCACCACTGCTGGCTGTTTGTGAGCCGTCCGAGAGGGAAACACAGGGAGGAGGGGGTTGTTTTGACAGTCGAGTGAAATCACGGGATAGAGATTATCGGGAAAGCTAATGAGACGATGTGGATGCAGGGAAGAGATAGAGCCTTGTGGTTTACTCAGCGCTGTTACAACACACCCTCTGTTTCCAACCTCACCAAGACCCACGATGACTGTGTTTAGACTGTTTTGTGAGTCACTAATATCAACTCTTTTTTTCAATTATCGATAAAACCATTTCAGAATCACATCGATTTTTATTTGGTCAAATTCTAGATTTTACATCAAGGTGTGACAATGCCACAACTGATCTTGATTACTGTGATTTCATTGATAACAGCCAATAATGTGGCATATTTGTAGATCTGCCCAGAAAGACTGAAAAGCCTGGAAATTGACGTGGAAATGTATTAAACTTTTTTCCTGTAAGTAATGTATGCATATCGAAACTTTAGTGTGTCTTTTGATAAACAGTAAAACATAATGTGGATGCCATTCCATAACCCCATTGAGACTTTACAGTTTGAGTTTTGACTTTGCTGTAGTTGATGTATACACTCTACACAATAAAAAACAGGAATAAAACTGTGTCTGTATAAGACCAGTAATAAGAAAACTCCTGAAGTGTCCTGGAAATGCAAAAATGAGTCATGGTCTTCTTATTTTGACTCTTCAAACATTCATCTAGATGTATTAGCAGCTTGTGTTTGTCCTGTTTCCTCCATGTGGCACCTCATGAGGTTGATAAGGTCTATGTTGTTTAACCTAACCATTCCCGAATTCCAGCATTCTTGTTTTTCTCGTGACTTTGAGCAATCACTGTCTGCTTTGATCCTGCTCTCCTTCCTTCTTTGGTCATCTCGGGATGCTCTCTTTCCTTTCTGTGGTGTCTTATGCTTACATTTTTCATCAAACCTCATCCGAACCATGATACTTCATTTCATTCAGCTCTTCCTCGTTATCACTTTGTCTCAGTGCTATGTAAATATCTTCCCTTTTGTGCCTTAAAAGGTCTGTTTAGGCCTCATTCTTTCAGTGTATATCCTCTCTCTGCTTCTCTACTTCCAAAACTAAACAGTACGTTATGTTTCTTTAAGCGCTCGTTCCTTGTTGTAAGCAGTGCCAGTGTGAATTTTGTGTAAAAAAAAGTGGAGTGGGACCATATGCTTGTGTGTGATGTCAGCAGTGGAGTCCTTCCCTGGCAAATGGGTTCAACCAAAAACAGAGTATGGTGCAGTACCAGTTTGAAATGAGGACTTTTGGTTGTACCTTTAGGCTGGACGTCTGACCTTTTGTTAAGGGGACAGTTGGCTTCTGCTCGTGTGATTGTCCCTGCATTAAAAGACTGCTAACACACACTGACAGAGGCTAAAAGACACTGAGGCCGTATCAGCATCAGCTTGGCATATGGAGCTTGTCACTACATCAGATACACAAAGGGCATCGCCTCTGGGATTGATAACATGCAGTGGAAACTTTACCCTTGTCCTTTTTAGATGTCCTTCCCTCTAGCCTGGTTTTATAGGCTGCAAATGAACAGGAAGAAGCAGCAAGATGGAAACGATAGCTTAGTGGCCTGGTGTATTCAAAACAAGAGTTATCTCTGTGCCATCTTAGGCCAGAACTCATCTTAGTGTCCTAGTTTTGTACATTTCCTTCAGCCTTTGCAGCTTTTGCAGCTCATGTGAGCAGCTCTGCTTCGCCTCAGGCCAAAATCGACTTGATTGTAGTACAGTTGAAGGAGACTGGATGTGTAAGCCTAAATATTCATGAGATAATTGATTATGCCGTGTGAATATTTTTCCTGAGTGGCACAGTCTGTTTAGTGTCTACTCTAAAGAGGTCAGGGCAAGTCTGCAGAGAGTCATAAGGCTTTGAAAACTAGTGCGTTGGCACAAATTAAGTATATTGGAAAATATAGAGGCTTTGTTGGAATTTTTGTCCTTGAATTGTGGATTAAGTTCTTGAAAGTGCTTCAACGCTGTATTATGTTAGATAGTAAGTGTCTGTTTCTGTTGTTTCCATGTCATTTGTAATATAGCACAGTTCTAATGCTGAACTTAGAGCTTGAAGTTTGAGGGAAGCTAAAATAAAAGCAGGTAGGTCGCTGTGTTGTATGTGGGGGTTGGGAGGGTGAGTCTTTGACCACTGCAGCCTTAAGGTGCTAGAAGGGCTTGAAACAGGCCTTGAAAGTGCTTGAGAATTCCTTGAACTTGATCTTGGGAAAGACGTTTGAACCTTGACATATTCTTACATCAATTGAGCTTCTTTTTTTTTTTGATTAAATGAACAGTTTTGGCTGCTCCCTAAATGGCTCCACATTGGACGGTACGATCCTTTGTGAACGAACGGTGCACTTCCTGGTTGTGGTATGGAGCAGTGGTGCATGGCAGGAATGTAAAAACCAGATGACCTCAAATGGAAACTCCAGGACTGTTGGAGGCCATCTCACTTGGTCTAATAAACACTCTTGCTGCCATGTTTTTTCCCTCTTTTTTTCTTCTTTTCATGGCTCATAGCTCTCCCCTGCATCAGTTCGCCTCCAGTATCCACCGTGCCACGCCCCGACTTTGAGATGAACGTCCAGCTCCGGCTTCGGTTCAGGGAGAACAATGACGTCACCTTTGAGACCTAAAGTTATAATTTCCATCTGTTAATTACACAGAAGCTAAAAATATACTTTGCAAAAGGTTTTGGGGGGTTCGACTATGGCTGTCCTTCGCCGAGACATCGAAAGGGAGGCCTGCTGGAGCCCTGTGGTTTTCTGCTGCTTCTGGAAACAGCCCGCGAAGGAAGAGAGGAGAAAAATTGAATGAAGGGGGGTTGGGTGGGCTCCTATTGCAATGGAGCTCAGACGTGACGCTCTGATTGCTCCCAGCGGTTGTGGTCAGTACAGAAGAAGACGAAAATGGGGGGTGTACAGTGCAAAGGAGAACAGCTCTTTGCCAGATGTCGTCATTGGGCCTCGAAGTATATACTATGCACACACATTACTGCAGGAGACAGATGCATACGTGAGAGAAAGTCCAGCTGGGATTACCTGACCCAGTGCAGCTGCCGCCTCCCTGTGGCACTTCAGGGACAGATGGGAACTCGGCCTCAGAGTGTTTTACTATCCGTCTCTTTGACTTGTAATGGTTAGGGGCAGACTGCATGAACACAGATGCATTACGAGAAGTGAATATTAGATAAAAGACCCGTCACAGATTCACCAGAGCCCCATACAACCATGAAACACTTTCCAAATGGTCAGATATTAAACTCCAAAAGTGACAGACACAGTATCCACACTTCATTCCCACAACACCTACAAAAGACATTTCATATTGGTCTTGATTAGGTGCTCCTTTAAAGTACCCCTTTGAAACAAATAAACAATTAAAGTGATTCTAAGAGACAAAAGTAATTAAAGAAAGCATCAAGTCATAGTTTTGCACATTTATTATGAGTTTTTATAACAGAGATGTTTTGTGTATTTTAAAAATGCTCCAAAAACAGTGTATTGTCTGTGAGTCCTTTGGTAGCAACACATAAGTATAAAGCTGTGTTGATTGTGCGGTATGTGCCTTATGACAGTAACATACAGAAATACCACAACCTTTTTCATGTGGAGTAACTTAGACTTTACTTCACTTTACAGAAACCAGTGGGTGACCACCTTTGACGCTCAATTCAAACTTTGATGTGGAACTGAGTGATTTTAAACACAACATACTTAGGCTCTCAAACTTTCAATGTCAGCATCATCCCGTTTAATCTGGCTGGCCACAATGATAGAAAATAACAAGAGACCAATGACTAAATCTGCAATAAAAGATAAAAGATGACATTTGTTTATATATTGCTGACGTACACAAGTAAAGTATAAAACAGTTGTTATGTGATGTTGTCAGTATGTAGTGTTGGCTGTAAAGTTATGCACCTTTAGCTGTGAAACACATTTAAAGCATGTAAAAGTGGAAAGGCCTCGGCTGTCGAATGCAAACTTTCTGTTTCTCAGGCTAAAACAGAGGCACCTTGTTGTTTCTCAGGGAAACCGTCTCTGTCAGGTGATAAGTGAGAGATGAAACCTGACGCGCTGCAGATCGGCTTCACTTTTGGACGGATGACAAAGCGACTGAGCTGTATCACTTAGTTTCAATTTAGCAGCCTTTAATATGTTCATTTTAATGACACCTGAGTATCCTGAGAAACAGTCAAAACATTGCTTCTGTCTGATTCTGTCATGTCTTGTTTTCAACATATTTCTCAATAGGGCTGACAATACATTGCAAATTTATTATTATCGCTACATTTTATGGATAATATCTATATTTCAAAGGCAGCTTGATTGCACTAAAAGTTTGACCAGTGCACATTTGAACCCTGAATTGTTATATTTGAATACATTTACTTTGCAAATATAATGGAAATATCACTGATCATATCATCATCACAAAATACAACCATATTGCACAATGCTTTAAGCCAACCAGGTGTGTTTTATAACCAATAATAATGAATAACCAAAATGCAACTGATAAATTGCTTTTACTTATTGCACCGAGGCTGTGTCTTGATGTGACAATACGACTTATTAAGGTTAAAGCCGAGCACTGTCTCTTCACTTAAGTGCTCTGGCAAACATAATGAGGGTGTTTTCAGTTGTGGTTTTCTCTGTTGCAGTCCCACGAGCTTAGTTTCTTTCCTGTTTGTATAAATAAATGAGCACATAGTTATGAAATGTGGCTCCTTTGAGGTTATACAGTAAGTGAGCTTTTAAAAACAGGGTCAAACTGTTTAGTGGCGAGTCTGATTGCATTAAACGCTTTCACAGCATATTCAAATGACACTAATTTGATGTGCACGCCTGATAGGAAATCTGTGTCAGTGTGTTTTGTTTTATTGAACCCTCAGTCATGCAGCTTCTAAAAGGTTAATTAGAGTCTACGAGTAAATATGTTTGTGTTTTTGCAGCCTGTGTAAAACCTACCTCCCCAACCTTTCCCCCATCAGCATTGTTCAACTTTTCCCTCTTCTTTCTGCTTAAGATCACTCTCTGCCCTCATTTTTTCATCCCCCTCGGTGTTGTCCGCCGTCCAACATCTGTTAACCCCCCTGCCGTGCACAATACCTTCTCTATATCCTTGTATTTGTTCGTGTAGATGCTTGGCTTGATGACCGTCTGACTCATGCGTCCCTTGTGACACGTGAAAAATGATCGATAGATGATAGATGATTCTGTATGGATTTGATTTTTCATTTTTTGCTATCAATCTTTGTGATGCAGCTTTTGGATCTTGGCTTTAGCCACAGTTTTGTTTGCGTGTGTGATCATAAACATATCTGAAACCATGATTTAATGAATGTGGGTGAAATTTTAGATGGAAAAATACAAGGCACAGTTTGTACTTTTTATGCTTTTAACAGGGCAATAAAATAAAGAAACAGTAAATTTTCAGCCAAGAATGACTTAATACAGGTTGGGTTATCAGCCCCGATTGATTAACCCAAGAAAGCTGTAGTTATTTTGTCTCTTAACACCAATGATAGTGTATATAAAAGCTTTGAAATGAGCTCCATGTTGCCTCTGAAAGAATGAGGAGGGTGAAGAAAAGTTGGACAACCTTTGTAAGTGATTTGTAAGTGATTCCACTGTGAAATGCCATGACCCTATGTGGCTGGATGAAAAGCACATGTAAAGAATGCATGCATAATGTGCTATGGAGAAACACATGGTCCGGTGAGCTGCGTTAGCCGTTTTAATCCTAACGTCTGCAGGAGAGAGCTGTGTGCTGTTGTTGTGTCGTCGCAAATGTGTCGAACATAAATCAACGCTTATTTTCTGTCTGAATTAAGTAAATAGATATCTATGTCTATGGCCTATTACTGTAACACCACCTGTCGCCATGGAAACTTTATTTAAGTGCTGCCAGCTGACAATATGGATAAAAAACAAGTCCATGTTCAAGTCCATGAACAGCTTCTTTTTTTTTGCTGGTATTTTAATCACTGTTGCCATGAACAAAAGAGGAATCACCTTTAAATCTTGTGTTAATAAGTCAAATGCGTGAAAAACCTACCATAACTTATTTTATACAATTTACTGATGGATTGCCACCTGAGATGTTGCTTCGTGTTTTTGAGGGAGTCCAAAACCAGGTTCACATTAAAAATATGCAATTAAAAATACATTGATACCACTGTTGAGTCTTGCAACAGTGACATAAACCAGATTCCTTCTTGGTTTGAAAAGCTTTTGTATGTATCCAAAAATGTAACTAAGACTTGTCTAACATTATAGACCGGTCTAAACCACTTCTGTAACTGGCCCCTGGGGAAGAAAAGATGGATGCAGGGTGTTTGGGGGAGGACCACCCAGCTGCTGTGGGGTTTAAGGGGGCTCTGACCTTTTCCCGCTACATCTCTGAATCCACCTGCTATCGCTTCCTAAATGCAAACCTCCAACAGGTGTGACCTCTGCAGCTTTCCCAAACCTTTACTATAATCCTACTCAGCCTCAACCATCGCTAACTGCTTCTTCAATCGACTTTCACAATCAACATGTAATTACGTCCGATCTGTGCCTGTCTTGTCTCTGTCCCCAGTGCCCTCTGTGCTCTCCACCCATCTGCTGTGAGACTGTGTGGCAGGTGCCCTCTTGTGGCCACTGCCCTGTAACTGCACTCACTGTGCAGCCACTGAACAGACCTACACGAGTTCTGCTGCACAAGGATTTACAAGAGATTAACGTTCAAATTAACCTGCTTATAACAGCTGTGGCCTTTTTTCACCCAACCCAAGCTTTTGTAGCATCCATTACCACAGATTACAGTCTGTCTAGACTCAGTGCCATCATTCATCACCGTACATTACTGGCTCACTACCTTTTTTAAAGCCAGTATCGATAAATTAAGCACTATTTGCAGGCTGGAGGTGGTTTAACTTCTGATTTTATTCTTTACTTTGCCTGCACAATTAATGAATCTTTACAGAAACTGCAAAATGGATGATTAATGAATGAAAAAAGCTCTGTGTGGTGGCCTTGGCAACTATCAATATGTGTTTTAGATCGCGTCACTAAAAATATATTAAATGATGTTTGCTATTAATTGAAGACAGTAATGAGGTACACAATGATAAGCCTTAACAATGGCACACAGCAAGATTTTGTCCTTGAGATAGATGTGTTGAAAGCAGGGAAGATGGGAAAATGGCATCTTTAGTTTGTTTTCCCATCTTGGGAGTGGCCAGTATATACCAACTGTAGTTCAAGACAGGAAAAGTCATCTTGGGCTATTCTGCAAATAAGACCAATCCAATTTC
The DNA here is from genome assembly GCA_036850595.1 of Rhyacichthys aspro. Classification (NCBI taxonomy): domain Eukaryota; kingdom Metazoa; phylum Chordata; class Actinopteri; order Gobiiformes; family Rhyacichthyidae; genus Rhyacichthys; species Rhyacichthys aspro. The sequence goes on from CM072155.1 coordinate 12,061,529, forward strand.
AGTTGTTTTAAACTCTTGAATCTGGATGCTGCAGCAAACCTTCTTCGTGATTCTTTTTTATTGTTCCTCTTTAACTTTCCAACATCAAGCTTCATTGCTAGATGGATGTTTTTTCATCCATCTTCCTTTTGTTGTGTCAGTTTTAAGCAGCCTCATTATGGCAGATCAAGGCTGTCCTCCTTTGACCCCTCTCATTGCAGTCTGTGTTTAGTGACAACACCCCATCATTGTGTCTATGTTGGTTTGTTTGTAACATGCAGACTGTTCTCACTCAACAAACTCTTTCTCTTCTGTTTCCGGCGCGTTTCCTGTCATCTTCTATTAGCCCAAACCATCCAGCGGCCGGTTATATCCCTCCTCCTCCTCTCCCCAGCTGTGTGTATAAAAAACTGCAATGGAAAAAAAGGTTCAGGCTTTGTGCCTCTGTGTGCTCATGTTAATCTGTTGGCCCGCAGCCATGTTATGAGTATGAAGAGGATTAAAACATATCAGCGTACTAATCTGTCCGTTACACCGACAGCCGTGCCCCTCCCTCTGCGGCCCTCTCCTTTTCCAGCTGAGGTGTTTGTTATCAAAGTGGGCAGGAGGCAACCAGGCATCGCTCCTTGAAGATTAGTAGCGCGTGTCTGGCTTTGAATCCCTGCTGCCTTTTTAAAGGAGGGTGGATAACTGGGAAACTTCATGTCTCCTTTTAAAGTTAGATGTATTTCTCTGTTAAAGGTGCATTGTAGTTTACAGCTCTTCAGTCATTACCATGTTTTCAGTCATTTATAATTGCTTCAAATAACACTTTGCATTTGTCTATCTTGTAAAAACACATTTTAAAGCTCCATGTAACTCAGTAGATGTTTTAATTGCTTCCTATTCCTGGTCTTACAACTTCCCAAATGGGACAAACTGAGACCTGCCGGAGGAAAAGCACACCCATGTTTCTTTATGAACACACAATCTTGCATGAAGGTTTAGGACATTTATTTAAATACCGGAAATAAATGTTTTTTGTTTCTAATTTTTTTTAAAGTGAACATCTCCCTGCTCGGCTAGATGTAGTACTTGATGCAACCAAACACTACACATCCAGCATTAATAGCAACTATAACTCATTTACTTACAATTACATAAAACGAAATCCGTCATTGTCAACAAAGTTAAACTGATGAGCCACCAAACATATAATGAGCTATTGTAAAGTCAAATACAGCTTACCTAATGCTTACTTGATGAGGTCTTACTTCTGATTGGATCAAATGGGATAAAATGTTTTCTCTGCTCGTTGCAACAGTGAGACTGTGGCAGCCATGTTTCTGATTGACTCTATAACAGTGACTTTATTGTCAGTACTTAACCCTTGTTTTGTCAAAAATGAATCACTTATTTTTCCTTTAAGCTCATTGCATTTAGGTTATGTTCAAAAGTCTAATTAAAAGTTGGTACTGTCTCGAGCCAGAAGTGTGTTTACATTGTTATGCCGCAGATAAGAGCGGTATAAGCCCTTGGGGTGTACATTAGGCCCCTTGCAGGTGATGGATTTAGTGCTGTCTGCTGCCTGTACAGACTTGTTTCAGACCGGGTCACTGCTGGGAGCGCTGTTATTGTAACAGCTCTTCATGTGTGACTATGTGTCCTCAATGTAAACTGTAACTCTATGCCTTTTTGTTTCCTCTTCTTTCAAACTCCTCCTGGTCTTTTTAAAAATGCCCTCAGTGTTTTATGAAAAGACGGGAGAGAGAATGAAAAAGGACGACTAACAGAGTGCTTTTGTTGTTTTGAAAAGTGGCCCTTGATGCTTTTGGTTGGATTTTCTTTAAACCACTCCATGTTTTATTGTGATTGAATGCTATATTTTCCATGTCAGAACTACATTTACTCTCTTGAAGAAGAATGGGACGTCCTGTGCTGGCTGGTCATCCACTTGTCTGTCCACAGGGCGGTCCCGGTTGGCAGAGTGTGGAGCCGCAGAGAGATGAGTACCCCCCCACAGCCACCGTCCTCTGACTTTATGGGGAACTCTAATTACACAGCCAAGTGTATTTATACTCAGCTGTGACTCAGTGGGACATGTGGCATTCGTGTGTGTGTGTGCTTTGTGTTCACATGTAAACGCAGCGCAGGTCTGTGCTGACTCCATAAACTATTGAAACCAAGGATGAAGTGAAGTGTGCACCCGCCTCCGAACCCAGGCTATTTTTAGGAGTAGAAATTTACTAGAAAAGTTCATTTTAAAAAGCTACAGCCAAATGAAGTAGCAAACAGAAATTGAATCTTATGCTACATTCTTACCATTCTCACATTCATCCCACTCCACATTGTGCTCAGTGGTTGGCATTTGAGTTGGGATTTCATGCCATTTTTGGACATTTTGTTTGGTTTTAAAACATTTCTTCCAAGAAAAATGATGCTGTGTTGTTGTGGTTAAAGTTACAGATGGAAGAACTTAAAAATAACGGTGGTAAATATAGTGTGAAGTAAAAATGCTAGACACAATACGAGTTCCCGCAGCGAAATCTTGGCTTATAATATTTCTGCAAAGTCAAAGCCACGGTTCATTCAAATTGTCCCACATCATACATTTTTTCTTGCAGCATCAACCTAAAGCAAAACAAAGAGCCAAGACTTTTTGGTTTTTGGGGTTGATCCTGACTTGTATCCAGAGGTGGCTACCCATGAAGAGCCCCTTTGAGGCTCTTCTTTTGCATTGGAGGCAAATATGCATGACCTCTCAATGGGAAAAGCCTGCAGACTGGGCTTACACCTGTTTAGTCACTTGTCCTCCCTTTTAGCATAACATACAGCTCCAAGCGCAGTACTATGCCGACATGTTTCCTGAAAATATTGGCAAAAAACAATGCAGACCTGTTTTATATAGCCATTCATGTTCATATAGACTTTCATTCATAAAAGTCGGTCTGTTAAATGTCTATACATCATCATCTCCTGGCAATGAGCCCTTACTTTGTCGCCGCCACCTCTGTACCAATTATTCAGGCCTGCAGTGTGTGTTCTTCAGCGCTGATCTCACATATCCAGAGGGCACAGTCTCTTTTCCCGGTCGAGTCGGTACATGCCTCCTGTGTGCGGCAGGTGAAACCCGTCTAACTTCATTGTTAACGGATGTATGTGCGGCGCTCTCACCCGGACCATGGGAGCCTCGTTGGAGGAGGAAGTCTGCCATCTCTCTGACGGCATGGTCACCTGTCTGCCGCTTTCACACGCACCCTGGACGCCTGGCTGTTTGGTGAGAACTTCGGGAGTGGGTCACCCTTCTGACTGATTTAGTGCGCTGGTGTTTAGGTGTCATTGTGCTGTAAGGGTGGGTCCTGTGAACTCGAAAGACAGGGAGTATAGGGCTGATAAAGAGGTCACGCTGACACTGAGTGGCTTTATTTTGAGAAGCTTGTTGTTCTTCTCATATCTTCCTCTTCTTTCATTCTCTCCCTTTCTTAGGCAGAAAAGAAAATACATTATAGCGCCGAGTCAAATGTTTTCTTTTTTCTTTGTGCTCAAAATTGGCCTCTTTCTCTTTTTTCTCCCTCTTTTTTGTTTGGAGGGGCAGGCAAGCGGAGGCAGGGCCAGCCTTTGTGAAGTTTAGCGCTGGGATTACAGCTTTGTCACTCTGTTTGTGTCGCTCAAACACATGCAGCACATGTGCAGCCACCAGACCTTGTCTATACACCGCAGCAAGCTGGATTTAGCCGTTTCAGCAGCAACAGCAGCAGCAGCAGCAGTAGCCTATGAGAGATATCCCCATTTGGACTGTGTGTGGCTGGCACTCAGGACTATTTTCCTTCTTTTCCCAAAGTTCAGTGCTTTTGGATTTGACTGCAGTGTTTAAGTTGACTGTCAGATTGGTTCATAATTAGACCGGATTTGATTAACAAGAAAGACAAAGGGGAAGAAGTCAGGTGGATGCATGCCAAGACAAATTGAGTTACAGTTTGGAGGAGAGATGACTAGATTTAGGTAGACCTACACAGGCAGAAAGGGAGGAGTGACAGAGGAGCCAGCCCTCTGGGACAGCAGTGTGTTTTTTGGGGGGGACAGTGTGGCTTTGTATGCAGAACATCACCGGACACCGAGCGAAGGGGAGCTGTCAGTTGTTCCCTGTGAGTGTGTGTGTGTGTGTGTGTCTAAAGTGAAACTAGACCTAGGTCTGATCCCAGCGCCACACACTGCTCCATCTGCTGCCCTTCTGCTTCATCTGGACTACACCCCCTTCTGAAGGACTCTCTCAGCGCTCATTCACTTTCCCTCTTTCGATCTCGGAGGCCAGCAGAGATAAACTCGGATGTGGAACTTGTGGGATTAAACTTTCCGAAAACTCAGCAATGGATCGGAGCCAGGAGACTGATGAATGACTGCCTGATTTCTGTAAAGTTAGCAGCTCATGTGGGCAGTGAGGGATGTGGATCTGACTAAACTCCACGCCCCGATGCCCGCTGCGATGCTCCCGTGCCCACAGCCGGCCGGGTCCGACTGGAGCTTCCAGAACCCGGTTGGGGTGGACTGCAGCTCCCCCGAGCCGCGCTGCATCTGGCTGGCAGTGCTGCGCGGTGCCACGAGCCCCGTACACCCACCCACACTGCCAGCCATGCCGAGTGGGCACAGCCAGAGCTCATACCAGACCAGGGTAAGGAGGGTCACCATGGCTACAGTGGGATGTGGAAAGCATAGTGTCATTTTGGGTTGATTAATTTGATGCATTTGCTATTTCATTATTATTTCCTCTATAAAGATTACAATAGGGAAAGTGGTAGTACTTCATTTTTAATTGTATGTTTATGAAAACAAACTTTTTACTGGAATAGATTTAAAGTAAATGTTACTTCTGCTTAGTTACATTTGACTCCATTGAGTTCAGTGCATCTCTTTTTGTTTTTAGCACCTTGAATACAGTGCTTGAGCAGCCCAATGATTGAAGATGTATGGTTAGCTTTATATTTGTATCATTTTAAATGTTTGTGTTAATATTTTATTACTTAGGTAACCACTTTTAGCTAGTTTGACTCCGAGACAGTCGACCTTTGTGATTGTTTTGCTGTATTTAGTCAAAAATATAGTAAAAAAAAAACTTCATACCTAAGTATTTTTTGTCACTACATACTTACTCTTCATTCAAGTACCTTTACCTTTAGTACCCTTTTTACTTGAGTACTCATTTTGTGCCCTACCCACCTCTGCATTACACAACATCAGCTGTACTCCGCAGAAACCGCTGTCTGTCACACATGACAACATGACTAGCACTTCTCTAATGTGGCCATTGTTCAAAGTGTTGAACCACAGAGCTGCTGACAGATCCTGTAACCTTTAAGTGCTACCAGGTAAATAATTACACTGCCTTAAGGCTGTAAATGTTTCAGACCGTCTTCTTAAGCTAAGGTCAGTTTGTACCAAAGATTCATTTACATATGATGTAAAGGTTAGGTAAACAGCACGGTGCTGGTTTTAAGATGGATAACATGGGATCTCTGAGTTGTCTTTTCTTTGCTGTTTGTGTTACACACGGAATATGTCTTTGCCGAAAGGGTTGCTAATTAGTGGCTGAAGACAGATGAAGGGGGCTGCAAAGTGCCACTTTTAGCGAGGTGTAGTGGGGGCAGCAGGCTGTGGAGAAACTGTGTGAGATTCCCCCATCCCCCTCAAATGCCCCCAGAATACAGGGCATCGCACCACCACATGATCTCATTTTTCTGTTAGTCATTTGCTTGGAATATTATTTGCTCTTTTTCTGTATGTATGTGTTTACCCATCCCCCAGTGCATCTGAATCAGTGACACGGTTTAGAAATGCCACAATCAGGAATGCATGTACTGTCTGGGGGGAGGAGGAGACAGTGTATACAGGTTTGCAAGGATTGTGTAGTAAGTGCCCTGTTATGCACCTGAACGTTTACGTGTAATCACTCTATCATAGCATCATATCTCACGTCTGTGAATTTAATCGAAGCAAGAGTTCTTAAAAGTTATCAGCTTTTATCAGTTCAGTGAAGGATTCTGCCCTGTCCTTTTCTCATGATTTGTATCAATGGCCGAATGGCAAAAAATCTTGTAAAGAAGTACAGATGATTTCATCCCAGGCACTCTAAAGTATTACTGCTTGTAAAATACAAAATAAAACTAGGTAGCAATATCAGCAACGGGTTCTCAGCGATATCACAGCTTCTCATACTCATTTGCCCTCCTTGGATAGTACCATATGAGCACTTAACTCACTTCAGTTTTGAGTTTTTACAACTCCTTTTTTATACAGCACTGTTTAGACGTATTTTGCTGTAAATGAAGATGATGAAAGTAAAACAAATTGTAAATAATGCTCTTCAGGGCTTAAAAACGGTCTCCCTCAAAATAACCCCCTGAAAACACAGCTTAAAAATCATCAAACTGAAACCTGTGTATAATTCATAAGTATTAGGTACTATATGTGTGTGGGTATTGGTGAGTACTTAAGTGTTTTGTCTCAGTTTTAATTAATTTGTTTTGTGATTGGTGCTTTTTTTTTTTCTTTACAAATTGGAATCAGCAGTGCCAGCCCTTTTCACAGTTTTGACTTGAGTCTTCAATGAATCATATTTTAATTAACTCCCTTGTGGCTCCTAGATTTTTACAGTGGAGCCAAGAAGACTGCCCTCTTTTCAGCCCACACCATTCATGCCACGTGCCTTCACCCACTGAGCCACCAAGTCATGCTGTAAAAGTTATTCCAAAACTACATCCCGTTTTGGAATAGGTCCCGGGCCGTGTTTGCAGCCAGTTGTATGATGGATGATCCCTCAGGTCGCATTCAGACAAAGACAAGTACAATATGTTTCACTGTTGAAGTTGAAAACCCTGTTTAACCGAAGTTACATCATCAGCTGTCGGCCTATGGCTGAACTGATAAAGGGGTCGGACAGGTTTTTGAACACACATGCGATATTCATATTGTCTCAGCGGTGAATGCAAACACACAACATACGCTCATTTAGTTACTCAAATAAGAGCGGGATGTACAGCATTTGAACTTAAGTGTGGCATTCAGCTCATTGTTTTGAATCCTCAGAAGCAGGTTGGCTTTTTAGACTGGGATATTCTGATTATGGGACACTGAGGATGCACTTAGACTTGCAGAAATGGTGGGGCGTGCCTGCTTTTTTGTCGGTGAGTCAAACTGATCCATGACTTATATCATTTGGACTTAATTTTACTTTCGCCTGTCCCGTTCCCTCTTGGCAGCCAGGCTCTGAGCCGTGCTGGACGCAGACAGTCGGGATTAAACTCTCGTCAGCATTTGTATCCTCCCTAAAGCTCCACTTTTCAAACAGGTTGCAGCTCTCAGCTTTTTAAAAGAGCATTATTGTTCTGTGCTGCTGGGGTTTAGCAGGAGCCCACAGTCGCTGCATTCCTCTTGGCGCTTTTACCTCGGGATGAGAGAGGAGCAGCGTGTGCTTTCCAACACTGTTACTGATGATTATACACGACAATATCACCACGTCTTTGAAAAGCTGCTTACTGACAGAACATCTATTTTAGCCAGATTTAATGCAGGATTATTATTGTAGGCGCGCTTTATCTGTCTTCATCTGATAATGAAACGTGACAGGTTTAGGACGTCCTATGCTCTCGAAGGACCACTCACTTTGTGTATTTTTAGCCAAACATCTTAATCACAGCTCTCTGATTGAACTCAGAAGTGGAAATATCCTCAGGCTTGCTGCTGAGTGTTATAAAAACATATGTTGTATGCGTTCCACTTTTTCCACTTGAAATCACTTTGAAACAGGAAGCCTTTGTGTGGCCTCGCATTGGATTTAACTTTAATTCAGACTGTTTATTAATTAATAAAAACATCCTTTCCTGATATGCATTCCAAGTAAGGAAATGTGGTTTTAAATATCTTCTATTCTGAGCCTTACAAGAGCGAGGTTTCCCTTGTCTGACTCTTAAGGCTCCATAGGAAGTTAAGTTTAGACCCAAAACCACAGCAAAAATTTTCCAAGTGCCTCGTTGGTTAAACAAAGTCCAACTGCCTGCAGCGGCCAGTCAGCAACTCACAATGTTGTTTTCTACCTTCCAGCTTAATCTAAATGCGATAACAGACGCACAGTTCATGGAGGTGACAGGTACGGATGGGGTTTAAGTTCAAAGACAGATGCACATCCCACAAAGTCCGGAGCAGCTGAGTGGGAACGATGCTGGCTCGGGGACCTAGGCAGACCCTGTGTGTTTTGGGTAATCACAGGGTTGGTATTCCCAGCACCGGGAGGGGCCATGCGGTCGAAACCGGCGTGCTGGAGCCTGTCCTTCGCTGGGGCCCGATACTCCTCCTCCTCCATCCTTCTCTCATTCACTCTCTCTCTACATTTACAGTGTCTGTTTGGACTTGTCCCAACCAAACCGCTCCTGCTCAAGAATTCACCCCGGCTCTTCCTCGCTTTGCCCCCTTCGCTCTGTCATTTCCGCCTTTTTTAATTAATTTTTTTGTCTTCAGAGTATGTCCTCACGCACGTCTTCATGCCACAGTGAACCGCACATTCAGCTCTTTCTCTAAAGTAAAGGGTTACTTTATATTGTTTGGACATCTAGACTAAACATCCAGCTTTCACATAGATTTATGTATTTCAATCAACAGAATGTGATCTTTAAATACTTCACATTCAGTTTTTCCTGCTTTAGCCCAAGATTTTGTCCTGCTTTAGTCCAAGGTTTGGTCATAGTTTAATGGTTTAGTTTAGATTAAGTCTGACTTAGTCCTAGTTTAGGTTAACTCATAACACATATTTGGCTTGGTCCTGGTTTGGTTCAAAATTGCATTTTTACCTGACCCTAGTCTTGGTTTAACCCTGCCTTTTGTCCTGGTTTAGTAGTGGTGCATTCTCGTTTAGTCCTAGATGATTTGCTTTCATCTGAGTTTTTAGTTCAGATTGTACTCCCTGAGTTGGTCCTGGTTTAGTCTGGGTTTATTAATCCTTGGTCTAGGTCAAAAGTTAAGTCTTCAGACCAAGTTTAGGCCTGATTTGTCTTGTTTAGGTCAAATGTAGTCCTAGTTTAGTAGGTTTAGTTTTGATTTACTTCTACTTAAGGTAAGTCCAGTTAGTTTTAATTTACTCCTTGTTTAGTCCTGGTTTAATTCTCATGTGGTTCTTGTGTTTACCTTGTTTACCTTGTTTACTCCTCACCAGTCTGTCCTAGATTGGATCTGTGACCTAGTCCTGATTCAGTCCATTTACTCCTAGCCCTGCATTTTGTCATGGTTTATTTCTTGGCCTAGAAACGGTTAAGTGCAAGATGTTGTATTGGTTTGGTCTTGGATCAGTCCAGCTTTAATGTATTTATCTTTGGATTAGTCCTGGTTTAGTCCAAATCAATTCATTTTATTCTGGTTATGCCTAGTTATTCACTTTGTGTTTAGTCCAAGTTTCAGTCCACAGCTTAATCCCAGTTTAGTACTGGTTAAGACCTGTTTTAGTCCTGAACTGGTGCTGACAGGAAATCCATGTCATAATGTAGTGAACGTGCTCTCCTAATATGTATTTGGATTCAGTCCTTACATATATGAGCAAAAGGAAAAGTACAAATAGGAAACTTGTATCATTTAAAGTTATATTTAATTAAAGGAGACAGGTTTCCATTACTCATTGCACCGACGTGTAAAGAGCGGAAACCCAGGTTTAAAGGAAAATAATGAGAAGAGGAAGAGGAGTGAAAGACTGGAAGTGTTTCCAGTGTGTAGAGTAAAGTATTATTAATAGTAGAGTCTGGTTATCCCGTCCTACACTGCTACCACACTTCCTGCCTTTAGTGTGCCACTTCCTGTTGTTGTGTGGATACGTGGAGCCTGCCAGGTCAACATGGTGTCTCTGGGATTGTGACTTTGCAAAAGCAGAGACCAGATCATTTGTCATGTATATCTGAGTGTGAGAGAGAAAGGGAAGTGGAGCAAGAGGAGTGCATTTTGGTCACTGTTTTAGTCTAGACATGTTCACCCTTGGTCTCATAGTATTGTGAATGGTAAAAATATACATCCAAGTAAAAAAGCAACAAACCAACATGCATATTTCCAACTATGGTGGAGAAAATTACATTATGATATCCTACCAATGTTGCGTATTTAGAATCACAGCTCATATAATCAATATAACCTTGATGCTTTTTATTTAATCCTCCCCTCACATGTGTAAGTTCACTGAGTTAAGCTAAATATCGGTTCGATAATAAACATGCTACAGGTGACTGAACCTCAGGAGACTTGACCTCAGCTCTGACACTGAGATCCCACTGCCTTCTCCTCGTGGTTGCCCTGGTCTGTTTGGTCAGGTGATCATATTTGAGTGACACATGTGGGTCGACGAGGCGGCAGGAGGGTGATAGTTCTCTCGTGTATCTGTCAGCTGAGTGAGTTCAGCTTGTTTGCTCGGCCTCAGGAATGAGATATTTAGAAAGCAAGTCGAAATGTAACCTTTATTCTCAGGACCCTCGTCTCACAGTGGGGCCAGTGGGGTCTGACCCAGGACTAGGTGGCCACTCTGTTCTCCTGTGCCTCCTGGGAGCTTGTTTAAACATCCTGATAATGGACCCCCCAGTTGTGTCCACTGCCCATTGTTTTAAATCCAGGTGGCATTTGAAGCTGATTGGACTCAGGTTACATTCAAGAGACAATCTTACAAAAGTAATTCAGACTTGTGTGAGGTCTGCATGTTGTCTCTGCTGCTGTGGATTACGTATACGAGTACTGGTGTTGTGAATAAATGAGAGTGTGAGTGCTTGTAATTGTTAGTCTTGCAATAGTTAGTAATTGCTCAGCATGCCTCATTTCTAAAGCAGCTGGGGCAGGATAAGTGGTAGAAAATGAAAGAATGAATTCTTCAGACAGACCTTAAGTTATTTTAATCAGTTAACTCAAGAGTATGATAACTCTAAATTGTTGGTGTAACTCCTTGCTTTCAATAAACAAACTGTCTCTATTGTTACCGTAGCAACAGGTAAATTTACAATCACATACACATGGCTAAACCTTGGGGGAAAAAAAATGCTGTCCAAGAACCACATTTCTCCATTTGTCAGCTGGAATCACTCTCTACAAAGGTCCTAGTAAAAAAAAAAAAGTTGCACAGTATAGAGGAAATATGTTTGATTCCTGATTTTAGACTGACAAAAGTTTAAAATTAAGAGACTTAAGATGTTTAAAGTGATTTAGAAAACTCCTGCAGTTTCTATGTCTGGGTTAATGTTACTGAGAATAATCGATCGTATTCCGATTTTAATTATATTTACAAAGTTTTCTCTCTGTGTCGACAGGGTAAAGGCCGGAGGGATGGTCTCTCCTCGACCAGTGACAACCCTCGGCCGCCGATGGCGTCCCGGCCGGGGAGGGAGGGGGGTATGGCCTGGAAGTGCCCCCGGACACTGCTCCTCCATAAAAACTCCCAGGGTTTTGGTTTCACATTACGCCACTTCATCGTTTACCCTCCGGAGTCGGCCCTGCACAACAGCCTCAAGGTGAGACCGGAGCCCTGTGAAACGTCTAAGCACTTTCACTTTTTGGATGGAGCGAGGAGTTTAGATTATGCTAACAGTGTAGTAACGGTTTTAATTATATCAATATTCTATATCAATATTTGCTTTTTTCTTTACCAGCTTGGTAGAGCAGCAGTGTCAATGCCACACAAAGTATATCACACCAGCACTTTATATCCTTTAGGTGTTGCCAATGTGGTGAAACCTGGACAATCACCAGTTAATTTTAACATTTAAAGACAGACACTGACAGACACCCATTAACTTCACCCACTCTGTTCCACTTTAGACATGTCTGGTCTCTTTGTAGTTTGTTTTTGGTTAGATTTTTTAGTAAATATTATTAATGTGGTGACCTTATGGAGAGGTGTAAAGGCTCTCTGTAAATGAGAAAAGTGTTTCACTCCCATATAGCTCCTCTCAAAGTGTTACCTTGACCCTGTTTCCAGTCTGTCTGAATCTAAATTGTTCTGGAGTTTTGTAATGCGCCTCGGTGTGAGCCAGTGGTGATTTTGCTCTTGAGGTGTGGGGGCAAATGGCTCCAGATGTGAAATTGAGGCGTATGGACGCTGGGGTGGGGTGAGGCAGCTCAAACAAGGCCCCTATTATTATTATACCACCCCACCATCCAGCAGCTGCACATAGACACACACGTTGAATGGGTCTGTTGTCTCAGGCTGGTACCAGTCAGAGGCAGACCGGCAGTACCAGGGCAGTCCGGACAATAGGCCCACTGCTGGCCTCTGGCCTTGGTGCTGTCCTCATCTCCTCTGCCTCGAGGGTCACATGGTGTTTTGGGACAATCAGAGCCACAGAGCCACTTGTTCTTATGTGCGAAGCCTCTGTGAGGTCTTCCAAATTACCTTCATGGTGTCCAATTATCAGAGGCCAGCGGGTACATGACCCAATTAGGCTTCGTTTTGTTGAGTCTGAAGTTCTATTATTTCAACAAAGATGATGGAAAAAAACAGGACACGGACAATTAGGTTTCAGTCAAATATAGGTCTATTGTATCTCAATAATATAGTAGATATTTCAGCCAGCCACTAGTATAATCATCTTCAAATTAGTAAACCTCTTTGATAAAAGGTGTATGAACTGGAAAGAGTTGTAAAAGATTTGTATTCTTAAAAGATGATTTGGTTGATTTTACTTGAACAAAAAGGCCTAATGCATTCCTTATATTTTGAAGTTCTCAAAAAAAAAGGTCTAGTTTCGAAGCCAGCATCAGTACAGTTTTATTGTGTAGTTTCCTAAATTGTCCAAACCTACTAGTTTTTTATCAGTAAAATAATGAGCTGAATACTCCCTGCAGCAGCTGACTCAGAGTGTATAGAGTTAGAGCCTGCCCCAGTTTCTTGAGTCTCTCATCTGGGGTCATTGTGACTGGTCATTGTGTCCGGTCAGTCGTGGAGTGTCCCCGGCTCATGGCCCTGTCCTGGGGTCGTCTACTCTCCTTTCTCTGCCTCTAAACCCCCCACCATTGTGTGCAGAGCCAGGAATGAGCCCACTCAGCGCGGCCTAAAGCCCGGCAGCATCAGTCCACCGTTCTCCTAACCCCAAACTGTCCACTCAGCTTAGTATGTGGAGTTTTGTGTATGCGGAGGCGATCAGATAAACTACAGCTATTAAGTCTCACCACGTTCCTCGTTGCAAATAGCGATCGTTGTTTGATGCATGATGTCATCAGACCGACCTGAAGTTCACTTTGTGTGTCTCGGAGCTTCACCCAAACATTACAAGCTCATAAAACAAGCAGATTTGTCTTGAGAGCTCGGCGTGAGATGCCAGGGCAGACAGGCATTTGAAGAAGCTTGTAAACACTTGCTGCAGGTTACAAACTCCTCCAGTGATCTGTAGTAAATGGAGATGTACTTATGAGGCTTCCTGACCACCAGCACACAATGACCTTTTGGACTTAAGACATGAGCTGTTAAAATGCAGGTGGTTCTTTTATTGTGAAAAGGACAAGTGAATTAATTACTGAGTTTGGGTTCTACTATCTGCTGGTGTAGAAGGAATAAATAATGTAATTAAATATTTAAATATTTTTTTCTTTATTGGTTTATATGATTAAAAAACACACGCAAAAAACCCCAGAAGTACAAGAATAATATCTCTCTGCCTATAGCTTGAAAAATAAATATATATATAATATGGTGAGTGCTCTGACCACATATATATCTATATTAAATGTAAATTGAACCATGTAACTTTTTTGGTTTGATTTAGGCCTAATCTTTTTTCTTCTTTTTTTTTCTTCTCGTTACAGGATGAGGAGAATGGTAATGGTAATGAAAAGGGTAAGTGTTTCTGTCTTTCTTTTTTTCTTTCTTTCATACATTAATCTGGTTGTAAATTAAAACCATTCAGAGTGGGATTAAGATGATGTAATCAAGGAGAGCTTTTACCACCTCAGTACTGCAGCCCCTGTCTGCCCTCTACAGGACACACTGCAGCAATGCAGCCAAATGGACTGAGAGTCCCATCAGACATTGTTCAGAGAAACAACGTGATTAGAGAATAGTTCATACATTTGATATAAAGACCAAAGAAAAGTAAAGAAGTATTTAAATAAATTTACCTTTAAAGTACTGATTACAACAAAGTTTATCAGCAAAATGTACTGTTAAGGCAACAATATATCAAATGTAACTTCTCTTGAAGATGACCATAGTAGACAGTAGAAAACAATATGTACAATACAAATTTTAGAAGATTTAAAGATTATTATTTACTATTATTTAAATCAACAATGTAGCTTTTCACCATTAAAATATTTACCTAAAGAATATACATTCAATTCACCTTTATTTCTTTTCCAATATCATAACAGCGATGGCCTTAAAGGGCTTTACAAATACAAAAAGCAGCAAACAGACAAACAGGCTGTATTAGGCTGTGCTTAGTACAAAACAAAACAAAAACCCAGCCACAGAAAAAAAAAAAACTTCAGGAAAAACCACAGGAAGGTCTGGCCATGTGATAGATGTTTCCAGGACGGTTACTTAAAGTACACTGACAAATTATATGTTTAAATGAATTAAAAGTAATGTAGTCCATAATAATATCAGCAACATATGCAGTATAGTTTCAATTTATTTTTTATGGTCACCTAACTTAAAAAAATTTAGACTAACCCCAGAACTCCTCAAATGAACACAAGTCCACATATTGAAAATAGACACTGAGACATAACAGTACAATATGAGTCCCAACCTTGACGTTAGACTGTATTGCTTAACCATTAAAAATATCATTATCTGCATTGTTTCATTCCTTTACAAATGAATATCAGACAATACATTTGATATGAATTAACAGCTCTTTAAGTAAACATATGTCACCACAAAATGTTATCTTTTGCTAGACTTCCAGAAAGGGCGCCTGGAGCCGATGGACACCATTTTTGTGAAGAATGTGCGAGAGAAGGGTCCGGCTCATCAGGCAGGCTTGTGCACAGGTAAAGTGAACATATGGCGCAGGAGCATTAACACCCTGATCTGCATTGTAAATCTCTGGTCACGTGACTCTAGAGACATTAGCACATACACAGTCACATACCTAGTGCAGTTTGACATGCGAACAACTTTTCTGTCACAAATGTTACGTAAGAAAAAGTCCTTCCTCCATCACTACGGAGGTGTTTATTGTCAAAGCCTGGTGTGATAATGCAGATACCGGATGGGCAACTCTAATGTTCAGGTGCAATTGAAGGTGACAGCATTGTTAGAGCTGTCTCGTTGAGTCTTAATGTGTACACAGACACACCAAACCTGTACTCCATGCATATCCAAAAACACACACAGATATCACATTTGAAGGTCACAGGTTATCAGAAACATTTATAAACATACACTATGACATGAGATTCAACTCACCTGTAACAAATCACAAACATTTTACTATCAAGTCTTTCTGTACCATGCGTTTATCTTTGTAACAGCTTGCTCTTCGTTACTTGACCTAATTTGAATTGCCTTTGTTGTTTTGTATGCCACACCCTCACTTACGCACAAGCCACATGCAGATTGTTTTTACCAAACTGCCCCTGTATTTATTGAAATTAGGCACACCTTGTTAAATTGGAGCATTCTTAGCCTTCTGTTCTAAATTATTGTGTAAAAAGCAATCTGGCCTCATGCTGTGTCTATATATACTTCTGATTGTGCCGCAGTCTCATAAAATGTACGGTGTTCGCAGGCGACCGGCTGGTGAAGGTGAATGGAGAAAGTATTCTTGGGAAGACGTACTCGCAGGTCATCGCTCTCATTCAGAACAGGTAAAAGCTCGTGTTGTGTTGATTTACTTGAAGTGTTTGCTTTTTCATTGCTTGCTTAGAAGTGACATACAACAGGCACATTTTTCTCTCTGTAAGAAAAACTAGACTGAAGCAGCAGAGTACACACACACACACACGTTCGGTAGAGTGATCCTGAAGTTAGCAAAAATTCATAGCTGACTGACATTTTTGATTCACAAGAGAAAAACATCTAACAAGAAGACAGTTTTTAAGCCGACTGAGAAGCACAAGCCTGCAATAGTAATACAATCTGATAGCAGATGTTATGTTTATCTCAAGCACCAGTCATTTATTCTTGTGGAATGTAAAAATTTCTCCTGACTTACTATCTTAACATTATGTTTATCTTTATATCTTCCCTCCTCCTCCTTCGTGTGGGTCTGTCTTGAAGCGAGAGTGTGTTGGAGCTTTCCATTATGCCAAAAGATGAAGATGTGCTCCAGTTGGTAAGTGTTTTGAACATTTTTGGACTTTTAATGAAATCTGACATTGGAGAAAGAGAGAAATTGAGAGGTGCACAGGAAAAAAAGAAAGAAAAAAGAAAACAAAACATGCACAACGCAAAGAGTTGCCTGAACTAAGTGTTGTAAAATTACTTATCCATTAAATTGCAGGCAACAACTATTAATCAACCTGAAAAAACAATTGCATTGCTTTTGACACAAATCTGACTTTCTTAGAGGCTTTTTTCTGTGACCAGTCCTAAATTCCTGCTCAAGTAGATTTAAGTTATTGACTTAATCTGACAAAAGCCTGACTTTTAAACATTTTACTCTGACAAGAATGACAGCAAGTAATCATTTGCGTTCACCTCAAAAAGTAGGAGTGCTAACATTGATGTCCATAAATTGTTATCCAAAACTTAAGCATTTAGGGAACAAGTCAGGCTCCTTTTTTCTGTTTCAACTGAGGCTAAATGCTATTAAATATGTGGATCACATGAATGCACATCAGATTGAGCAGAGCACTGTGGACTCAACAGTTTGACATCTTTAGTTTTCTCACATACAAATTATCAGCAAAATGTACTGTTCCTATCAAAGTATATTTGACTTTTGGTTAAGGTCACTAACTCTCTCTGTATAGTTACTGCAGATGGCTTTGTTGAGCTGCTTTATACATTTACACATTTTTACACATTTGAACTATAGTTAAAATTCAAAAAAGTGTGTATTGAGCAGGATTCACACCGTCATGGTCAAAGAATGTCAAGATTTCTTCATTGTGACTCAGAGGCTCTCTTCTCTGTGTTTACATTACAACACGCGTTCATTAAAAGCTGCAGGTATTTTGATTGTCAACGCCTCCATTTTGAAAAGCAGCTTCTTCTCGCTCTGTGCTCTGCTCGCTTCTAGTGTACAAGTACATTTTTGACGCTCCACACGTCGCTCACATGATCAGACATGCTTCCCACTGGCACCTCCCATTCACCTACAGCAACACCGCTGAACACCGGACCGCCACGTTTTACACGCACAAATACACTTTCTAATATTAGACACGTTCAATCATGGGTCCTACGTTTGATTACAGATGCATTTCCCAACACTGTAAACCCATTTGTCTGTCTGTCCACTCCTCCCCTTGTGCTTCGCCTGTATCTGCTGCATTCCTAGCATGACATCATGAGCGCTGCGCCTCCCTCCACACTCCCACAGGGTGGAGTAAGGCACAGAGTCAGAGGGAGGAGAGAAGTAGTTTGGAAAGATCTGAGACAGGACAAAACAAGAACAGCAACAGATAAAGTATCGGAAAAACGTCTAGAAAAAAGAGTAAATCTGAAAGAAGAGGCGGCAAAATCACTACAACAGGGTTTAGCTTCTGCAGGAGCTTCGGTGAGATTAAGTGTGTGTCCTGTCTGTCAGAGAGAATACCTTTATTTTGTGTTTTTAACCTGTGCCTGGGCCTTGTAATAGATGTAGGACTGTGTCATAATGACTCTACATGTGACTCGCTAATAGAGCTAAAGGTTAATATTGATAGTATAGATATTTTTGGATAGTAATCTTCTAGCAGTATGTTTATACAGTTTATTTATGTGTGTGAATACATGTGCTGAATGGCTTCTCTGAAGGCAGTTCATGCTGGTTGCTTGTTGTCTGTGTTTGTTCTGAGAACTGAGGCCCTGGGGACAAATTGTGGCAACAGGGTTTTAGATGAGAGTTGGTTCCACTTGAAAGCGTGTTGTTGTGTAATGTAGCTCGTTGTCATATGGTCATTTACTAAGGTTATGGTTTTTGTTGCTGTCAGGTGTGTTTACTCTGGGATTAATTTTGATCTAATGTGTATTTTGTGATGCACTCTCACCTTTTTTTAACCTCCTCTCCCAGGCGTACTCCCAAGATGCCTACCTGACAGGCAACGAGCCGTATTCCGGGGAAGCTGAGCACCTCCCGCCCCCACCTCCTGTCTGTTACACTCGCACCAAATCCCAGCCCCCTGTCGGGACCCCGTCGCCCTCTTCTATGGGCCAGAACCAGCTGGATAACTGGACTCGCTGGCCAGGTTCCTCAGGTCCCTCTTCACCTTTGGACAACCGCTCTGCAGTGGGCAGCCCCGCCAGCTGGCAGGAGGGGCGCCCCGGAGAGCCAGGGGGTGTGGGTCACAGCAGCCCAGCTCACCGCACGGAAGAGATTCAGTACGGCATGACCGGTCAGCAGCCTCAGGGCCAGACCAGAGGCCGGTCCTTCTCATCCTCTTCCTCATCTGGGCCTCTGTCCAGCCCACTGCAGGTCCACTATCCAAACCACAGCTCATCACAGGCCCAGCCTCGAAAGTCCAGTTCAGCATGGACCAGCCCCCCGTTGCCCCAGCTCCAAACACGTAGTGAGCGCTGCCAGCAGGCTCTGACGGACTGGTACTACAGCCAGCGGCCTGAGCGCTCTGGACGCAGCACACAGAGTAGGCAGCGCAGCTACTCTCAGGACCGGCTCAGCGAATTTCGCCGGCACCAGCAGCGCTCGGGAGGCTGGCCCCACAGCGCGTCCCAGGACACTCTGCTCTTATTACAACAGTCTGGACCAGGTCCTCACGGAGAACCTTACTGGTCTTATGGTGACTACGAGTCGGGACCAGGTAGGGGTCACTCCTCGTCTAACTACACTCGAACGCGCTCTGAAAATCTGCTCTCCCAGTACGACCAACACGGCCGCTCTTTGGAGATGCTGGACCGGGCCACAGGTGGACTGGTCTCGCCTCGATTCGAGAGGCCTTCATGGAACCAACAGCCCCCACAGCCGCCCCCCAGAAATGACCTCTACTTAAGGCAGGGCAACCATTTTGTTTCCACACAAGCTCCTGCAGTTTCCCGACTTCCCCAGTCCCATTCAAAACACCCCACGCCTCCGCACCCCCAGCCCCCACTGCAGCAGGCTGTGCCCCAGAGCCGGCGCCTGCCCCACGGCCAGAGCATGGACGACCAGCCGGTGGGCTACCGCAGTTACAGCCCCTCCTTTTACCGTAAGACGGGCCGCATCATGCAGGCCCACTCTTTCAGGGACCCCTCCTACTCTGGCCCGCATTTGAACTGGAACCCAACTCCTAAAACAAGCCCCCCTGAGACCACCCCTGCAACACTAATCAGCTCAACCGCTTCCCCGCTCTCCTCAAGTGCTACAGAGTCCCAGGACCGAGGATATCGGCCGACGAACCATGAGAGGGAACGGGGAACGGTGGAGGAGGTGGTTGTGGCACAAACCCAGGAGGTGGTCTTAAGACAGAAACCTCCCATGGGACGCAGGAACGCTCAGGGGATGCGACAGGCCCACTACGCGCTGCCCATTGATGGGCTCGAACCCTCACTTTTCTCTCCAGAGCAGGACTCGGCGTTTACGGCTGGAGAAGGCATCCCACGGAAACCAAATGGCAGCCTTGCCCCCCTCCCCATCGAGGACGACTCCCTGGCCTCTATCCCCTTCATAGGTAAGTGATCATTAGGGCTTTTCAAAGGTTCTTCAGATCTTTGAAAAAATTTAAATCTTAACTTTGTCTTGACAAGGTTTCTTTGTCTAAAGAGCTTAGAAAATTGTCTCTTTTTTTTCTTTTTTTTCAAAAAACAATTTTTTTTTTATAAACAAACAACTTTGGCTGAATAGTGGGTGGGTTAGCCTGAAATGAAGATTAATCTGAATGAATATTGCACAAATATAATTCCCATAGCATTAAGGCACAGGAAAGACTGGGAAAAGTGCTTACAATTGATTGATTTTTTAATTTAACTCCATAAAAATAAGAAATGAAATTGTAGGCACCACTTTGACTGATTGTGCAAGCTTAGTTATAAGAGGTAAGTTTAATTTTAGTGTTGTGTTTGGGGTTTGTGTTGTTCTTGTTTGTCATTTTAATTTCCTTCCTGTCTGTCTATTCACGCTGCAGGCTTTTCACATTTTCATTATTCACTGCTCAGTCATTGACAGTCTGTTGAAGTGTTGGGTAAGACAGGAACCTCCCAACGTCTCACTGTTACAGTATACTAGTTTGATTCAATCATAACTGATAGGACTAAACTAATCCAACTGCTGCACTGAGTCACTCTTCCTGTGTTACACTGTTTGGGTATTTTGTTTAGATCAGTTTGACTTGGCATTAAATGATATCTCATAAGATATCTAAACAATATATTGCAGATTTGTTATCGGTGTCATATTGCAATAGTCGCCTTGAACTGCAACAATAACAAAACACTTCTTATTTGTATATTCCCAAGGAAATTCAAGTAATTCAAGTTATATAGCCATCACAAGATTAAACTACACAGTATTTCGTGTTGCTAAAATGCTTTACTTTATAGAGATAGACAGTGTAAAGAAGCAGGGAGAGTGAGGGAATGACATGGAGCAAAGGATTCGAGCCTGGGTTGCTCTGCTGTTATATACACTGAAGCACCTCAAAATTAAATAATATTTACCAAGGAGTCTAATCAGTTAAAGATGTTCTTTCTTTTGCCTTTGAATTATCATATTATTTTATCATCATAGCATTATTGTGAGCAGCAGTTACCTATAGGTGAAAATGTGTGACATATTCATTCTTGAGTTGGCGGGTCATAAATAATATCTTTTTAGCTGCAGGCCATTAAAAAATGTGTGGGTTGTGATTGGCCCCTGGGTACATGACTCGATAACTTCTGATAAGGCAGACTTGTTTTCATGAATGTGTACAATCTAGGTCCTGGTATCGATGACAGTAGCATGTTACTATGATTGTGTCATGGCTTGTTCATCTTCCCCAAAAAGAGAAAGGGGCTCCTTTTGCGGCAGCTGAACTTGTGCCTTGACAATGACAGCAGCCATTAAGTCAGACCATACGCAAATCAAGTTTGGCCCGATGAGCCGCTCCCTCATTACCTCTGTCACCGCCTCAGGACTAAAAACTAAGGCTAAATAGATTCAAATCAGCTGACTAAGGCTGACCACTGACATGTGAGTCGAGTCATGCTCTGTAGAGAAAGTCACTAAATCCCATATCTCATCTCTCTCGGCACTATTCTGTCAAGTTTGTCAGGCTACATTCTTCCCTTTACCTGAATTCAACGAAACCAGGCAGTCAGTGCAGCAGGCTGAGGCATGTTTAATGGCTACAAACTGAAACTAGGCTGGTCTCTCCCCACAGACAGCAACTCTTTTCTCTTTTCCATCTTTTTATCTTTATGATTGAACTGCGGATACAATCTGGGACTGTTTGGGAACATGCGATTTAATGGGTTTTTGTTGTCTATGTCTTCAAGCAAAAAGAACAGCAATGTCTGTCAAAAGCCTGTTTTAGAAAGAAATACTTAGAGCTACTTTTTCGGGTATATTTCTAATTTAGTTGCAGATGTACAGTGTATAAAACTGGAAGAGACATGTCAGCAGATCTAGTCCTCTGCCCACTCTCACAGTCTTTCAACATGAATGTAGCTGTAAATTAGCAGGAGGTTTTTGTGGTGCTTCTTGCGGGGAACAGTAGGGGCCCAGACTCTCAGCTCCTTCCTTCAATGCTGCTATTGTGCTTCTGTGGAAGATGAAGGGGTTGGCGAGTCTGTCTCTGTATGTGGCTATGTGGGGGCTTAGTCTATTACTGTCTTTGGACTCAACAGAACAGGACTGCGACCTTATGTTCATGCACTTGTCCTGTTTTTAGTGCCCTCTGTCTTGTCTTACGGCCTCATTTCCTTTCTCAAAATAAATTAGATTCTGACATTTTCGGGTTTATTTGTCTAGTATACCACCTTTAGGCACTAAGCATCTGGCCATTGTTTTTATTTATTTGCACACTCTCAATTTGATTTAGATTAATTATACTCATTGACTTTGTGCACACCAACTTTGCAATATAATCATATAAATCGTGCAATTTACTCATTGTGCTTTGTTATATAATGCATAAAGTCTTCCCAGTGGGTTTTAGCAGCTTGTAATGTATAAAATGCTGAGGTCTTTTTGTTTTTAGGACAGAGATAAGACTCTTGACTGAGTGAGTAGTATGTAGTACGTTGCTCCCCTCTGCTGGTCGATGCTCTCTCATTCTGGAGTTATCTGTTAATGAAAGCCTTTGTTAAAGCCACGGCTCTGCTATTTCTGGGCCCCCGCTGTAAACACGCAGATTCCTCATCCAGAGGTTGGGAATGTTTTCCATCTTGTGTAGGTGGAGGGATGTGACCGAGAGAAAGAGAGATGGAGAAAACCCAGGGAAAGATATTCAGTTATTTCAGCAGCAGGGGCTCTATATTCTTTTTTGTTCTTATGTTAAACAGTTTTAACAAGTTTCTTCACAACTTGTTAACTTCATAAACGCCTTTTTAGTGTTGGGAACTGGCACTCACTACAAATACTGTAAAACAATGTTCATGGGATGACTGTCATCTGTCTATGTACGGTACCTGTACCTATCAAAAACAATAAAGAAAAATACATCATCATACAGTTAAAGATGTTCAGGTATGCAAAATAAAGAGTTAAAATGGTAAATTCGTGACCTAAACTGGAAGATTTGACCCTTCAGATGTTCACTGATTGCTGTAGTGGAGTCTTATAGCGTCCCATTGTGAGTTTGTGATGCAACACTGCCCTCTGTTGTCTCCACTGAGAGCTTCACTGCCTTTTAGTCCTGTCAGTTTTAAAATGTCACCGACAAATCCTGCTTTCGTCTCCCTTTATGCAAATATCTGACCGTGTCTGATAGGCCCTGTCAGTCAGGAAGTGTGAGTCTGCCTGTGTGCTCATGTACATTTGTGTGGTTTCATATCCTTTTGCTTGAACTGAAACCACACTTACAGCCTCTGGGACTGTCAAAACATCTCTCGTTCTTCTTTATATTTGGCAACAAGCGTCTTTGAGTTTCATTTGAAAAGCGCTGTATAAAACTGATGTATTATTATTATTATTATTAACAGTTTAGGTTCATTCACATGTTGAAATCTCATTGAACATTTTATTACATCAACATCCGTTATCCTTTTCATTGGCTGTGACATTTCCCTTTCACACATCTCTATGTCAGATAATACTACTGTAAATTTAACAAAGAACTGAAACCTTATGTCTGTTAAAACGTGTTACCAAACCAGCGCTGTTAGCAGTAGCTGATCAAAGCTTTCTATGGCAACAGGAGACACAGGTACATTGTTTGATAATATAAGCTCGTATCTGATTACCTCTGTGTTAAACTTGTTTTGATTGTAGTCCAAGCTTTCTATTTATGTAGCAATAGAAATGATAGAAAGACATATAAAAGGAAAGTTGACATATTAGAGGATTTTATACTCAATATATTTTACAGTTTTTTGGTGGTCCTTTTTTGGAAAGACAGACAAGAGTAACATAAAAAGTTAAAAAGTCACTGTGTACAATCAAATACACTTTTTTTTTTTAGAGATTTTTGCTCTAACTTCCCTCCTTGGAGCAGGGCTAAGAAACCAAGGACAAAGCAGATGACTTTTTTAAACTGCCATATTTTTAGAAATTGGAGTGTTAAGATACCACTCACAGGAGCCTTTAGCTTTCTCTGCAAGCTCTAGGTGCAAGATTGTGGATTCCCAAACTGAAACATTTCAGACATAAGTGACATTGTGTTGAGCTATATTTCTTTGTTTGTTCTCATTTGTTTCAAATGTAGTGCAGGTATTCTATGGTTGTAGATGTGGCCAGTGAAGAAATGGATTTATAACAGCTTGCACTGTCTTTCCCATTTAAATCCTGTGTTATGGTTGTCCCATTATCAACCACACTAACCGTATGGTATCTCTACTAACCTTTTGACCAACAATAATATTATGGCAGCCCATGACACAAATTCAATTTAAAGGAATTGACAAATCAGTCTTAAATCAAATGGTTGTTAATCCAGATCTTTGTTTTTCTCTCTATATTTGAATTCAATTTTTACTTTGTCAGAAAGGAAATTTAGATGTCAACAGTTTTTATCACATATTGCATCATGTTTTCTTAATATCGTGCAGCCCTTTTTATTATGTGTCTTTACTCCTGTCTACTTCTTCAACTGTCTAATGAAGGTGTTACCTGTCCATAACTGTCTCATAGGACCCCTCTCAAAACCCTTTTAGATTTAACTTGGTAAAAGAGTGTTTATCAATGCATTGATCAGTATTTTTGATGGTAACCCCCCGGTTCCTTGCCATTCCTTTTCTCCTGCAACTTCTTTGAAACTAATCCTGCTTTTTCCCTTTCCCCTTCTGACCTTTTT
The DNA here is from genome assembly GCA_036850595.1 of Rhyacichthys aspro. Lineage (NCBI taxonomy): Eukaryota > Metazoa > Chordata > Actinopteri > Gobiiformes > Rhyacichthyidae > Rhyacichthys > Rhyacichthys aspro. The sequence goes on from CM072155.1 coordinate 12,086,006, forward strand.
TCTCTAACACCTTCCCCTTTTGCTACTCCTCCTCCTCCTTCCTTCTCTCCTTCCTTCCCTACCTCGTCCCGCCCACAGATGAACCGACCAGCCCGAGCGCTGACTTGCGGGCGCGTCATGTGCCGGCGTCCTCGGTGGTGTCCAGCGGCATGAGTTCGGCGCCCCCCGTGGTTACCAGCCCCGCCTCCCCCACCTTCACCTTCCCCCTCACTAGGCTCTTCTCACAAGACTGCAGTGAGTTCCCGCCCCCTGCCCTCCCCACTGCATGCAGCGTCGCAAAAATATCCGACATGTGGTGTTTACATGTATGTGCGGTAGATGATGTTCTCTGTTAGTACTTCAAAGAGGGGCTGATGCATTAGATCACGAAGCCCTCTTACTAGCCTTTTTGTTATGTTTATCTGCACATCTTGTCAAGTAATTTAGGGGCCTGTATTACAAGGTTTCTGGACTGAGGTACATAGGACTTTTTTCAGTCTAAAATGTTCTTATGGGTCTAATCCAAGTCACTGGTTAATAAAAAAGACAAAATGATAGTCTGCTCAGGCTTCAAAAAAGGGGTGATAAAATGGCTCATTTTGCCAAGGTTACTATGGAGATGATAAAAAAGAAGAAATACAATAGAAATATATTTTCCTATGAACTATTTTTACCAAAAAGAAGGTAGGTCCAATTGAACAATTATTGCAAAAAGCATGTCCTGCTATTTAAAGACAGCGCTATTGACTACTGAGACACATTTACAGTACCAAAGTGAAGCAATAATGCCTTTTAGTTATCTGCCATCTTTCCCCACTTAATTTAGTATTAATTTACAGAGATTAGAGGCCAATAGCTTTGTACTTCTGCTATATTTAGAGTCATTTTTCACACACTCTTACTATGGTTTGAACCAAAATCTTTGTAATACTGGTCCATTTTTGGTCCTGTCATAGAAAAACAAATACTTGATAAGATCTGTTTTTGCATGGTGGTGAAGTTTTACTCGGTTTAAAGAGAATTTGTGCATGACTTTCTATTGTGATATTTATGGTTTTGGTTTAGTTGAGATTGTTTGAGGAAATGCATGACACAGTCTAAAAGCATGCCTTACTCTGTTACACCTGCATGTCAGCGGTGAGAAAAGTGCATTAACCCACGTCGCCAGTCCATCTCACATCGTCCACTTTAACACAATACTGTCCAATCACCACCAGGCCCGAGTTACCTCATCCTTCCTCCTTCACTGTCCCACCTCCTAATCCAATACCTTTCGTGGTCATTGGCATTACATCAACATTCTCCTTTTTCTCTATCTTTTTCTATTTTCGTTCTTGCTATTTTTTTTCTCTCTTTCTATCTTTCCGCTCATTCATCCTGTCACTGAGCAGGCAGTATTAAATCCAGTCGCCGTTCCTCCTATCTTCTAGCCATCACCACAGAGCGTTCCAAGTCGTGTGACGAAGGACTCAACACGTTCAGAGATGAGGGCCGCGTCTTCTCGTGAGTACTGACCGAGACTTAGAGGGTCGTAAACGAGACATATAATAAATCAAACGCAGGTAGAGACTTTGACTTTTAACCTTGTGTGTTGTCACTGTTGTCTGCAGGAGGCTACCAAAGAGAGTCAAGAGTTTCTTTACAGATGGGGTAAGTCCATCGTGACACAAAACATCCATCAACATAAAGGTAGTTTGTCCTTGTTTAAACTCACTACACCAATAAGAAAGGTGCTTGAGACTGTGAGACAGAGGGATTGTGCAGACATAGTATAACATGCAGGTGATATTTAATGAAGATAAGTAGGATTTGCCAATTAGTCCTCAATATTATCTTGTGTGTGTTTTAGTCTCTGGACAACCTTGGATCAGCAGAAGAAGTCCGGTCTAAACGTCACTCAACATCAGAGCTGGGAAATATCACATACAGTGATGTACGGAGAGAAGGATGGTTGCACTACAAGCAAATTCTCACAGAGAAGGGCAAGGTGAGCGTTTAATAACATGGATTTGGGTGGAAAAAAAAAAGCAGTGAAAGTTGACCAGGACTCATGTGGATTCTCTGATGTCCTCCGCAGAAGGTCGGCAGCGGCATGCGTCCCTGGAAACGAGTCTTTTCCGTGCTCCGTTCCCATTCGTTGTTCCTCTACAAGGACAAGAGGGAAGCTGTCCTACGCGGCGCTGCCATCGGAGGTGGAGCAGAAGACGATCAGCCAATCAGCATCCGCGGCTGCCTGGTGGACATAGCGTACAGTGAGACCAAACGAAAACACGCCCTGAGACTGACCACTCAGGACTTCTGCGAGTACCTGCTTCAGGCCGAGGACCGGGACGACATGCTGGACTGGATAAAGGTCATTAGAGAGAACAGCAAGACGGACAATGAGGTCAGAGCACGGACCTTATGTACTTCATTTTAGTGTCACTGGAAATTGAAAATAATAATGTTTTTACTTGTTATAGGAGCTTGGCTTTTCCCGACAGGCCTTAATCAGCAAGAAACTGAACGATTACAGGAAACAAGCGTAAGTGGTCAGTTTTATCTTTACAGTTAATGTTAGTTTCCTGTTCGAGATATTTAATGATCTGGCATCAGAACACCCAAAAGAATGTGTAAAAAAAACAAGACATGAAGTTTGCACTAAACCAGAACCTCCACCAGAGACTGCTGTAGTTCTTCTATATTTGGACAAAACTGCTTCATAGTTAAAGTGCTGCAGTGTGAAATCTGTTAACACTGAATTTTAAGGAGTGTAGCAATTTAATATTTTAAATTCTGAGAAAAAAAAAAGTCAGTGTGATTGTTTTGTAGTGTATTCATGATTTAGATTTCAAATGTGTTTAGGGTTAGCTACCACAACGCACTGTTACAACTTTATCATGCATTGTGACTTTCCTTTTTTACTTTAACTTTTTCTGATTCTATATTTCTTTAGGGCATTGTCCCTGTCAAATAAACAAGAAAAAATCAAAACAAAATGAATTTCCTGTAATGAAGTTGTAGTTGTACAGCTGTTGCTTGATGGCTGGACCTGTCTCTTTGTCTCCCCCTGCAGTCCGCCCGGCAATAAGCCTGACTCCTCTCCCAGAATGCCCCGAATGAAGCCTCCGTTCCTGCTCGCCAAAACAGAGAATGCAGCCAGCGCCCCTCGTTCACCGAAACAAGAAGGCAAAGGTCAGTGAAAGGAAAATCCCCTCTTTTTGCCTCACTGTTTTTGTATCAACTTGTTATATTCCAGTTTCATTTGCTTTGTTTTTAAAATGAAACATAATCACATATAGAAACCTCGTTAAGTATGAAAGAAATTTTCCAGAGGCATGACTCAGAACAACTGGGACTCTCATGACATAATATGACTCACAGTGTTTATTTTGATTTGGTTCAGTTCAATACAGTGACCTTACCTAATTGAAAAATACTACACATTTTAATATGAGAAAAAGAAAGTCCCCACTTCACCACAGATTGTTTTATTTTATGTGAAAATGGAAATAAGGAATTTACAACGAAGTCTGAAAACAAGCAATACCTAAGTAAAGCATATTATACTGCAAATACCTCAACATTGAAATCAAAAATGATATAGTGTATTAAAATGGTATGGATAACCTCCCATTTTTTGTATTTTGGAAAACTTGTTAAACGGAAAATAGATAAAATGTTCATCAAATATAGAAAGAAAAAAAAAAAACATCACCAGAAAATTCTGTGTGTATATATATATAATAGATAAACTGACTATCTGATTAAAAAAATGATATGAATGAAAATGATAAAAATAAGTAAACCTGGTGGAGTGTATACCACGTACTTAGAAGACATGGGTTCGATTCCAGGTCAGGTCATTTGCCCAGTGTCATCCCCCTGTCTCTCACCCTGCTGCCTATCAAATAAAGGCAAAATGCCCAATACAATAAAATCTGTAAACACTCTTAAACTTTTAACAAATGAAATAAAGTGTTAAATGTTTTTTGTTTCTCTACAGAGGAGAGCAGCCCTCCAAAATCTCCCTGGGGAATCAACATTATCAAGAAAACAAAGAAGGCCGGCCCTAAAGCTTTTGGAGTGAGGTTAGAGGAATGCCAACCAGGTGCTAACAACAAGGTAAGCCTCGGTATCTAGTAGCATCAACATGATATGTAAACAAAACATATTTGTGACTAAACTTTGATTCTTTTGTCTCAGTTTGTCCCTATGATTGTGGAGATCTGCTGTGGTCTGGTGGAGGAGATGGGGCTGGAGTACACTGGGATCTACCGAGTCCCAGGGAACAACGCCATGGTGTCACTGCTCCAAGACCAACTCAACAAAGGGGTGGACATTAATCCCACTGAGGAGGTAAACCACAGGTTCAGTCTCTGTAAATGAAAGACATCAAATTATGTAGGTATTCACAATCTACTTTTCTCCTTTTCTTTTCGAAACAGAAGTGGCAGGACCTCAATGTAGTCAGCAGTTTACTCAAATCCTTCTTTAGAAAACTCCCAGAGCCGCTCTTTACCAACGGTTAGCCCCAACAAGTTACAACAAGCATTTTTCCTCACTGAATCCAACACCAGGAATTCATTTCATTGGTAATGTGTTCTGCGTGTCTATCTTTACAGACAAGTACAACGATTTCATTGATGCCAACCGAATGGAGAATGCATCTGACCGACTCAAGACCATGAAGAAACTAGTGCGTGTTTTACAGAAATCAAATTCTACGAGTTATTGAGCAGGTTCAACAGGTTTTCTTTCCTCTTTGGCAGATCCGAGACCTCCCTGATCATTATTACCACACTTTGAAGTTCCTGGTTTGTCACTTGAAGACTGTAGCAGACCATTCAGACAAGAATAAGGTGTGTCTGTGACTCTGCTCTCTAAAATGTACTGTGTGGCAATTAGGTAGATCTAGATGATTAGTAAGCATTTTCACTTCAGCGTTTTTATACATTTACATTCTTATTCCACGCATTTAGATGGAGCCTCGAAACCTGGCTCTGGTGTTTGGACCCACTCTCGTTCGGACGTCTGAGGACAACATGAAAGACATGGTTACACACATGCCTGACCGCTACAAGATCGTAGAAACACTCATTCAACATGTAAGAGAGTTACACCCAAGTCTGACCTAAGCCTTTAATTTCAAACAATAGTCTTACTGTGTTTATGAACTCCTATGTTGGTGCTTTTTTATAGTGCACATGGTTTTTTGATGAAGAGAATGATAAGGATGAAAAGGTATGTTATCTCTTAATATAATAATCTGGGATGACAGAGAGTGTTATTATAGATTTTACTAAGTGTATGCTGCATTTTTTTGCACCTCAGATGGTTTAAGTTTCCAAAGCTTTTGCTAACGGGACTGTTTTGGTTAAAATACTGTACTAATGATTATTGACAATGATATGCAACAGTTACAACTACAAACTGTATTTAAACTGAGAGCTATATCCAATGCAAAAAACTTCTTTGCTCCATGTTGTTGCTGCATATGATCGTGAATGACTGTGATTGTGATTCTGAAAGTTGGGCAACAAAGACATGAACAGACGTCATTGTGTGTTTTTTGACTCAGACATTAGTTTTTGGGATTATTTTTTCTAATTACCAAATCAATGCAGCATTGTTCCTTTGGTCCTAAATATGATCCTGTTTTTTTAAATAGCTCTGATACATTGGCTTTGCATGTTACTGTCAGTTATTTGATTTAATTCTCCAACCTGATCTTAGTTTTTGAAGTGTGTAGTGGGTTAATTAAGGTCTTTGATAAAACACATGAGTGATTCTGCTTTGGTGTAAAACAAGGTGAAATCTAATTAAATCACTTAAAAAATGTGTTGTGATAAGGACTGCAGTTAAGCAGAAAAGATTACATCATTGGATCCTTGTATATCAAAGAAACCTATACAGCTAGCTGCATGCTTAATTATGTTATAAATACATATAATTGTTCTTTTATTGAATTCACCTCCATGTAATTAATGTAAAGATCATGTGTACTGTTGAAAATTGGATTCGCTTCTTGTTTACCTAAATGCTTTTGTTTCTGATTTCTAATTTCCAGACGCCAGTGGACACAGAGGACGTGCAGCCAGCCCCAAACATCGACCACTTGTTGTCCAATATCGGCAGGACCGCTCTGCTCGGAGAGGCCTCAGGTGGGCATGCAGCTTATTGCTCTTTGCTAATGACACTTAGCTCTGACAAACTGTCAAGGAGCATTCGGGCCCATGAACGCTAATGCTGTGTTCTGTTCAAGTCCAAAAGTATGAAATTCCCATCTCAGGAAATTACTTTGAATGTTTACAAAGGATTTTTTGAAAGTAACTTTACAAAGACTTTCACCACAAGATAAAATGTTTACTTTTTGTGTCACCTTGAAGTTAGGTCACATTTGTAAGACCTTCGTTGACTTAAATTTGGCCACTTGTCCCAGTTTAAAGTCAGAATTCCCTACTTCCCAGCTGAACTAGAACGCAGCATAAGAGATGAACTCTGTTAGTATACTTGCTGTGTTTTGTGTTTGATAGCGTGCCTGTACTTCTCTCCTTCTCTGCTGACCTCTTTTTCTCCTCAACGTTGCTCATCTTTCACTTTCTCTGTGCGTTTCTGCGTTTCCTTCTCTTCAGCTGAGCCTGTGGAGCAGCCGCTGCGGTAGGATGGGAACTCCCCTGGCACAATGTCTGTGTGTGTGTGTGTGTGTGCAGCCCAGTCAGTGCATCGTGTTGTAAACGTCAAGTGTGTGTAAATGTGAGAGAGTCTGGTACATAATTGTGGTGATGGTCGGTGTCCCTCTCAGTGTCAGACAGGGGTCTATGAATGAACATGTCACTTCTGTGTCACTCCAGTCTTAAATGACACAAATTATGACGGGTGCACTCTGGTTTGTGACATTAGGTTAAACTGTGGCCTGTCACTGAGAGACTCCTCACTGGTCCGTGTTCATGTCACACTCATTCGGTGTAGTCCAATCATTCTTTACATCAACATGGGGTTGTTTCTGATGTGCATTTGCATGTTTTTATGCCACTAACAACAGTACATTTTTTGTGATTTTGGGCCATACTGAAATATCTCTAATGTCTTGTTTTGTACATTGTGATTAAACAATGTGAAGTCTGACAACATCAGTCTAATGTAATGTAAGAAACTATTTCAAATATCCATAATAAATACAATGCTGCTAACGTAAATATTGGTTCTAAATGTAATATGTCAACCTCAGTGGCTGTTTATCCACTGCTGAATAACAGGAAGTGGTTTGTCTAATTAAAAAGGCTTAAGCATGTTATAAAGTAGGACATTTTAAGAATACATTTGCCGAGCCAGTTAATGGTGCGGTATGACATTGTCAGCTGGTCCTTTGAGTCATTGAGAGAATTCTTTTAACCACAAAAACTTAATAATGTACTGCAAATGCAAAACAATGTCTTTTGTGCATACAGTGACAACATTCATGAACAATAAAAAGCAGCTTGTTTTTTTGTCTTTGTTACTTTCTGCAGGACTATAAAATATTTCATTTATCACCTGCCTTGCCTTCCTAAAGACTGTATTGTAGAAATATACTTTAACACTATAGCCGACCTTTTACTCTTTGTGCTAGTTTTATCAGTATTACCTCACCTCTTTACCATCACTACTTTTACTTTAGCTCCTGTGTGTATGAACATCACATATAACCCTAGTGAAAGTTTAATCCTATGAATGGTCCACTCACAAAAGGGTAAATGTTTAAGCCACCACCAAGTGACAGTGTGTTCATCAGAAACAACTCCATCCAGAGCCTATTCAAATACACCCCTCCTCCCACCCCAAAGGGTTTTATGCATCTTGACATATAGCACATGCATTACACAAAAGACTAAGCTTTTGTTCAGCACTAGTGTTAATATGTGTTTGTGTTTAGGCAATGTGTGTCATTTCATACTTGCCTTCATGTCTCCCAGTGCTTTTTCACTGATTTTTATTGATATCAGTGTTTTTCAGTGATGTGCTGTGGTTTTCTAATATGGTTTTCTATCCCTTCCTCCCTGTCATTGTGTTACTTCTCATAGTCTATGCTTCATCCTTGTTCTGGAGCCAGCTATGGTCAGAGGGCACAGAGGACGACATCTTACTAAATATGTAACAGAGGACTAGCATTGTAACTCTTGTATTAAATGCATAGGAAACATACTAAGCTGCTGCTGCTGCACTGCCCTGTATGAATTTAGGGCATATACTGTATACTGTATAATGCAGACAGCTACTCCCCAATTAATGCTGACATTGTGTGGGTTTCCCTCTGCAGCAAATATAAAACATCTGATTAACTTGTGAACAAAGGCATAACATCTACAGAGAGCAGTGCAGCAGTTTTGGGCAGGATTTGTCCTTCAGAAACTGATGATCAAACTATTTACCTCTGTGTCCTCTGCCACAACTGCCCCCTTCTGCCCTATTGTTAATGTCTGTGCAACTGACCCTCATTTTTTACTCTTTCCCTCTCAGACTCAACCAACAGTGACTCAGCGAAATCAAAGGTAACATCTTTTTTACATGATAGCGCTCCATTTGTTGTGCACTTGTGCAGTAGCGTGGAACTGAGAGTCTGAAGGCATGAGTTCAATTTAGGGCTGACCCCTGTTCTCACGGAATACAGATACGAGTACCTGAAATGTATGAATCATACACAGATTTCAGTGCCATGTTGATTTTTTTTAGTGACCTGTTTTGAAGGAGCAGGTTTTATGCCTCCTTCCTCCTGGTTGACTTTATTTTTATCATATTTATTTCCCGTGAATCATATCCAAACACTGAAATATACAGAAAAAGAGGAACAAAAACTTGGCAGAGTACATCAAGCTCTGGTACCAGTATGTCTTGATATTGGTATCTAGACAAGTGTTCCTTGGGTGTCCACACTTTTTTTCCACATTTAACCACACAAACAAACTTAGCCAGTCTCCAAACAAAATTTTAAAATCAGGTTACCAGCTGTGTAAATTTTACCTAAAATTAAGATAAGCCTATGGCAGGAATTTTGACAGAGCTGGATTAGATTAACAGGCAATGCTTTAAAATGTATCACTAAACTCCAGTCTGTGTAAGTAGCAGATCAAAAAGTGACATGAAATCCAGTATTTGGATAGAAAAGCATATAAATTCAATTGGATTGCTCAAGCAGCAGCCATCTTGGTTGTATAAATTGTTCTCCTCTGACACTATCATCAGATCTGCTGTATTCTAGATAAACAGTTGTGATGAAGAATACATATGGGCTGTGTTATTTACTTGATTCCATTTTTTTTAACTAAAACACAGTGTCTGAGTGTTGTATTTTATTTTCTAGGGGTCATGGGGCTCAAAGAAGGACCTCACAGCCAGCCTGACTCTGTCCATTATGTCCGCCGTCACGGGCCGAAAACGCAGGAAGCGCCACAACGGCCGACGAGTGGGCAGCAGCACGGACGATGACTCTGAGCACGAGCCAATCAGAGCTGGGCTTCTGGGTGCAGAGGAGGAAGAGGATGCAGAGTCACCAACAGGAGACGTCGCCCCTCGTGCTGAAGGAGAGCCGGACGAAGATGAAGAAGAAGAGGATGATGAAGAGGAAGATGAGGAAGTGGTAGAAAGTGGAGAGAAACCTGAAGCGGAGAAAGAGCCAGGGCTTGCTCCCACAGAGGTTAAAGAGGAAGACGAGGTGGGAGGAGAAAGACACGAGGAGGAGACACCGGTCGAGGTTAAAGAGACACATTGGAGAGCTCCAGATGATGCCCGTTCCATTGTGTCGGGATACTCCACCTTATCCACTCTGGGGCGGAGCTTAGGGTCTGAGGGGCGGGGTGAAGACGCTGATGACGAGCATAGTGAGCTGGTCAGTGAGACGGACAATGAGAGCGGCTTTGCGTCGCGGTCGCTCACCCAGGAGCGGCCAGAGAAACATCCAACAAACGCACAGACGCCCAGCAATCCACGCAGCTTCCTCTACACCCACTACAAACCCCCCGTTCTGTCACCCACCAACCTGCTCGCCCCGCCTACACCGCTCACACCGGACTCAGCAGAGAGGAGCGAAGAAGGAGCGCGGTCCACTACACCATCATCATCCTCCTTCTCCTCCTCGTCAACAGCACACAGACTGCACTCGCGGCCATCTTTTAACTCTCACAAGCTCATTCAATGCGACACTCTGGCCCGCAAGAAGCTGAAGGGGGAGAAGGTCAAAGCCAAGTCTCTGGACTTGATGGAGCTGCCCGGGAGTGGCCAAAGTGACGGTTCAGAGGGCAGAGTGAGGAGAGACACATCGAGGACCAACCCTTCTTCAGGCAGCAGCCAGGAGAGCCTGCGTCTGGCCAGGCCTAAGCCCGCTGTGGCCCCCATCGAGGCCACCTCTTTCACTCCGACGGGTCCTAATGGAGGCAGATCTCTCGCCGAACAGGTCCGTGCTCGACTAATGGGCTCAGCTGATGATCTTTGCAGTGTAGGACTAAGAAAACCTCTGTCTCCAGAAACACGCAGAAAGAGACGAGCGTGGCGTAGACACACTGTAGTGGCCTCCCCCACTGAAAACTCCGAGAAGAGACCCCCACTGGCTGTTAGTGAATTCCCCCTTTCTCCTGTGGGTCCAAACCAGGTCAAAACACCACGGCTGCCTCAGGACACAGACGGACTGGACCAGGGACCAGCTGCACGTCAAGCCCCCACCTCCAGGTTTCACCAGTACCTGTGATCCACTTACAGACCCCTGTCGTTTTACTCTGAGGCTGACTCCCTGAAGCCTAGTAGGACACTGTTATGCCCAATTCTGTCTTCCTGCCAAAATGGAAGATAATTTCCAATCCAATATATAATTATAAAATAATTTAGAGGCATTAGCTCATAAATTTAGTCATTCTTAATTTGTTCCATCGGAATATGGCAAAGCAACAATTATTTTACTATTTAAAGTGTGTACTATAATACAAAAAATGCAAGTATTGTGTCAAAAAAGTACCATTAACAGGTATTTCAAGATGAACACCTTTTGTTTTTCAGCTAAAATGAATGCTGTTTTTATAGTGTGTAGCTAATACACAACGAATACAGTATAATGACCCATGAATTAATGGGTAACATCACCTGAATAGAATAACTCCAGTCCTATAGATGCAGGGGATTCAATAGTAGAACATGCTACAAATTTCAGCAGGAGAGCAGAACTTGGCATAACACCAGCAGCAGAGTGAGAGCTGTTGTCAGTGTCAGACAGTAATGATAACATATATACATTTCTTTATTTTTGTTTGAAGGCCTCGTTTGCATGGCAAGGGGCATTCCAGTGTTGCCAAAGCTTTATTTCCTGTTTGTGCGCATTTACAGAAATATCACAGACTTCATCACAATCTGTTACAGCCAAGAATTCATATTTAAACGTGGCCAGCGCACATTAATTTAAGGGTTCGTCCCATCAAGTCATCAGAGAAGGTGCAATAACGGACCTTTTCACTGGTGCTTGACTCAATGGTGCTTCTTTTCAGAGTGGTTCATGTCAAAACGTAAGTCCTTAATGAGCCTGAAGAGGAAAAACAGACATTTAACAAGCCTCTCATCCAGCTACAAAACCAATCGATGAGGTTAAAACCATTTCAAGAGGAAGTCGGGCTTTCAGGCCAGAACTGATCCTTCCCGTTGGTCTTCCCAAACTACTCGGACCACACGCACTGTTACACTCCTTACAATACAAATGACACGTCTGTTAATAATGTCTATGTGTTTGTGCTATAATATTTGTGTGTTGCATTTTGTAACATTTGTACAAAGCCTTGTTAAGTTAACCTTGTAAATAGGAATAATATGTTATTTGTTTTTACTTTTTTAGTTCTTTTTTATGGTTTACAAAAGTGCATACAAATGCACACTCATTTCTTTCAAGATGTTACTTGAAATGTTTCCTTTAATATATTATTTTGGTTTTATATTCGATATATATAAATATTATATATATTTTGTATTAAAGTAAAAAGTACTTTTATTGTGATGTCACCTCTCAGTGTACCTGCTCCAAGGAGACACGACAGACCTTATTCCTCATAGATGGCCTTTCTCTCTCATTCTCAGCACTGTGCAGAAAACCTTTTTATCGCACAGTCAACACTTTGTAGTCATTACATGTAGCAAAATCTTATCAAGCAATTGGAGAGTCATATTCAAAGGCAGCTTAGCCCCTCAGTGTGACCTCATAATTTGTCTATGGGATAACTTAGCATAGCCTCTACAGATCTGTCATATTTACCAAGCTGTAGAGAAAAGTATGTTGCCTCTTGGCGAAGACACAGAGACACAGTGTTTAGCAAATGTCCCAATATTGTGTAGTGCATACAAACGGCTCCATTTTCACTCCCTTCTGTCATGAACAACATGTTTTCAGCACTACTCCCTCTGAGGGGTTGTATCTGTCGGCACATTTATTACCAAGAGGTTACATGATTAGGAGTTTTCCATAAGGTCAGGGTCTAATAAATCCCTCGCTGACTTGGGAATATGGTACATCAGTGGCAATGAATACAAAAGGCCTGCTAACACGAGTCATTTTATCTGCCTTCTGACCGTGAAACCAGATTAACATCACAAAAACACTGACAGGAGGGGCAAGAGTTGAAAAGTCATGAGAAATCTAGTTTCCTTGCGACACTTCTCCAGTAATTATATTATAATAAAAAGGATAAGTTTTGTCTTACCTCAAGATTTTTCTCTAAGTGCCTGATTTCTGAATGTGTTTTGTCCTGCAGTGCCATGGTCAGTTCTTAAATATCTTTTCATTGTTTGATTCTTCTAAACTTGTCTCTTCCTCTGTAGTTATAGTATAAAGTAGGCACTGACCCAAAGACCTGTACATTAAAACCTAGCTGAGAGGCTGTAAAAGCACACTTCAAGCCAAGGACATGTCTATGCACTCTCTTTGCCTCTAACACAGGCATTAACAGCTATTACTGACGCTGCAAAGAGGCATAGTCTTCTCTCAGCTGCTTTTCTTATCATAACTGAGGTCGCCTCGCTTGCCTAGTGCGTGAATATGGTACACCTAACAAGCCCTATTCTGAAACAGCACTGACAGACAACATCAAACCTTCAACAAAAAAACAAAACAAAAAAAAAAAACGCTCTGAAGTTCTTGTGTTGTCTGCAGTGTTAATGTTTCACAACTCTTTTTGTACATACTATCTTAATATGTAACATATTGTATTGTGTACATTTGGAATTGCTTTGAGTATAACTAATATGACTGGACTTAAAAGTTGTCCACCTGAAACCATTTCCCTCGTGGCTGTGTGCTTTAAAGCGATGTTATATGATGTAAATAAACAGAAGTATGTTTAAGATCTGCCCGTTTGTGTTTGTTTTTGGGGCTATGCTCATCTACACCCACTTTACAGATGACATGTTGCAGGCCAGGTTACTATAAGTCTTAAGTAGAGGCTCAATGGGGCCCTCTTGAGGCTGAACATAGGTAAAGTCTCTGCAGGCCTTTTGGAATAGATCCTCCATAAGTTTAGCTTAACTTCTCAGATGCAGTTTGGGAGCTAAATATCAGTTTATTTGTATATATGTTTCTGAAAAGACATCTTTACCTACTCCATTACTATGTTTTAGGTTATCAATAGATTTATTTCCCATTTTATTTGAATTCATCGAGCAGGAAATGTGTATGTCACATTTAAAAACTCAGAGAGAGAGAGAAAAAAGTCTGTTTTAGGATTAAGTGGCAAGTCTTTAGTGTAACCTCCCTTTGGAGCACAGTCACTCTTAAAGGGAAATAAGCAAACAGGATACTCTGGATGTGGTGTTCGACACAAAGACATTAAAAGAAACAGCAGAGATCCTTGTCAAAACTTTGAACAGGTTTTGGGCCCCGTTCTGCCAGAGGTGTTGGTGATACTGTCTGAATTGAGTTCTTGATCCTAAATCCTACAAACTTTGTTAATGTTTTATGAATCATTTAATGGTGGCTCAGTTGGGCTTTTATTGACATTGTATTTCCCCACACTAACCCCATTACACGAATATACTGTAGGTTAACTATCATTCAAAGCCTCTCCATCTTATCCCATCCCCCCTTCTGCTCCGGCTCCACTTCACTGTGCTGGTTCTCCCTATTCAGACGTCTGAGCTTTTGCCCATTTCAGGATCCTCACAAGAAAAGCTTTGTGAATATCTTTCTGCTGACACAAGCTATGCACTTTCACCCTGCAGCTTTTACAAACCGTTTCCTGTGTCGTTTTCATAGTACACTTCACAACAACAACAGTATCCAGCAGAATTTTAATTTTTATTTGAACTTATGTTTAACACACAACTGTTAAAAAGTCAACTGTGAAATTAATTTAGCAAAACATTTTTTGCAAGCTGAACCAATAGCTTTATTTTGGAGGTGTAAATGTCACATCAGTTGTTCAAAGTGGATCAGGTGCATGTCAATAATTGCCAACTTTGCTTGAAGGAAACAAAGAAAATAGCCTCGTTTTGTCAGATACATTGTTTTTATAAAAAAAAAGAAAAAAAAAAAAAGAATCAGACTTTTTAAATATGTACATTACTTCTGGAAAAATTTTAACAGGACACCTTTGCAGTCCAAATAGAAAAAAACGTCTGATATTGCATTGCAATGCATGACTTGAGAGTCCTCATGACACATGGATTACAGAGAATTGGTGACTCTAAAAGGGCTATTTGTAATTTTTCACTTTAAACTTTTTCCAGATGCATCTGCTTCAAACAAACTCAGACAATGGCTTAGTTTTATATTCCATATCTCCAAATAAGTAACAGCTGGAGACAAGGGAATCAAAATCTAAACAGCTAGATAAAACTTACTACCTCATTTGTGGCAGAAAAAAGCCATAAAACCATAATTTAACTCAATTTGAAATGTAACACGTTCAGATTGTGACAAAGAGTTGCTCACGACTCCATCTAGTGGTATCAGTTAATACGAATCTACAATTTTTTTTTTAATTTACACAATTGTCAGACTATGATTTTAAATACTTTAATGTCATTTTTAAGACGTTAAAGAATATTTTTAAAGTTAAAAATTACATATAGCCCCTTTAAAAATGCAGTAGTCCCATGTTTATGTTTTGCTCACGTGACTGTCATTCGGCTGCGGGCTGGTTCTGCAGAAGCAGCTCGGTGTTTTGGGCTCTGAGTCTCTCCAGTTCTTTCTCCAGCTCTCGGAGGCGGGTCAGGCTGCTCTCTGGGGGCTCCATGGCTCTCCTCAGCCGGTTGTTCTCCTCCTCCAGCCGGGACATGCACTTCTCCAGCTCCAGATACTCTTGCACCAGCTCCTGCTTGGTCATGTTTTGGAGGCTCTCAACGTGGTACATCTCGTATGTTTCAGAAAAGTCCCTCTGAAGAAACTCTCCGCCCGCGTTGCCTGGCCTCCCGATACCGTCGCTGCCCTCATCCTCGTCCTCCTCATCGTTTTCCAAAAAGTCCTCCTCGCTGCCAGTGTCCTCCAACCCCACACCGATCCCCGACTGTCTCCGTACCCCGCCGCTCTCGGTGTTGAGGTCGGGCTCCTCTCGGTCGTGCTCGTCCATTAAGAACTGTGTGGTGTTGTAGGGGGCCACTGGGAGCCCCTTGGCGAACATCTCCTCTCTGACCCGGGAAGCCCTGGCAGTCTCCTTCTCGTCCAGGGCTTTCTTTTCCTCCCAGGAAAGTTTAAAATAAGGCTTCCAGTGGCGCTTCTTCCTGGAGGTGCGGCGCCTGTGCCTCTTCTTCCCCAGTCGGGAGTCCAAGCCCGTGTCCGAGTCGATGTGCTGGTCCTCCTCGCCGTTACCATGAGAGTCATGGTGGTGGTGGTTCCCGTCAGGTTTCTGGTGAGGCTGGCACTCCAGCTCGTTTCCGGCTGCTAAGTCAGGGCACACCCCCCTCTGTTGTGCGCCTTTGGTTTGCCATAACTTGTCTGTGTTGATATCCCTCTCCTGCCGCGGCTGCTGCTTGTCTCTCTGGCGGCCCCTATCGCCGTTCTCCGGGCTTGCGCTCTTCTGCTTGCTGCTCGGGGGATGCTCCAACAGAGGGTCGCCACTACTCCCACCTGAAGGGCTGCCTGGAGTTTTCAGGTGATGGCTCTGCTCCACTAACTCTGACATCCTGATCGTCTTCTGTGCAGCTTCTGCTTTTTAAATCATCTTTACGCTCTTTAAACGGAGCTTTTAAGTTGTTTAAAAAACTTAATTAGAACCGAAAATAACTTAATCCAGAATAGGATGAAATATTAGAATGATAACCAAACTCTCTCAAATTAAAAGTAAACTTCCGAATAAGTAAACACTTGTTACTCCACCAGGGGTTTGTCAAAGCAACTGTCGCTAACTAACATTAACTATTTCGGTACTATTGAAGATATCGTTTACTCAGAGACCGCGTTTCACCGCCTCAACAGCGTCCAGAGTGCTGTTGAAGAAGAGGGAGATGCTGTTTATATACCAGCCCCGCCTCTAGTCGCGCGCATGCTACTGCCTGTTGCAACCGTTGCATTGTGGGGCATGACGTTTCCTTTGTAGGGAAAAACTGACGGTTGCTTTTCTATTAAACTACAAAAACCACAAACCTACAATGACTGACGGACTTCTTGACCAATGAAATTTTAGAGAATTTGCCACGCTTAGGTCCAGCCTTCTTTTTGTTGATTGGCCAAAAGCTTCACATTTCTGTTGCTAAGCTTGTAGTATTTTTTGATTGGATAATTTAGTGGTCAATCACATGTGCGTAATCCACACCAAGAAAGCAGTCCGGGGCACTTTTTGGACCCTACTATGTGCAACCATCGGGGGCGAGATTAAAATAGATAAACGCAGATTTTCTAAATGAAAGTAGAATGTTATATTTTAGAAGACTGTATAACCCAGGTTAGTTAACAGATTACAGTGTGGGGTAAATTTTGAAATACTGAACTTGCGTTCTTACCACAAAATAAGAGAATAACGATACTCCCCCCGCTTTCAAAGCAAAATGATGAAAACCAGTCGCGGAAACTAGTCCGTTTTAAACGTTTATGAAATAAAGTCGCCACATTTTGCACATTATATGATTGAATGTCATTTTGGCATGTTGTATCTTAAGGCGTTTAGACTTGGTGCCAAAAACATGATGAATTATTTAAATATTCCTGTATTTAGTTTGGTGCGGAGTGATACGATTTGAGGCTGGGGCTGGGCGGACTCTGTGACCAGCGTAAACAAACGGCATTTATTGTCGATCTTCCGAAGCGAGAGCGTCCCCAAGTCCTTCGTCGTTCAAGGGAGTGTCGGAAGATCTCACAGTCGGTCAATAATCCTGTTTCCAATGGACGGACTGGTGTAGATCTGCTTGGAACACTTCTGAGCGACCCATTTGCTTACAGTGTTAGTTTTACACTGTTGTATTGTATGTCCACAGTTGCGGATAAGTGATCTAGCTAACGTTAGCTAAACGTTAGTTAGCAAGCGAGCGCTTCGTCGTTACGCTCTCGTACAAATACATCAATAAAGTGTAAATCTGTGTGCAGTATATCAACAATAAACACACGTTCAAGTGAATAATTTAATAATTGCTTGTCATAAACATGACTATTAATACCATTCCGGACGTTATGCTAGCTTAGCTCACGCTAACTAGCTGACTTCGGTATGACCTAAACACGTAAGTGTTAAAACTGCAGTAAAAACACATTTTATTTACTGTGGCTTTAAACTAGAATTGCAGTGCTCAGTTGAAAACAACAGTAACCAGCGAAGCCAAGATATATCGACAGCAGTATCTGACATACTGGTAACTAGGCCAGTGTGTTTGTATAGGGTCAGTATAATTGCTGGAGCCGAGTGTTTCTGTTGAGGACTCCGCCTTTGGTCTATCGATCATTTTGATTATTTTGTTAAAAAACAAGTTTCTCGACCAGTACTCCCACGAGTGTGTAAAACTTTATGAGATGATTGAAAACACTGCACAAGCACCTGTTTGGTAAGGAAAGCCCTCGCTCTAGGGGTTTTGTTCCAGGAACTAGACGGTGTCTCACCATGCAAGGAAGCAATGAAGCTTCCGTTTAGTTTACAGCCCTTACCAGACTTTCACTATTATTCACTTGATAAACCCGTCGCATGCAATGTTTAATGGTTTCATTTTAAACTATAGGATACTGGCGGAAAGCTTGTCTTAAAACTTATTGGAGAATATCAGCGTATTACACAATACCAATGTGGATTAAAATGAAATAAACATAATGCAGATATATTGCACATGGTTTACAATAGTATGTATTCAGTCCATTATGCATACATAAATTCATAGTTTGCACTTAACAAAACATTTTACTTCTGCTGTTAAAATAATTCAGGGGCTACTATCCAGTCTGGGACTTCTTATGGTGGGCACTGTAGGCAACTGATCTTTCCTAGACCTCTGTGTTAAAACTGTATCCAATGGCTCCAAACAACACTGGCTTACTGTTTCTACTAATAGAACCAGACAGAGTTTCAGCTCTGGCAAATAAGCAAGCTCAGCCGGGAGTCCTTTGAGGTAGAAGTGATATGTTCCAGTTAATATGAAACCTAATGACCACAGAGATTGAGAAATCATACCAAGGGTTTCCATATTTTCAAATCAAGGAGAGGTGCAACTACAGAACCAAAGCAGCTCCTGCATAGATCACAGCTTGTGAGGATTAGCAGGCATGACTTAATCTCTCTCTCTCTCTCTCTCTCTGTCTAACATGGTTGTGGCTGCAATTGAGAATAGATGAGAGATGGAAATTATGGGCCTAAGAAATGGTCTTTTCAACTAGTGACTGCAGGCACTAAAAGTTTTTTTTTTTTTTTTACATTTACAATTAACTTCATTTACTGTTGACCATTTTCTGGCAAACATAAAGGACTGCACCTTCTACTCTTCATACTAAAGCTATATTTCTGTATCTTACAGTGGACTACCTTTATATGCCCCAGTGATTCAGAGCATATTACATTTTATGCTTTCACTGATAGGACCAGCTCCAGACCTCCCCTCGCCTCTCTCAAAACTCCATTATGAAAACTTAATTAAGTTTTCATCCACAGCTCTATCAGTAAAGGCCCCTCTATCTAGTCACAGCTTTTCTACATTGTGTTACTGTCGACCATTTTCTAACATCCTTCACATATGCAACTACAGGACATAAATTTGACTTGAACATAATCGATTGTTGTTTTGGAGCTGCTGGCAGTCACCCTGTTTGGTCTCCAGAGGGCGCTATCTCCTAATTAATTACGATTTATCTCTGAATTAGGAATATGTTTGTGCTTGTCCATTTCCTGATTGTGCCACAGTAATTATTTACTGTTTTTGAATGCATATGATAACTAACGTATTACAAACTCGCTAGTCATTGTGGGAAGACACAATACTTTTATCTAATGGCTTTCATTGGATGCTTTATTTGCATGTTGGATGCGTCAAAAGCGAATCTTTGGCGAACCAAACCAAATTGCATCTTCTGGCAATGACCAAAATCAGTGCAGCAACACAGTAGGTGCGTTTACCTGTTTTAAGAAGATTTTAGACGGTCCACGCTAGACAAATACTCTAAATGGTATTTCATTGTGTTTATTTTGCATTGACTAGGATCTGCTTGACGATTTTCTGTTTGTGGCCTGTGTATTTATTTCGCCTCGTCAGTAAAAAGTTATTAAAAGTTTAGTAGCTAGTATGAAATATATGCAGAGAGCCTTCGTCATTGCTGGTTGGAGTGAAAGGAGGTGGGGGTGCGTAAAATGTGTGATTGCTTGACTCATGTTACGCACAGCCATGAGGAGTAGCGCTTGGTTGGGAGGGACTTTTGGGAAATGTGGACGGAGTTGCCTAAACTGTTGCACTGTCTGTCTATCTTTGGGTGTCTGCAGCGCATAATCCGAGGGCACCTGCACCCTCAGACCTTTTAACATTACTTTATCTACTGCCCTGAAAACTCCTGGTTATAAAGAAAGCTCTTTTTCCCCTGGAGTCTTACTAAGTAATAATGTTAGGCAGCGGTAAGTCCCCGGCCACCAGTCCTAGTGAGCAGAGGACGAAAGTGGTCGACAAGACGATGGACCCTGTTAGGAAGCTGGGTAAGCAGTGCACTCATCCTTTTTTTTTTTAACTGCACCAACAAAGTTTAATCAGTAAATTACTTGTATCACGTATGAACCATATTTAAATGCACTCTCTATAACATTTGAACTAATTTTTAAATCAGAATTGTACCTTACTGATATTTATACAAAATAATTAGACTTAAGTGCTTTCTGTATCCTTTGCTCTGTTCTTAAGTGAATATTATTTAGTGCTGTATTTATTTAGCTCTATAATAGAAGCAAAACAGTTTATAACGCAACATAAAACAAACAGGGAATGCAGAAACATTAAAACCATATGTCATAAGTGATTGGACTACGTTCTGATTCTGAAGCTTAGTTGAACTTATAAGAAGCAAGGTTTGTGTTATAGACTTAAATGCATGCAATGAAAATATGCATGTGAACAAGTATTTCCACATTTCTAGCTTTCATAATTTTGTACTTTACTCAATAGGGCTTATGGGTTTAAATTAACGACCATTGTTTTTTTCATATAGGTTGCATTCAGTCACTGTCCCTACAATCTGCACCCATGCTGAATCCAAAATCCATTTATAATAGTGATTTTACCCTGAAAAGAGGCTGGCCAGATCATAGCAATTAGAAAAAGAACACTTACTCAACAGTTCTGAAGCTGGGGTATTTTTGTAATGAAAGAAAGCCTTAGCCTGCCATGATGAAATGTAATAAAAGGTGGCCAGATTATGTTGATTAAAAGATTTGAATGTCGATCAAGCATTAATGCAATCCTATATTTTATTCAGAACATGAGTAGCGGTGATTGCGGGCAAATCATCGTCAAAGTTAGAGTTTAGTAATAATCAGAAGACACTGACAGGCCACTGACACTTTTAACAGAGCTCTAATGGACAGTGAATGTGGGTGTAGCTCAAGTGCTCATGTGCTTATGGAGAGATGGCCCACTGCTGTGATTCAAGCTCCCAACCATGTCCATCTCAACCTACTCCTTCTCCCAAAATAGACACCTGCTCGGCAGCGACACAGCACCTGTTAAAATCACTGGATGTCTGGAGATCTGGACCGCAGTGTAATCTTAAGTGTGCAGACATTTGTAGCTGGGTATTTGTGACGTGATGGGGCAGTAAATCAGTTGCGGAGACTTAGCTGGTTTACGGGACCCAAATGTAGGCTGTTAAAATGGAAGTGAACGTTTTGAGGATTGAGTTAGGCATGTAGCGGTCAGGGTCTGACACCAGAGAATGAATGTAGGTCAATGTAAAGTCCTGTGTTTGTATACACTTTTGGAACATGGCGATCCGTTTTACTGTCACTAACATTGTTTTTCTCTATCCTTTGCTGCTTTAGCATGGTATTACAAAACCACAAGTCAAATCACACATATTTAGATGTATATAAATGGTTTAATTGCTCAGTTTTGAATTACCAATGGAGAGTATTTAGTCAGTAGCTTGGTTAGTTAGGTGTCCTGGTTCCTCTGCTTTGTAACCAACAGTGAGTACATTTTCTTGCATTTGCTTAGGTCTGTTGTCAGTGTTTGATTTTATTTGACGTATTTGACTTAAATTTCCTATTGCTCTCTCTTACTGCTGGTTACCAGATAAATGCTATGCTAACTGCAAAAACCGACAGAAAATTAGCCCAAATGGCTGAGTTGTATACTAGTTCTTTAAGTGTAATCCTGCACCAAGCAAAGAACTTGAGAGCAAATACTCTCTTGTTTTTAAAGACAGCAATGGTGACCTTGGCACGGACATAGCAGTGATGTCTGGGACACTGTGTGGACACTTGTTTGAGCACAGGTAGTGTTTGAGTTGTGAAACCATTTCTCTGTTCATGAAAAATGGATTTCAAAACTGTCAACGTTAAATATGAATGTGGGGCCAATGCAGATAAATGCAGACGCCAACCTCCACAACCCCCACAACCCTTACAACCCCCACAACCCCCATCCCCTAAACCTTGACCACAATGTGTCGTCATAAATCCGTCAGGTGGTCTTTTGCAAACCACAGAGCCTTTAATCCTCACTTACATAAAAACAGCACATAGTTATGACACTATAATCTCGACTCTTATGCTGTGTGTCATGTGATAGTTAACGATTATAGGCATAATTGGTTTGGCTTTTACTTCATTAACTGCAAAGCCTTAGCCATGGTGAGAGTGGACTCTGAGGTTGGTATTTGTTAGTTTTAGATAAGTCTGTTTAAATCAGACAAGCAAACACAAGATTTGTTCTGAACATAGGAAAAAGTGACCCAGAGGTGATTTTGTCTTACACTGCTGCATCAGATTTGACCCTAGGTTCATTTAGATACTGAACTGTGGCATTTAACAGTTAGCATATAAGGGAAACACTTGGTAAACATATGCTAACTGTTATGCAAACTGTGGTAAGGACTCTCATCGTTTAATGATTAAATAATTCCTTGTCGTACAGTCTAGTAGGGCTTGTGCTGTGTTTGTAGTTATTAAAGTACTATATTATTAGTTATAAAACTGCACTGGTACACATTCTATCATAGGTGCAACTTCAGCAGTACTCAAACTAGGAGGAATTAATGTAGGAGTATTCAAAGTTTGCATTTTTATATTATTGACTTACATTTAATGTTTTTTTAGAGAGAACTCTTGGTGATACTGAGATAAACGTGAAGTGGCTTTGAAATGGTTTGGTGTGGTCACATTAAAATGAAACTAACTAAATCACAACCTGTCTAAACCACCTTTGAGGCCATGGAGAAATTTGTGTACGTTGCCACAGAAGTCCCCAGTGGGGACAGTGGATTTGATTTCAGAGAGGGTTCAAGGCTGTCACTGATGTTTTTAACTCTGCCGTTTCGTGACACTGTGACAAAGAGACAGTGCTCTCGTTTTTCATTTGCGTTAACAACAAGCCTGTGTTTGTTCAGGATTTAGATAAACAGCACCCATGACCAGATTTAATGAGTTTGGACTGTTCCCAGGCGGCGCCTCTGAGCATCTAAAACACTTCACATCATGCGGGGCACACACGACTAGGGCTCCCTCCTAAATAATTTGCCAACCCCCAGTTACTGAAGAAAAGCACCATCTTTTATTTGTGCAACTTCTCCATAAGATAAGTTTGACCTGATTCAGTGCAGTGCATCATTAAATAATCATATTTTCCTCTTTTAGATCTATGAAAGACAATATTTGCATTGCAGCTTGGATTCAGAACATGTTGTAAGAACATGATTATAATTTAATATTTAGCAGTTATTATTCAGCTGCTTATCAGTTTCCATTTTCTGCATTTATGGATTCTTGGAGCTCCATTAACATCTCTGTTTGACCATATTGTCTGTATAAACAAGATCATGAATCATGTATCATTTATTAAGTCTGACAAAGTGAATTCAAACCTGAATGCAAAGTGGATGCATGGCTTTTATGTTTGGACCTTGTTATCCAGAAACAATTGGCTACACACCTGCGTTTATTACATACCAGTGACTCGTGATCAAGGCAGCATACCTGAGGAGCTAAAGATAACTGTTGGATAAGATGTTCGCTTCTGATCTGTTTAGCAAAGTCAAGTTTGTGTTCTTGTTACTCTCCCCATTCATCCTATTGCTATTGTAGACATAAATAATGGTACAGTATGTCCTCTTTAAGGCGAGCCACCCTTTTAAAAATGTGTTGTAAGAGGAATGTACTTATAATGTATATTGTTTTTTCAAAAACTCAAGAACTTGAATAAATGTGCGTGCTTACTACCCTCACTCCTCTATAGATTTGGAAATCAGGGGAATTTGTAAGGTAATAATATAGAAAAACATAGTTGTCAATGCTCATATAACATTTATCTTAACCCTTGTCTTGATCTTCCTCTCATCTTCTTCTAGTCTTTGTTCTTGTTTTAAACATCATTTTTAGGACTGTCCTACTTGCCGCTGGCCCTCGTCTCGTGGGGACAGCTGTGGGAGAGGAATTTAATTGGCCCGTCACCCATATCATGTGGACCTCACCCTAAGTTGTCTATCCTTGTATAAGTAGTGTAGGCTCCTTGCTGGACGTCTCTCGTGACAGTTGTTATGTTGATAGAAACGTGAACCGTGTCCTGGGAGAAGTTGGTATGTGGGGCTCAAACAGAAGAACTCATGACCCGCCGATATGGTTTTTCTGTTTTGGATGCAACCCTGCTGTGGACAGTGTTGACAAAACCAGTATGTCTTCCAGCTTTCATTTGACTGCTTGTTGTTTTCTCAATATGAATCTAGAAGAAGACATTTCTACTGTGAACCATCAAAGTAGAGGCCCTTCGTCTAAACCACATATGTTAAACCCTTTTTTCCATTTTTTACCTGGGATTTGTTGGCATGTGTAAATAATAAAAGACGATAATCAAAAAATAATGAACCATGCACAGATTTTCCCAGCTTTTAGATGTTTTATCAGTGACTTGTTTTAAAGGGGACAGTTTTTGTGTCTCTGGTCTCTAGCCAAGCATTATTATTGTTTGCTTTACTTTTATAATCTTTATTTGCAGTTGAAAATATTTCCAAACAGCACTATATGGAGAAATGGATGATTCAAAATTACTCTCCGTAAACACTGTAAGTGAAGCACTCATGTGGCCTACACAAGTGACGAAAGGCTTGTGTTTGAGTGGACTCAGCCAAAGCATACATCAGACGCAGTCCATTAATAAACCACACATTTGCAGTCCTCTGTGCCTCTTTCTGGATAACTTTGTGTTTAAATGAAGAGAACAGAAGTGAAAACTCAGCATGGGATTGGTTTTTCAAAGATGTAGCATAGCCCACAGATACAACCTCACACTGTCTGATGCATCTGATACTCGTGGCTTATATTTATCCACAGTTTGTTGTTCATTAGAGCTGGTTCATGCCTGTCACATCCCAGTCGCAGTGAAGCATAAACAGTCGGTAAAGATGTGCAGTCTCTGAGCAGTGAGGGACATGGATATATGTCTGTTCACCACATCCACGAACCAAACAGCCAGCTTTAATAACTTCAATAAGAGTTAAACATGTGACTATTTGACAAAGGAAATTTTAGTTGGATGGGACCTCACTGACTTATTAGTTGATTGGATTATAAGAGGCTATCTGGTTTAGGCAACCCTAGCTGTAACAACTAAAATGACCACTTCAGTAAAAAATAAAAACTTCACCAGAAAGAAGCAAAACTGTGTTTATAAGGACTATTACAAAGCTCGAGGCTCTAGTGACTTAGACACTTTTTTTCAAACATATTCTTACATAACAAAAGCTAGTTAGTTACCAGTATTATAGACAATTGGCTTGATTGTTATTTTAGTCATAGTTTATCACTTTGGCCATTCATTAATTTGATACCATTTCTTTAGGCATTGTTGTTTGATGCATTTAAATTCAACCCTGTACAGTTGCTCTGGCCTTTGACAAAGTAGATGTCAACAAGATTTTCCGCAGGTCGTGACGAGAAGAAAAAAACCTGCTAAAACCAGGCCCATCCCTTTTTGTACACAGTTATGTAGATGGCAACTTATTGTATCAAAAAATCTCAGAGAGGAATAAAGGGAAAGTAGGAATGTTGGCTGAGTCTTTGCAGGCAATGATAAAAGGTGAAGCCGTGGCTTGTGTGGACTGTAGAGGCTGTAAAGGCAGTGTAGCATGGGCAATGACCTGTAGTTAATCAGCCCCTACGCTCTGCTTGTGGGAATGCCTTGAATGTGGTAACAGCTTGGAAAAACAAGGGTTGTTATGGGCCGAAGCCTGGCAGGGAACTTCTTTGTATTTGAGCCCGATGGGGAGAAACTGATGGCTGCACCCACTTAGCTGCTGCTCAGGGGGAAGGTGCAGCAGAGTGCACTTTGTGTTTGTAGGGGGCCTCTATATTGGCACAGACAGTGCGAGGATTGTAGTGAAAGACAGAGAAAAGTATGCCCACTGTTTCTGGTCAGATCTTCAGAGGTGAGCACAGGAGAATGAGGAGAGTGAATATACAGAAAAGAGCATGGTTAGACATCCCATTTACTGAAAAGAAAGCAGCGAAGCATACATATGACCCTTTTAACTCTTCAACTGCAAGGCTCTTAATCATGTGACGGGGATTTTCCCCCAACATTTAACACTAAACCTCCAAAAGATACGACCCATTATGTAAGTGCCATTATCCCCATTGTCTTTGCTGCTTTTATGTGAAATGAAGCACAAGAAAACCTCTGTAACTGTATGTGCTTATCTTATTCACATGTCAGAAACCAAGAGGAGAAAGAAATCCACCTGTTTTCACCTTTATCCACACTATTGGATCCAGATAATTGGAACACAGTGTTTTATGGTAATATAAATTAGAGGGATTCTTGTTGTAGTTTAACATCTCCCATGTGACATATATGATAAATGATATATATGTGACATTTTCCACCACTATCTTAAAATATAACATGTGTACTCATACATTATTGAATTAGTTTAGTTTAAAGTACATTGTCTTATATCTGTGTCATACCATTGATTTCCATTTTCTATTCTACAGTGATAGTCCAGCTTGCTCTGTCTTGTCATAACATGCCCTGAACCTTTCACTACTCATAACAAATACAACTGTCTACTTTTATTTGTGCTTTGAACAACAGTTCTTATGTTGAAGTAGCTTGGACAGCCATTCCAATTTCTGCTCTATTCAATACAAAGATCTAGTCTGGTCTTATTTGGGTTATGTTGGATTGGGTTGAGTTGTAATAAACATAACATAGCATAATAAACAGCCTCTGGACTGGGTATAGGTATGGCTGGCCAGATTTGAAAAGCTTTGTGATTACATTTCCAACCAGTGGTAGCTCTGCAGAATTGAACAGAGCTGCTCTGGAGCCATTTGTGACTTTCACTGTCTGTCTGTGGCCTGAATTGTACCCTAGAGACACAGGAATGAGGCTATTATCATAACAGCATCTTTGGTTGTTCTTCATCATCATTATATTGCAAAAAAATTCACTAATTTATCCATATACACTGTAATCACCGTCTTTAGTATTCAACAAGAGTACTATGAATGTTTGTTTAGGAACAAATGGGAGTATATACAAAGAATGCATAAAGGATTAAAAAATATCAGGTGACTATAACTCCCTGTACACTGAAATTATTGAATGATATACAGTATTGCATGATCTATTTGTAAACAGCCCTGAAGAAGACTCAGTTGGTCAAAACATTGGGTCAGTTTGCCTTGGACTAAGCCATTGAAATAAATGCTTTTAAAATCTAGCTTCCTTCTACATGTTGTACTTTCTGTACTTGTTTTAGTTTTTAACCTGTTTCCAAATGCATCCAGTTTGTCTTATTTCTTTTAAAATTTATCGCAACCAGTTACCCTTTCTCAGATAATTTTCTATAATCCTTCAAAACATTTCCAAGTCAAACAGTGTATTTTTCCAAAGATAAGGCATGGCAATAAATGAAATTTAGCATCTCAATGCTAGCACAAATTTTCATTTTAACATTTTCCTACTTTTTTTTTTTCTATTACTTCTCAGGTCTGCTGGACAACGAGGACATACAATGGATGATGCAGGGTTGCAACATGGTGAAGGTTCGCTCGGCGCGGTGGCAGAAGAGCCGCCACCTCAGACTGCTCGAGGACGGACTTACAGTTTGGTGCGAGTCCACAAAAAGCTCCCGCAAGGCTAAAGCTCGGCAGACATGTAAGTGGACCTGACTCTGTGCTGGCCAAGCAGAGTGGGATTTAACTCAGGGAAAGTACAGACTGTTAATACTTATGACTGAACGGTAGAGAAGTGGTTTTGGCAAGAGAAGAACATATCTAAAAGGATAAAGAAGATCCAAACCAGTCGTGAAGGCAGACTGCACCAGTTTGTTACAGCCAGCTCATTCTGCCAGACAGAGAGAGAGAAACATGTTCACAAGTGTCTTACTAATAAAGTTTTTGTAAAAATCATACTAACCAAAAGTAAGTCATGTCTGGGTCTGTCTGTGTGTTCTGAGACCAAAACAACACTAACTTTTAGGGGCTGAGATCATGTCAAGACCAAGACTAGTGCATGTACTTGGAAAGAAGTACCACAGATCATTAAACAAAAGGCTATGTCAACACGTGCACAGACCTTTTTAAAAAATTTATATATTTACAAGGAACATTTTAAAATATATCTCTATCCATATGACACATCTATAAATGCTCTCAAGAGTCCACCAGGCCACTAGGTGAGGATAAATAATACTCCGTTAGCAGAGAACAGCAAACTGATTTAATCAAGTTGTTAAATTTTATGAACAAATTGTTATAATTTTTTTTGGTAGCAACTGTAGGTCCTGTAGGCTCTGTTTTTACATCATTTTGAACTCATTTAGATGATTGCACATCCAGTTGGCAGAGCTAGAGCCTTTTGCATCTTGATGCATTTACAAATTTAAGATGACACACACTTTCTTTCTGTTTGACACAAGGCAGAAGTTGAAGCAAGTGTGAGCTCACTAATGGATCTAGTTCTGAACGCAGAAAAAACCTTTATAAAAGCTGTGTTTGGCCTTGTGTTCATAATTTGTTTTGTGCCAAGTGAAGCCAGTGAAAAGGCCTTTGGCTCTTGGTTACATGTAGTTAAACATTAATGCCATGACTGTTGTTTAACAGACCATTAAAGGGTCACTACTACATGTCTGTGTTTAACAATGCTGTCTTGGTTTGATCTGCCGAGGTTAAAGTATTTATATAATCATCAGTCAAATTTCATTGTATCACATTCTTAATTTAACCCCAGCCCACATATTTCACCTTCTCTATTGTGCCCTTAGACTCATTCAGCTAAAGAGACTAGATTGTTTATCAGTGAAGATGAGATGCTAAGCAGAGGTGCATGTTTTCTCTGTTTGTCTTGTTACCTGACCTTCATCTCCCCCACTCCCTTAATGTTTGCATCTTCCTTTATGACGGCCATTTAATACCAACCCTTGCACACTCCTAACACAGATACGGGTCAGTAGGTGGTGAAGGTTGTATCAACCGTGCGCTAGCTGCGACAGAAATAGACATCTGTGTTGCTCAGTTGTTTACAGTGATGACAAGTAACGTATGATGGACCTACACAGTCAAGAAATACTTAATCTGGAAATGGAAAGAGAACAACAAGGTTTGGACTCTGACAGTTGTCTTCCTATTATTGTTACAGGAAAGACTGATACTGTTTGTGTCCATAGTTTTCTGTTTCCTTCACCAGCTCCAAAGCGTTACTGCAGGCCTCGTACTGTGTCTTATGCTCCAGTGCACTCACCACCGCACACTCCATACATGTGTAACTTTTGCCACGTCCTTGCCATCCACACAAAGGGAGGAATGCAGAGTAATTTTGAAGAGGTGGAGGGCCGAATCTTCACAACCTACGTCAAGAGAATGAAGCTATTGTGAGGACAGACACTTCTGATTGCCCCACGGAGTGAATACTCTGCTGGCGTTAAATAGAGGAGTTCTTGTGCTGCATCAAGTTGTTGTGTTAGAAACAGCAAGGAGTGAATCTGTAAGTGTTTGTCTGTCTCCCAGGCTTCAAGGGCTGCTAGTCTCCCCACAACATAGATAATATGTATAGGGCTAAGTCCGGTTGTTGGCTTGTGGCCCATCAGACACAACCCTAAATGATTAAATGGCTTCTTAAACATCACAGGCTTTTGAAAGACCTTAAACAAGAGTACAGAGCTAAAATTATCATGTGAAGAAGTGTTGCATATGTTATCCAATACCTTGGAATGTCACTATGATGAGTAGGATTTATGATTCTTGAGTGACCTTTACCAACCTGCAGCCTTCTATGATCTCAAGTGTTTACTGATCAACATGACCGTTTGGTGTATTGTTGTCAAGACCACATTAAACAAAACTAAGTCATGACAAAGACCAGGCCCCCTTCAAACTTTCAACTACTTATTGTATACCTTATAACAACAGTTAAACCCTACAAGTCTGTGGTACAACGTAATGTTTTCTCTCTGAGGACTCGGTGTAATGTAAAACGCTTCATTAACAATCACACATTATGTACAGATACCGCTACCTCACAGATGCACTTCTGTTAATAAATTCCAATATTATTAAAGGCTTTATTACAAAGGCGTGCTGTTTCTGAGAGGCGCTTTGCATGAAATATCTATGTCACCGATGTAGGAGGTGTCTGAGCGCGAGCCGGAGAATATACCCATCTGAATATATCAAGATACATGCAGCACAGGCGACCTTCAAATGCATTCTCAGATCTAGTCTCTCAGGACGCATTCAGGACACATTTAGCCCATTCATACCGTACGTTAAGACCGGCCACATTAAATCTAGTCCCAACCTCCAGCCCTAGACCAATCTCAAGTATTACCACATTTTTGTGTGTTCTTTGCTCAGTTGCTGTGACAGAGGTGGAGTGCGTCCGTGAAGGCTGCAAATCTGAGGCATTGAGACAAATATCCGGGTCAGTGCCTGAAAACCGCTGCTTCACAGTGGTCTTCAAAGGAGCCAGGAAAAGCCTAGACCTGCTCTGTCCCTGCGAGGATGAAGCCAAGCACTGGGTGCGTGGTCTGCGCACTTTAAAGGAGTCTGTGGCCAACATGAGTCAAAAAGAAAAGCTAGACCAATATCCTTCTCAGTGTTTACTACAGTAAGTTGAATAAATATATTGTAGCTGTGATCACATTGCTATAGTGACTGACTTCACGCTCACATGTGCCTTTCCACATCAGTAATGACAAGCTCTCAGGTTAAATGTAGTCAGTCTAACATTGTTAATTACTCCAGTTGGTAGCAGGTGATAGCTCTCTTGTTTATGCTCTCTGCTCTGGTGTTAGTTATATTTATTCATGTGTGGGCTCCACATTGTGCACAACTGCATTAGACATGCTTTAAAGTCAGCTTCATTTACATACTGCAAAAACAAAAGCTGTATATCAAACTGAGGTTTTACAACAACGGAAACTATTTCTGGATCAATATTCTTAATCTGTGTGATAAACTGCATTTGTTGCAACATCACAGCCATGTCTAACAATTGTGTTGGTTAAAGGTTACTGTATATACGATCGTCATACATCACCAACACACTTAACAAACCAATAGCTGATATCATAATAAAGTAGCAAAGATCCCAAGATGATATCAAGGTAAACTATGAATTCAAAATGTATAAGTGATTTTATGGAACTTATGGCCCTATGATTCTCCTTGTTTTGCAAGCAAAATCACCACAAATTAAGATAAATGAAACAAAATCACTTAATGTGAAACTATGAGAGTGTGCTTTTTTAACATATAGCTTGAAATGTAATCTGCTATTTGTTCCTTGACTCTGTCTACCTGGATTCGTGGTTACTTGAGACGTGCAGATCAGAATCAGGACGGCAAGATGAGCTACGATGAAGTCAAAAGGCTGCTACAGATGATCAACATTGACCTGAGCGAGCAGTATGCACGCTCCTTGTTCAAGGTCAGTGCTTCAAAATGCCATAATAATGGATCATATGAGCAAATAAGAGCTGCAGAGGAATATTGTTTTGGAGTTAAGCCTCCCAGAAGTGTATAGCCAGTGTTCAATTTGGAAGTCAGCAGCAAGCCGACCACTACAGCCCTACCATTGAACCTAAACACTTCACACAACAAATCAAGAGCTAGTTGTTTCTTTATTGTAGGGGATTACTGCTTGCTAAGTCCCACTGCAGTTTATTAGAGCTCCTTTCAATGCAGTTTCCAATCCTTATCCTTCACAGAGAATGTTATATTTTTATTTCACAGCAGTGTGGATTACTGTAGAGACATATTGCATATTTCCGTATAAAATCATACCCTTTTTGAGATCTTTCTCTACCCTTGTCTGACTTTTCTTTATTATTTTTATCACAGAGGTGTGACCGTTCAGGAGATGACAGGTTAGATCATGTGGAGATTGAGGAGTTTTGTCGTGAACTGCTGCGTCGACCTGAGTTAGATGCTGTGTTCAGACACTACTCAAGTAATGGTTGTGTGCTCACCACTGCTGAGCTGCGAGACTTCCTGGGAGATCAAGCCGAAGATGCATCACTGCTTCATGCCCGGAACCTAATACTCACATATGAGCTCAATGAATGGGGTAAGGTCCAGAAAGTACTCTTTAAAGGCTTAAGTAAAAAGCCAGGAAGATCACAAGTACACACAATGATGTATGTTTTAGTGACGTATTTCAGCTAACAGTCACCTTCTTCTCAACCCAAATGGGAATTTCTTCTGTGGCAAAAACAAGGCCTTGTATGCCTCCAGAAGAGCTGTTTTTGAAATAAGAAGGAAGAGCCTAACATCCACACCATAATTCAAAGCCACAAACTAAAATATGACCTATGACTATTCCAATAAACTAATGAATATTATGTATATTTATGTAGGAACTATTTATGCAAAACACTATACATCACATAAAGAAAAGATATGTATGTTGCTAGTAAATGCTCCTCATGGTTAAGTACATACCTCTACTTTTTTGAAACATTTGCTTTTCAATATCAAAGCAGAGTGTAATCCAAACTAAATCAAATTAGACAAAATAACAATTGAATTTGATATTCATGATATGATTATATTGTGTGAGATATGGGATGTGCTTTAACTAGTTTGACCTAGATGTATCTCCTTTCTTGTAGCTCAGAAGAACCAGTTTATGACTCAGAATGGTTTTACCATGTACATGCTTTCTCTGGAGAATGACGTGTTCAACCCTGACCATGCTCAAGTTTACCAGGACATGACCCGCCCTCTGGCCCACTATTTCATATCCTCATCACACAACACCTACCTGACCAAGGACCAGGTTACCAGTGCCAGCAGCACTGAACCGTACCTCAGGTATTTAATATGTCATTCAAAGAAAACTAGTTTCGAGTTTGGTTTAGTTCAAAAATTTAAACCCATTGTCATTGTTTGTCACTGGCAGGGCTCTGAATCAGGGCTGCCGCTGTGTGGAGCTGGACTGCTGGGATGGCGATAAAGGAGAGCCTGTCATATACCATGGTCACACTCTAACCTCCAAAGTGCCCTTTAAGGAGGTCATTGAAACCATCGCCCACTATGCCTTTAAGGTCAGGGTAGCAGATTAATTACATTCGAGTTGCGTGTGTAAATCCCCAGCACAAGGGAAGCTACTTCTCTTTACTGCTAATAAAATAAGTAAGCAATCAGCCGGTAAACACATCCAAATTCCTGACTCTTTGCTCTCACAGCCTTCTACGCTTCTTGCACTTACACTGCTTGGCCTTGAGACAGCTTTTTAGCATTGGCATCATGTTGCGTTACTCTGGGTTTCTCCAATTGCATTTTAATTGCTTGGCATTAGGGTTTTTCTGTGTGTTTCCTGCAGGCGTCTCCATACCCTCTGATCCTGTCTTTAGAAAACCACTGTTCAGTAGAGCAGCAGGCAGTCATGGCCAAACACCTCCGCAACATTTTGGGCAACAAGCTGCTCACCAAGCCCCTCGGTGACCAGTATTTAAAAGAACTGCCTTCTCCTGAGGTACAAGAAATATCACACTCAGCTGGACCTCAACAAAGGCCGCTCCGATTTTCTTGAGGGGTTATTTGTTCCAATTTCTGTCTTTGTAGGACTTGAAGTGGCATATTCTGGTAAAAGGAAAGAAACACACACCTCACCTGGGCCAACTGGCCAAGACTGGCAGCTCTGCCAGCTTTTCCTCGAGCTCTGATCTTGAGGAGCTAGCAAGCAGCAGCAAGAACACACCTAAGAGGGATCCTGCAAAGGTCAGTTTTGAAAAGGCCTGTCAATAAGAATTTGCAAACTTCCCCTAGTAGCTGTTAATGTGTTACCTTTACATATTAAATACATTTTGTTATGGTTGCTCTTCATAGGTCTGTTCCAAACTGAGCCCAGAGCTATCAGAGCTGGTGGTTTACTGCAGAAGTGTCCCTTTCAGTGGGTTTGAAAATGCATCTGAAAAGCCTCCAAATGAAATGTCTTCTTTCTCAGAAAGCGATGCCCTCAAGCTCATCAAAGACTCTGGTACAAAAGTGGAAATTATTGCATTTTGACATTATACAGACAGAGGTGGCTTTACGCAGCTGTATCTACAGAAAACATAATGAGCCTCTTGTGTATCATAGTATGTGATTTTCATTCTTTTTATTTTCAGGAAAGCTTTTTGTAAGACACAACAGCAGGCAGCTGAGCCGGATCTACCCCTCCGGCCAGCGCCTCCAATCATCCAACTATGATCCTCAGGAAATGTGGAATGGTGGCTGCCAGATGGGTTAGTACTCCAGTCAAGAGGCTGCTATTCTGATACTAACCAACCAAAACATTTTTTGGTCATTAAGTCAAAAGACATGCTATGTAGTCTCCACAATCAAACAGCTGCTACACACTGGTGACAGTAGTGCTGTATCATTGCTGTAATTCACTCACTGTTCACTCATACATTTCTAATCAGGCTGTTCTTTTACTGACTACACTTGTTTTTGTGCAGTCGCTCTGAACTTCCAGACCCCCGGGGAGCAGATGGACCTCAACCAGGGTCGTTTCCTCCCTAATGGCCGCTGTGGATATGTTCTGAAACCCAGCTTCATGTGCAGCCTCACATCCAACTTTAATCCAGAAAACACAGGAGGAGGCCCTGGTCATGTCCCCACACAGCTGACTATAAAAGTGAGTGATTAATTATGTAAACCAACACAAGATTGTATTATTTTTAATTTTTGCCCTAAATTTAATGTAATAACATCTTGCTTTTCAGATTATATCTGCACAGCAGTTGCCAAAAATCAACACAGAGAAGGCCAGTTCCATTGTTGATCCCCTCGTATGGGTTGAAATTCATGGAGTGGATATTGATAATGCAAGAAACAAAACCCAGCGCATTGACAACAATGGTAATTTTAGTTTACATTGATTCATCAGTTTTGCTGCTGCAATGATTCTCTCTAATAATAATAACCAGTAGTACCAGGAAACTGAGGTTATTATTTAGATATCATTGTCAACCCTTTTTCTTGAGCAAGCACAGGCTTTTTCCTAAGGCCTCCAGTAGTGAGCAGTGTATTTACAGCTCTTTTGCGCCCTCTGCAGGATTTAATCCAAGATGGGACTGCACTCTGAGCTTCCAACTACAGGTGCCTGAGCTGGCACTTGTACGGTTTGTTGTGGAGGACCATGATCATACTGCTAAAAATGACTTTGTGGGACAGTTCACTTTGCCTTTCACAAGTCTAAGAGCAGGTAGGTGTCCATGAATATCTTATGTCTGTATTCACTGCCATTAAGCCAGCAGAGTGTTAGTAATATGTCCCATTATTCTCTGTTCTTAGGTTATCGCCATGTTCACTTACTGAAGGCAGATGGTTCCAGTCTGTCCCCTGCCACACTCTTTATCCATGTCAAAGTGGCACGCAGAGGAGTTCCCATCAAAACCGTTTCCGAGCGTATGGCCATTGCCAAAGGCAAAGCATGACATGAATCTAAACAGGGTGCAAAGCTGTTATTTGACAACAAAAGGCTGTGGAAAAAGGCTCTGAATGCAACAGCAAGACTGCTCTTGCAGTTAACTGATTTACCAGACCAGACCTCAAGCGGTCCAATTTGCAAAGAGCCACATGTTGCAAGGAAGATGAAGCTTATCAGAGATGAAGAAGCATGTTAGTCCTTAGCAAATAAATTGCCTGAAGCTGGATAATGAATCCATGATACACTGTTCTGGAAACAAGGCACTCAGTATTGTATTTCAAGAAAGACAGTGACACAAGGGGCCTTTATGCAGTATTTTTCTGTTAAAAATAAGTAAAGTAATAGTTACTGACAAAAGATAAGTATAGAATGTAAATGTATTAACTGAAATTAGATCATAATATTTATACAATAATTGTTTTTGTTTTTAACTGGATAACACTTAAAACACTTTAATGTTTGTGAATTAAGACAAATGAGAGATATTTTTATTAATTATTCTTGTAACACTTATTTTGGTATTTATGTTTTTTTTTATTGTTGCAACTAATGCATTTCAACAAAAGTTTAAGAAGTCAGTGTTTGCTCAGTCTATCTTACTTGAAACTTAATCTCGAGCACTTTGTTGTTGATGGGAATAAGTGTGTTTACCTATTACTTAAGCAGACATTTGTTGTTTACTAAACCTCTTAATTAATAGGTTTAAATGTTTTGTATACTAATGGCATGACTCAGTGAAGCTTGTCACCCTCTTTTGTCTTGCTAATCCATTTTACATATTACTATCACCATAACATATTTATACTGTGCTGCGTATTTTAGACATAGTGACTGAACACTGATTGTTGTATGTGCTTACTCAATTATCTCTATTTATTGCTTCCAAAACTGCTTTATTGCTGCAGTATTACTTAAAATCTGTTTTGTTTAAATGTGAAATTTGTTTAGGTTTCATGTTGTGTGTATGAAGAAATGAACTACTGTTTTCATAAAAAAGGTTTAACACAGTGTGTGTGGGCTCTTGTTGTGCAATAAGATTTTCACAAAGAACTGTGATTTTCCATTCCAATCCAGTTTTATTTACAAAGCACTTTTAAAAACAAAACACAGTCGGCCAAAGTGTTCTACAGAAGCACTGTGAAAAAAATGAACACTTAAATATTAGACATACATAAAAGTATAAAACATTTAAACAAAACAAAAGTTAGCATATTTTCATCACAATATTTTTCTTATATAGATATCGAGCACTGAATTTAATAAGGCTTTTCTTGTGTTTTTAACCTCGCTGTGTGTAAAGTATTGTTACCATGGCTGTAAGGTGGGAGTGAGAGAAATCACATTTAAACTTCATTCACCTTTTCACACTTTCCTACACCTCAGATCCTAATCTTAAGTGACTATTTTTGAACCATCTTCATGAAAACTGCTTACAAGGGCGAAATTTGTGACAAAAGCTTGATATCACACGCATTTACATCAATGCACTGAGCCAATGGCATTAAAGCAGTTTAAAGGCGTCGAGGGCACGCGGTGGCAGCTCACTTCCGGGTTGAAGATGGCGGATGAGAATGAGACAGCACCGATGCCGGAGAAAGATGATGTAGATGACCATGGACATTGCAGCGACTGTGAAAATGAAGAGCACCACTTTGACGATGGGTAAATAATAATGTCTAGCACCACAGCGGTACAAAACCTGTCTTGCTTTTGGACCGTTTAAGCAAAGCGATTGCAGAGCTCGGTGAGCAGCCCGAATCGACAGTCCTCGGTCGTAGTAGTCCCGCCCATTTGGTTTAATCCCATTGGTCAGAATGGATGTTTGTCTGCGATTTCTAAATAGTGATTGGCTAAAGGTACGTTCTGTTCCGTATGTGGGCTGGCTGAACGTCGCTTTCCTTTAGTTTAGCTTTTCATGGTAAATGAGGACCAAAGTGTGCTTCAAAAGCTCTACTTAAATTAATTCAACATGCACATGATCTTTATTTTATGTAGTACCTCTGTCGACTTTTCATATTGTCAGTTTGTATATAATTTGCACGACGCTGTTGGCAGCTTGTAGTTGATGCATTTCATGGCAACCTCATTTGACATTTAGTGAGTTAGCTAGCTTCCAAGCTAATTTAGCTGTCAAACCCCTATTGTCTGTTAGTCTTGGCAGAGATTCGACTACTTAAAGCGAAACAAAAAAGCATCCTATTACACGCTAAGCAGAAGGGGATGTGTGTTTGCAGTGGCTTTTTTATATTAGGTAGTTAGTCACCGGGGCCCTTAATCTCCCCTAATCACCTATGTAATAAAAATCTAACTTAGCACTGAGCTAAATATCTTCGACACACGTTTTGGTGGCCTGTTTAGCCTTTTATATTCACTATCTTGAGAGGTTACACTTAAACAGCGTGTCCTATTCACGGCTTGAGTGAAATGACCTGCAGTGATTGACTGGGAAATTTAGTTGCGACCAGTCAAAGCCTATTTGAAGAGGTTCTTAAACTTTTTACATTACCACCTCATAACATATGTCTTTCCGAATACCACCTAATAATGTAATACTGGACATAACATTTCAAACTAAGTGTAGGCCTACTGCTACTTTACCACATATTTACAGTAATTAAGACATGGTGCAATAGTATTATTATTCTTATTATTGTATATCATTCGTAGCTTACAGGCATATTACCAACCAACCGTATTGCTTTTCCTTTGCCTAAATAAGGACTAATCTAGGACTAGGCCAAGGTTTAAAAAAACACATCTAAAACCAGTGCTTAACTTCACAAATTGTTGAGACAAGGCTCCAAATACAAAACAATCAATTTCCCAAATACATTTTTGAAATTTCTTTCTTGAATAAATAATTTCTCAGACACTCACTGAGCACGACTGCATACTACAGTTTGAGAACCACTGCTCTAGTTTGCCCTTCATCCATAATTGTTACTGGTGGTTTATGGTTTTAGATCAAAAGATATTAAAGAGTGAGTATATATGTGTGATAATACCATTGTCTTTAAGTTATGTCCTTTTTGGAAAATAGGGAGTAGATAATGATCAAGACAGTTAAATTTATAATACCACAGGGCTTTACAAAGTGCACTCCTAACAAAGACATAAATATGCTAAAATGTGAAAAACAAAAATCAGTCTTTACATGACAGTGAATATCACCCTCTAGTTTGGCAACCACTGAACTAAATAGAATGTGATGACCCTTTATTAAATGAATTAAAGCAAATATGTACTCCTCTGACTCTTTTCGAACAGACCAGAAAACAACGTGTGGTTCTAGCGATAAACTGCACTAAAGTGTTGTAGTGGAAGCCTGTGGAACAAACTATTCAATGCTTTGTTGTTCATTGTCCGGCCACTCACTGACCTCTTGCTCATACATACATTACACACATGTAGACGCGTCACACTCTTCTCCCTGAGGTCATGTGATTCACCATCTGTGCTGGGGTTACAGCCTTGCTCCCCTCTCGGACACTAATGAGATTATCCTCTGTAAGTATGCAGACTCCTGGGCTGAAAGATAGGACAGATGATTGGGGGTGTTTGGGGGAAAAAAAGCCTAGTTGTGACAGTTGTATTGTGGAGAATGGTCTAAAAAGCAGATACTACACCTTGATGGCTCGTGCTGTTCCGGTGACTTTTGTGTCCTCTACCACATTTGTCTTAAGTTTGTGTGGTTTGCAAACTTCATGTGTAGATTGTTTTTTTATTGTTTGTTCTTTAATGGCTGACTTATCAAGATAAATTCTGTTTATTGTTTATGTCCCTTCAGTGACAAGTGCTTGGGTGATGACACTGGTGCCAAGAAAAAGAAAAAGAAGCAGAAAAAGAAGAAAAAATCTGGTGCAACAGAAGCAGTTCAGGACCCTCTTGCCAAGGTAGGAATTCACTGATTTCCAAACAAAAGCAACAGTTATCATAAGATAGTTTATCATAATGGCTTAATGTACAGTTTTCCAAATTATAATACAAATTACATATTTAATTAAATACATTTTTTCCCAAAGTCTTTACTTAGTGATGTTTATGACCTTATTATTAAACAGTAATTAGAGCTGTTTTCTATACAGGTGAATTCATTGCCAGCTGATAAGCTACAAGAGATCCAAAAGGCCATTGAACTGTTCTCTGTAGGCCAAGGCCCCGCTAAAACCATGGAGGAAGCAAGTAGAAGGAGTTACCAGTTTTGGGACACACAACCTGTGCCCAAACTAGGTGTGGTTTTGAAATGATTTTCACTTTTATGTGTCACATCTCAGATTTCTGTGCTTCATTTATAACTGTTTTCCCTCAGGGGAGACAGTGACATCACATGGTTGCATTGAACCTGACAAAGACAACATACGAGAAGAGCCCTACAGCCTCCCACAAGGCTTCACCTGGGACACCCTCGATTTGGGGAACCCTGGTGTGGTAAGTTTTATATGAATATACCATCTTATTTTGAGTGATAGGAAAGTTGTCTTTCTATTCTAACCCTTTTTTTCTTTAACTTAACTTAGCTTAAAGAGCTTTACACTCTTCTCAATGAGAACTATGTGGAAGATGATGACAACATGTTTCGTTTTGACTACTCCCCCGAGTTCCTGCTCTGGTAAAACTTCTCACATTTCACTACTTCTGTAATCAGCACCAAGCAATAGTTTGTGCTAATGGTGTAACTTCTGATTTCTCAGGGCCCTGCGGCCTCCTGGCTGGTTGCCCCAGTGGCATTGTGGGGTGAGGGTTAATTCTAACCAAAAATTGGTAGGCTTCATCAGTGCCATTCCTGCAAATATACGTATCTATGATGTGTAAGTAAATGTGCACACTTAACTTTAGTTTATATGTTTGTATTTTGTTTGTAAAAAAAAAAAAAAAAATTTACATGAAGGAAAAATAAAGAATTTAAAAAAATATATTTTTATTGTTTTTATTCTGCTTTGTTTTAGAGAAAAGAAAATGGTTGAGATCAATTTCCTGTGTGTCCACAAGAAGCTTCGCTCCAAACGAGTGGCCCCTGTCCTAATCAGGGAGATCACCAGACGGGTTAACCTGGAGGGCATCTTTCAGGCCGTGTATACTGCTGGAGTGGTACTGCCGAAACCGGTCGGGACATGCAGGTGGGTTTTGACATTTAAAGTATAATTAATAGGGGCAGTGAGCATTTTACACAACTATATTTGTATTCTTCACTGTAATAACACGCCTATTATCTGTAATGCAGGTACTGGCATCGCTCTTTAAACCCACGCAAACTAATCGAAGTGAAGTTTTCTCATTTGAGCAGAAACATGACTATGCAGCGCACCATGAAGTTGTATCGTCTGCCTGAGGTTGGTAAAATAAACTCTCTATCATCTTGAAATGATGATTGTAATAATTTTTTTATCCTCATTTAAATAATTGACTCCCATCCTTTTCTTCCTTATCTTTGTCTTTAGGCTCCAAAGACTTCAGGTCTCCGGCCAATGACCAAAAAGGATGTGCCGGTGGTGCATCGCCTGTTGCGTGAATACCTGAGTCAGTTTAACCTGGTGCCTGTCATGAATCAGGAAGAGGTGGCCCACTGGCTGCTACCGCAAGAGAATATTATCGACACATTCTTAGTCGAGGTAACTATTTTTTGTCTGCAAAAGCATTTTTATTTGATTGTATTGTTCTCAATAGTAACATAAGATGATCTTTTAACAGGCTGATGGTAAGGTGACAGATTTTCTCAGTTTCTACACACTGCCATCCACCATTATGAACCACCCTGTACATCGCAGTCTTAAGGCAGCATACTCCTTTTACAACGTGCACACCACCACCCCTTTGCTCGACCTGATGTCTGATGCCCTCATTCTGGCCAAATCGGTGGGTGACTTAAAATTCTAGTGCTGCATCTTTTTTTGCCATACAGAATGTAATATGTGCGTTTTTTTTTCTATAAACAGAAAGGATTTGATGTCTTCAATGCACTGGATTTAATGGAAAATAAGACTTTCTTGGAGAAGCTTAAGTTTGGTATCGGAGATGGCAATCTACAGTATTACCTGTACAATTGGAAGTGTCCCAGCATGAGCTCAGAAAAAGTATGCATGAATAACTTAAAATTAATCAGACTTAAATTCTGTTGTAACTAATAAATAATAAATTGACTAGGTAAGTTAATGTAGTAGCTTGATGGTCTATACCTAAATTTAATAATGGCAGACATATTGCTGCGCTAATTTGGTTCTATTTTTGTTTTTTTCCGTAGAACAGTGGACCCTTATTGTGTGTTTAAATTTAATAAATTGTTGAATATTGATATTTTCTTCTCATCAGGTTGGGTTGGTTCTGCAGTGACATCTTTGAACAGCGTCAAGAGACAGTACCATCACTATGACCTCCTGACAGATGGACTGATGACTTCTGCTTTGGGAAAGGCAATCCACCGCCCTTTTTTTTTTTTTTTTTTTTTTTTACTTTTTGAACTTTGTCCTGCACTACAGCTGCCAGGCAGGGTTTTGGAGAGAGCGCCTGCTCTGCCTCTTCTCTGAATCACGTGGACCTTAAGCCATTGCAATTTCCATCCCATACAACTGTATCACAAATGAAAGCTGTCTTAATTGTACCATACACAAAAGGACA
This sequence comes from Rhyacichthys aspro, assembly GCA_036850595.1. Taxonomy (NCBI): domain Eukaryota; kingdom Metazoa; phylum Chordata; class Actinopteri; order Gobiiformes; family Rhyacichthyidae; genus Rhyacichthys; species Rhyacichthys aspro. The sequence goes on from CM072155.1 coordinate 12,128,096, forward strand.
CACAGTTTGCACAGATCATTGTAAACCATACACTCACTGTTGGCAACCCTTGAAAGTATTCATGTAAATATCAAACATAACTTCAGTCCTACCACATGCAAGAACAGGCAAGAACCTACTGTTTTATTTTAGTCCTAAATGTGGAAAGTGCTTTTCAGAACTCAATCTGTCATCAGGTTTTAGAAAAAATCTAAATAAATAAAAATATTTTAAAAAGGAGGCTCAGAAGATGGGGGTAATAAATACCAAATGATAAGGGCTTCTGTTACAAGTGTTCATGTCATGCTTGACCATGTGTCTTTCATTTTTCTCATCATGCCTCCAGTTTGAATAATCATTCATACCTTTTTACTGAATTGCTTTAAGAAGCTGCATCTGCTGGAGTCTTTCCATCTGTATCCACTTAATTAACCTTTTCTGTAATTTTCTGCACTAACAGTAGAAGCGTGGTTTAGAGGAAAATGAAATACTGACTGTTAATAATCCAGCTCAGTCTATGAACAGAATCAGAGTTGGGACTACTGCATTGAGAAGTTGACAGCTTTCTGATGGGCTTTACTTGAAAATTTTATCAGCAGGGACAGTTCTTGGTTTGATAGGACTTATTTGCTGCAGAAACCATAAATACAACTTTCTCAATAAGAATACAACAGATTAATGCAAAATTTAGAAGTGCTTGGAGCCATCTTTGACTTTTGATATTAGTAAGCACTGTACATATGAACATGTGCAGCATTGGCTGAATAATTAATAAACAGACACTTCCAGGTGAAATTTTACATTAAAATTTTAATTGTGGATGTTAACGCTGGGCCCATAAGAAACAATAAGGATAGTATTTGCAAGACATACAAGGTGGCTGGCAATGACTGGGGAAAACCCCAATTAAAGTGTTTCTTATGTTCACTGACAGTTTCCAAACAGTTGTTAAAATGATTGGCCTCATGGTGTTGTGATGCAGGAGAATGTGAAGAAGTGGGTGTTTCCCCTCCCTTTTTTTCTTATTTGAGCAAAAAAAAATAAAATCTAGAAGTTGCTGTGATGTTTTCATGTTTTCCCCCAGTTGTTAATTTTAAATTAAATTGTATTCATTTATATCCTACCCCAGAGAGGACATGTGAGCAAAAAGTAAGCCGTCGAGTTTTTTAGTTCGCGGGAACGACAAAAAACACAAGGCTATGAGTTATCACGCACCTTGCGTTGAAGAAATTCAAGAACTCGTATTATTTTTCTCTTTTCACGTGTCCTCTCCGTGGCTCCTTAATATCCATCTAATACCATGCATATAATTTAAACTTATCTGGTTTAAATTAAATTTAGTATTGTATTAGAATAAGATGATAAAATATGAGTATGATTTACATGTATCAGAAAGTTTGATAAGTCTTATTTATGCCAAACTGAAGATGATCGTTTTTTGTTTTTTTGTTGTTTTTTTTAAAACAAAGGCAGTAAAACTACATTTTACACATTTTTTGTAAAGATTATGAAACCTGTGGCGTCGAGTCAAGCGTGAACTTGACTGGTTGGTAGAAACAGCCTGTTGTAAAAAGACCTATTACAGTTGCCTTGGGCGGATCATAGTTGACATAACGCTCATGTTGCCCTTTGTTGCCACGTTGGGTATTTGGCACGTCCTTTGAAAACGCAGCGTTCTCGATCCTGGGCCGTAAAATGCCTCTCTGATCTGGCAATTCAATTTAAGGCGGAAGTAAGGTCGTGGTGTGTCCTCTCCACGGTTCTATTTACATAAGATCCATGGTCCTCTCTCTGGCTCCTTTTCGACAGAAGACGCTGCAATAATGTGGCTCACTGTAGCTATTATAGGCGCAGCTTTGCTTGCATTTATATTGAAATATGTCTTCACTAAGCCTGGGCCCAATCCTTTTGAGAAGGATACTTGTGAACCGCTTCGAGAAATTGTTCCCACAAAAGAGAAAAACAAAGTGTTAAAACAAGGTAAGTTAAAAGAGCAAGATTGATGTTTATCTAATAAATTTTTGTTGGTAAAAGTAACCAGTGTATGTTTTAAAGTGGGAAAGGCTTACAACTTTTATATTTTGCTTGACCTTTGTTTAACCAGGAAAGTACCACTGAACTTACACATCTCTTTTGCAGGAATGCTGGGCCTTAACGGATCTAGCCTATTATACATTATTTGAACTGCCCTTTTACTTTTATGGGCAACACACGACACCCTTTCAACTTAGATCTATACTTAATAATGAGTGATTATTGTTATTTGTGCAGGATTTGTTGCCAGTAAAGTACCTGAGAACTTGGATGCCATCATAATCGGCAGTGGGATTGGTGGACTTGGACTTGCAGTGCTTTTAGCCAAAGTAGGGAAGAAAGTCCTGGTTTTGGAGCAGCATGATCGGGCTGGAGGATGCTGCCACACGTTCACAGAAAAGGGCTTTGAGTTTGACGTTGGTGAGAGGAATGCATTAATGGCTCTATGTAATTGTGTATAAAATCAAAATGCAGGTGTTCTTATTCGTATTCCTATTCCCTCAGGGATCCACTACATTGGGGACCTGCTGGATCACAAGCCTTTCCGATGCATGCTCAACCAAATGACTAATGGACAGCTGCAGTGGGAGCCATTGGAGAATCCGTTTGACTGGGTAGTGCTGGGACCTCCTGAAAACCGCAGACGATACCCCATCTACAGTGGAAGGACACGCTTCCCCGAGGAGCTCAAGAAGTGCTTCCCCGGAGAGGAGAAGGCCATCGACGAGTACTTGAGGCTGGTCAAGGTAGGAGTCCAGCTTTATGGATCCATATACTTTAAATCACTCGTGTCTACAACTTAACCCTATCAGGAAGAGGCTAGTACATAATTATTACATTGTTTTGTGTGATAAAAATGACTTGCCTTTTGACACATAGTACTGTGCTTCATAATTGCTACAGGTTTAAAGGTTGTTAAACCACATGTTACACTACAGATGATGAAATAATTGCAGTGAGAAACAGTGTTTACCTTTGACACACAGATAAAGACCTCATTAGAAAGTTATCTATTCTTGCCAAAGTCTTTTATTTTGTAGTTGCTGATACAATGTCAAAGGTGGTAAGAAAAATGAAATTTGCACATACTTATCTACTTAACTATTAACGTGTCTGTTCAAGGTTCAACATATTGTGTGAAGGCCAAAACAGGGAGAATAATCCCTATGTTCACGCGAGTAACCGACCAGATGACCTTTTCACACAAATATCTCTCTAGACCCAGTCACATCAACAATTTTGTATCTCTCTTAAAGATGTGTATTTAAAGCACTTAGTACTTTAGTGGGTTCAAAACCCGACAACTACAAATATATATATCAAATACATATACAGTGACCTATGAGTAGAAAAACAAATTTACAAAAAATTGGTTGCTGCTCTTGTTGAAATGTTTTGCTACTTAGTAATAAGTTAATCTGTCCAATGCTTTCATGTTTCTGACATCTTGTGTCCATGTGTTTTGTGATTGGTTTAAAGGTTTTGTTCATGTCAGTTTTCATAATACATTTTTTGCACGTCTAATATTAATCTGTGTGTGCTGTTCGTCCTCTGTAGAAAGCTGGACGGGGCATATGGGCACTCGCTCTTCTGAAGCTCCTTCCAAGTCCAATTGCCAAATTCTTGGTCTATACTGGTCTATGCAGACGTCTTTCTTTTTTCTTTGAAATGGCACCCCACAGCCTCACAGAAGTGGTCAACGGACTGACTGAGAACAAAGACCTCAGAGCTGTTTTCACCTACATATTTGGCACTTACGGTAGGCCTCGGTATATACAATTTCACTATTAAAATAACTAGAGTGATAGTCATATTCTCCTTCTCTTTAGGTAATATGCCAAAAGATTCCAGCTTTGCTATGCACAGCCTGCTGGTCACTCACTACCTCAACGGCGCATGGTATCCTAAAGGTGGTGCCAGTGAAATCGCCTACCACATGATCCCCATCGTTGAGAAGGCTGGAGGTGCTGTTCTAGTTCGTGCCCCTGTCAACCGCATTTTGTTTAACGGTGCAAATGAAGCTGTTGGTGGGTGTCAGCTGCTTTGTTATTGCTATTCTTATAATCTTGTTAGAATGGGCTAAAATGAATAAGATGATTTGTTTGCCTATTTTCAGGTGTGAGTGTTATGAAAGGCCAGGAGGAAGTCCACATCCATGCGCCTATGGTCATCTCTAATGCCGGTATCTTTAACACGTACCAGAAGCTATTGCCCAAAGAGCTCCAGGCCATGCCAGGTAGAAAACATCTTAAAAATGTATCATATGTGTGAATTAACCATTGCTTCTGTGCAAAACTATATTATTTTAGGTTAAACAAGTCAAATGTCTAAAGTTGAACACAGATTTATGTTTAAAGTTTAAGGATCTGACTCTGGTTGCCTTGCAGCTATTCAGAAGCAGCTGAGCATGATGAAGCACGGAGACGGTGGTCTGAGTATTTTCCTGGGTTTGGATGGGACCAAGGAGGAGCTGGGCCTGAAGGCAGACAACTACTGGATCTTTACAGAAAATAACTTTGATGAACTGTATGTTACCTTTTCAGTTTTAGTTTCTGTATGCTAATGTGAAGTGTTGACCAACTGTGGTCTTGGCCTGGATTTAATATCTCAAGACCTCTATGTTTGAGTCAGAGACGAGACTGAGACCTTTAAAAAGTGATCTAGATTGTCTCGAGACTAAGACCAGTCTTGAGTATTACAGCACTATTAATATGTATGAACATATTTATTTTTATTTTTACCTCTGTAAGTCATACAAGAACAGAAACAATACTGTCAGCATTTGTACTAACACAAATATCCAAGTTCATAACTCAAGATATTTTTGATTTCTTTTCAAGTGTTGAAACCTATATGAACGGAGACAGGGAGGAGTCTGCTAAAAAGGTGCCACTTCTGTTTGTTGCCTGTCCTTCGGCCAAAGATCCAATTTGGACGGAAAGAGTTCCAGGTATTACATTAGACAAAGTTTAATCTGCAACAGATTTACATTTTTGAAGCATGCCATTACATTATATTTGCATTTACAATATAAATGATCTTCACTAAAGGCAAGTCCACTTTGAGTCTGGTCAGCTTTGCAAACTACAAGTGGTTTGAGGAGTGGAAGGATGGCAAGGTGACAAACAGAGGACCCGACTACAAAGAGCTGAAACAGGCGTTTATTGACTCTACTCTGGAGGTTGTTATGGATGTCTTCCCAAAGATCACCAGAGATAAGGTGGGAAACTATCTGCATACATGTAACATTTAGAAATATCAAATGGCTTATTATTGTCTGTTTATTTGTGAAGATTGAGTACATTGACGCTGGGACACCCATCACAAACACGCACTACATTGGGGCCCCCAAAGGTGAGATCTACGGAGCAGATCATGGCATCCATCGGTTCAGCCCTGAACTGAACGCCACCATCAGGCCTCAGACTCCTCTGAAGAACCTCTACCTGACAGGTCAGTTCGTGAGGCAAGCTACAAGAAAAACACAGTCTATGCAATACCCATGTTGAATATTAAGACAAAAGAATTACTTGCAGTATTTCCCCCTTTGTCCTAAATATAACTAACTTATATATATATATATATATATATAACTAACTTCTAAAGCCCACTAGCGTTTACATTTGGTTGCAGCACAATTTGATTTAAAGTGTCTCTGATATACTGAATACTATATTATTATTGCATTTTGTTGTTGTATTGATATTGCATATGTGGCAATAAGGATAAATGTGCAGTGTATTGTACAGCCCTGATGCTGTAAAACTGTGCAGTTGACATCTTATATATTTTGTTAATGGGACTCTTTGGTAATATTTCTTTATGTTACAGGTCAGGATGTGTTTTTGTGTGGCTTTGCCGGAGCTCTCGCTGGTGCTCTCACCTGTGGATCAGTCATTCTCAACCGCAACCTCCATTTGGACGCCATTGCACTCGCCAAGAGAACCAAATACCTTAACTCTAAATTAAAAGGGGAGTAGTGACAGTAAACTACTAACAGACCATTGTTTATTGACCACTTGAAAGGGCACTGAATGTGGGTTGTTGCCTGTAATGTAACTAATCAAATACTGAATGTTTTTTTATGCAGAACTACTGTGTGGTTAGTAACAAATGATGGGACTGAGTAATAAGCTTTTAACTACCTGTTTTTATTCATGCAGCCACAATATAATGAAAAAATATACTTGCCTATTCTGTTATTAAGCCTGTACATCAACTTTGTGCCTGATTACATTGATGGGCCTGCAAGCCCGGTTCTACAACAGAATTGTAGAAGGTGCAGCTGTAAGACTGGTGTTGTACCAGTCTTTTATCTATAAGTCTACAAGAGCGTGTTGGATTGTTACTCGTTGAATTAAAATAAACTGATGATGCAATGCAACCTTTTGCATCCCTGATCAATATAATTGAATGTCTAATTTATTGACTGTTTTTGAGCATCATGTAGTGGTGTAGTGTACATTTTTTTTTAAAGCTGCTGTGATAAACGCAATAAGATCTGAATGAACAGTAACATAACACTTTATGGTAACTCTAATGATGAATTAACTGTGGTTTACTAATTGATGTTATTGGTTATTGATACCAAAGCTGGTGAGGTACATCAAATGTAGGCCTATACCTGCCTTGTAGGCCTATGCATGCATGGCCTGAATGGTGTCATTTTATACATATTTTTCAGACTACCAACTTTAGACTATTGGTTAATAAACTGTTTTTTTCCCCTCTCTTATTGGATTCTTTTGATTCTGTGATTGCCTTTCACTTCTTTGATTTATTGTTACAGAATAAACAGTGTACCCTGTGTCCATGAAGGCAGCATGTGTTTACTGCTCCTCTGACAGCAGCAGACCACGTGCTGCACCAAATGCAACTTTTGAGCTTTCTGATTAGTTGGCCAATAAGGTGGGTGTGATTTTCTCATAATTTAGTAATTTAGTGATTCCCACGAGCATGGATGCGAAGAGCGCCCGACTCCTAAAGGTAGTGTAAAATTATCTTGTCAAATTTAAAGTTACTTTTCTAAAAGAGGAAAGTGCGTTCATTTTGTCGGTTTTTGTAGGTGGTTTCTAGTTATTCTGTGACAGCTGATGACCTCCTGCTAGCTAACCTGTAAACCACATTCCTGGGGGTGGTTAACTTATAGTATTATAGCAGTAGGCATTTGCACATGGGTTTAAAAACACGTAAAAAAAATTGTGTTCTGTGGATGAATAAAAGCCACCAGAAATACTGTTTGCAGTCACTGTCTTTAATGTTGATGAAATATTCAGGTCATTTATTCCTAAACGCGGAGCAGCATGGATCTGGGCACTGCGCCATTGTGCTATGAGCTACTCGCAGAGATCGGAGAGGGCTCTTATGGGAAAGTGTATAAGGCCAGAGAGGTGGGAGGAAACCAGCGCCTCCTGGCGGTCAAGAAACTCAACCTCCGGGGGGACACGTCAGAGACTGGGATCCCTCCCTATATGATCCGCGAGGTGGCGCTGTTGCTTAAAATGAAGTTTTTCAACCACCCCAATGTTGTGAAGTGAGTAGCTGCACTTTTATTCTATTAAAAAAAACATGTTCACTGCAGGAAGTGCTAGTATTATAGTCTTTGGTTCTCTCTGAGCTGAGTCCTTACATTCTGACACTCTAGTTTCAAATTAGATATGTACATTTTAAGAATAAACCTAATATTTTGCATATTTTGCATTTAACATTGTCATGCCTGAAAAACCAAGTACTTGCCATGACTGTCTTTGATAGATATTCACATTTGTTATTAACTCTAATGTTCAGCAAGCTTCAGTCTGTTGTTTTGAAAACACTGAATGACTACGGCTCTTTTTGACTGTAGGCTGTTAGATGCCTGTGCTGTGCCTGAGGGAAGGAGCATGGACCTCACTCTGGTGCTGGAATATATCGACCAAGACTTGTCTATCTACCTCTCAAAGACCCCTCCCTCTGGACTGAGCCTTGACTGTATTAAGGTGTGAATCTATAAAAGCCAAAAGCCTTCAAGTCTATTAAAAATTACATCCCCTCAAACTGCTCTTTATTTATACAGAGTGTGATGCAGCAGCTGCTTGAAGGATTGGACTTCTTGCACACAAACATGGTTCTGCATCGAGACCTAAAACCTGAAAATGTTTTGATCAGCAGCTGTGGCGAGGTTAAGATTGCAGACTTTGGACTGGCTCGGATCTACACTTTTAACATCGCTCTAACTCCAGGAGTAAGTAAGGAAACATCTTGTGTGTTGCATGTTCTTGATTTTAAAATATTCTTTTGTTTTTAATGTTCATCTCCAGGTGGTAACACTGTGGTACAGAGCTCCTGAAGTGTTACTAAACTCTGTTTACATGTCTTCAGTCGACATATGGAGCGCTGGCTGCATCTTCGCGGAGCTCTTTCTCTTGAGGTAATGACTTAATACAGGAGGGATATCTGCACAAGAGGGTTGTATAATTTAGAGTCTTATGTTATGCCTGTTTGCCCTTTTGTACAGAGCTTTATTTCAGGGATACACAGAGGTTCAGCAGCTGCAGAAAATATTTGAGTGAGTGTCAATGTTTTTTATTATGAATATGTTTTTGTAAATGATTGACCATAATGTTATGACAGGTAAAGATGTATTCCTTTGCCTTTATTTGCCCAACTATAATCACATTGTTTAATATAAATGTCTTTTTCAATCTTTTTCAATTTTCCAAGTTGGGAAGTCATTTTTAAGATTTCATGGTTTTCGTGTGCTTTCAACTTCTCAAGGTACTATTCATGAATGACTCAATCTTTAGGCAGTAAAGTAGCCTACTTCATTGATGTTTGCGCTCCTTAACACTGGATGCTATTAAATACTAAGATTACATGAATTGCATTTGCCTGCTGCATCAACTAGCAAACAGCCTGGGCTCTGAGCTAAGCCCAACTAAGGTGTGGATGTAAATGTAGTGCGTGACAAAAGCGCAGCTCCAGCGGGCTGTTCTTGATCTGCCGTGGGCATTACCAAAAATGATGTAAGGAAGGAACAGTGGTGGACTGTGGGATGTGGTGTCATTTTTTGTCTTTCATTTGTCCTTCATACTTGTGATTCAGCAGTTGTTAAACAGTTGCTATCTTTGTCAGGGTTATTGGTTTCCCCAGTGAGGAAGACTGGCCTAAAGACAGTCCTATCCCGTACCAAGCCCACTGGGGCCCAGAAAGCTCCTGCACCAAGCTGCTGACCAATCTGGGTCCAGACGAGAATGACCTACTCAAAGTGAGCTCACTTGGTCTTCTCAAAACAACCATTTAACTCCAAACAGACCATCTCAAAGCCTTAAATTGTGTGCTGTATTTCTTGCAGCAATGTCTGGCATTTCGACCAAGCAAGCGAATCTCAGCTGCCAACGCCTTGGCTCATCCTTTCTTCATGAAACAGTGAAGATTTGTTGAAAGAAAGAAAGTCCTGTTGGATAAGATGCTATTGCACACTTTGTTCAGGTCATGAACAATGGATTGGCTCAGAGAACATCAGATCATTAGCATCACAACAAACTGGCCAAGCACTGTCGATTATATTGTTGCTACTAAAATAGGAAGCTCCTTTTTCGCTGTAACCACGGAAGCACCTTTAGGTGGATGAGAAGGTTAAGTTGTTCCTTGTAATTGTTTACACCTGTTCTTGCACAAATAAGTAGCAGTAGATGTACTTTCTTTTATTTTTATTATATTTATGGTGTAGTAAAAGGATACACCTGTATTTATGTTTGCATTGAAAAGGGCAGTGTATTTTTCTGAATCAGTTACAGTATTCATGGATGAAGCATTTGTAAAAAAAAAAAAAAAAAAATGTATTTAAAAACCAGTCCTTGTCTTGGTCCTTGTCTGATATGTGTGATGTTATGGAAGTTTTACATTATCATTTTATGACCTTGCTTGAAACGACAACAAAACTGCAATTGCATAGTTTCAACAGATGGGGGCAGTGATAGATTTTGACATTGTTTTGTTGACCCACGGCCATGCGCTGTTTAAACACTAACATATAACAAACTCTTCATAATCATCAACAAACGACTGGCTTTCATGTGACTAGACAGAATTGGAGAGTGTGTGCTTTATTTAAGGAATTAAGAAATACTTGTTTTTGGGAGATTAAGGCAAGTTTAGGTCAATTTTCCGTCGTAATACGCAGTTCTGTTTACTCAAGAAATCTTTCTCAATTATTGTAAAGATGAACAAACATGGAAATCTATTATCATTTAAGTTTTAATTCTGATATTACTGATTAATGTATCATTTCATGCGTCCTTGACTTCGCTAACCCTTGCCTTGCAGCAGGGTCTCTTTGGTCTCTGTTTTAGAGTGGAGAGGTTGCGCCACTCTTTGCCCATCTATTTATACCCCTGCCCCTTAATACGGAGCGCTGTCCACAGCTGCGAGTGTGGCTCTATATCCAGTGCACCGTGTGGGTGACTACATTTGGAGTGACAGTGCGCGGTGAGGGCCAGTGGGGAGGGAGCGCAGTGAAAGAGGGCAACGGTGTGCGCTCATGCCCACTAGACTCTGCGCACGGGGCAAGTAAGTAGCATGACTAACTATTCTGAATGAAAGAGTTCTGCTGGAGATATCGTTGGTTAGGCTGTGTTTTTCATTGTGCGTGTAACAGGTGTCCTGTCTCGACTACCGTTCTCTAGAGGTCTGTAGTTATCAGTCATTAATAGCTATTCTTTGGCTGTGTTGTATGAACTGTGTTGTCTTCTATTGTATAAAACCAAATGATACCTCTTCATTTCGTTCGGTCGTATTTTACGCACGATTTACGCAGAATCTATATGTAAGAACTCCTTACCCTTCAACTTTTATTTTTTGTCATAATGCCAAAAGTGCACCATAAACTGCCCTAACACTTACAAAACCGTGTAAATGTTGCCCAAATATATTAAATATTTCAATATGTTGCTCACTGTATACAAACACTTTGAATGAGACTGGACAACATTGGTCATTTTCAGTTGCGCATGTAAAGTTCAATTTACTATCTACTGTTAATGTCCTCCATCCTGGAGGGAGCTAATTACCGGATTATACTGCATGAACACAAAGCCATTGCCTCCCAGTCACTTGTCTGTAATGCAGAGATAACACGGTGGAGAATTGTAGCACTAGCCATGGCATGGGTTATGTAATCCCATCCATTTTAATGATATATGTTGTCTTTGATGTAAAGTGTGAATAATAGGCTTTTGTGGATTTGTCCTTGGATGTGGGTACTCTGTGGGGGGCTTCAGGGCAAGAAGCTCAGTCAGGACAGGTGTAATTGGTTGTAGACTTATTCTTGGCTGGTCTCTTAATTGGGTTTACTACGCTTCTCTTAGACATTAAGGTCAGACGGGTGAATGACATCTATCTAACTTGTGTGCACTTTGGGCACGCAATGTCTAGAAGAAAATGACAGCTCTTTTTAATATTTTAAAAATAGATATCACTTCAGGAGGCTGCCTAATTAATAACTATTCAAGCTTTGATCTTGTCCTTGTTATTATTACAATTATAATGAGGTAAGGACAAATGTATGAATCATATATATACTTTGACATATTGTTGTACTGTATTGTTGTTCCCTCATTTTGTTTAAATCACAAATGTCAGCCATTTAACCATTAGGAAAATATGCCAGTTTAAGTAATTAAAGTTCAAAAACAATGCAGATCGGTGACAAAATTAGCTCATTATTTATTTTTGTAATCTATTGTTTTATTGATCTATCTAGTTTCAATTTCTTATGTCTTAGAAAGGTAGTTGATGCTTTTGAGGAAGTTGTTCATAGTACTTGATTTGAATATTATATCTAACTCTTCTTTTTCCTCTTGGGCCACATTTGCATGTTACACAGCAGTCAGAACAGTTCAGAGTTTCAGAGCTCATGTGTACTTGTTCTCTTTATCCGAAGCCAGTGTCAACTCTCGCTGTTGGATTACAAGCCCATGATCCCAGTTGAGCCTCGATAGCATTCTCCGCTCCAATTGACAATCCTCTAGTGTGTCACATGACTTTTGCCATACCCCTGTCTATGTCCTGCCTTCATAAGGGTGACTACCATCAGAGAGACTGGCTGATATTGTACCTTTTATTCTCCCTGAAAAGTAAGGTCTCCTGTGGGAATTTATCACCTGCTGACGGAGTCATTACAATGTCTACAACTGTGGCTGTCAGTCTGTACAGTAGTTTCGCATCTTTATTTTTGGTGCCAGTGAGTGAACATATAAATGGTCAGTAGCTGTGCAGACTTTGAGTGCACCACACCTGGATTTTATTTTTTTTGAAAAGAAAAGTAAAACCCCACACATTTAAATTTACACTTTCATTGTGCAACCTTTACTTTTCCAGTGAGGTTTAGCTCTGTCTCCTCTGCTGTGCTAAGTCCATGGCTCACCCCTCTTTGTTCAGGCTCCATTGTGCTTCCTGTTTTTGGGGGATAGCAACAGGAATGCTGACATCCACGGTTTTAGGAAACACACATAGACACATATGCAAACACACGTTGCTGTTTGTACACAGTAGTGAGCCCGCGCACACATGGCTGTGGTTAGACACGTGTTCTACGTTTTGAAGTGCGTCTTTATTCTTTATTACTTGTGTTTACTCATTTAGAAGGTTCTTGCATTAGCTGCTTGCAAGCATGTGTTTTTAGATGTCATCATTAGCGTTTTGCTCAGGTGAGTCTGTCACAATATTCTTATATAGTATTCTGTGACTGGTCTTTTGTTACCATATTTTGTATTTTCTGATTGATAATCTGTTGTTATGCATCTGTCTGAAGTTTGTGAGATACAGTGGATCCAGAAAATGCAGTACTTGTCTTCAGGGTTTTTGGAAGAGCAGCCAGGTCTGTGGAGCTATTGCCATAAGGCCTGGACCTGGCCTGAGCTGCTGTGGTGTTCAGTTTCAGTGCAAGGAGAGATTCCTGCATGGCACTGCAGCCTGGTACAGGTCAATTTACATGGACTAAAGCTACAAGCAGGAGATGGACTTGAATGAATATCGTCACGCTGATGTTTTGTGATGTTTAGAAACAGCTAGTATCTACATTATAATACAGACAGTACAGTAACACATATCATTATGTTTTGTCTTTCAGGAGAAATACTTCACAAATCTGCTGATTTAACAAACGCATCTGAGCAAGACCTTTTCAGATCAAATGGGCCCCGAGATAAGATCTAGCTCCCCTGTGTATGGAAGTTCAAATAAGAGGGCATCCAAGTTCTCTTCCTAAATGCTGTGGAAGTATTTAAGGAGTAGCAGAGACTTGTCTTAATCCTTCTGAGGAACATGGACGCCATGGAGAACCCAGTCCTGGAGCCCAGAGCAGAGCGCATTGCTCGCTATAAAGCTGAGAGGCGACGGGAGCTGGCTGAACGCTACGGTCATTTAGAGGACCTACCTTCGAAGTGGACAAGGAAAGATGGCAGAGAAGTGCATGACCCGCTGAGTCAAAATCACAAAGGGATGGTAAACTCAGAGAGTGCCCCATCTTTGAGTGAAAGACTTCACAGCAGGACGCGAGGAGTTTCTAATGGAGTTGAGGCAGATGCTGCGGAGTTCAACTACCACAAAAGGTGAGTCAATCAAAAATGAACTCAAAAGGTGACAGTGATAAATTAAAACCAGACTGGTAACTGTATAATTTCATTGCCACAATGTACATTGCTTTAGTGGGAAATGGCTAAACAATGTTTTAAATCAGTCATTGTTGAATGCACTGTTAAGTTGTTCCTGGCTAAATAGCAGTAACTAGAGAGAGAATTATTTCAGTAAGCCCCCTTTTCATCATATATCATATAACAGAGCAAGCTATAGTCATACGTAAAGTGTGCTTTGAAATATAGAGTGCGTTCTCTTTAGAGATGCACGTCACACTATAATATCTGGGACTAAATTGATAAAGTAAACATTTTTTAGCTTCTTAAAATTGTCCACCATGATACACTTTTCAAATTATAATGCTTTCTTGACAACATTATTCTACCCTAGTATATTTGTATTATTATATATTTGTATTATGTTAGAGCAGGATCCCAAAACTGATCAGCACGGACAACTACTGTCCACTAAGTGACATTAACTTCTAACTTGCTGTATTTATAAAACAGAGCAAATGTATCTTTGTGATTTTAGCAAACAGCTGTGGTCCTCAGCAGTGACCTTTTAGAAACACCAGGTGCTTGACTCTTTTATAGTTGTGTTACGGCCTTTGTTACTAATTCAAACTGAGAGGTCTAAATCAGAGGGTCCCTGTAGGGAGTTTTGAAAGCCAGCCTGATTGTTCCCCTGTGTTTCATTGGCACCAACCTGTGACTTTCCCCAGTGCCCTGGCAATAGGAGACCGACATCAGCTACCCCTTCTAAATATAAGTTTTCCCTTGTGACTCTGTGTAATGTGTATGTCCATGTTTGCAAAATGTTTTGGCAAAAAGAAATAGTTTGACATTTGTAGACTTGTAGGGTTCTTAGCACAAATATATGGGATTGTACTTCCTTTTGATTCCCCACTGCACTCATGCCCCTCCAGGCCGGGTTCGCAGGACTCTGTGATGCTGGTTGGGGAGGGGCACCCTGATGGCCCACAGCTCCACACTCGTGTGTCAGTGGGCCAGTTGAGAAGTGCCCTCCTGCAGCAGACCGGGACTGGAGCCCAGCCTGACACAGTGTAGGGTTGCTGCGCGTGTGTGATCCAGACTTTATCTATCACATTGTGTCCAATACAAGAATATTCACCCTAGTGTATTTTCCCCTTTTGTCCTGCTCTGTGTCTGTATTGATACTAGCTGTTCAGATGCTGCCTCAGCCTCTCTGGACCTGGCTGTGAAGCCAGGATCAGAAGGGAACAGGCGGCGCACCCGGCGCTACCTCCCGTCTGGGTCTGGTAGTTGTCGCAAGACCAGCGATCGCTTTAGGACACAGCCAATCACAGCCAACGAGATGGAGGAGAGCAGCGGGTAGGGCCAGTGTGCGGTTGGTTTGGTGATTTAAAAAAAAGATACAGTTTGCTGTGACTTGACTCCTCGTTTAAATGTATTACCTGCCTTACTAAATCATGAAGAGACTGTGACTATACAGTAGGGCTGCTTAAATTTTTATCATTTTGTGTCATTGCAATATTAGCATGAAAAGTATACATATTGCAAAATATTGCTTAAAGTGATGTATACAAGTATTTAATTTGCCAAGCATGTCAATATTTGGCCTGATAGTCAGAGCCAGAAAAAAACCCATTGTGTGCTATTAAGTTTATTAACTTGAGTTATTCAGTCATTAGATGTTATATTGTCATCAAAATATTACTTACACTCTGAAAATCTTGCAGCTCTACTGTGGGGGTTGGTTCAGTTTTGTGTTCTCAGAAAATAATGTGTACTCACACTTGAGCTGAGGTGTGGCCCGCTTGTGGCATTGTTTGCTTGTGTTTACCTTCCTTAACTCCTTCATTTTCCATACTTCCTTCACCTTTGTCGTCTGCAGCACGCTAAAGCACTAAGTCATTGTGTCAAGTTCAAAGCAGGTGCCTCTGGTGGTCACTCAAGAATTCAGTTATATCATCTATGACGTGATCCTCCTGTTCGAGTTTCAATGTTCATGTCATGTCTGGTGATCTCATGCTATTCTTTTTTATTATTGAAGCATCCTGGATGAAGTGGAAGAGGAGGACTCTAAAGGTAAACTGTCAATTGATTGTCATTGAATATACTGAATATACTGCATCTGAGGAATAACTATTATTACGGCCTTTCTCCCTATGGCTGTTTCTAAAAAGTTTTACTAACTCTGAAAGTCTATATACTGTACAGTATTGTAGCCAATATTTATCACTCACAATGCTCTCTTAAGATGACAGATGTCTCAAAACTTTAGCACAATCATACCTGCTATAAAAAGCTTGGGGCAAGACCACTGTAGGGCTGCATAATATAAGGAAAACATGTGATAAAATTGTTAAAAAGTGTCATACTGAAATGACTTGTGATATTTGGATGCCTCGTTTGGCAGAGTAAAAGTTTAATCAAATTTAAATACATCAAGATTTTTTTGTGCCACTTTTTTTTACACAGCTGATGTCAAAACAGATGCCAGAGCCAAAATGAGTGTGGCCGCCAAGATGTCTTTGTTCAAAGTAAGTCCCTGAACTGAAATCGGATCTTTATTGCTTTTCATGGCCTGCTTATTTTCACTGTTGTGTGCTGTCTCTCTAAATGCTTGTGCCTAAAAATGATTCTGTGTCAAGTGTATGACTCCCTCTTCTTCTGATGTGACAGCTCAATAATTAATGGCAAAGCAGAGCTCATTTTCAACATCAACCCATTTAACATTAACCTCACCTGCATTTGTTGTCAATTGTTTAGAAAATGTAGTAAAAACCTGTAGAAAGCACCATCACGAGTGCTGCTCATCTTACAGTGTAAAGTGCATAGTGAGTCAGCGCTGAGTCTGCAGGACAGAACCAGATCATGTTGAATATGAATGGCCAAACAGGTGCATGGTGGATCTGCAGCTTATTTTGATGCTACAGTGCATCCATACTTATAAAAAGAATGGCTAAATTTACAGCAGATCTAATACAATCTTTGACATTATTCACTGTGTAAGATAACAACTGACTGTTTTGATGGTGATGGAAAAAGTAGGCCCCAGTTATTAACCCTACACTTTACCTCCCGTGGTGTTTAATTCCTGAAACGTCAGGTGAAAATTTGTCAGACACTGTATTGCCATTGACAACCGTGGCAGCGGTGTTATAATTAGCCCTGTAGTCTGTAGAGACAGGCAGGGAGGTAACTGAAGCCGCTGTGGCTCTGGTTACACTGTGACTTGTTGGGCTGGTGTGCTATCCATGTCGCTTAGATGCTCCACCTTAGTGTTTTATCCACTAGCCAGCTGACCTACCTCCATTCCCACCCTCCATCTTTACAAATACGACAGGAGACACCATGAGAGGGAGTTTTCACTGCCATTTTGTGGTCTACCTCATGACTTATTGAATAGTGTGATGATGGGAGCTAAATGTTGCTGTAAACTTTGTCCAATGTTCAATAACAGATGTCACAATGACTCAATGTTATTGACTTTACTGCCACTTCTGTAGGAGCTTGAGAAATCAGCCCCAGCCTCTTCCTTCCTCAAGCCTCGCTCCGGCAGCGTCAGTCATGAACGCAGGGTGCGCAGGAGCAATGACCATCGCTTTCTCACTCAGCCCATCACCTGTGAGGAGATGGTGGCGATAAGGTGGGCTTTGTGGAAGAGTGGAAGTTTTTTTTTTTTATGTTCAGTTTCCAAAGTCCGATTTTCTCTAAACTGAAATAAATAATAGATTAAAACATACAGGCTGCCCTTCTTTAGTTTGGGGCATTGGGACAGGCATAAAAAACTGAAACGTACTTAGCTGTGCTCCTTGTTTCATTTTGGCTCCATACCCCATTCTAAAACCTGCTATGATCAGACAATATTTTGTATGTTTTAACACACAAGGGGTTTAATAACTTATCTGTACATAGACCTCCATTTTGACCCATTTTTGGTTAAATTTCAAATGATTTAACAGCATGTAATTGCAATTTGAATATAAATCTCCTTAAAATGTAACTTGTTTTATTATGTTGGTACTGCAGCGGCCCTAAACCAGCGCCACAAGCAGAGCCTCCATTTACAGAAGCAGAGCCAGTGGAGGACGAGAACTGCAAGATGAGCATGAGTGAAAAACTGGCCCTCTTTAACAAATTGTCCCTGCCGGAGAAGATGGTGGGCGGCCATGCTGATGCCCCCCCAGAGAGGCGACGGCAGAAGGGCGCTCGGTACCGCACGCAGCCCATTACTGTGGAAGAAGTCAGTCTGGTGAGTAATTTATGTCGGAAAACATGTGTTAGATATGCTCATGGATATTTCGATTAGCTCTGAGGAAATGTTTATGGTAAGAGGTGAAAAGTCTGCAGGCTTTAAAACTTAGTCCAGTTTGACTTTTATAAATGAAAACCTTCACATTTTTAACAGTTTTCATTGCCACAATTTTAATATACTCACACATCTTATAGGTTCAACAAACTCAGTCCATTTAGTCCAAATTTAACTCATCTTTTTGCATCCTGAGGGAAAAAGTGCAGTTTTTCCTCAAGGTTAATTTTGTGTTTTTTTTACTTACTGCCAGTAGTACATCAAGTAACTTTTTATCGTTTCTAATTGATTTTCAACCAATATCACCTAAACACACATTAGATTTGATTTTGCCTGCCTTTATATATTTTTTCATATTTGTATTTCCCTTTGCAGATCCAAAAAGGCCCCATCCAGCTCCCTGCCTTTTCTCTGGCTCCCCATCTTTCCGACAGACAGCAGGCCTTGTCTATCAACCTAAAGCCCAGTGAGGTCCGCCTTTCCCAGCCAAAACCTGACCCAACTGCCGAGTCCGGTTATACACAGCAAACCATGCAGCGCAATGACTCTGAACCCAGTTTGAGAGGAATCCTGAAGAAAAGTCAGTCTGGAGGCTCAGATTGGACGAGGACAGAGAGCAGCCGAATGGATACACCTCTTGTCTCTGAACATAATGGAGGAGACACCGAGATGTCAGCCAGGATAAGGGAAAGACAGGAACTGACTGCAGCACCACACAGAGTAAGACGTGAGGCTTCAGGTTCAGAGGGGGCTTCAGTGAGCAGAGCCCCTTGGAGGCAGCGGGCTCGAGACAGGAGGGAAACCATCGCCTGTACACCAATAAGAGCTGTCCCAGAGCAGGAAGGTCCTCAAAACGAGAGACCCAGCCCGCCACTGCCCCCAGTTCAGTAAGTAACGCTACATGAAAGGATCTGGCAACACTAGTGCAATACATCTATGAAATAACTCTCTTTTTTGTTGTTGGTGTGATTTGTCCAGAAGGAATGGCCATGATAGCAATGGTCAGCAGACGATGAATGAAGAGGGCACTTCTATGGGACATGTTCAAGCTGCACTGCTCGATGGCAACTCTCAACTAAAGCAGACCGCTAATGGCAGCCGTACTAAGGTGAGAAACAAAGGCCAGTACAAAGTGTCTATAACAGATGATGTTTTAGACCTGCAATGTTAAAAAGGTGGTGTTACATGTAATATTTTAGTATGTTAGGGTCTCAGTTGACTCCGACTCAGCTGTGGTGCATTTGACATGATCTTTCATCTCAACGGAGTCGTGTTTGGAGGCTGTGGGTTTGAGGCTGTCAGCACATCAGGGCAAAGTTTAAAAGGCCACCAGAGGGTTAGGAGTTGAGACGAAGAGTCAACTCTAAGTAGTGCTTGTGTTGTAGCACATAAGACCAGCCCGTAGTTATGGTCTCTGAATCCAACTAGAACTTGATCTTAGATACAAAGGATTCTAAAAGAAAATCGGCCAAGACCATAACTGGTTTATTTGTTCATTTTATTCTGTATCTGTCTCCTTTGCTAACCCCTTGACTTTGGCCCTCAACTTGGTCTCGTCTTAGTCTCAATACAGTCTGATCTTGGTCACGATTGGTTTTTGGTTAGTTTGGTTTTGTCTGCTGCACTAATGCAAGCCACTGCAACAATAGTTTATATTTAATATTTAAGCGTGTGCAACCAAAAACATTATTACAAAAAAGCCATATTCAAAACCAAATAATGTAAAATGACTGACATGTTTTCTTTGTATTCAACATCCGTGTTAATAGAGTAAGCATGTAGCATTTATTTTGTTTAAAGGTTGTTGGGTTCGCTCTGCTTCAGTTCCCAGTCTTCTGCCAGAATGAGAAGATGCCTGTGGTTAGATTGGGACTTTTGTCGTTCTAGTGAAACTAGATATAGCATCCCTCTGCAGCAACACTCTGCATTTGGTATGTGCTAAATGTCTTGAGATCGGCCTTATGTTACTGGGACTACGCTCAGGCTGCTCGGTGTTTATGTGCCGGGATACGAGATGAGGAATGTAAACAGACTGATTATTCAGGCGCTTAAAATCTAACCCCTCTATGACCTATTGGCGTAAGCTCCACCATGTTGACAACATGTATGCATCATGAGGAAATTTGTACTTTTACTGGATTACATTTATGGCACAAAGTACAGCTAACATTTTCTTTATCAATTTTTTGTTTTTGTTGTTTTGTGAAGTCAAATTAGAAAAAGTTTCTTTGGGCGTGAGATTGGGTTCACCCTGGACAACCGCTCACACTTACACAGACTGACATCCACAATTACGTTGTTTCACTCTGGTCAAGTTAACATTAGAGATAAAAACACATATCAGCATATCATTACTTTGAAATATAAACTTTTTTTTTTTGAGGAAGTCAAACTCCCAGGTTTATATAGTCAATAAAATATACACATAACCTGTCCTCAAACCTGTCCTCAAACTATCCTCAATTTTAGATAGTAAACTGCAACTAAGGTTATTACAACAGGTTTATTTCTGTTTTAAATTCAAGCTTTCCTTTTCCCATACTGCCCTCTGCAGGAAGAGTCAAATATTCATCATGTTGACACTGACGTCCCTCAGTCCTGGGTAAGTTTTGGCCTAACAAATGAAAAAAGCATGGGCTTTGTCTCCATCATTCAGTATCACATCACGCTTTAGCTTCCCCTCTCTCTTCTAATTCCTCTTCTCTCCCAGGGCCCTGTCTTTGCCTCTGTCTTTTCTAGCAGTACGCCTCAGTACATTATGTGTTTCAATCAGGTAATTGTTTGAGCTTCTGCATGGCAGATTCTTCTGCTCTGAGTTTGTGCAGTGCAGTGAGACCATCTCACATCTCTAAATGTGAGTGTGACATATGTGTGAATTTTACTTGTGTTAACAAGTAGAGACATCTGTTACCTGCTTAGTGTTGTCATCACAGCTTCCTCCATTTTGTTCTTCTGAACTCATTGCTCCATTTTATTAATTCATTACTAATGCTGATCTAAAACTCAATAGTCTTCACTCTGCTTTTACGTTTGTTTTTACTGAATACATCATTCAAACTGTATCTACAGTGCTAGTGCTGTACAACTTGACCTCAGATAAATATAATAATGTAACTGTACATAATATTTCAGATATAATAAATAAATGAGGCAGTAATTGTACAACCCTAGTTTTCTGAGAGACAAATAAGAAAATGGACTGTGTCTTTTCACAAAGTGCATTTAACACAAACACCAGCTGTTTTGAGACTTAAACATTTGTTTACACGTGAAGCAAGCCTGAACCTTTCAAATGTGTCACATTTTTGCATTTTATTTTTAGTTTTGCATAACTATGTATGGAGTATATTTCCTGTCCTTCTCAATTACCTTATTTTCCCTGTAATTTTTTCCAGACCAATCAGTCCTTTGAGGCACAAGAAGTTGCCTCACCAACCAAAAACCCTGTCCAGCCTCTTTGGAGACAGAAGGTAATTTCATTGAATATTGTCACACACTGTATGTAAAGCTACTGATGACAGTAAGTTAAGACCTGGTTTTATGAATAGTCCAAAGGAAGTGAAGATGAGTCCAGTGTGGCAGAAACTGAGGTATTTGCACAGCATCAAAAAAGAAGTGAGGAGTCCACTGTGGCTGGACAAATGCCTGAAAGAGGTGAGTTTAACCAACAACTGCTCTCAAATATGTTTCTTTATTTGAAATTAAAACAATATTATTTTTTCCTCAAGCTCTTGAATCTCCAAATCCAAACAGAGGTGACTATCAGCCTGTAATGGAGACTAAAGCAGCCTCACCCAGTGGCACAGTGGCTGCTGAGGAAGTGAAGGATATGCCTGCTGCCGGTGAACCACACGTTTTTGATGGAGGCTTCTATAGTGATCGGACATCTTCTCTTGACTGTGCTCCTCCTCCACGTGATGTCTCTGCCACAGACAATGAGCAGGACTTAGGCGTTTTCTGTCAGACCAGCACTCCTATGTGAGCCAGGTTTTCGCACCTACACGTGTTTATTTTAGTTATATGAAAAACAGCTAACAATGAGCATTTCAGAAGATCTAAATCTATGTGTGGACCTTATTCAGGCTATGTTGGACCACTTAAAAACATGATACCTATAAATAAAAGTGAAAAAGGTAAACAAGTGTCCTTATATCTTGAGAGAATAACTTTATGTGTGCTGCAGACTGACATCAGCAGTAGCAGAGCACAGACGCTCAGTGCGCCCGTCCCGTCGGACTCAGGGCTCCAGAAACCCTCTGAGGGCTCTTGCAGCCAGAGAGGACATCCAGCAGGACTTTATGGGAGAGGCAGTCAACACGGCTGCTGAGGAAAGACTCCAGGCAGAGAAAAGTAAGTCTAAAATATTCAAATTTTTTTGTGTTTTTACTGACCACTTTCCCATATTATTGTATATTTTTCTTTTTATTGCAGAATCAAAGAACTCCTCTGCAGCAGATTCACATTTCTGCAAATCTGAGAACATCAGTAGCGCGTCCTCATCTGCAACTATTTCCCATCCTCCCTACAACAGCCTCATGCTTATTCTCGTAAAAGGTCAGGATGTATTAGGTCAGGCTGTTTGTAGTTGACATTCTGCGTGTAGGTTTTTGTATTTAACAGTGTCTGTGGTGACAGGTAGGCGGCATGTCCAGGTGCGTCTGGTGGAGCCGTCAGTGCGGTCTCTCAACAGCGGAGACTGCTTCCTGCTGGTCACTCCGGAGCATTGCATCCTCTGGAGTGGAGAGTTTGCCAACGAGCAGGAGATAGCAAAGGTACCATCAACACAGAGCAGCATTTTTCTTTTTAAATTAAGTTAATTAGTTCAGATGTTACACTTTGTCTGTTTTTCAGGCCCATGAGCTGGCTGTTATTGTTCAGAGCCAGAAGGACCTGGGCTGTCAGGCCTCACAGGTCGTGCACTTGGAGGAAGGTTTAAACTCTGACAGCAGCCTGGCCTCAGATTTTTGGAGCCTTCTTGGAGGACGGACACAGTACAGAGGTTAGAAGTTTATATCTTTTATCTTTTCAAGTAATTCAGGCAACACTGTAACTTTTTACCATAAAATTGATAACCACTTGATAGTTAAAACATGTAGCCATATAACCATTTGATGGTTTTTTGATGTGAAAAAGGGAAAAATAACATTCATTTACATTGATTTACACTCATTTACATTCAACTCTCCTAGTTTGCTAGATACTCCAATAAAAATTTTTTTTCAACGGATTATCACTTTCTAATATACATAACTGAGACTGAACAGTTCAGTGTGAATGTAGTTGTAGATGGTCTACTCAGTGCTAATTATAGATATTAATGCCAATAATACAATATAAGACTATGGAATATTGGTAACTAGCCTACCGAGTTACATGTGGACTTCTACAATTTGACAATAGATCCATAGATCTTCCCATAGATCGTTAATTATAGATTTAGAGAAGGCTTATGTTTGTTTGTTGTTGACTTGTGTGGTGCTCGCTGCAGGAGCCAGTGCACCAGAGGAGGATGAGCTGTTTGAACGTGGAGTGGTTGAGTCCAACTGTGTGTACCGCCTGGTGGAGGACAGACTGGTTCCCCATGAACAAACCTGGGCCTCCATCCCCACCGTCTCCCTCCTGGGCTCCAATGAGGTATGAATACTTTTTTTGTTTTTAATGTTTCTCGATCCTTTTTTCTTTGTTATTTGACATCTTGGACTGTGTTTGTTTATTTACAGGCTCTAGTGTTTGATTTTGGCAGCGAGGTGTACCTGTGGCATGGCCAGGATGTGTCCCACAGCAGGAGGAACGTTTCTCTGCAGCTGACTCACCAGGTGTGGGTCGGTGCATTCGACTACAGCAACTGTCGAGTCAACCCACTGGATCCCACACAGTGCAGCCTCAGTGTGCAGCTGTAAGTATCACTGCTGGCTACTGAACCAAAAACAACATTATCCTGAATACAGTAAACAGTAGAGCCTGGCATTACTAAACCATTGGTTTTTTATTATATCTATAAATTTTGCATCTAAATTTCTGTGTTTCTATGTTTACATGTACCGTTTTAAATATTTACCCATTTACCCAGTTTCTAGCTTGGTTTCCCCCATGTATTAGCTTTTTACACTTGAGAAAACATTAGAAAGTGCAGAAAAGACTAACTGTATTAGACATAAATAGTTTACCTCCAGAGTGTTGGCTGAAACCAGTACTGACAATTGTATACTCCTCACAAATAGCATGGACTGTAGCTTAAAGAACAAACAGAATTCCTTGCAAGTAACACTAATTCCTCATATGTGTTGAAAGATCCCAGCACCCTTTTAGTGCATTACGTACGGCTGCAGGAAAAGGTCGTATAAACATGTGCAGCACTGTAAAGTAACTGAATTACATCAAGAGTCGTCAATAAACCCTGACTGGTTCATTGTCCTCCTTCTCATTGTCCCTTTCACAAATTTTACTTGGAATGGTGTCTAGCTGTGTGCATACACCTTTTACGGCCTGTTTATTTATGTTTCGTTTGTCCTCAGGAGGGGTGAGGGGCGTCCCAGCTGGGCCCTGTTTGGCTGCGTCTCACAGCACAATGAGACGTCTTTGTTCAGGGAGAAGTTCCTGGACTGGACAGGAAGGAGTGGAAGCAAGACAGTACCTGCCCCAGTGACAAATGAGACACAGGTTTATAAAGTTGTTTAATAACTAAGTAGAATTTTTGAATCTGTAAATTGAGACTAAAGGACTTAAAGTTTTAATGTGCAATCATTTACTGAGAAAAATGTAATTAGGCTATTTAAAAGCTTCAGGGATCAAATTAATCAAAGCAAAATGTTTTATATTGAGATCAATAAAGATTAGCTTTTGGCACAAAATACTGCTTTTCTAAGACTGCACTTTTTTTTTCTTTTTATTGCTACTTTATCTGACTAATATTAATTCCTGTTTCCTTACTAAACCTCCTTTTCTCTACAGTCCAAGCCTCCCTCATCAGACCCTCTCAGTCCCTGTGATGCTAAGGCTCTCGTGTCAGGACAGTTTGTAGAGGAGGGTGCCCTGGTCCACAGTGTTTTGGCTGGCGTTGATGTCCAGAGGGGCCATGGGGTCATAACGCTGGACGAGGGGTGTCAGATGGAGCTAACGACGGTGGCTGTGGACACTTGGCATGTGCAGGAATTTGATGACAGTGAAATTCCTGTGGAAAGCACTGGACAGCTTCATGAGGGTGACTCCTATGTCATTCGCTGGACGTACATCTTTAACAGTACTGGTCAGTGATTTAACGTGTAATATATATGTTATGATGAAACTAAAAGGTAAATTGCAAAAGTGTGTCAAACTCTAATTGTTTACCTATGACTCATTATGTCTTGTCTACAGAAAAAGCTAATGGTTTGCATGACTCAAGCACAAGTCAGAAAGAAAACACTGCCTTCTTTCTGTGGCGAGGGCGTCACTCGAGTGTCACTGGACGGGACACTGCTGCTTTCCTCTCCATTGGGATGAATAACCAGGAAGAATCACAGGTAGCACTGGGCTTAAGGCATGAACTTTGATAACAAGCATCTAAAAAAGAAATACTGAGCAGTTGCTTGCCATATACAAGGCTGGTCATAGATGTCTAGAGTAACATTATGTGCAGATAAAGGTTTGTATTATCTGCATTGTGTTATATATTGCTTTCTTTAATGTTTCTTTGTTGGTCAAGGTTGTGGTGCTTCAAGGAAAGGAGCCTCCATGTTTCCTGCAGCTCTTTAAGGGAGGCCTGGTGATTCATAAAGGCACTCGGGAAGAAGCCTCCTCCAAAACAGGTAACATGACAGGTTTCACAGTCTCTTTCTATCATTTCTTTGTTTTGTGTTTGGACTATAATATTCTGTCTGTTGTAGCGGAGTGGCGTCTGTTCTGTGTGAGAGGGGAGCTCCCAGAGGAGGGCTCTCTATTGGAGGTGGACTGCTGCTGTGCAGGTCTGCGATCGAGAGGTTCTGTTGTCTTGCTCAACAGCCAGCAGGGGTCACTGTATCTCTGGGTTGGCTGCAAAGCTCAAGCCAGTACCAGAGAGGTCAGCAAGAGGACAGTGGAGCATCTAACTCAGATGTAAGTCATGTTGTTTATTCAGTGGAGAGGCATGATGAAATTTGGAATATATAAAGCTGAAACCGAAGGTATCATATCAGTATGTCTTTAATAAACAAGCTTTTAAATGTGATTTGTTTTGTGCTTTAGGTGTCCTCCTGAATTGGGTCTCAACAGGAGTAACCCTTTGATGGTGCAGTTGGTGGAGGAAGGGTCAGAGCCAGGAGACTTTTGGACAGCGCTCGGACAGATGGACCGGAAAGCGTATGACTCCATGCTGCAAGGTACACAACAACAAAACATATCGTGCTTCTCCTCCATGTTACACTTTCAGTCACAGGCCTGTCTCTTCTTCATTAGATCCAGGAAAATATAACTTCACACCTCGTCTCTTCCACCTGAGCGCCTCCTCTGGGAGCCTTCGAGCCGAGGAGCTGCAGAGTCCGACCCGGCTGCCGGGGCTCGTGATGGCAATGCCCTTCGTCCAGGAAGCTCTGTATTCTGTGCCAGAGCCAGGTAAGAGTAGACATCATAAAACCCCAGACCAGTATTTATGAGTCTAGTTACAGCTTTAGTAGTAATGCTTATGTGTATTGTCATACACCAGAAATATGACTGTACATAAAAAGTGTATTGATTAATACATAAAACAAAGACATGGCAAATCCTTAGACCATTAAGACGGTTGTTTCGTCTGTCCTCAAAGTACCTTCATGTCCTTTTTTCCCCAATCAATTCTTTACCAACCCTTAACCCAATCAAGAACATCTTAATCCAATATAAATCTGATCTAATTGCACTTTGTCTCATACATCCGTATCTTTCTCTGTGTCCTTTAGCTTTGTTCCTGCTCGACAACCGTT
This sequence comes from Rhyacichthys aspro, assembly GCA_036850595.1. NCBI lineage: Eukaryota > Metazoa > Chordata > Actinopteri > Gobiiformes > Rhyacichthyidae > Rhyacichthys > Rhyacichthys aspro. The sequence continues at coordinate 12,154,939 of CM072155.1, forward strand.
TGGAGGTCTACCTTTGGCAGAGAGGCCAGCCGGAGCAGACAGATGAATGTGCTGCAGCCTGGAGCCACTGGAACAACGAGAGGAAGTGTGCAATGCAGACAGCACTGCAATACTGCAAAGGTATTATTTGTTAAAGATTTGGAAATAAACAGATGCAGATTGTTGATACGGATACATATGTGCTGCTTTCTTTTTTTCTTAATCTGGTCTTAGAAATGAATCCAAGACGCCCACCGCTGGCTTATCTCATCTATGAGGGGGCTGAGCCTCTCACCTTCACTAATGTCTTCCCAAACTGGGACAAGAGCTTGGGACCCCAAACACAGGTACACCATAATGTATAAAGACAACACTTCTCACACATTTTACAATATTGTTAAGGTTTCATTAAAATTAAGTGGTATGTAGGAAACTAAATGACTATAGCTTAAATTCAGTAAATATACCTTCATCCTGGGTTATGTTAAGATTCAATCATACGCACATCAAAATGCAATACTGTAGTTTAAAAAAATCTATCATTCATTTTAATGCAGATTTATATTTTTGTTTTTGCAATCATTTGTTTTCAGTGTTTCTTTTTAAGTAGCCCAAGGATTTTACCTAGTATTAATATTTCAAACCCTCTGTCAGTACAAACACTGAATCTATATACAAGATTAGCAATGTTAAACCATTCCTATTGTTGATTGTAAAGAGGGTTGCATAGGGTTTAGTTACAGGTTTATTACTCAGCTCCTCTCACATAGTGGGATGCAACTGTTCCCCTCCTGCTGCTATTAAATGAACCTACATTCATTTGTCATTTATGTGAGTGATGGTCTATATGTAAATGTGCTGTAAGTTACTGTCCTAGAAACATCTGTTGTATGAATCTGTCTGTCCTGGGAGTGGACCTTTCTCTTCTCTTTTTTCCATGGCTGGTTTTTGGAGGGTCTATGTACAGAGGATGTTGTTCATTACAGTCTGCAAAGCCCTTTAAGGCAAATGTTGTAATATTGGGCTATTTAAATTATGCTGAAACTGGAATACAAATAGTTTAAGTGACATTTTGGCTCATTTTGTGTCCATTTTAGGGTGATGCAGGCCGAGTGAAGCTGACCTTGGTGCAGGACGCCCTGGCTCAGCTCATGAAGACCCAGTACCCTTTAGAGGAGCTTCTGCAGAGCCCTTTACCTGAAGGAGTGGACCCCCAGCATCTGGAGGTTTACCTGTCGGACCAGGACTTCCAGGTAAACTGATGAACCACAAGTGCAATAGCATATTTTGACCAGTAGGATGCAGTGTTCACCAAAAGAAATCTATACAGTTTTTTTAATATAAATGATTGTTTGCAAATCAGCTCTAAAATGGATTTCTTTGTGAATAAATCATTGCCATTATCTTCTAGACTATTTTGGAAATGAAGAGAGATGAATATGCCTCTCTGCCAAGCTGGAAACAAATGGATCTAAAGAAAAGCAAAGGGCTGCTAAGCTAGATGGCAAAAACAACATTTTAGGATGGACACTATCCTCTGTGGAGAAGGGTTGGTGGCAGGGAAATTATTAACATCAGACTGCTGCACAAACAACGGCACACGCTGTAATAAAAAGGAAAGAAAAACTCATTTATTTATGTCAAATCACTGAGTGTGGATTTTTCTGTGGCTATTGTTCAAAGTAAAAATGCATTTTCCTATTTTTTCTGTACAAATTAATGAGAAATTATCTGTCACAATAAATCAATAACATTAACAAAGTGTTTGTTAAGGATACGAAAGAGTGTTTACAAAAAGATAAATCCTAATAAACACTTTAAACGAGGAAAAAAAAGCACAACCACAATCTAAATGCTTGCTTGTTTTTGGTATTTTACAGTCATGTTCCATACACAGTACTGTTAATTTGCCAGCCTTGTGTGTTCAAAATGATTGTGCCATGTTTATTGTAGCTATCGGCCATGTGTTCACTGTCAATGGCACTGTGTTATTAGGAGTCCTCTGGGGTTTACTATTAGCTATGCATGGGAGAGCAGGTAGACATGCTCCAATAACACGCCTCTGGATAAAACAGCATGCTCATTCTGCCTTTCCTCAATCAACGCAATACAATACATTACTGAAACAGTGCATTATGGACAAATACTGTATAATGTGTGAGAAAACTGTGGGAACTCAACAAATACTGGTTACAATTCTAGGTCTATTTCAATATTTGTGTAATTTTTCTGTACCAGGCCACGTGTAGATAAAAAAAAATACAGTTTATCAGCATTTCTGCCTTCTTATTTTCAATGTTTTCGCATTATTAAAAATGTTTTCCTTCTGGACTTCATGTCTTTTACTTCATTGCCATTTTAACATGTCAAATCATTTTTCTACATCAGACTATATTATTTCTCACACAATAGGGCATAACTTATCTGGAAAATGTCAGTATTTAAAAAAGTTGCATAGTAATTTTTGCAGTTAAAACAAAAGCTCATATGTTGCTGTGTGAGAAGTATCTGTGGTAGAGATTTGACATCAAAATAAAAATCTTCAACTCATGCTGAAGTCAAATTGTAACAGAAAGTCTTCCCCTGGTCCACTGAGTCAGAGCCCCCTTTGGGTTTGCTCTCTAACTGGGTGTTATTTTCCCCAGAATGGATTAGCTGACTAAGCCTCCATGTGACTGTGTGGTGCTGGCGAGATTGGATTTAGGCCCACTGCTGGGTGACGGTGCTGGAGAAATTTCCAAAGGCTTTTGATTTGAGAGCCACTTAGACCTTACCATCTAAAAACAACTACGTGGTTATATTTAAAAGCCATCTCTAAGTGAATAGATGATGTGTTTTATCATTGAGGCGCTACAACAAATGCAATTTATTTATACTATAAATATAAAAGTAAACACAAGCTTTTTCTGAATTGTAAAAGTGAAGGAAACCGTCTTGTCCTTGTTATCGATCAACACAGCTTGTTTACTTCTAGTCTTTCTATGAATTTTGATGAATGTGGTCTCCTCTGGTATGTGCATATGTGCCTGTCAAGAATCATCTGACTTCACTTAAAAAGGCATCTCAAGGATAAAATATTCCTTCCCCGCTGATACATGTATATCTCTTTATGTAAGCCTACATTTGTCCTAAATAGCTTGTTCTTTCTGTGCGTCTGCAGCAGGTAAGCCTCGTTCTGGTTCAGAGGCTAGCGCCGCCTCACGCAGAACCACCATGTGATCTTCGGCTGCATTCAGAGACTGGTCGATCCAGTCCATGCTGCCCGACATGTGGCAGGCGTTTCGAGTGACCAGCACCAAGTGACTGACGGAAAGAAGCAGCGCTGTAGCCCTGTGGAGAACAAAGAGGTGTAATTTATCTTATCTGGCTGATGGAAATCGGGCACTAGATAATTCATTTGCAGATCACTAATGGCTATGATTATAAATGAACTGTATTTATCATTTTCCCCTTCACTCTCATAATTGACCAAACCTTAGACGTCGATTTGCTGTAGTTTTAGTTTGTTAGGTTTGATTAGCTGAGGGCTACACACTCAAGAACTTGGATCTATAAACCAAGGCCAGTACAGAAAAAAGACTGTGTTTGCAAATACTTTGTCTTCCATATTTTAGAAGGCCTTGGAAATGGAATAAGAGGCATTTCAAATGTTTAAATTTTTTTTTTTTCATCCAGATAGCTGAAATGCAACAATGATTCTCCTAATCTAACCTATTAAGACTGATAAATACAAAAATGCAGACAGTAATAGTCTAGTAGACCAATGCCAGATTCACATTTTAGTAAAAATAATATAAGCTCTAAAAACTGTATGCATCATATTTAATTTCACTATAAATCCTGCATAGTGTGCCTTTAAAATGAGATGGAAAAACTGTGCTAAAACATATTTCCCGAAGGTATCACCTACAATGCCACAAAACTTTCAATACAGTTGAGTTTGTTAATAGTTCCTCGGGTGAGACCTGTCCTTTCACACAAATCACCAGATGTCTAATCGACCTTGTGGCAAAGTGAAACTGATGGCGACTGAGGTTGAGTGCTGCAGTATTTCACAACTCCATCTAACAACACAAAGTTGAATACCGGGCCTCCTGAGATAGCACTTTTTATGTGTTACGTTCAAACTGTTGATGGACTATTCAATAAAGTACAGTAACTGAGAATATTGCCTTCCTCCGCCCCGACACTGAATATAAATCATATCGTACCTTTGTGTCGTGTAATGCAGCGTTGTTAGTTCAGGGAAATAAGGTTAAATATTTAAATCCTGATACAGTGTCTATAAATAATGTGCTGCCTATGGGATACATTTTTAACATGCACAGTATTTACCGGGCATCCAGGAGGATTGGGTCCAGAGGAGGGTACATAGACCTGACCACATCGTCCACTCTGTAGGACGAGATGGGAGTGAATTTTAAGAGGTAGCACTGTCAGTGATGTGCTTATGTTATCTTGTGATGGCCGTAGTTACCTTGGGCTGATCCGTTTGGCCACAGTAATGATGTCATTGAGACTGGCCGGGGCTTTGACTTTTGCCCCTGAGCCCATCGTCATCGCAACCAACTTTTCAGTCAAAGTGTGGCAAATCTGTAAGAAGTGTGTTAATGTTAAAACAATCGATAATCATCTCATTAAAAAGAGGAGAGAAAAAGTCGTTACCTTTAAAATAGAGATGCAGTGAGAGACTAAACCACTGTTGGATAAAGTATATTGTTAGTTGGAATCGAGAAAACAAATGATGGAGAGTTAAACGTTGCTGTTAGTTTGACGTACGAGGCGTCCTCGATCCAGTCTTCGTTCTCCAAAATGGCCTCAATGTGAGGGTTAGTGATGACCACATCGTCCAGCTCCAGCTCGGACGGCTCACTCTGTGTCTCCATGGCTCCAATAAGATCTACTGTAGGTCTGAGCAAAATCAGAAAATGGGTTTAGTAGTAGTCTTTGAGGTGTTGCTCTGCTTCTCCTTACTGGGAATGTGCTGACAACTTTCTACTGTGGGGCATAGCTTTCCAAAAGTATCTAAAATAACCACATTTACAAAAAACTGAACTATTGAACAAATATAATTTAGTTGGATTTGAACAGGTTTATTCAGATTTGAACAGGTTTTGGAAGGATTTGGACAGGTTTTAGAAGGATTTGGACAAGTTTTAGATAGATTTGAATAGGTTTTAATTGGATTTGAACAAGTTTTAGTTAAATTTGAACAGGTTTAAATCCGATTTTAGCAGGTGTTAGATGGATTTGTATTGGTTTTTAATTGGATTTGAACAGGTATTAGTCATTAGGTTTTAGTTGAATTTGAATTTTGGGTGGATTTTTTGTACAGGTTTTATTTATCTTTGTAGCAAAAATCAAATCTATTAAAAGCAAGTGCCTAAAAACACCACTTTCCAAATGTCTTGAACGGCCACATAAAACATTGCCAAGGGCCTCATTTGGCCCCCAGGCCTTGAGTTTGACATGTGTGGTCTATGGTGTTCTTCTTATTCACACTTAAACAAGAAAGTCTGTGTGTCCTCATATGGTACACTGAATGAGCAAACTATCCAATACATGACTAAAATGTTTTGTGAAGTGAAGATGTTTTGGCAGTAAAGACTGACTTGGAGTCGAACTGGTGCAGCAGGTCGTGAGGGTGGCAGTAGCGGTGTCTGCACACAACCACCAGGGCCACGAAGGACGCCAGGAAAATGGTGGCCAGCACCCCGATGGCCACAATCACCACGGTCTCCATGGCGACTCCAACTCCTACAATGGCTGTAAAGAGTCCAATCAGGTCTGCCGCAGACTGTCCGAGCTCGACTATGAATAAGCACTCATCTGGAGAGGGCAGAGTAATTGAAACTTTCAGTCTGATTGGGTCATCAAACTGGCGAAAGTGAGTATTTCTTTTCTAAATTTTTCATTTTCATATAAATGAAGTGCTTATCTGCTCCCAAGACTAAAGAGAACAATCATCATCAATGACTTGATCTCACTGGTGACACACAAACACACACATTTGAGTATATAAATGAAAGAAGACAGACTTTTGTTCATCCTTAATGCAATGTTTCGACCTTTCTACATCAACGCAAAATGATTTAGTATCAGCTAACACAATGACAACTCAGAGCTGTGTTTTGAGCCACAGGGAAAGACACGACCAAAGACAACTCCTCCTCCAAAGCCAAAGTAGAAGAAAACTCATTTAACACACAACTTTACCTTACATTATCTGTCCTATTTTTGAACTAGTTCTTGTATTTCCTGTTACTCCCGTGTGTTCTCATATTTACCCCTTTACTGTAGCGTGAGCTGCCCTCTGCCCCATCTAGTCACTCATTAACCTGCCCTGCCCACCTCACTGTTTGTGTTGTCTGGATGCCCAGTTTAACTCATTTACGGGCATTAATCAGAGACATGTTGTATTGTTTTACAGCACAGTTACCTCATGGGGGCTGCTGTGTTACAACACTGTACCCTACTCTTTTGCCTGAATGACTGAGTGAGAACCAGCTGAGGAATGCTGTAATTCTTTAATCAGATTAATTTGTGTTACACTTGCTGCATCATACTCTACCTTCTCCTGTTTCTCTTTAGCCATTCTCTTTAGTCATTCTTTAGACCAAAAAAACAACAGAAATAAAAAAGGACACAATTTATCTGCCTTATCAAACACATTAGTTTTACTTTGTGATGAGAAAAGCCTGAAAATAAACAAAACAAATAAAACCCTTTAAAATCATCACTTAAAAGTTCACTGAAACTAGAAAGCAACAATTAAACAACAGTTCGTTTTTTCCTTTCTAACTTTTTGAGCTATTGTTAATGTAGGATCACGTTAAAAAGCAAAAGCATGAACAAAAGTGAACTAAAGTGCTTAAACTAGCAACACAAGGCACGACTTCAACAGTTTTCTTCATTTGGTTACATACAAAAAGTCAGATGCGTTTAGCTTATAGGCCTACGTGCCAGAATATCAGTCCAACCAACATTCCTTATTAAAAACGAAAACTTGACAGATTAACACAACAATCACCTCCAACAAAGCACACAGTCAGCCTTTCACAGTCACTTACCTACACATTTTGTCCGTGAAGTTGGATTTCTTTTTGGAGTCAGAGCCTGTTTCCTTCGGTCACCGAGAGCGCGGAGAGAGCGCCGACATCTCCAAACCTGCAGCGGGGGCGCGCAACAACGCAGCCCATTTTCTTGAACCTAACTTTCCTCTTAAACTCTCGTGCGTGCCCCCGTGCACCTTGGCGCGCTCTCGTTAACTTAAACAACTGCCAGCACAAGCTCATCCATGACGCTAGGTGGCGCACCTTGACCATTTCAACACGAACCGTGCCGCCTACACGTTTGGAAGTGCAGTGTCAGAGCATCTTTCGCGTTTTATTTGTCATGGTATCTATCATTATTGCACCATTTGTCTTGAGTAGCTTAGTAAAGAGTGGTTATGGTTGATAAGGTTAAACCAGGTAGCGTTAATAAGTTTTACCAATTGACACTAATTAGGTTGGACCTAGTAACACCTGTCCAGAAGCAGGAGACATCCGCCATTGTGTAATTAAGAGCTTGGTTGGACCCCTGTGTGCTTGCTGCAAGTCAAAAGGTCAGTTTATAACCCCCCTTGTTATGGTATAGGCACCTTGTCAGAAGTTAACAGAACAGGTTTAGTCTGATAATTAACAGCAGCAGTGTAGTGTCTAGTAATAAGGCTATACATCCTTGGCAAATGACAAGTAAGTGTTTACAACTCACTAGCTTTCATGTTTGATCTTTCTTTTTTTTAATATCTTTAAAACACCAAACTTACAACTTTGTCTCTTCGGGTTAATACATTTAGGTGTAGTTGTAGTGGTATATTTAGTTTAGAGTAGTGTAGTTTCTGCTCTTAACCTGGATTTATTACTCCCTGAATTGGATAAAATAACCCTGGTTGTATTTGTGGTTTAATACTTTCTCTTTGTATATTATGAGTGTGCCCCTTATTAACAGATTATTGGAATATACATTTATTATGAATATGTAAGTTGTGTATCAAATTGCCCTTTTAGTGTGACATTAAGACATAATATGTGGGATTTTTAGGCAAATCTAGGCAATATAAATATATATTATACAATATAAACTCTAACCACCTTTTATTTATTTAGTTTTTTTTTTGCTGTTTATTCCTTTCTACTGTGAGCTCTGATTTGCTGACGCCACACACTCAAAAATGTCAGAAAGATGGCTGAAGCATAGGCAAAGGGTAGCTTTTTTAGATTCACACTCAGTTTCACATTTTTCCATCCTGCATATTATAGCATCATAACAATTTTTTCTTTCATTTGCAGCAGAAGAGTCTCCTCCCGGACATCCATCTGAAACAGTCTAAAGGTTGGATCCTCTTTTTAACTCTGCACACTAGACTCTTTGTCAGTCCATACGACATTAGCTCATTTGAAAGTGTGGATTGACAACATCCCGCTATTGTTGTAGTCACCCCATGCTGCCTCTTCTCATAAATTCCCCCATTAATGCCCCCCATGCACTTTGCCTGCAAGTTCCACTTTGCTGGAGCAGATCCATACCACCAGCAGAGATAATTACACCCTCTTCAACCGAATCGAGAACGAGGAATAAAATCTGAGTATCACAGCACAGAGGCTTTGAACGCTGGTGGTTAATGTTTGAGTAAAGCTGTCAATCACAGTGATGCATCGTGAGGTGAGCTTTTGACACAGCAGCTTGTCTGAGATTACAGCACACGACTGACAAACGCAACCGGAGCTGTATCTGCTTTGAAGGATATTTATTTTACAGCCGTTTGAATTACAACAATCATGTGTCATGTTTGTCATAATAAATCCCGGCTCGTTTATTGTACTTTACTGCTTCACATAATGCACAGTCGGAGAGTGAGAAGTTATATTTCTGCATCAATTGTTTACTGCACAAAATCAGCACTTACCTTCATCTTTGGCTTTAAAATATGTTGAGTATCTTCTTTTCACTACATTGGCCTGTAAATCACGTCATTACATTAACATATTTACATTCATTGATTTCATTATCGTCACTCAGGCTGGACAGGGACAAGCAAGGCCCCATGATTTACATTGTTCCAGTGTGACCCAAAGACTACGGGTTGCTGCACAAGTCGACTGTTTGTTACTGATCAGAGAGTTCACTGGTGCATGACTTAACAAGCAGTGACCATTGTCTAGTGGCTGCACTGACCAGGAGCTGAGCTAATCATCTGGTAAAAAGTCGATTCCCCCTGAGAGGGAACCTGTCAAGCTGTAATTGAACTATTACAATGACTTATGCCAATCGACATGCAGTCTCAGCCAGAGTTTTCTAATGTACTAGACAGTGTGATTAGATCCTATTTCCCCTGGAACAAACTGAACTTTATTCTCTTGACGCCCATTTAATCCACATTTTTTATCTGTACACAACAGTGCCTTTTAAAATGTGTGGCATCAGTGAAAAAACATAATATCGCAGTCAATTTGTAAAGCCACTAACTACAGTCAAATTGCACAATAGTCAGCAACAGTGTCACAAAAGCACTGTTTCAAATTTATGCGTAAAAGTGCACTTAATAATAGAAACATACAACAATATGCATCGAAACATCCCAGAATGGTGCATGAACATCAAAACACATTCATATTTCAGCCTTACCTGTAAAAGTTCATTAATTATTGCTCCATGACAAAATACAAAATACATACTTCCTGAAATTGATCTACAACAAATCTGGCTTATGAGATCCATGTGTAAAGTCTGTAAACTCTTTGAAATATTTGTGCAAACAGGCAGCAGAGGTTTAATCGGAACATTTCCTGAAGCTTACTCTTTAACTGTTTGAGATGTTTGTTAAGCTGTTAAATGAGCATCTTTCACGGTGCTGCATGCAGTTGCAGGTTTATCTACTTTTCATCATCAGAGGCCATTAATTGTATAATCATGAAGTGTATAGCCACCACCTGTTGTCTGCTTCTGAAGTGGTGACAGACAGACTGTGTGCCAGCTGCTGAAGCCTGGCAGCACCCACTAAATGATGCATCACTTCCTCCGTCGTCTACTCGTCTTTAGGTAACTTCTCAGAGTCACATCTGAGACATATATCTCGCATGAAGGATTTATGAGAAATGAAGATATGATATGGCAAAAACGTTGGATAACTACTGCTGTAAATTAAACCAGTCATTGTTATTCTCCTTAATTGCATCAAGATATTTGTAACTACACGAAATCTTTACCTTTAATTCATCTAAACTCAACTCTACAGCTTGTATTGTTGTAGCTGGTGGGTTTTCCACAGTCATCACATCTCATCAGCGAGCACGGAGGAAGTGGGTTTGTTTACAGCCCCCGTGGCCTTTGTGACATCTGTGCCCGGTGCAGGTCGGCAGGCAATAAGAGCAGTATGTTTGTTGGATGCAGGGGCAGGCAGTCTTCCATTAACAGATGGCGGAGGGAGGCCATTGAGAAGCTGGAGATCTACTGCAGTATTTTTATAATCTGTCTCTTTCTTTCTGCGTCTTAATCAAAAACAGTGGGAAGCATCTCTCCGTCTCCACAACAAACCCATCAGACTGTTTTCAGAGCCTTTCCCACAGACCATCTTGGCAGGTGTTTGTTTTGATGGGAAATCAATCAACTTTTCAATTTCGCACATTGTTATTTTGCATTATTTAGAGAAAATGCAGATTCTGATTAAATCCACTGTGGTAATAAACAGCACTATAGTAAATGTTTTCCTCCCTTCAGGTGTAATAAAGTATTTTTCCACACCCGCACACTTTGACGCATCAGTTCATCATTTACTTAATCAAAGCTGCGGCTTGAAAATTAAAATATAATGAAATATATTCCCATTTGGACAATACAATTTACCAATATACACAAATAAACCCTATTTCTGTGCTCAGCTTATTTTTGTGGGGGTTGTAAGGCTTTCCTAATCAAAATCATTTTGTTTACTCTGTTTTCAGCCTTTTAAAACCAGTGGCAAATCATCACAATGTCATGTGTATCAGAAATCAAAGTCGAGTTGTTGGAGAGCTGTGCTTCATAACACAAAGGTAAGTTATGAGTCCAAAACTCCCCTGAATAAGTATCTGTAGGTTGAATTCATACACCTTGAGGGCTTTTATTTGACATGAGTTATGAAATAGATGTAATGAAGATAAAAGAGTAGTCTGCAGTGTGATGGAAAAAAAAAAAAAAAAAGGTTGGGATGGGGTTTTATATCGATGTGTAGGTTTGAACATGCTGCAGAAATTACAGTTTTACGTTTTTAAGTTTACAAAATATTACAAAATGGCTATAGCTGCACCATGACGTTTTACTATTACACTTGATTATTTTGCATATAATTTGCAACTCTGCTCAGCACCATTATGTTTCTGCTACGTAGGTTATTGGGAACAATTTTAAACTTCAGTGAGCAGGCATATTGCAGATTGAGGGGTACCATGTTGTATCAGTCCAATATGCCTGGTGCTGCCAAACTGATTTTGATCTTTCTTTGTGTGTTCAGGAAATTTTACAGCTTCAGCTAGTGGGCTACTTTTAAAGCCTGTAAGCATGTAGGGTCTTCCACAGAGGATAAAGAATAAAGAATCCAAATGCTATGAAACACAACTATGCTTTATTTCTAATTTCACTGCATTGCACTTGTCTGTTTTTTGCTGAACCTGTGAAATGGAAACAGGTTTTTCAAACACCTGTAACACTTACTCTGACTCATGCAGTAAGCTCTTTCTGGTTCCAGTAATCAGTGTCTCCAAATATATTTGTATAGGATGATGAAAAGTCTTGACTATGTTGATGAGTGGCAGGATACAGACACAAATCACAAGAGAGATCAAGTACTCAGTGACACCCCTTACACAAAACTATGTCCACTTTTCCTCAGGCTTCAATCTAATCATCCCTAAACCTTGGGCCCTGATGTCATGCCAAGTTACAAGTCACTCCTTGACCTTTCATGGAAACACACCTAACTTTCTTCTTTCTTTGCCAGTTAGACGGTATCAAAATCCACTGCTTGATAATCATAACCCTGTCTTGAATATGCAGTGACTCAAGGGCAGTTCAATAAGAAGACAAGATAATGACCACTTGAAGCACCAATGTCGTAGCACATAATTGTTGTGTTGTTTTCAATTCAGTTACACGATTGAGCCACTGACGTAAACTGTGAGGCGAAGGATTACAGCCTATTTCATCGATGGCTGTTTGTGAATGGATCTGTCAATGAAGTCTCTTCCTGAAACACTTTGTGCATGCAGAGTACTTTCAGTCCTGAGAGCCTCTTGTCACATAGTGGCTTTAATGATCTGTTTTAGTATAGGCCTCTGCTTCTGCTCATACCACTCTCTGGTCTTTTAACTTTCTAAAAAGACACATTTCTGTGAAGAGTGGCTTAAATATATCTTTTCTTTCTGTATGGAGCTCAGTAAAAGTTAAAACCAAAAAACTAGCGTTTTCTGTGAATGCTTTCTGCTTTACCCCAAAGATCTGAGCCTCGGCAGCTCCAGAGGCTTACATGGCTTCCTGATTCACAAGCAGCTGAGCAGGAATTGTGGAAAGCTCTGTGTGACTGAGAGTGATACAATGAGGCTGAATGGGGTGGGCTCAGATAAAGGGTGGAGTATAGGAGGTAAGAAATGCCCTTGAAAATCGGAGAATCCTCCAGGCTTTTAGCAAAACGGCTCTGCGTCTTTTTTGCCCATCCCAGTGGCTATAGTGGCTGCTAAAATCCCATTCTTGGCAAAGGAACAGAGGAAAACAGAAAACAATCTTTTGTTGCTTTTTGCAGAAGATTACAGGATGGAGCCCGCTTGTACAGTATCCCATGGGCCTGTGGATTAGGCAGATATTTCTTTTTGGAAATCCAGTCAGTTGTAGAAAGTTGTAATTCTGTGAATAAATGACATAATACCTCAAAATTTTGATCAGTCTATTACATGTTCATTACTTAGAGCATGCTCACAATGGCCATTGTGCATACAATTGACATTGTATTGAATTTACCTGGAGCCTTTCCCCATAAGTACGTTATCTTCATTACTTGAGGATAAAACATGTTAGGTCTTAGGTAGAAGAAGGTAGTAGATCAATAAACTTGCACAGACCTTTTTTTAATCGTGGTTGTGATGTCCTGGATGACAGAATCTCCACAGATTCTTTGGGTGTTCTGGTACTCAAGATCTTGGTCACACAAGTCTTTTTAAAAATTATTTTATTTGATCTTGTCTTGGTCTCTTCTTGTAAGTGAATGAAAACATATATCAGTGTACAAAGTATTTATAAAATACAGTCTTTTACACTAACCCCTTCTTGGCTCTGTACTTGGACTTTTAGTGTTTCAATTTCATAACTGTATCTATTAATGTGTACCATATACTACTCTGGTCTCTTCTTGGTTAGTGTGGCCTTGACTACAAGGCCAGTGTTAACATACATTGAGCTTTACATTTCCTTCTTTACTTGGCTTAGATAAAAGCTCAGTAAACACATGTCACATTTCAAAGCTGGATTTTTAATGCAAATATCCCATTCTTTATAAATGGCAAACTTTTAAAGAAGATGCAGAGACTAAAAAACAACTTTTTCTATTTCCTTTTTTCCCCATCTTTCTCCTAGGCTGTGAAAATTGGCCATATTTTTATAATGGTGAAAGATTGTGAGGTGAAGTCTCCCTGGAAGTGTTGTTCGTGCTGTACGTCACACAAAGCCTCTGGCTGTTTTGAGCTGTGCCTCTGCTCCACCCCTGTGCTTTGTTCCTTCTGACTTCACATGAGCAGGCTGCTTCCAGGCAAAAGTGATTTTTTTTTTTGTTACAAAGAGCCTTTTGCTATTTTCACCAATTAGCTAATTATTTCTCAGAATACTAGTAAATTATGCACGTGTCTCTTGTCAGTAGAGTCTACCTGGAAACGTGCACTAATAATGAATATCTGCCTCCAGAAATCGTAATCGCCTTTGGCAATTTACTTTTTCCCTTTTCTTTTCTGTCTACTTGATTTTGTATTCCTCTGCACAACTCTAATTTAATTTAATTTAATCCAATTTAATACAAAAGAATAGCTCACCTCTTGATTTCTTATCATGGCACTGCAGGGCTGGGAAATTGTTTCCTCTTTCAACTCTGTCCTTAATCTTCAAGTTCTTGTTTTTTAAAAGCCTTAGGGAGAAAAGATGATACACAATACCTTTATCTTTGTTCATGCAACTCGAAAGCTAGATGCTGTTTTTAAATTATTTGGGTCTGACTGTAGAGCCCTCGATTTTTATAAGATTACAAGGCCATATATTATATTAATAATCAGATTAAATCACTTGCCCTTACATGACATTTCTCATAACATAATATAAACCTTGAAGTAATGGGTCTGCTGACCTCCTCATGTCCAACATGGTAAGACTGTCTGAAAATAAATTCTATTCTAGTATGTAAGCATTAGTTTATTGTGACAGTTTGTTGCTGTGGCTCAGTTGAAGCCTTGAATCAAAGTGGTCCAGGAGATTTGTTGCGTGGCAACTCATTGAGCGACCTGGGAAACCACATGAGTGTGGGTTCTCCTTTTGTGGACACTGTAAAAGCCTATTGTTGCTGCTGTTGTTTCTGATGAGAATAATGTCCTTTGGGACCCTACAGTTTTGTAAATTGATCCTAAAGCTTCCCTGTGGTGAGTTTGTACCGTCTGTTTGCTGAAATAGTAATCACTGTGGGGTCAGTCGGGGTAGAGAAGAGGACATGCTTTCTTCGTGGTCTCAATAATCTATTCAGATCTGCTATTGCTCAGACCATAGCTGATTACATTGCCCTGATTCTGGTCAGCTGTGTTTTAACTTAAGCCAACTGTGAAGCTGGGTTTAGGAGCAAGGCCGCTTGACGAGAGGCCCGGCTGTGTGTAGTGACCTCACTCTGGTGAACAACTCTGTGGTCTATTGATCTGGCCTGCACTTTGATTGATGCTGTCTTTAAAAATTCATTAGTTTGAGGCATGGGGGAGCAGCGGGTGCAGCAGGCGCTCCTGTAGGGCACATTTGTCTCTGTTTACAGAACCAGGAGCAGTCCGTCAGAGCTGTGAAAGAGCCCTGACAGGGCCACCAAGGCCCGTGAGCCACATTGTCACAGTGTGACAGATATGCACAAAGAGAAGCTAATATTGTGCTCCTTCGCATGCACCTGCATATCTATCTCTGCTTATCACTGATTGCTTGGCAGAGAGCACATCATTCTTTTCTGTGTACTGATTCCAGACTGTAATAACCTTCCTTATTGCAGCACAAGACCTCAAATCCCTGGTCTTGTATGTAAAATATACACACTTCATTTAGCAGTGACGGTTGTTCAATTATCTGACAGTCCTGTGTCATCAATCAAACACAGGGGGTGGGGTTATGCACTGGTATCAATAAAGTGATTTATAAAGATGTTGCTGCATACATTCAGTATTTTACAGCTACTAAATAATATTTTGTGCTCAAAATTTCCAAACAGCTGGTGATTAATTTGTGATTAGTTGCAAAAAACAAATTCTTTTAAAATAGTTTTTTTTTTTTTAATCTTTCAGTTTGTTGTTGTACAATTTTTTCTACCTTTTGCATGTCCCAGAGTTTTCTAATGTGATAACTGTGTGATGTATGTATCTTCACTGCTGCACCGGGGGCCTGTGGGTTCAATATGTCCGCCAATACAGGCAGCAAATAGTGAGTTAACCACCTGATGAATATCTAATGCTGTGGAAATACCCGGACTTGAGAAGCAGGGCTATTTAGACATGCCAATTAAGGCTTATGGTTAATTATAGCTGTGTTCTTCCATTAGTGCTGATTGGAGGCAGGTCCAGTGTAATGATGAACAATGGCTCAGCAGGATACAGCTTTTATTTGCTGTAGTGTAGAGGGTGTAGTGAAACCCATAGAAGCAATACTTTAAGCAGAGAATAGACAGGCCTGAAACTGGTAGAGATTTCTCACTGGAAGGAGAAGCTTTGTCTGGTTATCTGGCTGCTGTAATTGTACTTGCAAAGAGTATCACATTGAAAACCTAGTCTGTAACTAGTGCAGACAATGCCCAGCGCTCTGAGATGAAAGCAGAGGCTGAGCAGAAGGCGATTCCGGCAGTCTGTCTGAAGCTCCCCCGCAGTGGACTCTGGGTCATGATGGATTCACAGGAAAAGCCTCGGCTGCCAGGACATAAAACACTACAGAGCTGCTGGCTTTTGAACCTCGGAAATGAGGGTTTGCTTCGGCCTGAGCCTTGCATCACCCCAGCTCCTCACCCACTCCCACAGCGGAGTAGGTTCAGAAATGCTGCTCCACTTAGGCTTTGACAATCCAAAGCCTCTGCTTTGGTCTCCATTTGGATGAAGATAAGTCTTTTAAAATGTGGAGTTTTTCCAGTGAGAAAATGTCACAGTTTCTCTGTGGTGTTGGTCTGATCACATCTGTGCTTGTTTGAGAGTAGAATCTGAAAATGTTTCATGCAAGAAGCTGCCCTGAGCTAACACCATCACTAGTGTTTTCATCCTCATGACTCATTTGAATAAAAAACACCTCAGGCGGCAACTTTGTTACACAAGAGGCTTGTGTGAGAACACAGGACAGTAATGACTTTGCTTTTCTGCAAACAGGAATTTGCAATCATACAAGTGAATACTCTCAAGGGCAGCACAGACATCCTCAGTGGAAAAAAGCCTATTTATTCACAATCATTGGCTCTGGTGGGATAAATGTGTTATAGCATCGGACAATAATACAATTTGTATGCTTTGTATGCAGCTGGACATCACCTGGGCCTTATTCAGCGAAGACATTTATCCTACAGCCAACTGCTGTTGCTGTCTAAAACTACTTTATGTTCCTGCATCATAACTTACAGTTCATCCTATAAAATGTACTTATCTGACAAATGGTTATTTGGAAGAAACAATAAGATGTAATGAAAACATGGAGGAAAAAATGTTTTAGTAAAAAAAAATATTGGAGATGGTCTCAGGCAAAAACTGAGACAAGATTTTGCTGCAAAGACATTGTTAGAAATGAATGTGTCTCATCTTTCAGACTTGTTCTGTCCTTATTAATTATCCTGCTCTGGTTGTTGTTGCCAAAGTTTCTCTTTTGGGCCCAAACTGCTGAAAGCAAACACCGTTAAAATGTAATGTACCTTCTAGAGTTAGTGTGCTTCCCCATAGTATTTTTACTTGTGGAGGCTGGAGCACTCGTCTGAAGAGTGGACTGTATTATTTCACTGCCTGCTCGTAACAACGAGGCAGAAGCACATCTTTGATCTGTGCTCTCTCACCTTGTTTGTGCTCTGTACAACTCACTGCAGTGCCTCAGTGACGCAGGTAAAAAATATCAGATACTTGGCCTGATGTATGGGAGCCTTCATATTATTGGAGCCTTGCCCATTGATTCCCAGACAAAACTAATAAAGGCTGCTGCACAAGGGTGATTAACTCAAGCTTCACAGCATCACAAGTCTTTTGACTTTTGTTCCAAAAAGGTAAATAAATTACCTGGATTGCTCCCAGCAGATTTATTTGTAAACGCAGTGTAGTGTTAGCTGTTATCTAAGGTAAAATAATGTAAATAAAAGGCCTGATTTGTACGCATGCTTACAACATGAGAAATGCAGGGTGCTACTTGTACTAGGTGCAGCCATAATGATTGTAAATAATGCTGCATTCATGTGGTCCTCAGATGGTTTGACTTTCTGAGTTAGAGTTGTTTCCCAACTATGTTATGTCAGTGGACTTCAGGTTTAGAAGATGCAAATATTAAAACAGAAAGCCTAATGCTAATATACAGGCTACTCAAATGCAGCTTTAGGTAATATTACTGTTAAGTGTTGATACAATGATAACAGGGTTTTTTCTTGACTTGAGCAAACGTTTTTTGTTCCATTAGTACCATTTTGTGTTAGTCTTTGTATCAAGATGTGACAACCGCAGCTGCAGTATTTAAAACTCTGAAATTATGAAACAACAATCAAAATATATGTCTAAATTCATACTAAACAGGTGGTTAGACACTATGAATTAAAGGTTGTGTGACTTGATTAGTGCAGACAGACACTCTTTGCACTATTAGCATCTGTATGTGTTGCCTTGTGTTCAGTGTTTATTTTAAACGGCTGTTTTTGTCTGCAGTACACAGAGGTTTCACTGTGACTGTGAATGTCAGGCCTGTGTGACTGTGGCAGAGGTGTTGCTTGCTCGAGGACAGAGGTGGGTGGGCGGCTGCTGCTGGAGAGACGGGGCCTGATAAATCACATCTGTTCTGGAGACGTGAGCCTGATGCCTGAACCGAAGCGTGACCAAGTTGTGAGGAAAGGAGCTGATCAAAAGAGAGGGTAACGGAGGCAGAAAATTGAAACTTGAACTCGAGACTCCACCTCCTTCTCTCTGTCTTTTGTTGTGCGTATTCTTTAGAAATGGGATGATGCAGAAGTTACCTTTGAGTCTTAAGCATGACTGAGTTCATTTCTTTGTACGGAGTTGTAGCTGGGTGAACAGATGGAGCAGGGAGTGTTACATAACCATTGCTCTATTAGTGACCATCATCCCAGTGTGTAGTCAAGTCAAAAGAGGGGGTAACTCGGGGCTATTCACAATTTGAATTTCTTTTAAGTCTATTTTGAACGTAATAAGCCTCACAATAGAATTCACAGAGGACAGCCATGTCCTATTTGTAAAACACAGGAAATTGAGCCATTTGCGCTAATGGAGAACGGAATAAGTAATGACTAGTTAAAGATGGGTTGTGGATTTTTATGGCCTTTCTGGTGGGATCTGATGGTGAAAGTGCAGATCGCATTTCCACAAGCCACATTCCTTTTTGCAGCGTGTGAACAGCTATGGTAGCCCTGTAGGGACATGCAGTTGCACATGAACAAACCCAGTGAAAATAGGTCTGATAAAGATTTCACATTAAACCTTAAACTTCAGGTAGGAATGTACTCAGAAAGAGTGCTCAGTTTGTCCTCTTTGAGCTGTTGTAGAAACATGAAGTAATGGCTCTTTACACAGTTCTATTGAACTATGTTTTTTACTGCTTTTTTTCCAAAAGACAAATGCAAGCAGTGTTATTTTGAGGTGAGAATACACTTCTATATCGTTTTGGGTTCATTATTGTTCAACTACTGCATACAATGATTCTCACAAATTGCACCTTTAAATTGCACTTTACATTAACCACGGACATATTTACTGTCAGTGCATGGGACATAACATAAAGGCTTGGATTCCTGCTCACGTACCTGTGAATAAAGTGCTATAACCCGACATTTACCGCGACACGGTTCAATCTAACACCTGTTTAATGATGCTGGCTGATGGCGCCGCAGGGACACCATTTAATGGCGCTTCCGCTGGGGGTTCAGGTGAAGTTTCATGGGACTTCATGATACTTCTCCCATTATTGTTGCTCTGGAGGAGGCAGAGGCTGGCAGTGGCTTAATTACCCGGCTGCCACAGGGCTCCTGGGGCCAAAGCGCATGTATTATCAGAATTACTCGCCTGTGGTGTAACAGTAATTGCGAATCAAACACTTAAAAGATCATTTTGAATTATCTTTGTGGCATGTGGGAGAGGTGTGTGGATGGAGAAGGGTCCATAAGAGGTAAATGTTAACACTGGAGATGCCATGAGTTTTGATAGACATTGCCTCTCTGTTGTGCTTTGTAAAGTTTAGTGGAAGGAAGTGACTTTGGTTAATCTAGACTGATCAAATTATAGTTTGTTATGTGATCATTTAATTTGTCACTTTTAAAGCCCCAGACTATTCACAATAAGCCAGTATGGAGCGCATCTAACTATAGTAAAAGTCAACAGGACAGTGACTATCAAGACTTTTATTAGAAGTGAGTTTCCTTCACAGTTAAACATACAGTATTTACTAATGTTTGTTGACTTGTTTTTGTGAGTAAATGTATTCTGTTCAAAGTGACTATAGATGCTGTAGTTGGGTATCTTATAAATCTTTGGTCAGATGCTAAGCTAATTAGGCTGGCTGTATAAAGTGATAGAGGGTAAAGGAAGCGTATAACAGAAACCAAAACTGTATGGGAAACAGTTCAGAAAAAGACATAACCAAACACTTATATTGTACAAAATCCATGTTTGTGTCTTCCCTGCAGCTTCAGAACTATACACACTGGTGCAGTGCTACGTTGGACTGTGTAGCATCCTTCATGGTGATTGTGTAGTGCTGTTGTTTGTGCCGCGCACTCAGCCGTGATAATTAAAAGACTCTCTCCTCTTGTCCCCCTGAGTGCTCACACTTTCTTACTCTTAGAACAACTTGTCTGAAATACCTCTCACCCAGGAAAGAGCAGAGGCTCATTTGAAAATCTAGCTGCAATCACTGAATTTCTAATGAAAAATATCTTTATTCACATTTCTACACAGTGACTTAGTCTTTGCACTTTTAGTATTGTGTAATCATGTGACAGCGCACATACATCTTTTACAATGTGAACTTGAAATGTAAATCTATACAAACAAACAGAGCTGCAATAAATTATAAAAATCAGTGCTTTAGAACAGTTAAAGCCATTCTGAATAAATAATATCCAGATCATTGCTGGTATATAACTCAGAAGGTGGACTTAAACTTGTTGTTGAACCTCATCCTGGGAAGCTCCACTTTGACCACAAATCTCACACAAACAAAAAGATGCAGGGCTGTAAATTACATCAAAACTTAGCATTAAATCAATTCTGAATTTTACTGGGAGCCAGTGGAGCCAATACAGGACAAGAGTAATGTGATCTGTATGGCTTGTCAGTGAAAACAGCAGAGTTTTAGTTGGAGGCGACCGAGAGAGGACTGGTTCACTCCAACATTAAGTGCATTTCAGTTGTCAAGCCGGGGACTAATGAAGGCCTGCATAGACTTTTCAAAATCATAATGGCTCAGGATGGGCTTGACTTAAGCCAACAGATGAAGCTGAGAAGAGTCTAAAATGCTAATAATTTGATATATTATTATTAAAATTGGTAAAAAATGAGCTGAAACATTGACCAATTTAGTGTTTCTACTTTGCAACAATTTTTAATCTGGGTAATACACAGGGTTCTGAAAAAATAACATGAATTCTCAGGAACTTTGCTGGCAGGTTTTTAAAGAATAGTGGATTGGACAGTTAGCTCAGAAATGGTCTCATGGTTTTGGTTAAATGCAAATATTATTGTAAATTGCAAATAACTGTTATAATTGAGGTCAAAAATGAAAAAATGTTAGTTATTTTAGTTAATATTTTCTTTTAGGGTCAAATGATTTCCAATACATGCAATCACAGTATGAGTAATGTCTCTGAAACAGCACAGGTTGTACTTTCTGCTCAATTCTAGTTGATGTCCTTGTTTTTATTCCACATCTAGGCCCTTAACTGTGTCTGTTTCCAAATAAAAATTCATTTATTCACCATTCCAGGAAAGATAGATGATATCGGGCCTAATGTGACCTTGTGCAGCCATGGAGAAGCTGAATATATTTTATGGGAATCATGTTTATTACTAAGAGCAACCCCACACGCTGCAGTGAAGTAGTTAAGCCACCATATGGCAAGGATTCGGTACATTTTCCACAGATGTAGTTACTGCCTGTCAATGTGTAAATTGATATTGTCTCCAGGGATGTAAAACATTGCAGAATTCATTGAAAGTAGTAAACAACTGTGAGGAAAAGCATGGCATTAAGTCAGACAGTGAAGGTTACAGTTAGTGACAGATAGGCAGGAAAGAAGAACGCTGAATTTTCTCTGAGGGAGAGTGCTAATCCGGAGATTTACCTCCATCCTGCTTAAACCCATCTGATGCATGTACACACTTCCTCATGTCAATTATCAGAGTCTGACAGCTCTGCACATGTCGACTGTGGTTTACATCTGCCACACGGCACAGGAAAACGGCCTTACCATTACGTCTCAATTGTAAAATCCCAAATTAAATGAGAAGTAATATACGAAAGCTTGTTGGTAAGGTAATGGTTGCCCAACAAACAACATGCTTTGGTTTACAACACCAGAATGTGGACTGAGACAGTAAAGTAATGTTACTTTTGTGCAGGCCAGCCATTTCTTGTTTCTTGGCATTAATTACCAGTAAATAGTTGCTGAACATCTGCATCCACATGTCGAAAGGCATTGGTGGTTCTTCACGAGAGGGCAAAAACATCACCAGTGGTGGCACAGTGGTGTAGTGTGGCCAAATAAAACAGCAACACAATGTGCACTGTGCATAGTCTCCATCTTAGTCTCAATGTCTTCATGTTGTACTGTCTCTACATACATGCATGCGCCAGTTGGGACATGACATGGCTTTACAGGACACAGCAGTTTTCAATAGATTCAACTTGAATTTCAAAATGTTCACTTTCTGCTAATACTTCAGTGTATTATTACTAAGTATTTTGGAGAACTTGCTTTCAGACTTATCTGGCACAATGTTTATTGTTCATTGTCTTTGTGTATGGCCCTTTACAACAAGAGTCAATTATTATTCAAATACCTTTTTAAGCTACTTGTTTAAGCTACAACAAAGAGGTCCAATAAAAGGCTTGCATGTAGCTCTTAGCACTGTGATTATTAATGCATGATGCAACAATTTGTTTACATTTCTTATGGCTGGCTGGTTTATAAAATGTTCACAAAGCACTACACCAATTACAGACTCTGTTTCATTATATATTCAGTCCATGTCTCAGAGGTGTCTCCATGGAAAGGCAAACACACATATTGATGTGCACAAGATGATTTTTTTCTAATAGCTTTGCTTGTTTATTCTGACGCTGTGATTCAGCATCACAAAATCAATAGATACAAGCCGTCTTTCCTCTTTTCACATTATTCCAATTTATCACCAGGAAATATACAGCCCCACATTAGCCAAATGCATAATGTAGCATGTGAGCAGTTGACAGTGACTCATGCTCGCAGCGATCATGAGTGAGACGCCCCATAAACAGGGAAAAGGCCTCTCAGGTGTAGTCTGGTGCATCTTTGCCAATGTGAGGCGTCTCAAATAACAAATTCTCAGAGACGCCGCTGATTGTATCTGGTCGTGCTGCCTGTGCTCTGCGTTTATCAGTTTGAGTTATAGATCGGGTCAGTGTTGTTTCATGGTTGTATGACACTGTTGCTGTGTTCTTGTCCATAGGTGGGCAGTGCTACAGAGGTAATAAAAGATAGATAAGAGTGGTTTCCCCTTTGAGTGAGGGATGAATGACCTGATGTGCTAGTTTTGTTTTTTTTTCCTGGCAGATCCATCTCTCCGGCAGAGCGAGCACAGAGGCGTGTGGCGGGTCACTCAGCTGCACAGCGCTCAGTGAAGCAGAGAGCAGCACCGCCTGTGTGGCACTTTGACACTGTTCATGGGACGAGTGGGGCTTTGATCATATACAGTAGAAGAATAATGAACCAATGCAGTGTGATGTCAGCCAATACAGCCATAAAGCTCTGTAAAGCATATGGAGCATGCGTTTACCATATTTGGAGAGAGGTCACAGTTTGGAGGCGAGAAGCGTGATCCTCTATAGCACGATGCTGCCCAAGTTTATAGAGCAGTCAGAGCGTGTACATGCAGAGTGCACTCCGACTATGCTCGTAGCTCGATGAAGCGCTCGCAGCTGGATTTCACACCTTGTCAGAGTTCATGTATGAGAGTATGTGTCTGCTCAGGCAAATGCTGGATTTATGCGTCCTACGTATTTAACAGCATTACGCCTTTGTTAAAAAAGAGGAAAAAAAGCTAACGGTAAACCTGACTCATTTGTAGTGTTAAATTCTAATGTACCCGGCTGATTATCTCAGCAATCAATAAATTGCAATTAATAAATATCAACGATTCCACACCAACTTTATGAGTTAAAAATATGTGAACACAACAGAGTAAGAATAGCATGTTTATTACTCAGTATTTTCACCATCTGAAAGCATCTGAATCTTGCATCTTTAGCTTCAGAGCAGAGAGTAAACGTCTGCCACATGCAACACCATGATGTTATATTACATAACAATATGGGTATTATGTATATTTTCCATATATTGTGCTGCCATAATAGTCCTAATAATATTCCTTCAAAAGAATGAGGGAAAACATCTTCAAAGATAAAAACAGACACTGAGCTGTCAGTCAAACCAATGAAACAAACAGACCTAATATTCAACTAAAGGCTATGAGAACAGATGTACATTTCGGATAACAAATATTACTTATTTGGTGAATTTTGTCCATTTTACTATCCACATAAAAATTGTAAGATTGCTAACCCCATTATCTATAATTGCTCGCTTCACTGGCGTCAAACTGTACAGATACAGTAGCCTTCAAACCATCGAGGAGTACATCTCATGGGCATTTCCCTCTGACAGTGTATTTTTTTCTGCAAGCTGAGCCCAGTGAGTTGTGGGAAATGGAGAGATCTCCCAAGAGTGTGTTTTATAAAGTAGCCATGAATGCTAAAGTAAAGCTTTAATAGCTTAACAGAAAGGGTTTATTAGACATATAATAATTTATTGAATATTTCTTTAACTTTCAGAGTATTTTGGGAGGTTTAAGTTAGGATGAGTGGCAAGGATGAAAAAATAAAATATCACATTGTGAGGAGCTCAGAGTGCTTTGGTCTGGAGCCCCAGAGGCAATAATATCAGTGCTGTGAAATCAGTGGATATACTATTACTTTACTTTAAGAATAAAACGCAACCAGACATTTTATTTTTTATTACTATATAAATATTACATTTAACTGAAGACTATTGCCAAAGTCAGAGTTTATTAACTGAATAAATCTTGACACAAAAAGTAAAAGAAGTGGTTCATTTGGCTCCCTGCCTCTGTGGATGATTAAAGGCTATGATCGCTGTATTGGCGAACGCTTCCTGTGTGGCTCGTAGTCAAATTGAGACACTGATACTCGTCTCTGCAGTCTAAACAATCTGCTCATTGCGGGCTTAAAGCTTAGCTCAGAGTCAGATACTGGGATGTGTGCAAATCCTTTGATGACTGCACATTTGGATGATGACTGCACTAACACTGTGCTGCGCTGCCAAACCTGTCACTCGATTCAAACTGAGATTCTGCTCATGAGGAGGGAAAACTTACTGCACGGCTAATTGGGCTCGGACATATGTGTGCTACCGTACAGCTTTGTTGTTTGGTGAACTAATTACAATGGTTTGAATCTATCCAAACAACTTGTGATTGTCAGCTCAGGCCACGGAAAGAGGAGTATTCACCTCGTCCAACCACGCCGCAAACAACTCTCTGTGGACGCCCCAAGAGTAGTTAGTGAGGAGAGGATCGGAGAGCTTCTTAATAAATGCTCGTCACAATCAGAGAACACTAACGGAGCTGGCAGCACAAACCAGCATCAGCTTGCGGTTTCAATTTTCACAGTAATGATCTGATATTCTTCCAGGAGTTTGAGCCAGATTTATGAAACTCCGTATCACACATTGGCACAAGGCTTATTGGCAAGTTTTCACATACAAATACTATACATTTCTCCATTTATGATACTCGTCCTATTAAATGGAATCACTGTGTAGGACCTGAGTAGCCATATCCATATTTTTGTTTGGTTATTATGGGTTAGTTAGTTTTTAAGGTATATTCATCAACAGAAGTCAAACCAAACCAAAACCAAATACTAAAATATCACTAAACCATCAAGAAATGTAAATGCAACACATAGATAGATACTATCTGCTTGAGAAAAACAAAAATCAGATGGATATTACCTGGAATATGGAAAAAATAAACAATAAATACATGCATAGATCCTGTTTTCCAAAGAGCACATGCATTTTTAGATCCTCTATATTTTAGATTTAACAATATCGACGTGGGCTAAGACAGTTGTAGTTCATTGAAAGTACCTGTTTGCAGCTTAATTTATCATTTTGGCTTTTGCACTTTAATAACTTCTCTAGTATTTATGCGAAGCAGTTTAGTTCAGTCAGATTGTTAGCTTTTCAAAAAAAAAAAAAAACACTTCCCACTCCAGCTGCTAAATAATAGCTTTGTCTGTAGTCCTGTCTGTGTTTTGAATAGTAATTTTGGGTCAATGAGGGGTAACGCTGGAATCTATTCAGTGTCCAATGTGTTTGCATGAGAATAAAAGCTGTACTCTGTGTTTCAGAGCTGCCTTGGCAGAAGTCACATTGATGATTCTTAGAAACGAGCCGTGGCTTTGCTCTGTGACCGGACGGGTCAAATGCTTTAGTGGCAGATGCTTGGCTGTTTCATACTGCCTCACGTGGGACTTAACACATTTAGGACCTATTGGGACTCAACAGATAAGCACATTCATGAGCTCATCCATCAGCTGCTCAGCAAACAGCACTTTTATTTTTTGTATATGAGATATTTTAAGATGGATCCCTGTTGCGTCCTGCCTGGGTCACCTGAGGCTTCCTTATGGCTCTGTGGACACAGCCAGCCTTTGGGAGCTACTTCCTTCCTGCTGTCTCTTCTGCTTCTCCACGGTGAACTGGACCTGCCCCGACCAGCTGGTGGAGCCGGGTAGCTGCAGGCTGACTTGGAACCCAATCAAGTACCGATGTCTGGGTTTTTGTGACAGACAGAGATAGAGAGGCGCTCCCGAGAGGATGGCACACTCACACACAGCCCGAATGAAATAGAAAAGCTAATAAGACTGTCTGGAGCTGAGCATACATATTTAAAGATACACTTTTATAACTTTGTAAAGCTCATTCAAGTCCCCTGTTGGTACTTAATGTTCATTTGCTTCGGATTTGAAATTTTTATGACAGTTTTCCAAACAGTTTTTTTTTTTTTTTATCAGGGTAGTTTAAACAGTAGATGAATATAAAACACTGACTGTAGCCCACTACACGCAGACTAATGGGTCCTTTGTCATCAGTGGCAGGTGCTTTGGCAAACAAGTGTGAGAAACTAATCAGAGTCGCTGACCTTTTCCAGTCCCATCTTGCTGTGCACGGATAATCACCATGCAGCCTGTTCTCACCATGCACAGGTCAGAGCAAACAGACAAAAGTCCAAAAGTCAGCCTGGACCAGTTTGCAGCCATTTTACATTCTCTGTGAAATACCACTGGCTCCTTGCGCTTCAGTTTACAGACCAAATATAAAATCCATATCCAAATGAATTCAGCGTATCTTTCAGGGGTTACCTTGCTATTTATTTTTTTTACGTCAGTGTCTTTAAGTGGGAGCTGTTTGACAGATACATGGGTGTTGTATAACTTTGTACCAATAAATGCAGTCAAAACCTTTGCATTTCCCCGGTCGAATTAGATAAACGTATGTAACCAGTGGACTTGTGGGGGGAATTTCAATTTACTGTTCGAGCTGTGGACTTTCAGCAGCCGTTTAAAAGTTTTAGATACACAAAGGAGCTGGACATCAGGTAAGAACACAAACCAACAGAAATAAAAGTGTATGCCACCATCAATCAAATTTGAGAGCCGAGTTATTTTTTTTTAAGTACTGGGCTATTTCACTGCATATACTTATACCGAAATAGGAATGAATTTAAGAGGAAAGGCTGCATGTTCATTGTGTATATTTGTCACAATGCATGCTGGGAGCTTTCTTTAACTCCTACAGAACTTGATTTCCCCAGTGACTCATTTAATCAGTTTTCAATAGAAAAACTAAGTGCATAAGTGCTCTGCTCTGTGCCCTGTGTTTTAAAGGACCAAACCAAAGTACTGATTATACAACACTAATAATACCACAGCAGTTAATGGTAATAACAGCTTAAAAGAAACATGTGGGCATCAACAGAGACTTCTCAAAGTAGAAAAGTGAAATGATCTGTGACAAACAAAGACAGATGCAGCACCAGAACACAGACAGAGAGGCTTAAATTACTAATTGTTTTCAGCAAAAAGACATTAAATGATAACAGGCCTTAAAAGCTAAACCCCCTGTTCATTCTTTTGTTTACTTTACACTTTAGGCATAAATTAAATGTCGTCTGTGTTGGGAACAGAAGTGTCTATGGAGAATAAGGAAGTACAAAGTATAAGCAAGAGGATTTCATTCATTTCCAACAACTTTGTAGTGCAAATGGACAATAACTAGAGACTGAAGACTTGTTGAGATTCTGATGAGATCTGTGCCACTCTGCTCTCAGCCTGAATACAAAGTGATCAGTACGTGCTTGTAATAAATCTGTTGTACAAATACTATGCAATAGAGAAGCGTAACAGAGGCTTCAGTTGCATACACCCTCTGAGACACATCCCTGTTGTATTGCATAAAAACAAGCCACTCATGAAAAAGAACCTCATTACAGCTGTACACATCCAGCTAACTTTTATGTATACTAATCTCAAAGAGTGCAGCACTAAACATCTCTGGTAATGGATTGAAAACTTTAGAGAGTGCTTAAAGTGGCATAGCCCAATTTTGTTTTTGCCGAACCTGTCTCAGACTCGACTCACCCCCATCAGCAGCCGAGGGACCTTTCCTACTTTTCTTTTATTAAAAAAGTAAAACCATTTTCTCCACAAAATACATGTACATAACACGAAACTGCAGTTTAGAGCTTACTGTAAACTTTTAGCTCCGATATTAGCATCAAACCAAAACATCCAACAATTATTTCTTCCTTCTTAAACATTGTGTGATTGAATTGACAATATTTTTTTGGTTTTTTGCACATTTTTTTCACTGCAAAAAGCCATATTTTTTAGACATATGTAAAAGTGAAAGGCAGGCAAAAACAAACTTTGTGCATTAGGTTGTGAGCCACTCAAATTGTAAAGTGACCATAAAGCACACACAAGTGATTTAGCCACTTGTTTGTTTGGGGTTTCATGCGGCTGGTGCTCCCTGCTGAGTGTAGATTTGTCCAATAGTGGGCACATAAATAATCCTTTGGGGATTTGATAATTGAACCAGCGGGGGAGGACAGTGCAGATCAGTGAGGCTGCATGCTCCGTGGATAAATGGTTGCTTATGTTGCAACAGAAACCCATCCTCTCTCTGAAGGCTGACCACAGCAGTCCAGAGCTTATGGCTTAGAAACATGTTACGTAACACAAATCTTTCAATGGGCCATTTTTTGTCCCAAGTACCAGGAGGCACTCAAGTTCTTAACTACCAATATATAACTTTATGATTTAGAGGCGACCCCACAACAGCTTGTTCTTTAAATTTAAAAAAATAGAAGATGTGTATGTGTTTATCTGCTCAAGCTGAGGTTGTCCTTAGCTTTCTATCTCTGGATTAGGTCTGACTTGGTCTCTCTGTGCTATTAATAAATCATTTCCCTTAAACATAAATTTATTCCTCAATAAATATCATCTTACAGTCTTTTAACTTGGACCCTGAAGTCATTCTGTACTAGAGATTGGCCCTTGCCTCTCGTCATTAGTATGTGCTATAATTGTACAGTAATATTACTTTCCTGATAATCAGACTAAATTACCATGTTCTTTCACCTCTCCATTCAGACAGATACTATTAAAACATAATTATGTTCATGGGAAGGTTAATTAATTGGTTTCCTGCTGCCATTTTTATATCCAGCCACTCTAGATATTTTTTTCTTTGTGGCTGTAATAGAAGTGAATAATCAAGGTTGGTTATTTACAACAGTGATAGTGAAGTAAAATTGATCTTTACAATGTTCACTTGTTCATAAAGCCATGAAAAGTCTGATTAGCTTTTTTATTGAACAGTAATTGTTCTTTTGGTGGATTATTTGCCAAACGTTTTTCGAGGTAAAATCAGAATAACCTAAATTCATATCAATGCTGCATTGAGAACTGCTTTATTGAGGAATTTAGTATTTAATCACAATGCATTCAACATTCTTCTGAACTTAATCAGCTTCATTGTTGCTACCAGACTGTTAGTCAAATCTTGCTCGTTGTTTTGTCATGACTCCAGCAGCACTGGCGTGTCACTCGGGACCTCTAATGTCAGAGTTAGACCGAGCGAATATAAGGACAAGGGTTTTAATCATACAGCCTGAAGTTACTTACAAGTAAACTACATCAGAGACACTTAAACCCTCAAATTTAAGTCCAGCCTCAGAAAGTGTCATGTTGTAAATGAGTGACTTTCTACAGTTTGTCCCCTGCTGAAACTCTTCTGTTAAACCAGCCTCCATTAACCTGCGTACCACTGACTCCCTGGCTCTTTGTCCTGACACTGGCGTCCTGATGCTGAGCGCCGGTGGGGAGGCCACGCAGCGCTAGGGATGAGTAGGACTGACAGAAGGCCAGCCTCAGCACGCACCCACCATGTGGTTCATGCTCCTCGCTCCCCTGCCTCCTACACCCAGCTGCTGAATCACAGAGGAGCAGGGGCTGATGGGAGCTGACAGCCTGTCTGACTGCCTGTGGACATGCTAAATGTACAGTCTTTCACATACTAATGTCCAGGTCAGGGTTCTTGTGAAATCATGCAACATGTCACATTGTAGTGAGCAGGCAAGGTGTAAAAGTAGAGCATGTCCTATGTGCGCTCATTCATTCGCCCATACAGCACATGTGCACCCAAAGTGTTCATAATGTATAATACAACACACATGTGGTGCATATGTAAGAGACCAATATCACAGAAAGGAGCCTAAATGATGCTGGCAGTTTACCCAATTAGAAATGCACTAAAGAAGTCAAGTCAACTTCCCCTATTTTAAACAACAGACTCTGAAATCAGTTCAGACTTAAGGGTTTCAGGGCTCTATATTCCTTCCTGGCTTCCTGTATCAGATGACCTTCCCTCTCCTGACTTCCCAATGGGGTACAACACAATACTGACAGCAAATAATATAAATGGTGGCATGGTGGATGGTATAAATGGCTTTTTTTCAGTGTCTTAAGTTCCTCACACACCAAGAGCAGTCTGCAGCAGGAAAACCGTTGCACTGATTTCACTTTTACAAATCTTATTCATGTCTTTGAGCATTGGTTTTAGCTTGGAGTGGTTGTGGTATTGCAGTCCACTGCTTCAGAGACTACCTGCCCTTCCACATGATTGACACTGGTGTATGTGCTGTGGGTCATGTCCCTGGCAATGATACGTGTATTGTTTTAGATGTTTTTTCTCTCGTGTGTAGCAGCCTGACAGTAGTAACCTTGGCTGCATCAATTTTTCATTTTCTTTTCATAACCTTCCTATGGGCTTGGAAAGTTTGTTTTTGTAGTTGCACAGATACCATCTCAATTTAACACTATCCAATGGATCAAGAACAACCTTTTTATTTGTGTTTTTTTTTTCATAAGAGAAAGAAGTAGTTTCTTATCATAATATTATGATAAGAAATGGCTTCCAACCAAAATGCATTCAAAACCCACGCAGCATATTTATTGTTTGCTCCTCAGGTAGCATCAAGAGCTAAGAAGAGAGAATTACATTTACTTTTTATCAGCACACCTCTTATAAATACTGTGTTTGAAGGAAGAACAAAGTAGAGGAGCTGTTATTAAAAAACAAAAACAAACCCAAAACATCTAATAGACAAGAAACTCCATCACTGAGTAGCAATGGCACTCAGGAAATGATAAGGAGCTAGACTTGAGGCTCCACAGGGAGAAGAGGCTCCAGTTCGTGATGTGAAGTGACATGTAGCTTTTATGTGATCACTGTGTTGTGGCAGCACCCAGCGGTGAGCCTGACACCCCACTGAACATGAGACATTTGGACCAAGGGACTCAAACCGAAACCAAGAAGAGTTCGGAGAATATTTGCTTAATATGCAAGTGCACACCCTACATTCATTTGCACCTTTTTGCTCAGTAGTTATTAAAAAAAAGATTAAATCACAAAGTTTAATAAAAAAATTCCCTTCTCTCATAAAGCTTGATCAGTGAACTGAGAACAGCTGGTTATGTGACAGTTATACTAAGTGCATTGTTGATTTCTGATACTGTGAGTTTTTAATATTTCATACCTGTGCACTGCAAAATAGTCTCAGAGGAGATCTGCTGCAAAAATATACCACCACATTTTCCTGTCCAACACCTTCTCTAAAGCCTCTTTTATACACATTCTCAGGAGGATGTCCAGACTTTCATTTGACAATCACATTTATACACACAGCATCTGTCAGCAGAATGTCCACAGGAGATTTTTCTGCAGTTCTAATCTCTGTTTACCTCCTGAAGCTGGTGAAAAAAACAGTGCTCATATTAGAGGATCTATGACTTGCTGTGTTTGCGTTAATTAAACTTGTCGTGAGTAATTTTGATGAAAGTAAACGTGCATGTAGTAGTCCTGTAGCAAACACTATACTGTCGAAACAGCTCTATCAGATAAACATTGTGGACTGCAGTGAAGAATGTAACTTTAGCCACACTAATCCGTTCTATCTACTGTCCACTCCTTTTGTTGCTGCAGAGAAGCAAAGGACAACAAAGAGCTGGTTTTCCTGGGAGTTGCTGCATTTAATTCAAATTCTGCTAATTTATCTATTTTTTCTGTCGAATAACTGCTTAAGTATGACTCATTTTGTAAATCTCTTGCTACAGCTTCTATGGAGTCTGTGATGAGCTATTCACAAAGTAGTTACGAAGTTCACATGAAAGACAGAAGTCCGACTCAATGCAACAGACTCTAACATTCAAACGTAATTCACCATCGCAAAATGCCATCGTCCAAAGATATCATCTATTTTAGTTTAAACTTGACAGAATGACGGGCCAGATTAGTCTAAAGTGGGGCTGTCAGGGTCTCTTCGGTGTGTGGGAAATCCTAATGCATCGATATTGACAACACACTGATGGCTTTCTGCTTTCGGGTCCAGTCACATGGTTCAAATGTCACCAGCATGCAAGTCAGTGACACTGCATTCCTCTGGAAGATCATTGGATGATGCACACGTGGCATTCAGTGTTTCTGTGTGACCTGGGTGTGTAAAATCATCATATTCTGTTTTATTGATTTATTTTGATGACACTGATAGCAATAATAGCTGGCGTTAGATGTAATCTCTTTTCTAAATAAAAGCCAATAGATGCTAAATGGCTGCCAGTATTTGGCTGTGGTCCTGCTAAATGCCCCTGCTGTCACTGTGATGAGGACAGGATATGTTTAATGTAAAATCTAAATGCTCCCCTGTCAGGTCACATGTTGCTGATTGCTTCCCGCTGTGAGCTGCTGTCGTCTGAGGGGAGGCTGAAGGTCAATGTGAGCAAATGCTTGTGTTTTTCAGGTCTATTTTCAGTCACTCCTGTCCTTTTTGCTAAGTGCACCTCTCCAAAGTCTGTCTCCGCTAAGAGAGTATCCTGCTGAGACTCTGCCAGTGATCAGTTTAATTAGCAAAGCAGTTTCCCATGTTCTGTTTAAAGATCAGTGATGGAAAGGAAAAGTTTGAAACACAAACACTATATAATCATATTGATTAGAACAGAGAGTTGAGAGGAACAGCCATTTTGGAAGCTGAAAACCAACTTCTGTGACTTCTATTTAAAAAGCCTCAACTTTCCTGACTCTGTCTGTCAGATTAAACACAAATATTTGACACGAAATCTTTGCACCACAAAAGAGTGAACTCATCTTACAAACCAGTCTACTATAGAATTGACAAAGTCCCTTCGATGAGGGATGAAACTTCTTTTATTTCTTAACTTTGTCCAGATGCCTTCTTTTTAGCATAATGCTTATAGGATAGTGTTACCAAATTCTTTTTTGAAAGCTTCTGAGTTACTGGATACAACAAGATCCAAACAAGGAGGCTCTCTCCTCTGTTTCAATATTTTTAAATGTTACAGCAGATTTTACTGACTTTTTTTTTTTTTTCACATTATCCATTGATGCTCTGCCTCAGCCTTTTCATGTCCATTTAGTAACAACTCAGCATTCAGTATTTTGACTAAAGCTTCCTGGTCGAAATAATGTGTTTTCATGGATGTTACACTTAAAAATGTGTCACTTTTCTGTTGCTTCCAAAAATTGCTTATTATTTCAAACTAGGAGTAAATATTGTACATATAAAAGAATAAACACAGTAATTGATGTCATCTGCACTTACCTTTTATATTCACAGTGATGGCCTACTTTCATCACTCTGCGCATGTAAAAACATATGGGCAAAAATAGATTAATTTACTGCCGCCTGCATATGTGAACAGATGCTCACTTTCTACAGCATGTCCACTCACTAGAAAAATCACCTGTCAGAACAATTTCTCACGCTGCCTTTCAGCCCAATGGCTCTTTGTTGGGCTGTTGTAATTAAAAATGACACCTGGTGCTGACTTACACATGGTTCTGATCTGGTTTTAGTTGGTTGTCTACCACTGCTTTGACTAAATCTAGAGAAATGTACACATCGTGCTTCAGTCTGCTGGATTTGCAATGGCTGACAGGTTGCATTTTAGATACAAGAAGTGCACATGAGTGGATACCAAATGGAGCTCACTGCCTCTACTTTAATAACCTCTGAAATCACGTTCCTCTCTGCCTTGTTTTGAGTTAAAAGGCTAAAGACAGTTTCCACGACCACAAAAAGGCTCCTCTTAGAGTCTAATGCACTTAATCCTTTGATGGACAAGCATTAAATCAATAAATGATGTGTGAGAGCATTATGTTCTAATGGTGAAGATGAGGTCCGACCTCTGCAGTAATGAGGAGGTGACCAGGTGATTCTTGGCATTGCACATTTAAAGGCTGTGTGGGAGAGTAGATTGATGGCTCTGCCCAGAGAGGGCCACACATCCCACCACACTTTTCCAGTTTTATTATACTGTGGTACAGCCTACAATCTTACAATGATTTAGATTAATAGTCCACTGAAATGATAAAAAAGACTCCTGTTTAATCGGATTAAAGAGTTAGCATGTGTGCTACACCACTCAAACAATGCATCATCTTCATCCAGTTTAATGGAGGCCATGGATAAGCAGAAGCAGAGGATGGGTGGGAAATGTAAATACTAATTTTGACAACTTTAGTACATCTGAGGTCCTCTTTTTAAATCATCTTTTAGACATTTCAACCTGGTTTTAAAGCTAGAAAGTGCTCTGCTTAACGTGTCTAGTTTCTTTAAG
Organism: Rhyacichthys aspro; assembly: GCA_036850595.1. Lineage (NCBI taxonomy): Eukaryota > Metazoa > Chordata > Actinopteri > Gobiiformes > Rhyacichthyidae > Rhyacichthys > Rhyacichthys aspro. The sequence continues at coordinate 12,189,925 of CM072155.1, forward strand.
CTGTCGTCTGCGAAAAAAGCACAATCTTAATTCATTTATATTTCAGTGCTGCGTTAGACATTGTAGATCAGAGGATTTTAGTTAATTGTTTTATTCTTATCTTTTAGACAGACCCATTACAGTCGACACTTCTTCCACAGCCAGCATTAGTGGTGTGCCCTTAGGTTCTATTTTAGGTCTGAGCTTATTTTCTATTTATGCTCCCCCAATGATGCAAAAGAGGAAAATCTTTTCAGAGGCGAATATTTCCACGTGTTATATTTATGAAGACACCATTATTCCACTTAATCAAAAGTTTTAGGAGCTGATCTTATATTCACTTACCATCCACCTTTACCATGGCTGTGTACCTGTGTCGTGACTGTATGATCACTACCAGGTGGTCTGAGCATCACAGGTGGGTGCTCGCTGCATGCACGCTGATGGTCTTTTGATGCCCGATGTATTTTTGTGGCAGACTGTGGCTCACAATAGACTTTAGTAGAGGGCACAACAAAGACAGCAGTTTGCAAGTCAACAAATCATGACATTTAAAAGACTATTTACCCAGGATGACATCGTTTGACAGCCTTCACGGAAACATTCATCGCAATCTGTGGGGAATTGAATGGCAATTTAGATTGAATGTGATAAGATGGAAGACATGGAAATGGCCTTTCAATTGGCTGTGATTGTCAACATTTTCTGCAAACTACTATCCTACCTCCAACCTGTCTCTGCACAAATATGTGCAATGCTTTATAACTGCTATCCTCTTCAAGGCTTTTGCGCTTTAGATCATGCCTCACTTGATCCATTTTTACTTAACTGAGTTTTTATGTCTGACACTTTTCATAATCTAAGTGTCAGTAGATAAGAAGTGAATGATATTGGGCAACTGTTGAAGTTTTATGATTTTTGCAGTTTTTTTCTCCTAGTGCTGCTGGGTTGGCTGTTTTAATAACACTTTATCTGCGTATGCTGATGTGAAAATCCATAAAGCACTGTGTGATAAGCCTACAGTTTGAAATTTCCTTGGCTTTGTTTCAAAAAATGAGCAAAATATCGGCTGACTATCAGTCAACACTGCAGGCGGGTAGAAGATAGTGTTACTCATGCAATATTGGAGTTGTGTGTAACATGTCTGAGCAGCACTTACACTTGTGGAAAGAGACCTGCCTGTTGCATTTACATGAGGGTGCACCTTTCCCTACACATTGTTCAGTTTTTTGTCATTCTTGGCTGCTCTTAGCCGTTGCCAGGGAACAGTATCAGATGAACGCTGTGTCTTATCTTGTCACATTCCTAATTTCCTGTGGACGGCTCTCCCCTGTGGCGGCTGTTCCCGTGACGATGGAGATGAAGGAGAGGTGGGCGTCGCCTTGACACACAGACTGGAGAGGCCTGTAATCACTGGGTAAACAAATGCAGAACATATGGAGCCCTTCATGGCCAGGGACAAAAACCCATTTGACAAATACAGCTCATATCACATGCAGATTGTTCTTTTGTCATGCTTGTAGTAAAAAAAAAAAAAAAACCTTGCAGGATTTTGCAGAGCCATGACTACTCACTCCTCTGATGCCACTGAACGGTCCGTTTGTCTCATCAGTGTAGCTAACACGGCGGGTGTTTTGTTATTGTCAGGGATTTCACGATGAGCGTGTGGGGACCATTTTACTTTGTCTCAGTGGAGCAGCACAGTGAATACTATTTACACCGCAGTGTGGGATAGATAACCCAGGCAATTTGAAATCTAACCAGAGATAGATAGATAGCTGTTTTCAGGGGAGGCAGGGGCCGGAGTGAGTGACGAGTTTGGTGATAAAAGCAGAGTAATGGTGTGCCTACTCTGGATCAGCAGCAGGGAGTCCATGAATGAAATCCATCTAGTTCAGCTGGATTGACTCGCACTGTGCTGAGAAAATTAAGAAAAAAGGTCAAGCAAAGCTGCAGGCTTTCCCAAACTGTTTAACCATGTTCCTTTACCTCATTCATTCTTTATATTGCTCTTTCAATCACATGAACTTGAAAAATGAGAATGTAAATAAATAGAAACAGTTTTGGGAATATTAGAGCAATTGGAATTATTAACCCTTATATTTCTGACCATTTTTGTGTGTATGTTGTATGTTTTGTCATGTATATATATTAATAGACAGTTGAATATTCTTAGTGAATGTTGGACAATTTACATAAAGTAAGTTCAGAATAAACTGGCAAAGTAACAGACACTATGGCATTTTTAATGTCATGTAAAAAGCACGTCAAATGTAAAGTTTGTCTTACTAAATTGATGAACTGAGGAAGGCTTGTTATGCAACTGATAGTGTCCTGGTCTATTTATATGCATGGCTTATGCTCCTGAAGTGGGTGAGTATAACATAAACACTTAACACAGGCTTTTTCCTGAAAGGCACCTCGACGTGATTATAGAGTGGCTAAATAACCCCTCAATACTCGACTTGTGCACTTGTGGAATGCAAATGAGCAGGAAACAAGAATCTCTAAAACAAAGCGAAGTCAGAGAACATGTCTTTCCCTGTCAGCCTGCTTTTTATCTAAATCTGCACTGTCCCTAATTGTTCCACCAGCGATCAGACGTCAGACCTGAAGATGTATGGGCCTGTTGCTGATTAAGATCTCCAACAACGCCTGCAACAATGACTGATGATTTTTTTATGTCTGTACGCTCATTTAAAATTCTGTGCTCCATCCACACAAATGCTTCATTCAATTATAAAAACAGACTTGACTTTTTGCGCTCTGGTGGATTTACACATACAGTATATACCTTGTGTCACATAATTTGACTATAAATACTATATATTATAAATACTTTTTAAATTTTATTCTCAAAAAATTTTAAAATTTTATCAAATATTGTGGACAAGTCTTTGTTTCAATTTATGCATCAAAATTAGCCAAGAAAAATTTAAAACACATGTTAAATTGGATGCAGCCTTTGTCTGTGCATATTGTCATCTTTGCTAAAGATTTAATATGCCGCCTCAATATATGTCCCTCACACGATGGCCAATTATTGTTAATCATTCTCATTAATTCATAGAAGAGCTTGCGTTAAATTAGCCCAGTCCACTGTTTGCATGGATTTCAACATTTTGTATTCAGCTCACTGCCTGATTTCGGTTTGTACTCTGGCCTTATTGACAGTGCCTCTGTTAATGCATTGCCCCTCTCATGACCCTTATTGGCGTTCCCCTTATAGCTCCCATCGGGACGTGCACCCCCATCTCCACATGCCTCATTATGGACTATACTTAGACAATGTGTATAGGACTAGATGCTTGGTGAAGGTAGTTGTAATTCAGTTAAGTACGGCATACTTTAACCCTTTGCTATGCTATAACCTCTGACATTTTCATCTAATGTAATTGTGGGTACAAGTGCAGATAAAAGGCAGCTCTAATTTCCCTAAAATAACAGTGTGTAGCCTGAATGTTGCTAATGATGTACATCCCCCAGTTAAATGAGCAGCCCCCTTGGAGCTACCTAAAACATAACACATTATCCGGGTGACATTTAAAACATGTCAGCTAAACCTAGACTGCACCATCACAGCGACAGTCATGTAAATCGCCCCCAGTTTGAAGTATAATAGAGCTCGGCTTGAATTATACATGACATTGCTAAGCAGTGCAGCCCCACCATCTTCCAATCTTTACAGGCAAACCACTTCCTTTAAAGGGATTTTATTATGCCTTTACTGTATTGTGTGTTTTTTGAATCAATGTCATTGAAATTTCCAAATATTCAAAGAAAAATAAATGATTTGGGGTTAATGGCAGTTTTTAAATAAATAACAGATTGGAAAGAGATTTTAATCACACACCAAAAATCAAAGATCAGTCAGAAAATATGTAAATTTGCACCTTTCTCTTTGCAACATGTATAGTCTTTTAGAAAAATAGCCATTCAGATTTAAAGGATTGATTATGTTTTGGAAAGCACATTCCTCAGCCAGAGCAGTAAAACCCGATCTAAAACGTTGTCTATTTTTAAGCAGTTCTTTTGGCTTAAGCTTGTCACGGCTTAAGAAGCTCTATTGGAAAGCGATTTTTCTCCCCAGACCCTCATATGGCTCTGCAGATGGCAGATCTGGCTTCAGGCGACGCTGGTGCTGGAGCCAACAACTCAAATTGATATGTTCAGGAACCACTGTAGTTTTCACTACTTTAAATCTAACTCCAGGGGAGTCTGTGGGCAAGACATCCACCAAAGGGGCCTCTGTGCCTGAAGTGTCTATATGTGATCTGTGTCGTTCACAACCTACAGTTACAATTTCCCAAATAAAAGTTGTTTTTTTCCAAGAAGCAATACTGAAATACAAAAACACAATGTGTGCTCTGTTTACACAGTCGACCCAGACATTTTACTCTCTGTGCTTAGAATGAATTTTAAATATTTATGAATATTAAATATTATTTTATTAAACAATTGAAAAAAAAAACATTAGCTTTTGGGTGAAGGGAGGTATTGTAATTATTAACTTTTGAAAAAAACTGAAAAAAACTTTTCAAGTGACTTGTCTAACACTGGAACTTTATTGTAATAAAAATATTAGTGTAGATTTTATACATTTAAATGACTTACACACACTTTCTGTAACTGTAAAGAGTCTCAGTTCTCTCCAGATGTGAAAGCATTAGTGACATGTGCTAAACTCCTGTCCAGAGCTCGTTCACACAACTGTCTGTCCTGCACAAAAACCCACTCGCCCTCCCTCTGGCCCCTATTCATTCTCACCTCTGTCAGTATCCATGTTGGTCATTTTCACACTGTCATTCTCCTTCACAGGCACTCTCACTCACACTCCCACTCAGTTCAGTTTCAGTTTCAAAGTCACTTTTTTTTATCTTTAGTCTATGTCCACCTTATCTCTGAATGGATTGTTGCAGGCTTTATGACTCACCTGTATTGTTCCACTTCTCCACAGCCAACATGGGAAACATGAATCCTGAAATGTACCACAAAGCATTTTTCTTCTTTGTTTGAATGCATTTTTTTCTTCTTAATTATTTTGCTGTTTCCCCAGTTTCCATAAACAATGCACAAAATGAATTGCCCCCTTATACCTCACTGTAAATGCTGTGAAACTGCAGTCTGGCCATATTCAACCTCCAAAATGTTCTTATATTGTTACAGTAATATTTTTATTGTGAAATCTTTTTACCTGTTAAATCTCTAAACAGCATTGTACCTGCATCTTTATAACCTTTTACAAATAAAATCATCCAAAGAGGATACATGCACCACTGTGGCAGCAGAATTTGGTGTAATTCCCTTTATGTAAGTGAGCAGGCAAACACGATTATACATTATTTACAGATTGAGAAAAACGTAGTCACTTGTATGTTTATTAACAGCATCAGTATTCTATCTGTGGCCTCAGTTCTACTTACGTTTCAGAGCAATCGTTGTCCTGTCCCATTTTTTTTTCCCTCACACTGAATCAAAAGTACCCAGTGATAGAGCAAGAAGCTACAGGATCAAAATGAATAATGTGAATCCAGGGACCAGAGTGAAGTTTGAAGCTGGGCAGAGTTTTACTTTATGCAAATGAGGAATGACATTGCCACAATCAACAACTAATCACTGATCAGGAGCAGCTTGAACTTGCTCCCTGCCAGAGACTTCAGTGAAGCCTCATGACGCAGTGTGCAATTAGGCTGAATGCAGCTTTAGGGTCAAGAGAGGATAGGTTAGAATAATGTCCAGTATATGGCCTTACAAAATACTGGCTACTGTCTTTTTTTACCAGAAGCAGATGAGGTTAAGTTAAACTGTTATAATTGTTTTTAATGAATGAAATAAACAATAAAATGAAAGTTATAGACGTCACAGTTTTTGCTTAGCTACTAAAACAATGCAGATCTTAGGCAGATCTCAGTCTAACAGTGTTTAATGAGGAAGCAAAAGTAATATCTATCCATTTATCACTTGCACGTTGTTTTTGCACGCATAGGCTTTAGCATCCATTGACTTGCAGCGTGTAGGCTTTTGCTGCAGTAGTCAACATCCTCATAATGGTATAGTCTGGAACCATCGGCAAAAAGTCATCTTGTTTGTGCTGAATTTTGTCCCTAAAAATGTATTTCAGTCTGCTTAACTTGACTTGACTCAGTGCACACTCAGCTAAGTTTATAAACAGTAAAAATGTATATTGGACATGTTGCTTTACTGATAAAACAGAGATTGATTCTGGGGCACTATGGTGTTTTGATTTACATTTAAGAGAATATTTTAGTGAACACTTTCAAGGGAGAGACACTTTTATAGTAGTTTTTTGTGCTTAAGTCTGCTACTTTGACTTTTGTGAACTTTTCACTTTGAGCGTACATTCCTTGTATATAATCTTTGAATACATGAGGTTGTCTTGTATAATTCATTACATACACACTGCTCCAGCGTTTCACTCGGACAAATCCTTCCCTTGACTGTTGTTGTTCTACATAAAAGTATTAGCTGTGTCTGTATATATCTATAATACATGTGTGTGTTTGAATGTGTTGTGCAGTGATGCATGCAGGGACGTGCTGTAAAAGCGAGTGGATGGATCCTGTGATAGTTCAGGGATGAACTGCGGTGGTTGTTTGTGTATTGAGCTCAGCAGAGAGATAAAAGGACTGACTTGGGAGGCTTAGGTTCATATTTCTGGTGAGACTTAGTGAAGTGGTTGGAAAACACTGTACTCCAGGCTCAGTGCCCGCAGAGTTGTCCTGCTCTGTCCTCGGGGATGTCCTCTACTCTATATGACCTAGCTCCATATGGTTCAGCAGAATGGACTCTTTAGTTTATTAGCCTCGTCTGTTTGTAGACATTCAGCCTGAATGAGGTCGCTCAGTTGTTCTGGCAAAGCACAGCTATGGATTTTATCCTTGTCGCTTGGGTTCATGTTATAGAATGAAGGCTGAGCAATGTATTGAAAAACACCTTATGCAACTTTGTTGAATATTATGACGACACTATCACTTGAAATAGTAATATGAAAATCTATATAAAAAGCCCCATACAGTGTATCTGCTTTGCTGCTAACATGAATCTCAAGCAGGTAGTACATACATAGGTAGTGCATGCAGTAAAGTTCAGTCTATATCACATATATTTACACAATCCTAAAATGTTTAGCAAATACATAAAAAAGTGCTTTCACTGACACTATGGTTTCTTATCATATCTCTAATCTTCATTGTACTGTGACAGCATACACACCTTCATTTATGAGATGCCCCTCTGCAGCTCCGCCCACCAACTCATCTGCTCATAAATGACACGGGCCACAGCAGATCATTCCACACTTCACTTCACCTTTTCCACTCGGACAAAACATCAGACAGACAGTGGGCGGTGTGAGCCTGCCACCCTTTTAGGGGTTTTTATGAAATACTAACTATTCAAATCAACCATAACATTGTGGCCTCCTTGCTTTTGTCTCCAATAATTGCTACCATTGCCTCCTTTGCCTCTGGGAGTTGGGATGTTGGCTCACATTGACTGGACGTCCCAAACATGCCCTGACATTGTTTTTGCCTTGTTGGCCAAACCATAATCTGCTTAAAAGACAAAATGTTTAACCGTACCTTCTCACTGGGGAATCCTGTAAAATCTTATGACTGGTTAGTGCAGTTTAATTGATTTATGTAATGACACTTTCCATTTAGAGCAGGTCTAGACCATACTCATGAGTTTAGTTTACAGAGCAACCCAACAATCTAAACAAAGGTTGAGTTGAAATAATACAGAGATGCACAGCAATGATTGTAGAATACAAGGCACATTATGACAATATGCAATGGCAACATTAGTAATAGTGGCAAAATATGGAAAAATAACTATGATTAAAGAGGCTATCAGGATATAGTCTTGTGTGTTTTGAATGAATTAAGTTATTGGATTATTATGTTTCCTTTTGCCAGTTTTCATGATGCAGAATAAGGGAATGCATTCCTTTATTATATTCAAGTCTTGTTGGCCTCTCTTTACTGTGTGTGTGTTTTGGTAAAAGTAACATCCCATCTCTCATTAGTGTTGCTTGACACAAGATGTTTTATTCATATCATTGATAAATAATGATTCCCAAAGCCTTGGACTAATCACAGTCCTGACGATGTCATGTTCCATCATGATCTTCAGACTGTGGCTGGGCTCTGTGCAACTACTGATGCTAATATGTCCCTGATGAGGCTAGCAACACAACACACCGTCTGCATCTGTAACTGCAGGTTGAAGGATGGCACCTAATCACCAAATCACGCCTGTCATCGTCTCTCTTCTTGTGCTGCAAGCGAGGAGACATCAGGAGACCCTAATTGCCAATCAGGGATAGCCCGAGCGCTGCACTCAGTAAATGTACGAGAGGAGAGGCACCACAAGGCAGACGGGGAGCTGACACAGACAAACACAGAACTGCATGCTTTGTCAAAATGAATAAAATGTTTTCTTTCATTGTGTGGGACTGTGTTGTCTCCCTTTGAAGCCCACTGTGGCCCAAGAGCCTGACAAGGCAGTTGCATCCGTCACACAGCATTTGATGTACTTCTTTTCTGAAAACTCTCTCAGGTGTGATGCAATTATTACGAAGCTGTTGTAGTCGCGTTCTTATGCAAAGGCCATTAAAGTGAATTATACCGTTGTCTCCTGGTAGTAAACACTTAAAATATGCATGGTTTTATTCACAGATCTTTTATTTTAACTTTGGGCCTTTACTCAGATTTGCACAAAAATTTTTTGTGTTTACTCTCGTTGCAACGCTGATGCAACCACATGTCGCTTTTTGGAACCTCTTTGAAAACAGTTTCATTCCAGGCGGGCCGACCGCAGCTGCTCTGAGTGCCCATTCACTGTGCAGCAGGATGTTGGCAGGTTACACAGGCCTGTCGCTGCTGAGTAATGTTGTCAATAATGGTGTCCAGAGTTGTTGTACGTTCCTACTAGGCAGAATTTATGTATTTACAAAAATTGGAAAGCAGGTTGTTTTGGGCCACTTCCCTGCATCCTGCAGTTAGGTTTGAATAAAGAGCATAATTAACCATGGTAAATGTAGTAGGAGGACAGAGTTTGCAAAGTTTTTGTTACTTTATGTTTTTCCTTGTGGTTAGAATGGAAATAAAATACACTTTGCTCCCACCAAGGAGCTTGTACACGCAGCAGGGGTGGCTTTTTATAATATTTGGCCATTAAAATTTAAATGAAATTCAAATAAAATCCACCAAAGTCTCTTTTTGTGGGACCATAAGGAAAATCTTATGGACCATTTCATGTCTGTATCATTTTTTGTGGCAGTACTGAATCTGGTGGGACTACAGAATGGTGTTAGGAGCACACCAATGCATTTTGAATATTGTGTTGTTTAGGTCTTTGAATGCAGCATACATTATCTTTCTGACTTCCATTCTCTGTTAGACATTAGTTATTTTCATTTTAAATACTGTACATAAACTCAATATATATACAGCAAAACTTATATATACATCTGGAACCAGTACACACTATTATATTCATCCTGAAGTCTGAGAAATATTTGCTTTATGTTGTTTTTTATAGACCTCTATGCTATATTTACTCTATAATATGAAATATAAATAGCTGAAGGGGTCCTGATGTTGTTATGCACTGTGCAAGGCTTTTCTCTGACAACACCTCATCAGCATAACCTCAGAAGTAGAGCAATAACAAAACACTTGGAGCTCCAAATTTACTCCTCACTTTCTTCTGTCAGCAAACAGGAAGTGAAAAACAGGCGCTCCAAACTGTGTCCCAAACAGACTTCAATGAGCGCTGTGTCCAGAGGAGTAGTCTTGGGTGTTTGACTGCATGTATTTCTATGTTCACTTACCTGCTGATGCAGTTGGGAGCTTTATTTTTTACAGTGCTGTGCCCAGATCAGAAATCTTATGTTCTGTAAGTCTCCTGGACAGTGTATGATAAGCTATCTTTTATAGGACGACAAGGATTAGAAGGAAAGTGGATCTTGGTAGAGCTTACTCCGAGCAGACTGCTTTAATCACATTGTGGCTTCTTAGTGCAGATGAAGCTAATATCAGTGAAGGATTAATAACCAGGTTCCTATTAAACAGAAGCGGCGCTGGTGCGTGCGAGTGATATTGATGGTTAACTGTATTTAGTCATATTGGGCACTGGGATTATGAGGGTATATGTGCACTGCCTCAAAATCCTATTAAGAGCTCATTATGTGTTTTAGACATGCACAAGTCCTTTTCTTTCATTTAAACGTGGACAAGCACATGGGAATCTCTTACATATATGAACCGAATGCCACTGTTGAGTGTCTTTTTTTAGACTGTGCTTCTCCTGTGGTCCACATAATGCAGTGTTCATTATTGCTTTCTTCTCTTGTGGGCACATGGGTAGTGTAGAAACCAAGAGCTGGAGCTAAATTAGAGAAAATCATCCCATAGAGACGTCATGAAGCACTCACTAATCTTACCTAATGACTGGCCAAGCCTTAAGTTACATACATGTAGCATTATTGCTGTATTTCCAAGAGATAGAATAAAACAAACATGTGTCTATTCCGTATTACAATCTGCAATTCTCCTTCAGCATGTAATCAAATAAATCAGCCCACCATCGGAGAGGCTGCTTGTCTATTCTTGGCTCCAGTACAAAGTTTGTATTTACATTTACTCTCTGCTCGTATTGACTGTAGTATCCTCTGGGCTTTTTTCTTCTCCAGTTTGGTCGATTTCATGTTGGGAAGAAACAAAGCAGCATCCGTATCAACAGAAACACTGAACAGTAATTGAAAATACTTTAAACTTCAAAGGCTTGCATACATGTGGTGTCATCCGGCGTCCTGCAGCTGAGATCCACTTCAGCTCTTTGGGACAACATTTACAGCACAGAAGCCGACTTGGCAGCCATTTGACGCAATCTAAAATAAGAAGTCTTTGGGTTCTGTTAGTTTAATGTTGAAAAAAGCAGCGTCGACATAATTGTTAGATACCTACTTCAGGGGCATCATACATGGAGCCTCTGTTGTCTCGAGGAGCCATAAATCATAAGAGCCAGGTCAGTTTTCCGCTGTTAATTAAAGCCTATAACATAAGGATGAGTTGATGTAATTGAGTTAATTACCGCTGGTAGCTCAACTGATCACATGCCTCCCACTCGTATGGAAAGGTTGAGAGGTCAAAACACCTACACGCTGCCGTAGAGCAATCCCTGGAGAGCCCTGGTTAGGAACGACACGGCAGAGCCCAGATCTGTAGAATATTTCCAGTTTAGCACTTAAAGAAGGGATGATTTGTTTAAGATTGTTATACCGTGTGTAATCCAAGTCAGACAGCTTCACTAATACAAAAGCATGGCTAATTAATGAGTAATTACAGGAAATCAAGCACCCTGGCATGTGTGCAGTCTGTATGTTCTCACTGGGCCACCGTGGGCTTGCTCTGGGCACTACACCTTCAGCCCTCCCTGTGTGTCTATGTTAACCCTGCGATTTATTGAAAATCATCCAGGAAACACCTCGCCTAAAGACCTAAGCAGCTGGAAAAAGTTCCAACCTACCCCAACCCACAAATAAAAATAAGATTAAATGAATGAGTAATAAATGAATCATTTATTTCTTCACTGATATCAACTCATGACTCTTTATTATTGTACTCCATATTGCCTTTAGAATTTCCTTTTTACAGCTTTTAAATGCCTTTATTGAGCACAGACTAGTCTTGAACCAGCCAACACAAAAATGAACAACACTTTCTTATCGCCAAATGAAATATAACTTTTTGACATAGAAAAAGCACTTTCCTTTCCTATTTTTCTATTACAGTTTTTGTCTTTCCTCTCAGTTTTCCACGTTCTCTTCCTGTCCCACTCTTCTCCTCACTTGGGACAAAGCTCCAGGATTAGATTAACTGTCATTTATAGCAAGCCTGGGAGGCTGTGAAGAGCAGACTCAATCAGATGGAGAGATAATGGTGCTTTATGATAGATCCTGGCTAATGAAATGCCACTGTCTGTAATGAGATCAGTGAAAAGTGAGCATTTGACCTGCTGCAAAGGGCAGGCAGCATGTCAGGAATATCCACAGAGACTGTTCCCTCTGCCATCATACACCCCAGCTGTCTGCTGCCCTGGACACAAGGCTTCTCTCAGTCATATTTTTGGATTAAAAGTCATTTATTACGTCCCTGGCTGTACACTCGAGCTGAAGCGCTGTACAAATCACACATGCGAAAAGCACAAACAGTGGAAATGCCAAAATGCTAATGGCAACATTTACCAGAGGCTCTGAGGTGGGGCTGTTCAAACAGTGGGAGGTGTGTAAGGTCAAGAACAGGATTAGTCATTCTGCGTGCGCCTCGCTGGGCTGCACATCTGTGTAACAACACTTTGTCCAACAAGGAAACACTCACGCTGACTTTTTAACATGACTAGATCAAAACTCTTACATAATTTTTCCTCTCCAATGCACCAAATAAAGCAGTTTTTGATCATGTTTATTTTATGGGACAAAATATGTAGTTCTCTGAATGGTTGTCATCAAATCAAGTATTTTTCTGTATTCATCACTAAAACTCATTTTCTTGGCATAAAAGCTTAAATTTATTCTGTCAAGCATGTAGAAATGGCTGATTAATCAAATGTCATCTTGAAAATGTCCATTTCTACTTTCAGCTACTCATTATTAACCCCTAAGTGACTTAATCATATATTTAGCTATTTCTGACTAAAAAAAAAAAAAAATCTATTAAGTTTTTATATAAAATTTTCAAAGGAAGCCTTTCAGACTAACATTGCCCCTTGTCATGTATATTTAAATATATCCCAAGTACTTCATATGACAACCTGCTTTTCCTATACAAACAAGTGATGCTTTGAGTCAATGCATAACAAACCAATACTTCTGTCACATGTTCTATTTTCTCTGACTGCATCCACAGTTTTTTTTTACCCTTTTACTTCATCGGTCATTATCTCTCTCTTTCATTTCTGTCTCTTTTCTTCTTTGTTCACACTAAGTCAAGGGTTTGTGTGGCAGCAAATCACATGGGAGATCTGTCATCTTCCCTGCCTCATCATCATCATCTCGGTCTCATGAGTCTCTGAAGAGGGGTCAGGGGTCCAGCCAAGTCATCTATAGCTCCAGGAGAATCCGAAGAGCCTTTGTATGTGACTGACAAGTTTTCATTTACACCTTTTCTCTCTATTCCCTGCTGTACTCCATATTAGATCTGCTGTCGCTCTCAGGGGAGCAACATGCTTCTCCTTCACTATATGTGCTTCTCATAGACACAAAAAAAGAAAGTGTGGAGTATTTTAGCACTTATTGTTTGAATTACTAAGGTGTTATCCACCTCTTGTGACTGATAAGTCTGGCCTGTGGCATTACAGTGTAAAGCTTGGTGCCAGACCCTTAAAAACTGCTCAAAAAATGCCCACAAAATTTACTTGTCCACCGGTATGGCTGGTACTCTACATACTTTCTAATGGCATTTCCATTGTCAGGAAGGGTACAAAGAGTCCCAAGCACACCATGTTGTTCCACATTGGTCATTCATCCATGTAAAGTACTGAAAGTGATACTTACTTTTTAAAGCTATTAAACAAATTAAATTTAATACAATGACTGTGTAATTTTGCACTTAACACTAACAAAACATATTACATGAACCTATGAGTCTATAAAATGTAGAAAACTGGTGCACAATTTTTACCAAACTAGCTATAAAATGAAAACGTCAAACAATAATAAGTAATCCCTTCACTACATCCAGTGACTTGATTATAGCTTTTAGCTGGTGTAGCCCAAATGCTTATAGGGCAGCTAAATACCCTCTTACTGACAGCACACACATAAACAACTGGTTGCCAATGTCCAAAATCATCCTGTTTATGCAGAATTCACAATGTTTGGTTGCTAATGTCCTTTTATATATTGAATAGTGCCAGCCTTTTACTTTAACTACACAAGGATTTATGTACTAATTTACTTTACAGCAACACATCTACATAGCAGTGCTTGTATGATACCACTGTTGATAATGCTCTCCTGCAAACACTGCACTGGAAACCCAAGCTTCTTCAGGGGCTACCTGTAGCAAACCATGTCACCAAACCAAGCAAAAGAAAGAACTTTTGATTTTATTGTGTAATTTATGTGACTGAAAAAAAAATAAAGTCACAAGGCATAACTCTCTTTGACTGGAGTTAGAGTTAATTGAGGAGTCATGGCAGTATTACATTATTTGGTCCAAGGAAGCAGCAGCCGGTGCTTGTGATTCAACAAAGGAAATTGATTTTGTGCCCTACATCCTTTCCCTGTAGCTCCTGGCTCTAGTTTGAACATTAAGGCACAGTGCCATGTCAGCAGCATCCAGGATGAGGTACATCTCCCTGCGTTTCTTTATTGGTGAGCGTGAATGGCAGCTCGACTGTCACGCTGCTTTGAAGGGAAAGCGTGAAACAAGAAGCACAAATGATAAGAAGAATTTTTTCAAGCTCAACTGTTTTCTTTGCAGCAAATATCAGAGTTTCAAATGACAAGAAGAAATTCTTGTCTATGCACTGTTTTGGTAACCATTTAATCATGGTTGCCACATGTTCTAAGTGAATATGGTTAAATTGGGTTTAAATGTGAAGGGCTGGTAAACAGGTCAGGGGACTGAGGAGGCTGGTATATATACCTTTCTGGACTTATCTGTCCATTATTGCCCCATGATTTTGAGATGAATAAAATGACATCCTCCAAATGAGGAGAGAATGTGATTGACAGCTCACTTACCTGGTAATAAAGTTTCAAAGGTGTAGCTTCAAAGACTGCAGCTTGAGAGGCATGTATGCCATATCTCTGTTTAGAGTTAATCATGTGTACCATGAATGCTTTGTGTTACTGTCATGCCAGTTAGCGTCAGTAGCTTATGACAACAAACCACCTTACAGCCATTATTTTTGTTTTGCATACTTTTTCCGATTATATTACTCTTTTCTTGATGCTTGAACTCAGTCGCTTCAGCTGGAGAGTATATAGGCCATGTCACAATCAGATAGCTCAGTATGTATTTCTACTTTCGATGCCTGCATCCTAATTCTTCATTTAACAGTTTTGGAAATGCATTTATGTCTCCCAATTAAACATCCCATCCTTATTTGGCATCTCTTGGTGAAATTGTGCTTCAGATGGCCACAAGAGCACTTTACAATTCCAACTACTTCAGAGAAAGCACTTTTAGACCAACAGGCTAAGCCTAAAGGAGCTCTGGCTTGGCCGCCCCACTGCTGGCCAACTTGGCATGCTGGTAATATCATTGCCAGCAGCTGCCTGGGGTTCAGCTGACAGGCTAAAATGTGCTAAGTTGACCTTTTGTTTCTAATTAAAGAGTGTTTCGTGTGGACAGATGTGGCAACTGTGCTCGTAGTCATCGAGCAGGGAGGAAGCTGAGACCCTTTCCTGTAAAAGCACATCCCACCATCCCACCTTCATCACTGTCACCTCCTTCACACCATGGTCAGTACTTTATAAACGTGTTAAGTCTTGTCACCATTGGCTCACTGCATGAGTTGAAGGAACGTGAAGTGGTCATCGTCAGCGTTTCAACATGTCCTTGGGGCTGAGACAAGAGGACACACATTTATGGTTGCATGCATTGATTAGACACATGGTGGTACTCAGGGGTCACTGTGGAGACGCTGTATATCTCCCCATTTACTTTTATCACATCTCTTGGAGCTGTGAACTGAAAGCTAAAACCATTTCTCACTATAATCCACACTATGCTTTCTACAAATGCCTTTGGAAGATGATAGCTGTCAAGATGGTCTTTTAATGTGGCAAAAAAAAATAACTGAGAAAATGCCCCGGTGAATAAAGAATAATGCACCCTTTGTTGACAAGACTGGTCAAGAGTCTTTTAATGAAGAAACACATGCAAACTCTTAGTCAGTTGTCTTCTATTCATGCTAAAGTGGGTGCTGAAAAATAAAAAAGCTTGTTGTATAAGTAACTCTCAATGCAATCATTTACTGCACTCCACTCATCATTTTTTAAGGATATCCACAAGACTGTGAAACATGTCTCTGCAAAGCACCACATATTATTCAGGCTTGTTCAGGAGATGACAACTTAAATTTATTTTTGTCATTAAGGCTGTAAACAAACCACTTTAGAAACAGAGTAAAAATGCCATGTGGTCAAATGATTCCTTGCTGCGTCTGTGTGATTAGTCAAAGTGTCTTATCTTCTGAGCAGCAGGGCCGACGGCAGATAGTACAGCTCCTCTGTGGTCCGCGGCGGTCGAGCTATTTGTTGGCTCCTGAAGGTGTCGGGGGATAGAGATTGCTTATAAGTGTTCTCACACGTATTACAAAGCTGTCAGCTGCAGAGTGTTGACAGACGATCGCTCTGCAGGAGTGTGACGTTCAGAAAAGCAGAGGATGCTACAATAGCGCTTGTCAGAGAGGTTAGGGTTGGATAGACTATCCCACCCCTGGTGAACAGTGTTCCTGCATAGTGTGGAAAAATATGAGAGTGTTTAATTTTTATTTAGCAACTTAGGCTCAGGGATAGACAAATACTTACATTGCAGTATTTTTAAATGACAGGGTACCATAGACCATTTTAGTGTCGGCACATTTTGGCAGGAAAAGTTAGTCATTACATTTTTTCATTTGTAATGGATGAAAGGGTATAAGCCATCTAAAATAGCTTAATACATCCAATTAAAGTAAGATATACATGACCTGATGGCTATGCAAAAAAACACAGCAGCCAACAAACTTGACTAAAACTTGAGTACAAAGTGGAGTATTGACAATTAAACATATCTTACAACAGTTTTTGTCTCTAAAGTCAATTTCAGGATTTTACTCATGAATTGACATAAAATTAGTTTTTTCTCACAAACGTCTATCTGTTTAATTCCCTCGGGCCAGACCTCTTGTGTTCAGCCCGTGCCAAGAGTCCACCTGTCGTCAGTGTCCATCACCGTGATTGGATTATAATCACACTAATCTATTTAAGAATCAAGTTCAGGCAGAAAATCTCCAAGAGCCACTGAGGATCCTGTTTCCATGCCTGTGAAGATGTTTGAAAGCAACATCTGTACAGTCTAATGAGCACATGTGTAACCAAATCATGTGATGAGAGGTTTCATAATCACCATATCAGTCTGCTGTTTACCACATGTGATAATTGCATGACTGGTCTGTGCATAACTTGTGTTTAAACACAAATTAACTTGCCTAATTTGGAGCAGCATCCATCTGTGTTATAATTTTGCCCTATTGTAATAAGAAGGTGTAAATACCTGCTATTGTGACTGATTGCTCCGTTGTAATCTCTCTATGTCAAATATGATATTATTAGATCTAATCTTCACAAAGATCTTTGAGGCGATGCCAGTTACACTAAACTGCTTAAAACTGAAAGATTTTGATTTTTAAAGGTGAGTGTCTAGACTTTTACTGTTTATTTAAGGAACAAAAGCTAAAGAGATCATTTACCACATTTTGCAAATCAATAATTAATATAAATCAGTTGTGCTATATAATCAGATTGGAATAATGTGAGTAGGCGTATTGTCGATGTCCATGTTAGTGACGTTTCTATTGTGTGACTGGGGCTGTATGCGGAGTGTGCATAGTGCAAAAACCTCATAAACAGAAACTTTGCAGCCAATTTCTACATTACTTTCCACTTAAGGGAACACACAGTATTGATATGAGTGCATCTTCATTAACCACACTGACTATCACCATGTCCAGCAGACATTCTCTCGATATGCGCCGCATTATAAACACACTTGTACATAGGTTTAAAGGACTGTGGCTGTTCTATGTTTCGTTCTGGCAGATCCTGAGTGGACTGCTACTGAATCAGAGCACATGTAGGCCCACTTTTGTTTTGTTTTGGGCAAATGACTTTAAAAGATAAGTTCATATCCTTGAGTAGACTTCTAATCACTGGCGCTATACATGCAATCGTAGTGTCATTCAGAACGAGAATATCAGCTGCCATTGTTACTCTCCGCTGCCGCCAGCCTCCGTCTGCCCTTTTGGTCTCGCTATGGCACCATTCTCCTTTACTTACAGTCACATGATTTGGACGGGTGATGGCCTCTCTGGTATTATTAGCAGGAAGGTCAGCGAGTGTCACTTTGCAGCAGTAGACGGATAGGACAGCTTGTTCCAGGTAGTTGTCTGGAGAGTCTGACAGGAAGTGCTAAACAGACACTGAGCTGAGGACGGGGCATCACTGACTCCTACCCATCAGGGATAACTGACTATATTAACTCTGTCCATTACAGCTGTGCTTGGCAGACAGGAAGTGACTGATTTAAACTGATGTGTGAGGTTTATTTATATGTTAGCCTATTTAACTACTTTGGTTGTCCATCATTTGAAGCAGGGTTCAGGGGATCGGTGACAGACTGCAGGGAACAGGCAGTGAGTGTGTGTGCATGTGATTAACATGTCAGTGCTTATTGGGAGCAGCTCTGGGAGGTTTTACACCCCAAAGAGAACGAAGAGAAACAGCCGCTCTAAAGCACCGTGTGAAAACAAAGGCCTGATTAGATTGACAGGAAATCCACACACAATGGGAGGCAACAGAATGGTTCCTCCATTCATTTTGAACTGAGGATAATGAAAAATAGAGATGAAAAACATCCTCCACAATAGCAAGAGATTGAATTAATAAAGAACCCAACTCTTTTTAGAATAGGCCTAAGGGAGACTAATGGAACGGTTTGTCGCTTTTAATCCAGTTTAGCAGAAAAACATTAAAGCAGTCACTTCTTTGTCTTATTTTATTGCACAGTAAACATGAAGAATATGCAGTTTTCCTTTGCAGGAACCAAATGTGATGTTCGCTGGAGATAACAGTAACAGTCTTGGTAGTTCACCAAAGAGGTAAATGTAAAAACAATGTGACGTTTCAGGATGTATGCCTTTTAATGAACCAAAGGAGACAAATGTGGCTGGAAACACGGAACTGCCATATTATTTTAAGTTAACAAATTTTACAGTTACATTACACTGATAAAGTAAAGATTTATACGCACAAGCAACATGTCAAACAAATATGTGTATTTGCAGTATCGAGGACAGAGCCCTGGGGTTTCTGCCACGTTTGTACTTGACTGATCTGGACTGTGTATCTGTGTGTTTCTGTCCATGAGGTGGAGATGAGAGAGCACTACAGCCTCTCCTGGGGTTAACTCGCAGCAGAAGTGATGAACCGACCCACATCAGACCCTGCACTGCCCCCACATGACCCATATACACTCTTACATCACTCAGTGTCACAGTTGAGTGCAATCATTTACCTAATGCACCAGAAAGTAACACATGAATTTGGATTTGTCTTCTTCTACTTCTGATTTCTGATATATTCATGCTGCCTATTGGTTAGCTTAATTCAGCCACAGAATCCATTGCCCCATTCAGAAAAACAAGGACGCCTCAATTAAACAACTGCTAGCAAAGCAAGAATTGAAAACATAAAACAAACATATCTATAATATGCAGTTTGTTGAGAGGGTAGACCTCGTGGTCCAGGGGCCTATTGGAATTTTAGTGTTAAAATGGTTGGTTGTGAAAAATTTGAATAGAAATTTCACATTTTAACCTCAGTATGACAAACTTTTCTCCCATCACAGATTCTGGAGTGTAGTGTAGGTTTTGATTCTTTTGCTCATGCATTTTTCAGATGTTGATTTCACTGTCGTCAGCCTCTATCACTTTCCTGACAACTTCTGGAGATGAGTTTGGACGCGCTCGGGTGATTTCTTTGACCGCTGTACGCTGTGCTTCTTCAGATTTCCTTGTGTCTATTCCGCCTTATTTGCCTTTGTCACTTTGACACAAGGCAAATAACACCGTCACTAAAATATGACAAGTTGTGTTTGGAAATATTACACATTAGGTGTGTCCTGTGAGCCTCAGGTTTTATCGCATTGCCTGTCAGTCTCACATTGACATTCATGATGGGAATCTCTGACACTTTCCTGTTTACTGCTTTGCTCTGCCTCAGAAATATCCATCAGAGGATTCCCACTGGGCCACTGTCTCCCTGTCTGCTACTTTCTTGAAGTCATCCTGCAAACCTGTCTTGTTTATATTGACAGGGAATGGTTATACTTGTATATTTTATTGTTGGATGGCATAACTGTAAGATGTAGAAACAGGAAAAACATTGTGATTATAGTTTTGAGAGTTTTATGTTGCATCTATATCAATAACATAAGCCTCATTATTTCCCTGCTTGCATTGTTTCTGCTCTAGCTTCCTCACAAGTGTGTAGGCGGGAGTGAGTATAGTACAGTTATTGTGTTTACACTTCAACAAGGTTCAACAAGGAGGCTCTTAGAAAATATATTACGTTGGTAAAGTATATGCATCTCATTTTCCACTCATGGGCTTTAAATAAAAATACTCATCCATTTTTTATCTTTATAATGTTGCAGCAAATAGAGTTGCACTAATTACTGGATACATATTGAAACTTGAAAGGCTGAAGAAAGAAAAATCAAATCCACATCCAATCAGGTGAGATTTATTGGGAAAGGACTTTGTTATTGTCATTCTGATGACCGTCTCAATTAATGTAATTCACATATTAATTCAAATGTATCTGAAGGGAAACATTAGTATTTTTGATGTCACAAAGTTCATCAATCCACTGTGGACTGCGTTGTGTTTTTCAGTTTCAGTGTGTTTTGTTGTACATGTTGAAACACCGAAGCCGAGGTTGTCTGTAATAAGTGTCATTCTTCAGTCGACTCTTGTGCCCACTAAAGTGAGGGACTATTAGGATCACACTGCAAACTTCAAAAGTGCACAAAATGACATCTCATGAAATCTGATCCAAGCCTTTGTAGTGAGCCTTTGATCTTCAGAAAGCAGCAGGTCTATCACTCTGACATCTCTCTGATTGGCACTACTCATTTTAGTCCATGACATCTTCAGAACTCTTTCATCCCTCGCGAGTGATTGAAATGTGTTGCAGATAACGGTGTGTCTTTTTGTGCCTATTTTATCCTTGTCATTGTTTCCAGATTGTGTTCAAGGCCAGCAAAGCCCGCTGTACACGTTCCCTAAAAGATAATGAAAGTAACATGCTGAAAGAATGGATAATTCATTCAACAAACTGATACAATTTGCTTCACTTGTTATCCTTGTTTAAAGAGATACATCTCAGACAAAAACAGCCAGAAAAGCCAGACCTGCTTTGTGTTACTTTTGCAAATTCCATGGTATTGGGCTCCACTAAGGCTTTATTTCTGTGGATACAGTTTCTCTCTTCTTATACTAACTTGTGATTTAATAATCTGCACAGCCTCATTTGTATCTGTCAAACTTTAATGGATGCATAGCACATGAATGTTGCATGATGGAAAGAGCCAGTGCATGCATACTCAAAATATTTCAATTTAGAAGACCTGGGATTAATTCTAATTCATTTCATGTTTGCACTGACTCACTTTTTCTCTCATAAATAGTGGATAACGACACATCAATAAAACAATACATTTGCTTTGTAGGTGTTTTGTAAAACAATATTTGGCGGCAAGAAATGCAGACATTTAATCATTTTAATTGGTCTCTTCGGCTTTTGTTTGAGCACTCTTCATTTTAAAGGAGTAAACAAAAAATGTATATTACAGTAAGCAGCAGGGGAAGTCTGCTCGCACACTGCTAAGTGTCTTTGACAGAGCGAAATGCAGGAGACCTGTGGTTTAGCCTCTCTCAACACACAGCTGTCAGGATCATTTGGAACTTGACTAGTTTCCAGTGGGAGGCATTGTCAGCACCTCAAACGCTGTATTTGGCTTCCACTCCCAAAGGAAGCGTTCTGCTAAATTACATTTCTCAAAGAGGAGTGTTAAATGAATAGTTTTAAT
This sequence comes from Rhyacichthys aspro, assembly GCA_036850595.1. Classification (NCBI taxonomy): domain Eukaryota; kingdom Metazoa; phylum Chordata; class Actinopteri; order Gobiiformes; family Rhyacichthyidae; genus Rhyacichthys; species Rhyacichthys aspro. The sequence continues at coordinate 12,211,794 of CM072155.1, forward strand.
CAGACATTGGCTTGTACGGCGAATAGAGCAAATAGAGGTAAGCACACTGAGTGTTAGTCTCACTCTGCTAAATGGATCTGATTAGAGATGTCACTATAAATGCATCTGATGAAGGTGGATTGAACAGCCGACCCAGTCTTTGAAAATATTGTTTCTGTCTCAATTCTTATTTAGCGTTTTTCCCAGGACACACATAAAAGTTTTGTGTGCATCATAGTCTGCAGGAGGTAGGGTGAGGTAATGGATGGTGCACAAAATCCATTACTTTTATGTAAGATGTGATCAAGTCTGAGACAAAGTTTAGTTAAAACATTAAAGAGGTTAGTTTAGGCATTGTATTTCATCTGTTTATATAAGTGTTGTACTCATGGTGACTTTGATGGGTTAATTACATGTCATTTTTCCCTTAAAACATTGTGTATGCATATTTGGGAATGTTACATAGAGGCATTACATTTTGGAGACAGCTTGACTCCCCTTGGACACACATCTATCAAAGCAGAAGAATTGGACAGCGGCACCTGAGCCACTAATGAGTGTGGGATATTCAGTGCGGTGCCTGTTGGAGATGGAACAGGAAATGCATGGTTTCCTGCCTAATGTCAAGGCCCTCAGACCTCGGGATATGTGCTCTCCAATCAGCCGAGAGTATCCTCCAGTGGCCACTCAGTCATCCCTCGGGACGAGCAAAGGGAACACAGTCTGACACAACATTGCCACTCACAGTGCGGATAATTTTTGTACAATCACCGCTGAATGACAAAAAACATACTCGAAGAGAAAATAATTACTTTTCACAACTCAATCTCCATGAAGAGACAAATCCCAGATACTTGAAATGATGATTTTCATATCCTTATGAGTATTGATCTGAAAATGATCAGTTTTCACATATTTTTCTCTTAAACCTAACATTTTGCTTTTTAGAACTTTGACAATGAACTTAAACCTAAAAGTTAGCTTAGTTGCGCTTTTTTTTCTATTACTGCACGAACCTTTAATTAGCCTCAGAGGGACAGTGTATTGCTGTTTTTCAAGGATATATAACAATATCAAAATGTCACAAATGCTCAGATGATGATAACAGCTCCATTGTATGATATCTAACCGAGTTTGATCAGAAACATTGCAATTTCTGTCATGCTAAATCTTTAAAGCCTGAACGCAGTCAAAAGTAATTTGCCAATATGAGTGTTAATCTCTGCCTCAGATGAACTGACAGACTCTAATTCTCGATAAGTAATTAATAATGAGCTTCTGGGACTGCTGTCAGTTTATATTTGCCGAGGTTAATTGCTGCTGGTGATTTAGCAGCAACTGAGGGGAATCTAAACACAGACTGAGGCTGAAAGAGAGATAAACTCGGGCATACTGGTCCAAATCTCACGCCCAGTGGATATACTGTTTGTGGAGAGGAATTTCAAACATGCACATTCAAATTGATTGTTGTTTTTAGGCTAAAACTTTGAGACTTTGGGTTTACTTGAAACTTTTGGAGTTGCCATTAGTGGTAGCTTTCAGCTAATCAGTGCATCCTGCTGACTCTAAAAACAACTACCAAATACCAATCCAGTCGGGATGTACCTAAAATGTTAACACTGTGAGTTTTTGTTGTTTTCATTTTCTGAGCATGTATTAAAGTCAGATTTTTATCCATCTTCAATAACAATCCCACTGCACTAAAGTCATACACATGAACAGTCCGTTAGTTAGTTTTCTCAAAGCAGGATATACCCCCACCTTGTTCCATGACCCATCTTATTGGAGTTTCCCTTCAGGGCAGCACATCCCTGCATTAATGCAAAGAGCACAATGTATATAATGACGTTTGATGCTACAGGCACACGCTGCATGTCAATATATTTGACCAATCAGATGGAAAAGAAAAAATACGTGAATATCATTAAGTGTTTCCCCCAATTTAATGTAAAACCTTTTGCTTAAACAAATAGAAATGCTTGATTTGACTTAATATATAGTTGCCATATTCATATCAGTTACTATTCAAATGTGCATATTTTACGTGTTATATTTCATCTCAGCCTTAGATTGTACGGCATTACAAGAGAAATAAATGGGCCTTGGGAATAACAATATTTGGCATTAGACTACATTAAACTCCCTAAAAGTTTCCAATAACCATAAGTTCATAAGAATATAATGAGAAGACCATTGCTAAGCTTGTGCCGTGCTTTCTCCTCATTTGTTTTCACTCTCTGTGCTTTCTGACAGGAACACTGTTAAAGAGAGAGACCCAGCAGGAACCCGCTTTGTGTTTACTCTCATCACAAGCCCACTCTGTTTTCTAATCCGCTGATTTGTGAAACTGCAGAGAGAAGACACTGAAAGTTGGTTGGGATTCATTACGGTGTATATTCTCATTGTAGTGTAGTGTATTAGCACAGGTGTGGCTGTTTGTCTTGCTGGTAAGCGACAGGAAAGTCTGGCACAAAGGACGGATTCATCTGGAGAGCCATCTGTCCGTCTGCGGCAGCAAATGTTCTTGTACGTGCGGAAAACCAGCATCACAATAAGCAAAAGACTGCATTTCTGGACTGAGGGAGGTCAGACCCCATCATCTTGCGCATAGCATCTTCACAGATACAAAAATGTCTCTATTCTTTGTCGATTCGTCTGTTTTGCTCTTGGCACTGTGAGAATTTAATCAGGATGTGTTTTGTCCAATAAGAGCTCTTCAGCATTTGTTTTCTCATTCAACTGCACACAATGAGCCTTGAATGCCAAAAGGAACCTTTGCATCTTTCTTTTTCTAATCCTTATTTGCCCACTGGCAGCGGTTTTCAATTTTGCCTGTTGATTAATCTCTGAAGAATTATGTACCTCATGAATTAAACAGAAAGGCAAAACCTGTCATTGAAGAAAAATGGAAAAGTTATATTGGCTTAGATAAGTGTAATGGGGGTCATCCTGTTAAATGACATTTGAAATGTGAAGTAAACACAGCTTATAGAAATGTCTGCATTGAAATATAATACCTACAATTGTTTTACTGTTGTGTGCCATTCATAATGCAACTAACCATATGGAAAAGGGGAAGGAAATCTGAGAATATTGGATCTTTGTGTGAAGCAGAGCCATGATGAAAAGAGAGTAAAAACAGAAGACATTAACGTGTTCAGATGGCACAAAATATAACAAGAGGATGATTACACTCAGGTGGCTCACATATTTTACTGACATCCACCTCCATATTTTCTCAACCGTGTTAAATGTTCACTGATGTCATGTGTCACTCCGAAAACTATTACCAGAGGGACCTGCTCTGGACTCTACTCTGGAATCTACATTTTTCTAGTGTCTCGCTGTGACAGGCCTGGGGTGTGAAACCTCGCAGCCAGGGCTTGTTGTTGTCCACATCTCAACTGAGTCATGATGAGCTTTTACTGAGGTGTTCTTTACTGAGAACAAGGTTTACAGGCGTCAGTCCGAGCAAACAAAAGGGCTGGAAATGACTCTTTATATGTTAGCGTTACCACAGCAACACACGACTGAAAATGCAAAATGTGGCCAAAGTGGCTTGTGATGCTATAGTGAATAGTGTTGTAGTCAAGACCTAGTGGCCGAGACCAAGACGAGACCCGGGCTTTTTGCTACTGAGACCGAGTCAAGACCAAGACCATGTCAGGGCAAGACCATTGCCCATTTGACTTCAAAATATCACGTCTATAAAATGGTAAAATGACAGTCTTAAAAAACCCAATCCTCTTTTATTACACTTCATGACCTTCTCAATTGTCTGGCATGGTACCGATCTACCACAGATGCCCTTATTTATCAAACTTGTACAGAAACAAGTGCTTAAAAAAGGTTGTATGATTGAGTGCACATGGGATTTATGAAACCGAGTGCACCTCACCGATCCCAGCACGTGCACAACAGCTATTGATTGCTCCAGCCGCTGAAAACCATGACACACCTAAAACCTCTTCACAGTGGCACAAACAGCTGTAAATAACCAATGAAAGCTCAGTGAAGCAGCCATAGTTTTAGTTTGACCAACTGAAAATGCAGCTCTGGTGTCATTAAGTCACTGTGGTTGTTGAAGAGCTGGTGAGCTGACAGACATATGTTCAAACACACACTTCTAACAGTTGTAATGGCCGGATAAAGATGAGAAGTGAGCGGGCAGACACCAGGAGTGGTACATTTTACATATCAAAGCTAAAAGACCAAAGGCTGGACAGCAAATATCAGGGAGTCAGAGCACTGGACACTGGCACAGAGAGGCTTTGTTTACAGAATGATAAAACAGGAAGGATGTGCAAGGACAGATTTATTGAACAAGAGCTAAGTGAGCCACTCTATCACCAACTTGTCTCGTTTTCGATTCTGTCCTTATCTACATGTAAACACATTGTTGACCAGAAATGCTTGCTTGCTAAGGAACAGACGTAATCTAGGACACCTAGTAGTAATCTAGGACACCTTTTTTTTACTAAAGCATCTTTCACAGTCAGAGCAGAGGTGTAGTAGGATCACTCCACTTCTGTCTTGTCTTTAGTTTTGGGTTTAGCTCTGGTTTAATCCTGGTTTTCTGTGTTTAGTCCCTGCTCACTCTTGGTTTATTCCTGTGCAAATCAAAGTATGGTGCAAACAAATGTAAAAGTCAAAAGACATTTAGTTCAGAGGTTTTCTTTTCTATCAAAATTAAATATAATTCCACTTTTACAATGCAATTTTTTTGATGAAGCCCTAGTTTTATCCCAGAACCCTTTAGTTCTGGTTCATGATTTGACTTTAGTCCTGGTTCTGGCCGTATTGCTCAGTTGAGTCTGGATTTAGTCCCGTCTTAGACCTTAATGTGTCCTCACCTGATCCGACGGCTTCCTTTTCAAAACCTATTGCAAAGATAAATTGAAATCCCATTGTTCAATCCTTTCTGTGCATATTGTTAAAGCAGAAAATGAAGTGTCTTCAGAAATCAAATGGAAACGCAGTAGGTGTGTGTAGTTTGTATTTGATCTCTCATCAGTATGACCAGAGATCTCAGAGGGGGAAGGAGCATGTTTGAAATGGAGCCTACATCATTTCATCCATGTGTTTATTGGAATATGAGGAGCAATACGAGTTACAAACAGCCTCAGGCGCACATGCAGTATTGTGTATTTTATAATGAAGGCTGAAGTCATCATCATGAAGAAATGTAGCTTTTTTATTGACATTCAAAAATACAGTATCATATCATGTTTTCTCTCATTTATTTAGCGTTTTTCTAAATCCACAATTTTGTATCCATCTTCTTCTCCTTCACTAAACAAAAGACTTTTTATCATTTGATAAAGATTGAGCTAAGGTTTTGTTGCCTTTGTTGGATGCCGTGTGCTTTTTGGAGTTAGAAAACAAACAAATTATGATTATGATGAAATCACTTTGAGAAACTTTGACTCCTTTTGACAAACATCAACATGTTGAAAATGTAACTTAATTACAGCTTTTACCTGTGTCATTTTCACACATATCAAACCAATCCATCAAGATCGGACACTCCATTCATTGATTTACATGTCTCCATTCATTTTTTCTGCAATACATTACACTGATGGATCTTCCCACTAATTTATTGCTATTTCAAAATCCAATTACAAATGCAACACAAAATATTGCAACAGCTGTTGGACTAATGGTTCTCATTTATCTGAGATCTGATGGTACCAGGATGTTGGAGGCGGTGTGGTTAGCTTTTTTAAACTGCATTAAAGCCATTTTGGATCCACATGAATAAATAAATAGTAATAGTAAATTTTGTCTGAAAAGTAACCTGAAGCCTAACTTTCCCCTTTATCTTTTTACATGAAAGGCTTACCTATTCTAACTATTCTACTAATCAATCATTTTTATTCATGCAACAATTACATTTTCATGACAAAATGATTAAAACATGGTGTAGTAGCAGTGTCCCATGCTCCCGAGCAGTTTGATCTGACTCTGCTCCCAATTACCAGCAGGATTGTGTGCATAAACCTTTCACTTATTTTAATTTAGCTGATTTAGCACACCTGAATGTGTCGAGCACTGCTGCTGTACAAAACCAATCAGACTATTCAAATAACTGATGGCTCATTTGGTACTTTTAATAAATTCCAACCTCCCTCGACTTGCATTCCCAGAAATTGGCCTCATATATATTTATCCAACACCTATCGCTGCAAAATTAATGTTATTATTCTGGATGCGCCAATGCAGTTATGCAGCAATGTCCATTAGAGTGTGACAACAGGAAGGATGATCTTCCTCCGAGCCTTGTGGACGATTCGCTGAGGGTTGAGCGAGGCTAGCATCAGAGAAGGAGAAGGCAGAACAAATGTAATTTAGGTCATAAGAAATTCTCCCTTGAAAACCCAATTACTTCTCCGTAGAAAAGACAGGGTGATGAGGGTCATTTTTGTCCTGTCTAATGTAGCGACTCAAAAGCTGTAACTGTAATGAAGGGATCCCTTTTTATTCTCATGGCTTTCACTCACTGCCCACATCACAGTCACACAGTCCTGTACAGAACGGCAAAATGATTAAAGATCTTTCAAAAAAGAGTGATTAAAAAGTCGACTCCTTCACTCTGCCTGAAGATGGGTTTCAGAAAAATCTACTAAAGTTTTCTTGCTTTTGAGCTTACTTTTAAAGCAAGGGACTGAATAGTGTGAAAGAAAGCTGCTGCGTTATGTTGCTGTCGTTTTGTGATCGTATTTCGTCCTGCCTGTGACAAGTACAATTTCACAGAAGAGGTAGTCCCAGACAAATGATTTGGGAGAAAATGCTTATCGAGCACAATGTAGCCACATCAAAAAGGAAAAGAAATAAAACGGTAAGATGCAAACAGATGAATGGAGCATGGAAAGAAGCTATTACTCATGTTTACAGGTTGAAGATTCAAGGTTTTTCGTCTACAAGTGCCAAGAAGGGAAGGGAACGTCTGCTTGTTTAATGCGATGCAGCAGAGCATCGCTTTATTCCTGTCAAGAGCTACACTGTGTGCTGTCTGATGCTTTGACAAATGGACATTCAATATTCAGCCATAAGCGTCACACACACATGCCTCTTGTCAAGTCTGTAATTGCTTTAGTTCCCTTGGGATACAGTGTTAAAACTAAACCTCAGTTCAATTGCATGCATTTGTTGGAGAGGTTAACAGCACCAGTAGGTTTTATTGTGGTTTAATGAGGATGCTTGTAAAGCTTTAATTAAATTCCTCAAATATTCTTTAGAAATCTTGTTCAAAAATCACTTGAATGGTTGTTTATACACACAAAATGTTCAGACTGAAGCTGTTTCTTAGCTCACACAGAAGCTTTCTTTCACCTCATTTTGTCATGTTCCCAAAGTTGTGCTCTTTTTCAACACCTCGCTTTTGAATAAATCTTAAAACCTCCTGAGAAATCCAGCCTTTTGTGTCAGCTCCCCTCAGATGCCCCTTGTTTGCTTTTCAGTCTTTCCACGAGTGTGGCAACCAATTCAAATGTTCAGGAAAAAATCATATCATGCAAATGCAGTTTTCTCTTTTACAAATACCATGTTTTTCTTTTTATCTTCACTTTGAATTCGGTCCGTTATGTCCTGTCTACATGTTGCTGGTTAGCTGCCTTTACACACACATCTGAGGAACTGGAAACTTCACGGTCAATTGTATTTCAGATACAGATAATTCATGGGTGTGTAGAGTTTATTCTGTTGGTATATACTGTTCCAAAATACATATATTCACTGCACATAACTGGTGTGTTTTTTTAAATGTTAAAACTACAAAACATTATGTAAATATATTTCTTAAACTCATTCACTGATGGAACAGGTTTTTGTTTTATATTCATTCATTTTGTTTTGTCAAAGGTAGAGTGTCAGTTCCACATCTGTGAATTAATTTATTTTTTGAATATCCACACATGAGTTGCAATAAGTCATAGTTCTCGTCTTAGATCTCAGTCACCCCCCAAAAAAAATAAAAAATAAAATAAAAAAATGAAACAGCTTCATGCTTATATCTTGGACAATACAGATGATCACATTGTGTTGTGAGCTCAACACAAGCAATCATTCAAAATAAACTCTGCGTTGTGTGTGAAGTATCATGAAAGCCTTTGAAGGATGTAATGCATTTATGTGTGGACTGTCTCCTGTGATGAATAGACCTATTGATCTCTTTTGAGGCTACAAGAGGTCACGCCTCTACTTTCACAACGAAGTTGTCTTCGAGCTGTGGATGGACCTCCATCTCCTAATCCCTCCTGACACCAGCTGTCCCGGTGGAGCCCAGTGATTAACCGTTCTTCTGAGCATCGGCTTACGTTGCAGGTCATGAGTTGGGTTACGCCAGTGAGACAGCTATTGATTGATGTTTTCGATCTTCAGCCTCTGTTACGTTACGTGATGCAATGAGACATTGTCCTCGGGGGAATCTCACTCCACGCATCTTCACAAAAATGAACCATTCATTCCAACACTCAAGTCCAGTCACTGTACACACTCACTTTACACAACCAATATTAACACAATCAACACTCAAAGCCCACGGCAAGTATTGGTAATAATGTGCCCCGGAGAATCAGCACAGCCAGCCATTCTTTTTTTCATATCATATGAGCAGCTGATGTCTCTGTGTAAAGCAAGACCTAATAAATCAGCTCATTACGTCATCAGGGACTGTTAAGACCCATCCACACAGCACAAACCACATCAATGTAAAATTGACTAAGCATTAATTGGCACAAAGAGTAAATATATGTATTTGCATGTTTTGAAATTAAGATTGATTGAAATAAAATGCATTGTCACTATTTTTGCCAACATTCAGTTGCTTACAACCACCACAGTGTGAATGTGTGAGTGCTTGTGTGTGTGAATGGGTGAATGGAAGAAGAGGTAAAGCACTATGGGTGCCCAAGAAGGGTGCATAAGAGCACTATATAAATGCATGCCATTTACCATTTACCATTGCTAAGACCGTTATGGCCACCATATTTTTGGTGCAGCCTCATTACAAAAAAACACTAATTGGAATTTCTTTTACAAAACTATCCATAGAGGTGTGGACATGGTTTCAAATACAACTGGGATCTCCCTTATGTCATGTCCAATGCACACAGTCCTGTGTTGTCGTGGTAGCGTTGCTGAAAGGAAGTAGCTTATTTCTTATTGACGTGTGCTGTGTCTGTTTGTTCTACTTGTTTTTATGCTGCTGCAGGTGTGTCTCTTAGTTTGGTGCTTTCCTTTCAGGCACCACAAGTGGCCTAATTATCCATTCATCTGCTGTTGGTGAAAACAGTACAAAGCATTTTTTCACTGGGGATAAATAAACAGACTTCTCCTATAGCCAAATATATAAAAGGAGGTTTGTATATATATATATATATATATATATATATATATATATATATATATATATATATATATACTGTGCTTATTTATTTGCACATTTGTTTTTAAACACATTTGAAGCAAAGTTGGGGAATAGGGACTGAAATCTGACTCATAACAAGCCCACCTATTTCTTGTCTTATTTCTAAGTTTGGATATTTGAAGCCTTTTTATGTAGAAATGTCAGTGTCCAGGTTATAGAGGCAGAGACCCAGCACCTCCAACAACAGATAAAACTGTGCCAAAAGTGTCATTAGTCCTGTGTGCTGTGGTTGTCAGGGCACATCCTGAGGACACTGTCAGAGTGGGCAGTGGCATTCAGAGGTCTGGTAACTATCTGGATTTTTTCTCCCTATTTTTGCTCAGAAATGGTGGCCCATGCCAGTTGTCTTGCAGAATAGCAGTCTGTTTTGGTGGCTTGAGAACAGCCTGACTTCTTACTTTTTTTTCTTTTTTTTTTACTTTTTTGTCAGTGAATGCATTAAATGGATCATCATCAAGAATTTAGCATCTGGGGGTCCTCTAAGGGGTTCATCTGAAACCTGGTCAGAATCAGCAGCAAAAGTGTTCAATTTCAGAGACTTCTTAAATTTATACTCTTTATACACCTGTTGTCACTAAGAAGGTATACATTTATTTTGTAAAAATATTTAAAAAAAAATACAATACAGAAATTTAATATTTCCTGGATTACCTAAATTAATATAAGCTAGTGTATTCAACCAGTTACCTTCCACACTTCAATAATGGCTGCCCAGTAGGTGGTTGACGTTAATGAATAAATTAATCTCATCTCATCAAATAAAATGAGAGTGAGACTGTCCACTCATTTATACAGAGCCTGCTTCCTTTTACCTCCACAGTTCAATTAGGACAGACTACAAAAATATCATTTAGCAGTTAATACTGAGAATAAGTCTCCATCATTAGAGCTTTGTGCCTTGCTTTTTAATGACAGTATTTACTTTATTATGTCAGATTGTTTTTCTGGTTTATAATGAGCTTGTTTCTATTCTTTGTTGTATGATTTGAAAAATCATGCCCAGCATGTGAACAGCTAAACCACAGACGTGCTCTGCCATATCCTAACAATCCTCATGGTGTAGGGTTTTTTTGTGAGTTGTTTGTCCAGGCTTTAGTTTTACCACAAAAGGAGGAAGGCCTTTCCATTTGTGCAGCTGGAGCAGGGAAAATCTTCTTGTGCTATTGATTTTACTGTCTTTGTGCTGCTGCAGTGGTGAAATGGAGGCTTAGGTATTCAATATACCCAAGCAAAGCTGACTCAGTGGAGCCTGAGAAGCCTTTTCTGGACATTGTATGCTGAGATTATCGCTGGATTTTTCTGCCTTTTGAATTCTCAGGTTTACTTACATTGTATGAGGGCATTACCTTTTTGCTAAGGTATGGCATATCAGCATAAAAAACCCTGATTAAATGAATTTTAGAGTAAGCTATAAAATGCTGCGTTTGGCTGAGCATCTATTGTGAAAGGGAGTAATCCTTTGTTTAGATGTTGTTAGACATGCTGCCTCACTGACCACATTACTCTCAGAGGAACAATGGCTATAATCAGATTCCATTCTCCAATAAACACACTTCATATTTCTTTTTCAGCATTGGCCCAGCTTATGATCCTTTCTGCCTTTTAAGCACTTTATAAAGAGAATTATGGGATTGCTCCAGCCTAATGTGTCGCCTGCCAAAGGGACAGAATTGAGGCATTAAGAACGGTCTATTAAAACAACATTAGATTGTTAGATTACTTATTGACATCGCGCAAGCTGCAATAGAAACATTCATTCATAAACTAAGAAGTGATTTCAATAAAACACACAGGGGAAATATGAAATAGCATTTATTATCATCATCTTATTATAATATATATTTGATAAACTAACTATTAAGTGTAGTGGTGCATACAGTGAAGAATGGATTTACATGCACATCTCTCGCAGGATGATCAAGTTAAAGCATGAAGTCTGTGCGCAGCAGATTTGTGGGAAAGAAAGCATGACTTGCTTCGTAGCTGAACAGAAAAATCACAGTAAATCCAGTTGTATCTCATGAAGACAACAAATCGTTAAATAGTCAGTAAAGTGAGTCATCTCCTAACCCAGCTTCAGTACAGATTAGCTTCAGCAGGAGTGCACCTCAGCGGTCGGCGTTCATCTTGCGGAGCTTCGGAGGCAGTTTGTCCTCTGGCCTGCCGGCTGACAGCAGAGGGCTGTGCATTGGCACCGGAGACGGGGACAGTGACGGTTGAAGGCTGTGTTGGTAAAGGTCTCCCGTGGACTGGGTCATGGGTTCGAATCCCACTTTGAGCGACTTCAGCTGCAGCCTGTTCTCAGTCTCGTTCACGGTGGTGGAGCTGAGGCGCTGGAGTTTCAAGGGAAGGTCTCCCGTGCTGCAGGCCTTCTCTGAATGCTGTGAGCTCAGCAGCAGCACCTTTCTCTGCAGATCCTCCTTCCCAGATGAACTAATCCTCTGCAGTTTACTCGGAAGTCGCCCCCCGGCACCACCATGACGGCTTTTTTCCTCTACGGTGTTGATGCAGTCCACAGAGAAGACGCGGTTGCGGCGGGCTCCTTGGCTCTCAGTCAGTGCGGGGGTAGGGGTAGATAAAGGTGAGGGCAGCGAATTTTTCTCTTCATATTCCTTCATGCTGTACGGTGGCGTGGGGACTTCGAAAGTGCTGTGGAACTGTGAATAGTCGACTCTGAAAAAGCCCTCTTCTAAAGACATCACAGGAAGGAAGCGGTGGCCCCATAAAACCTCATCCTCTGTGTACGACGTCCGCGCTTGGCATGTCATACCTGCAGAAAGTAACAAGAGGTAAGCAAAAAATGAACTGGAGAAGCACACGGACCACAGCTACCTCACTGCAAATAACACACCAACACTATTCAGTCTGTTTCAGTGCAGTGTGTGTTTTTAATTATCACTACTTTGTAAAGGATTCCCACAATGCCAGCTTTTAATGAAGGGTTAAGTCAGAGGAGCACTTGTCAAATTGCCCTGTGCCCTGAAATAACTGTCCGTTTATTGACATAATTAGCAGTCACTCAGCACCTTTGGCACATCAGGACGTCGATGGCAGGAGCCATGAGTGCTGCCTTTACACGTCTTAACTCGCAGCTTTGTTGACAATAATGGTCACTGGTCACAACCTCTGATTGCACCCAAGATTATTACTTGTAGGCAATGAGATGTAATGTTTTTGCCTTTCACACGCTAGTATGCAGCTGCTGATGATTAATGATGATAAAGATATTAAATGCACTGTATGTAACGCTGGCTTTATCAGTATCAAAGCTGCATCTGTGAATGAAAAATATATCCATTGTGATTAACTGCTCAGTTTTTTTATTTAACCTTGGTTCCTGTGAAATTATTTTCTCGACATTTTGATGTTTGTTGTCAGATCCTTCCAATCAATAAGCACTTAGCCTACATTTATCAGATAGAGTATACCCTCTGCAGTGTAAGGCCTTTACATATGCCCTGTACATGTATGAGCTTTAAGTCACACAGCTCTGTATTCAAGTTGAGATGTAGCTGTAATGACCAGTGGATGGAAGTCATGTGACTTTTTTGCGGCTCCATGCTTTCTGTTTTGGCTCTGAGTGATCACATCCAGAGATTGGCAATTGTTACTTCATTTTAACAGAATTTACCAGTTTAATTTTTTAAGGTAGTGTTCCTCAAGAGACAAATGTATTATTTCAGCTCAGTGTGATGGCAGAAATGCTGGCATCCATGCTGCTTTGCTTCATTATTCCTGTGTCATAAAGATTCCCAACCAGCTGTTTAATGTTTAGTGCATGCTGCTTAAACCGAAAAGGCCTCTGCATAAATTGTTGGCAGAGTGTGCGTCTCTGAAGAGTATTTTTGGCATTAGCCTCGACTGGCACTGTTTCCTGTTGCATTATTAAGTCTTTTAACCAGGGGGCTCTATTTACCTGACCTCACCAGTGTGAAAAAATACAGCATTTTCAGAGAAAAGAGGTGTGTAGCATTAGTTTCACATAAAACTGTTTAACCTGGAGTCAAATGGTTTATAATAGATTTCACTGTATTTCCATAATGTATACTTTTTCTTTTTCAAGTTTACACAAACAGCAACTTCAACCTGGAACATAAATTTGTGACATTTAAGTGACATGAAGTAGGCTTCTGACATTTTAACCTATAATGACACACATGTTCTATCAACAAGCAACAAAGAATGTCCTCACTCATGTTTTTGGTCTAATGAGATTGTAAACAGTGCTTTATATTGAACTGTTGCACATTAAAATTCAGCTGGAGAACCTCTGAGATTCTTGGTGGTGTGTTTTGTGCTCTGACACTTTTACAAGCTTTGTCATATTCATGAATTTCGGGGGGAATTAAATATTTACACTTTTATTGTGAGTCTGAATGCATATTCATAAACGTTTGTGCTCAGATGTAATCACAAGCGGCCCAGGCCACTTCTGAACATGTTCTTTGTTGAGTGTGCTCTAACATAACAGCCCATTTGTGATATGATCAATCAACATATTTTAATGCCTTTGATCCAGTTACATATAAAACTGTGGTTGAATAAATTAATAAATGTGTATTGGCTATTTGGTTATTTACAGACTAACTTCAGTTTCACTAAAGTGATGTAAGAAATGTCTTTTAATCATGAGCATTTCAACAGAATCAATATTTCTGCTGAGCTGTGAACCTAAACTGCAATGGCACCGGCTGTATGTTAATCTGCCAGTTCAGCTGAAGAATAATGGAAACACAATGTGGAGACAATGGACAGAGCAGCTGTGTCAGCAGCAGCTGGATGTGGGACATAACTCTTAATGTGCCGCTGGTAAATGAAAGCCTGTTAGTGTGAGGATGGCGGCGTTATGTGCCTCCACTGAAGGTGACACTGCCAGGATCTCACTGCTCTGCCGCCACAGCTCTGCCACACTAAACTTGTGGCTGCGCTGATTTAATGGTATTATCAACAGAGAGCAGGCCGTGCTGCCTGTCTGCACTGCTCCCCGCTGATCCTCCCTCTGCTCTAAGCCTATTCAACCCTGCACTTCCTCCTGTGACAGCGGCAGAGAGAAGGCTGAGGCACTGCACCAAGGAAAAACCCAACAAAAACCAGGAAGATGGATTTATTAGTATTTTGAGCTTGGACTTTAGGGAAGAACAATTGTGTTAAATATGCAACAGAGCCCAATTCCCAAGAGTGCTGCCTATAGTTTACAGCCATGGCTTTTTAAACCACTGTCTCCCAGCCTCAGTATTACCTCTGCCTTGAGCTATTGTCTGAAAAATGGAGTGGAACTTCTACCAAAACCCTGGCTCATTCATCAACATGACACACGCGTCTATGACCACAGGCTTTTATTATGCATGGAGTGGCCATAAACCGATTTCTGTGGTAATAAAATCTCCTTTATAAATCAATCACACTGTCTTTCTCATGCTTTGTCCTGGTGCTTATTTCATTCAGATCCTATGTATGTGTTCAACAATGTAAAAACAGAGAAAGGTGAGAAAATGAGACTTTCACTGAGTATCTCCTCGCTGGTTGATATTGATGTAGAATTTGCATATAGATAGGCAAGAAGAGGACAGAACTGGTTTAGCTGCAGGACACTTTCTCACCAGTAGTTTCCACGATGCCTTCAAGAATGACGACTATCTCAAACTGTTCGTTCATGAGAGAGCGCTGGGACAAGTCAAAAAACGGGCTCTTGGTGTTGATTTCATGACAGATGGTGAGTGGAGACACGAGGAAGAGCTGGTCGGCGCCTGTTCCGAACCCGACGTCCAACTCACACTGATCTAAAGGCAGGAACTCTCCCTCAGGGGTCTGCCGGGACTAAAGACAGGACAAAACGAGACAAGAGGGGAAAGAGAAAAGGAGAATTAGTTAAATATGACATGATACCCCTCTATGAAAATCTACTCTTTTCTCATCGACGTCTGTAAATGACTTGTTTGTCCTGGCCAGTGCTTCTCATTGATTTGTTGAAGAGGTTGCGGGCGGACATGTACGACAGGCGAGCTTGAACAGGCCAGGCCCACGCAGTGTTCACTGGTGCGGAAGCATTTAATTGCCCAGATGACGAAGGAGCTCAGCAATAAGGCCCTGGATGTATTTTCTAGTGTCTCTTGTCTTTGTCTAATCAGACCATTCACCTTTCTTTGTCCCTGTTTGCTTCATTCCTAAATACACATTCACTTAATGGTCATCATCATCTTCATGCTCTCACAGGAGGGTATGCAGCTTTTGTATTAGTCCCAAGGATCTTTATTCCAGTTCCTTGGATATTTTAGTTATTTGTGACAAAGGTTTTTAAGGGCCTTTATCTCCTGGCCATTAAAATAAACAACATGACAAATGAGGACATCATTATGGAGTTGTTTTTGTTCCAAAGCAGAGCTGCCCAAAGTTTTTTCAAAGTAGTTTTTATAATGTGGAAATTTCAGAGATCCCACTGTCTCCTTCTGCTTCTGAACTATAAAGTTACATAAGACATTGCCTTATGAAACTAAGTGGTATAACTGTGTGTTTTATAACACTGCTGCACCTGAGCACTTTGTCCACTGTGTTTTTCTTGACTGTGCCTTAACTGATTTTGTATTTTAGAGAAAACATAGTAAGTGTAATATGTAATGATTCAGTTTTTTAATAGTTTTGGTTTGGCCTCAGTGTTAATCATTTACAATGATACAGTTACCATTGACCACCAGTGACCAGGTTTCAACAAACGTTTTACTTTCTCTTTGTGCCTCGACATTTAATTAAGATTACACATTCAAAATTGAAATTTCAGTCTTTGATTTTCCTGGAAAGAGTGACCTTTACTGCAAACTTTACCCATGATAACTGTGAGATAGAGCCACTTTTCTCACCGTACATTTAAAGACCTAAAACCTCAAATCTGGCCACATTTTCAGTGACACTGATTTTATTTTAATTTTATCAAATGTAAAACATTACCAGGTTTTAAGAAAATGGTTCTCATTTTTGTCTGCTTTACATTAAGATTATGAATTGAAAATTGCTTCCTTTTATTTACGGAGTGTAAAATAATACTTTAGCCAACAGGTGAAGATCTACTATTGGCTAAAGTACCATTTTGCACATTTGAAATCCTAACCTACCCTCTGAATGGCATCACTGTGCCCATTTATTTAAACAATTAAGACCTATAATCTGGGCCATATAAACTCTCATGTGGCTCCCAGATAGGCCTAAACATTAATGATCTAAAGCACCTCAACAATGCATCACCAAATCAAGCATCAAATGTGACAAAGGAAAAAAAGTTGATCTCTCCCTAAAATCTATTCAGGGAGATTTTCAACTTTTTCACCCCACTACCAATCATCCGGATGCGTCAGCCACTGGCCGCCCACAACCCACCTACACACACTATTTCTACAACACACAACTTCATTATTATCTCCCACACAGATACAGTCCAGCCCCTTCTCCATAACCCCACACTGCCATTTCTGGATCTTTTTGTTCTGGTTGTAAATCCCAAAATAAACCCAACAAAGGCTTTTCTTTGTGTGTGTGTGTAATTTTCAATCAAATAATCTTTTAAATGCATTCAGTTGTCATGTTGCACTTGTCACTGTTTAACAAGAAACGTGATTGACAATAAATAGTTAAAGCACCCTTTGTCATGTAATTCACGTACAGCGGATTTAAATCTAGGTGGGCTTAACACACAGACATTGTCAAAGAGCTGTAATGGCATTTTCAAACCATATCAAGTGTTTGTTTGTTAGTCCTTGAAATTAACACACGTCTTAAATGGATCGTACTTTTATTCAAATACACCTACATCCACTTGGCTAAAACTGTGCAAAGATTTTGTGACCAATGTTACTTAAATAAAGACTTACAGCTAAATTGCAAATGTCCACTCAACTGTTGTGAAATGGTCATATTGTATTTTTAGTTGTCTGAATCCCTTTTGCAACAACATGCGAGGTCAGCATTAGGTCTGCCTTTAGGCTGCATCAGAGATCTGGAGATGCATTCTGGATTTATTGAGGTCTGTATCAACAAAATAGTTGTGGGTAAAGAGGAAAATGAATGAATGAATTTAAATCTGTGAATGTTGATCATACATCTCTTAGTTTCTTACCTCTTACAATCTTGCTGGTGTCAGATTTTTAAGTGAGTGTGGGAGACAGAGAAAAGAAAAAAAGCGAACTTGCAGCTCTAAAGATAACGCAGCAAAAACTACTTCTCAATACGATTAGATCTTATGTCTTGTATGAAATTATCTCAATATGTCTTGAAAACTCTCCCTGCCTTAAGTGTGTTGTGTTGTGTCCCTGTTGCTGTCTTCAGATCTGATTACTCGAGACATACTGAACAGCTGCGTCAACAGAATCCAACATTTTGAAGAACTGCCCCAAATATTGTTTTCTGACTTCATGGCTATGCAACCTTTACATTTACATATTTCCTGTCCCTGAATATCATACCTGCCATGTATTTACCTCATATTCACATGTCTCATTTTCTCCAGGACCAGGCCCAGTCTCCTCCTGACCTCTCCATGACATTGCCCTATAGTTTCTGACTCTGAGACACAAACTGTGAATGAAGTGTGAGTAAACAGGCTTTGCATTGCCAGAAAACATTCCTATTTTTATCTTCTGTGCATATCAATGAGACACTCTTGTGGGGTTTTTTGTTGGGAGAACCACTTTGATGTCATGGGGGCATTGTTCACTTGTCAGGTGCTTACAGGCTGCTGAATACTGCTTGGCATCC
Source organism: Rhyacichthys aspro (assembly GCA_036850595.1). Lineage (NCBI taxonomy): Eukaryota > Metazoa > Chordata > Actinopteri > Gobiiformes > Rhyacichthyidae > Rhyacichthys > Rhyacichthys aspro. The sequence goes on from CM072155.1 coordinate 12,229,945, forward strand.
TCTCTGTGTACAAGGGTTATCTCGTGCTAGCTTAGGGAAATTCGACTTTTCACTTTCTGTCATTGTCGCTTAAGATTAAAAAGATGGATGGCTGTATGGAAACATTGACAGGCAAAGCTCCTTACACAGACCCGTTGGCACTCTCCTACGCTTCTCCCCCGTGTGAAGATTCAGAGATAGCTGCACTATGTTTACTTTGTGTTTCTGCAAATATACTGCACTGTTTTCTGACAAATAAGCACATTTTTCACCCCAGTGTTTGACATAACAAGAATAAAACCTCTTAAGAAATATACCCACTACATATAAGTGATTCAGCGATTGTCTTGTTGCAGAAGTTGGTTTTCGGTGTTGTGACGGATGCTAATGGATGGGGACAGGAAATAAATAAAATTGATTAGACTGAAATTGGCCTGATCTTAGTACTTCTTAGAACTCCTTTTTATGCTCCGCTAGACCCTCATCAATCAGGCGCCTGCGACAGTGCAATCAGATTGGCCGTCCAATCATGTAGGCCACGGAAGGCCACACACTCGGCAAGTTTAGACTCAAGTGCAGCAAAGCAACTGTGAATACCAGTCAGAATGTCACTTTTTTTTTATCTGCAAAAGCTATAATTAAAATAAAAAACAGGACATTATCTGAAAATGTTCTCATCGACTGTTGTAATAGTGGTTTGTAATGGCACCATCAAGAAAACTGTGAAACCAATGAGTCCAACACACTCTCGCCAGAAAAACATATACTGTGTTTCTGAAAACAACATAGCCTCAAGCGGGGATCAAAGATGGCTGCTGTTTTTTTCAATGGCTTCTTGGCACAAGCACTGAGAGAGTCGCTGCTCCACTACACTGACTCAATAACCCAATATTTTATGCTGTCGTAATGATAATAAACAGAGATTATCCTGCCGTTTTTAAAGATGTAGCTACTCATTTCTTTTTACATTGCAGTTGTTGAGACAAAAGGAGGTAGAGCTCATAGTTTTTATATAATGTGGAATCATACGGCGTCCAGTAGGTTTCCTTTTTTAGATCAGTTGAACTGTGTTGTGTTTATTGTATATTAAAGTTTTTATTGGTATTTGGTATATTGGTTCATGTCTGTCACTATGATTCAATCCTTTTTCTGGAAGTGCGCTGTAACATAACAATATTATCAATTCATTTGTGTTGAATGAAGCCATTGCCATTTTTGAGTTAGTACACAGGGAAATCAGCCTTATTCAGCCTTATGTTTTGATCGTGGCTCATAAATGCTAGCTTTCAATCAAAACAATCCCTGAACTGCTGCACTGAGACACTATTTTATGACATAATAAAGAGAAATATTAAGCTTAATGACACCACCTATGCCTCATCTGAAAAGAGCAATGATCGTAAGGTGAAAACAGCCATTTATCATCCACAACCTTGGAATAAAAACTGTGCATTTCTGAAAATCCAGAAATAAAAAAAAAAGTTTAATTATACAGTCTGCTCCAACACAGATTTACAGCAGTAGGACCTGCTCCAAATTCATGGTGCATGTTATACTTCATTCACATGCTGTTAAACTTTCCTGTGTAAATTATGTCTGAAGGCTCCTATAGATGCTATAACTGCACAAGCACTGATCAATAAAAGCCAATCTTACAAGCTGCCTTTAATCCCAGGCTTTGCTTAAATAGCTCAGGTTTCACAAATTCAAGCAAAAAAAAAACAAAAAAAAAAAACTTTGGTGGTCTTTACAGTTTCTGAGTGCCCCTGTAGTTCTGGGTGTTCCTCTTAGTCACTTGGACAGAAGTGACCACAATTGGTGTCACAATGTTCTTGGATGGAAATGTGTTGAGTTTTGACTGTGTGGACTGGGATTTGTGGGAATTACTGTAACAAATGTGTAAAGAGGCAGAGGGTTTAGTGTCTAATTATATGACTCAGGGCAGGCTTTCTTTTGGACGCTGTAAGAGGAAACTCATTGATCACTGCCAATTGTCTGTGTGATAAGATTCATCAATATAGACTGAATCATTCTTATGTGTCTTTCTGAAAAATATGAAAAACAAGGTGAAAGCTTTGCTGTTCTGTGTCTCCATGTCATCATTTACCTCTATGTCCCATCCTTTCTTTTAGTGCATATCAAAGACAAAAGTAAGTCTAGGTTGAATGCTTTGAACCACATGTCATATCATTTTTCTGTACCTTTTTGTCTTCAGTGTGCCGTGATTTGCTGAGAGCTACACAAAAGGGCCATCGATTTGAAAAAAAAAAAAGATTTTATTACATTTTTAAACAAAATCCTGTATTGTATACCTTTAAGATCTCCCTCCAACCTGGTCATATAATCACATTCCCATTCTTATAAGAAAAGATATCAATTCCAGTAACCAGTACATGCTCGTGCTTTGTGGGAAGGATCTTCTGCCTGTATATCACTGAAATATATTCCAGTATTATATGTAGTAGTCAGTGGTGGTAATTCTTTTTTACAAGCCAGTATTGCACTACTTTCCATCACTTCCAATCTATTCTCCCACCTACTCACACCAGAGTCATATTTTCCACCAGGGTGCCCTCTGACGCTTTCATGGCGCCCCATGAAGAAGCATTTCAGCTGCTTATGGTGGGACTCTCTGTGACAGCTCCCACTGGTCTGTGAGTGTGTTCTCCTCTTCATACCCGACAGTCCGGCAGAGCAGTCCAACTACTGCTTTCATTTAGATTTAATGGCGGGTCTTTGTGGTTTAAAATTTGCATGTATCTATTCAAATGTATTCATATCTGACTTCCATATCTGGACTGCATGACTGAGAGACATGGTTTTTTCAGAGAGCTCATTTCTGCACCAACAGTTTTAGCGTTGCCGCCTTGGCTGACTCACACTCTCCATGTCTGAGCAGAGCATCGCAAGGACCTTTCAAACTGTCTCAACTGCTAAGTCCTCTCTTCTATGTCTTGAAAATACCTCATGGTTGACTTTATATAGTGATGTTTTTGTGTAAATGTAAAGCTAGTGTCTTACACACTGTCACAGGGCCAACACAAGTTTCCTCTGACCCCCCACTCCGACAGCTGACCCCAATGAGAGCGCCCTGTGCCGCAGAAGGCTGTTCTTCCCTTCTGCCACGATGAGCAAAGTGCCACAGTTTTTTTTAAACCGTGTGGGGACAGCTTATACAAAAAACTCTCGTCCAGCTCCCTGGACATCATCAGAGAGGAAGGGGAAGGTGGCAAGGTGCCACGAGTAATAAAAGGTCATGGAGTTTGTCAAGAGGGTACTGACCAAGAGAATGACAGGAAAACAGTGGGACTGCCAGTCCATCCAGAGTGGTGGGGTTTTAGAGTTGTGACAGGCACATCATGTTTAATAACCACTAATTAAATGCATTTTATTGTGTCTTTGAAAAAATGCTAGTTGATTTTGGCAATGGTGTAGACATAAAGATGACATGAATATTAGACTTCACACAAAATAGACTTGGAAAGTGGCCTCAAACATCCGCCTCTATTTCCATTAAGACCAATCCAATCACCAGGAGAGGTTTTTAGAAAATGACAGTTATGTTTAATAGTCTGAATAAGATGGTCCATACTAAATCAAGTATTTGAAAAGAAATATCAAAACTAGTCATTATGGACTTTAAAGCTACACTTTGTGGCTACATTTTAACCGTAAAATGCAAAGCCTTGAAATCATTAAAATTTGTGCCCTGTCAACTGACCTCAATGGATCAACTCCTACATGAGAGTCCTAATTGACTTACCAGCATTGTGTGACTTTGAGTTTATTGTAACATTTTACACTATTATTTTACACTGATCATTAAAAGACGTTGCCGTTTTTTATGTCATTTTTGCTCAACTTTAGATCTCTTTTAATTCAGTTGATTTTAAAAGGGAGATGTCCCATGCTTGTTTTTACATCTCAGAGACAGGTATTCAATTCTGATTAAAGTTTCTTTTTTTTAATGGTTGGAGAGGTAATTTTTTATTGCTTAATGTTTGACTTACAGTGCCTCAGCTATGGCAGTCCTCTGTGACTGAAGTGCACATATTCTCTCTTAAGGAGGGCTGCAGTTCAACAGCACCACCATCATTTGCACACAGGGACTGCACGGGGATCATTCTGTCAAACAAATTCAAGGTAAAATCTAGCATATATGCAACAAACTGGGCAGCAGATTTCATTGTCTAAATGCTCTAAGGCATCTTCAGAGTAACTCTGTTTAGTTGTTCAAGCACAATGAATCATTTTTTATAGTTCTCTGGCAAAACTGCTGCAGCAGAAATTCAGTCTTGGAAAGAAAGGCTCTGAAGTGAAAGAATAAGGTTAGACCACAAAGCCCTGAAGCGCAAATAAAAAATAAAAAAAATCCAAGGCAGCACACAGTGGATGTAGTATTTGTTATTTTACAGGGCATGCGGGTTTTACTAAAGGTTTTGGGGTTTCTCATAGTCACTGTATTTCTTTGACAGAGGAAGGAAAGGTTTATCTTTATGTGCCGTAAAATGTATATCCTATGAAAACTGTTTTTTATCTACTGGCTTGAAAAAATTATACGGTAAACCTAGATTTTGAGAAATATCCTCAAAATATTAACTAAGCAAGTCTTTTTTTTTTTTTTTACTTTTTCCTTCTTTCCACTTATTATGGCTTTATATTGTAAAACTAAATCCTTTTGAGGAACTTTTCTGTTACAAACCATCTCCTCCACCTCTGTATGCACACTAGTCATCACTTCTTACTTATTATGTGCTTATTTACTTAAGTGCCACCAATCCTATCTTGGGCACACACACATATTGTTCCATGGAACCAACTGATGCTGTTAACTTCTCTCATGTGCTGCTCTGTCTCTCCCTTCTCTGGCTGCATGCATCATTAAGCTGACCAACACTGTGCTCAATGTGGCTGTGTGATGGGGAACATGGGCATAAACAAGCTCCAAGCACCTCGGTAATGCTGTTTGTCTTCTTTATGGCCCATTTTACACGTAGAACATGGATGTGGCTAAAAGGAATCTGTTATGAAAATTAAAAGCGGAATCAGTCAACCTCGCAAATCGCTTCTGGTAATTTTCTGCATTGTGGCTTTGTTTTTGAAGTGGGTTTTATTAGAACTGCTCAAATCTGCTGAGGTCTTTATTAGTAGATGTGGCACATTTGGAAACTTTTTAAATATTTTTGGCTTATGTTGTCCAGTACCACAGAGTTCCCAAGTTACCAACTCACGGCATTCTGGACGCTTTTAATCAAAAAAGGAGTGTCCAATTAGAAGAAGTGGTCATATTTTAACACATTTTTGCTCAATGTTTAAATTGACATGGCAGAAAAATCCAAATAACACCTCCCCTGAGATGAAGAGGAACATGTCTTTATGGTCATAAAAACCTTTTATGTGGATGTGCCCCTCGGTGAGCAGTTTTATTGTGTCCACCTAAGATTATCGCCACTGACTACACTTTTCGGCTTTATCCACAGATCATTTCAGCTGTACTCCAAGTGTCAACAGCGGAGCAACAACGCAGAACAAAAAAGTGAAATGAAATGAAATGCCCAGAAAGTGGACTAATTTCAATCCAAATTGCTACTTGTCAAGTAAGTAGAAAGGCAGGCATCTCTCTGTGTGATGTTTAAAGATGCACCTGGCTGCCACTTAGTTGCCCCGACCCAAAGCTGAGGATTATGGTAATATTACCTTAAGCCTGCTTTGTTTAACAAGGTGTGTATTTTGCAGGGGCTCTCTGTGTTTGATATTCAACTCTTCCCTTTTTCCTCGAGAAAGTCTGAAAGGGAGTCAATTTACAGTCAACCTAAATTTACAGTGTCTCTGTTTTGGTTAAGTATAGTTCATGTTAATTCATTTTGACCCAGTTGGACAGATGCCATTTGGATTGTTTTGGGCAATTTATTTGGTTTTCTCCTTTCCCAATCATATTTTCATTGTGTTACTATCCTCATTGGTGTCCACTTATATGCATGTTCATTCATGACTCTTCAGAGACAGCACCTGGAGTGTAGGTGTACTCATTTTGCACCTGGATCTCCCTAATCTGGTCATTTTTAACATCACAGAACAGCTCATAAATCAAGCATCTTTTTGGGGGTGATTAAGCTGATTTGTGATTCTTTTTACACATTTCTTATGGTCACATTGTGGTACTATCCTTATATTGTGGCACCAAAACGCACGTCTGTGGCTTACCTTTATTAGTTTGCACCGGATCTGCGCAGAAACCATGTGGCTGTTCCTCAGGTTACCCACTCGGAACATGAGGCACAGTTTTCCATCTCTCTGAGAAATCACCGCGTCCTGGCTGAACATGAGCGTCTCTGCGCGCTTCTTGGGCTGGGACATTTTAATAAACATGCAACCGATGAGAAAGGCGTCCACTATGGAGCCCAGCAGCGACTGAAACAAGAATAGGATGATCCCCTCTGGGCATTTCTCTGTGATGTAGCGGTAACCGTAGCCGATTGTTGCTTCTGTCTCGATAAAGAATAGAAAAGCTGAGGGGAAGTTGTAAACATTGGCAACACAGGGAGTGTATGACGAGTCGTGTCCGTGGTTTAAGTCTCCTCTTATGTAGGCGATGATCCACCACATAGAAGCCATAACCAGCCACGCTATGGTGTAGGTCAGGATGAATATGAGCAAGTTCCAGCGCCACTTCAAGTCGACCAAAGTGGTGAACAGGTCCGAGAGGTACCTGCTCGTCTCTCCGCCCAGGTTTCCGTGTTGCACATTACAGCGGCCGTTCTTCTCCACGAAGCGCTGGCGTTTCTTCTTGACCGGCGCGGAGAAAGTGGTCGCCCTGTTCGTGTTGACCACCTGGTAGTCCTCGCCAAATTTCCTACGAAGTGCCGCCATTTGAACTCCTCAGATGTGAAACGACAAAGACTTGGCGTTTAATCCATGTTTGACGCTTGTTACCTGCAGTGCGTAAAAGGCGCCATGGCCACTATTGCGCGCACCGAATACTCCCCCAAATCAAAGAAATCTCTAAGATGACAATGTTTCCAGCACAGTTCACTTATATTTTGTTAATCTATCCACTCCTCGTTCATATATTGGTGTCTTCCGCTTAACGTGACAGCTGACTGAACGCTGACTGCTGTGCGCTCTGCTCCCTCTCACTCCTGACTGACTGGCGCAAAACGAGGAGCTGTCTGGCCATTCACAGCTTCTGGTGGACTGTAAAAAAGACGGAAGGAAGTGTGTATGTACGTGTGTGATGTAGGAGGGAAGGGGCAGGGAAAGAGGAGGGGAGAGTTACACAAGACTACATTTGTGTGTGAAGAGATAGAGAGACAGCCGGGCACAGTTTCTCCAATTTATGATTCTTCGGTGACCCGTTAAATCACAGTGGCTTTTAGTTATCCATCCAGTTAATTAGTTAATAATCTGAGGCGTTCATTCATCTCTAATAAGTGCACAGATTGCTCTTACAGCTGACCTTTGTTTGATTAACAGTATCAAGAGCCACACAGGGCGCAGTGATCAGGTCTGGGCTTCGATGTCAGAGTGTGCCATCTACTGGACGCACTGTGCTAATGCATGTGCGAGTCCAACCCAGTCTCACCATAAAATATAAAATAGTCTCGTTGGTCCACATGGTAAAACATATACATTTCACAAAACGGGCCCAAAATTTGTGACACTGTCACGTTTTTTTTGTTCCATTCTTTTCTATTGATGTCACGTGATGTCAGAGCTGCCGCAGACGCTAGGAGATGCCTTTATTATTTTGCATACATTAATTAAAATAATTTAGTAAACAAGAGCAGTGGTGAGAAAATGACATTTATTGTTGCCTTTATTTGTGATTATGGGCTTCAACCTTTTACATTTATGAGTTACATGAATTTAATGCATGAAAATGTAGACATTTTACGTTTTTAGTCTTGCCAGCTACTTATTTTATTGTCCATAAAAACATATTGTACAATACAAGAGACAACTAAACAAAACATTATGTGTAAATGTGATTTTATTGTTTGGAACATTTTTACCGATTTCTTTAGTTTATGGAGGAAACATTTGCGATCGTTCACGGGCTTTCCAAATGTTTGGAAATTGTAGGTATTTCACGTTTTGTGCCTTGCTAGCGACCTTTTCTAGCATTCTTACTTCTTTTACCATATGAATATGCCCTAACTAAACATTTATTATAAAATGTTTCTTTATCTTGACTTGAATAAACACGTGCAATTTTAAGTTTGTTAAATATTGTCATTATACTACCCACTAGTGTGAAATGGGTACGTCTGTCAATGCGTTTACATGGCACATCATACTCCGATTAAGGTTCGTAATTAGATTAAGCTCATATTCCGATTAAGGTTCATAATTAGATTAAGCTCATATTCCGATTAAGGTTCATAATTAGATTAAGCTCATATTCCGATTAAGGTTCATAATTAGATTAAGATCATATTCCGATTAAGGTGTTTACATGTGCAGCTGGAATTAGAGTATTCCATTTGCACCTGTTTACATGATAAAAGCATAATCTGATTAAACTAAAAAATAAATAAATAATGCGCTATCATCTGGGATAATGTAATATTTATATAAGATAAAAATACATGTGGCCAATATGTCAATATTTAGTAAAAAGGCGATAGTAAATCCTCGTATGTAGCCTGGAGGCAAAACTAACGCTACTCTCCACAGTAGCTAATTGCTGAGCTGTGTCAGTGACATATATAAAGACCCCTTTGCTGTCAACGAAAAAAAAAAAAAAGTAAATTATCATCACATTGCTATTTAACCATGCATTTTAATTTCCATATGGCTGTCTTTCAAAATATCAACAATATAGCTAAATCTTGCTTTAAGTTACACTATGTCACTTTTTTTCAAAATACTGTGATGTTTTTCTGCAGCACTCGCCTCTTCATCAAGTCCGTATACAACCTGTAAGTTATATAGTGTTGTTGGAACTGAAATAGAAAATAAGCTACTGTAACTTTTGGTGCATGTAATACATCACTTTAACCTAATGAGAAATGATTGTAGTTTTTAAAAATAAGATATAATGACAAAAAAAGAAATACATTTTCACTGGATCATGTATTGTTTTTTTCCCGTGTCTTAATAAATACATTTTATCACCACAGCGTCTCTTGTCCAATTTAGGTCTGGCATTAAATCTTAGCTTTGTGTCTCCTCCTCTCCATCCGTCATATTGATTTTAACATTGGACGTGTTCCAGCAGAGGATTTCCTGGACTACTTCACTCCCAGAGGAAAAGCCCCTCTTCAATTGTCTGGTAAAGCTTGTATTAAGTAATGCTACTGTTTCAACTGTATATATGCACTGTGAATAAGAAAGTAGTTTGCAGACAGTGAGACATAGTTCCTATAAACCTTTACTTTTCGTTGAGATCTAGGAGTTTGTCCTCTCAAAAAATTAGCTTCGACATCACTTCATTACATCATTTATTGATTATGAGGTGCTTAAAATACCCTGAAATATGATCTTAAGGGCACTTCGTCAATAAATGATATGATGAAGTCATTTTAGATGTTGGTTTTTGGAGCAGATTTTTATCAACGTTAATATTTGAAAAGCCATTTATTGGATAACATTGTGTCATTTGACTTGATTAGTTTGTTTAGTCATTTTTGCAATCACCAAATAGATGTCTGTATTTGTAGTGTGAGTAATATCATTACTTCATAAATGTAGTAAATGGAAGGTGAGGGCACAGCGTCAGGATGTTTTGTGCTACTCTCAGAATCATTTAACATTTATTTTGAGGGTTGAAATTAATGTAGCCGTGAAAACATTAATCAAACATATTATTTTATTCTTAACGTGAACAGCATATTATTCTCATTATGGATAATTGATTACGCATCGACTAGGCTTTAAATCATTACAGGTGCCATTTGTGTCTATTCATCACATGAATACCCAATTTGCATGAAGCCCTACAAACAACATGGCATTACTCAAACAAATTAATAAGAAAGATGGGGCTTTAGAAAAGACACACGGCTGAGGAGTGTGACTTAAGGTATTTATTCTTATTAAGGTGGAGCTAATTGGGATTTCATTGCTTGGATATGTCAGACCAGGACAATGCATCATATGCTTTGACATGATTTTCGACATTTTAAACCTAATGGCATTTAATTTTCAGTGGTATCCTATGTCCATGTCTTTATGTGGTGTTATTCTTGGCCTGGATTTCTCCTTGTTCTTGTTGTGTTCTTTTCTGTCTTATTATTCATTGATAAATGTTGGATACAATCTCTGCTTATGTAAATCTGTGTGTGCACTGTGGTCCTAACTGGCCTATTGTACGTGTCTCTATGTCTTTATGCTGACTCTGTGCCTTGTTTTGTTTTTTTGTTTTTTTAAATACCTGTATGTTTTGGGGGGTTTTGCCAGATAGTAGCCAGACAGGAAACTCTAAGGGTCAAAGAGATATAGGATGACATTGAAAAAGAAAACCCAAGCTGAAAGTTGAAGCCTAGTCCCAGTCATGTGGTACACACTCCATCAGGTGAGCCCCCAAGGTGACCCAACTGATTGCTTCTTCTATAAAACGCCTGTGTAGTAGAGATTATCTTAATTTTCATCTTTCAGAGATGGACTTGGTAATCAACACACTCTGTCCCATTTAAACATGAAAAAAAAAACTTTGTCTCTCTTTACATCAGTGCCTTGTCAGACAGGTTTTCTCTGAGGTAAAGGTATGTGCACTCAAACTGAGGTCAACTGCATAACTTTGAGGTTTTTTGTTTTGTTTTTTTACTTCCTAAAGCTATACATCAGTTCCAACTTCAAACAATTGTCAGTCAAGGTTACCTGTTTTTGTTCAACCTTTTTTAAACTTTTAAACTAAACAAACATAGTGTACTTTTAAAACTCTGACCAGGTGCCTTCTTCTTAACCTTTTACTGGGTCATGACACGAATGACAATTACAAAAAATAGTAAATACTTTGTTTTTTTAATTTACCTCCACCAACATGTCAGGTAGTTATTGTTAGTCTGCTTACTTAAACCTAAAACCCTTGCTTTAAGAATATGAAGATTTAATTAGTGAATAAACTAATTGTGAGGTTTAAGTCAAATGAATGCAATGATATTTTGGAATACATTTTGTAGATGACCTCCTTAAATTACATAATTCAAATTTTATAAATATAAAGCTCAGTTTTATACACATCTGCAAGCAAGCCACATATTGATTAGCATGTTTTTTATATTAGGCCTAGCAGCATACATCAAATAGTGAATCCAAGTTTCATTATCCTTGTGGCAGTCGTGTGCAGGTTAATTCCAGACAAGAGACTGTCTCAGCTGAGGGAACTCGTATACTGCTGTGATCCTCCTAACAATTGGGGATTAGAGGTTAGACGGCGGGATCACCATCTGTTATGTGTAGGCATCAGGCTTTCCCAGTGAGAGGAATCCACAAGGCAGACAGACAATCTCCAAATTTCTGCTTTTAAATGTGCTCTATTTCATGGCCTCTTTATTAAATAGAAAATGTATCATATGCATTTGTCTGTCTTTGTGTCTGTCAATGTTTGACTGGGATTTATAAGAAACAAAGGAGGGAGTAGGAACAAAGACACGCTGCACAAGCTGAATTATTAATGAGGAGACTGAATTGATAACCATCTATGTCATGTGATACATAATCTGTGAAATATTCCAGACAGAGGTATTGCCTCATTATTCTGTTTTTTGTCTTCTACTTGTGGTGGTCTGTGAGCAGGTATGGACACGTTTACAACGATTCGTTTCTAAGAATCCCCAGCTGATGAAGTGCTGTAGTCCAACTCCCACTAAACCTTTTTGTCTTTAAGTGAAGGGAAAATTGAGCTGTACATTGACATTGCTAACCTCTTTTGATGCTAATGATGAAGAAGACTCCTCTTGTCTCCAGGACATCCATTTTGTAAGAACACACAAGAGATGCTTTTGTTATTCGGCTTAAGCGTGACAGGATTTTAAAACAAAGCACAGTCAGGCAGTCTTTGTGACGGATGATAATTTCTGCCTTATAGAAAATTGGGAATATAATTGTAATTGTTGTTGTATTGGAGTTTAAAGGACAAATGTAAAAAAAAAAAAAGAAAAGAAAAGTTGTTTAGCCCCATAGTTCTTTTGTCAGAGCGGGCAAACTGAGCACTGCTGAAGGAGAGGAGGACTTTACTTATTTACTTATCATCACACATTCTTTGACCATTTATGAACTAAATTAATGTTCAAATGTTTTAAGTAAAATCACCAAAATACCCATTCCACCCATTGTATGTGATTGTGATGGAACTGCAATGTGCCCTTTCAGCACCATGTTATCTCTAAAAATAAAAGTAACAAAAAACACATTTTACAAATTATCTTTGAAAAGATTTTCAATTAATTTTATGTTGGAAGCTCTGTATCTGCCACCATAACAAATATCAACTTTAAGAAGAATACTTTTTTTATGTTTTTATGACCTTAAGAAAATAATTTAAATTTTAAATTTATGATGACATAAAATGCTTCTTCTCTTCTCTACATTCCTTTACTAGCAAAAATCTCCCAGTTACAGAGTAGAGCTTTTCACCAATCAATGAAGGCTACAAAAACAAGCTAAATTATTGAAGGAAAATGTTAAATTATGCATGATATGATTTTGAGGTCATATCATCTAGCCCTATGTATATTGTTGATTTTATGAGTCTGATATTCTCTTGATTTTTTGAAAAAACAACCATGATTACAGGGTTTAAATAATTTTTCTTTTTCCCTTTTTATTTCAGTCTGATCACATGGTTTTAATGTGGCTGGATGTACTTCATTAGACATTATCACACTTCATACATGTTTAAACAGTCCAAGATGAGGCTGATTTCAAAGATACATCTGTCAGTAGGTAGGATTGTCACTGTGGATATATCAAAGACGGAGAGGCATCGAAAATGCACTCGCTGACCTTTTTTTTCTACTGTCTACTTTTCAATTATACCTTGCTTTCTGAATTAATTGGTTCATTAGTGGAAGTAATTAGTAGTTCAGTCACAGAGCTTCTTCTGATGTGCTTTTAGGTGTGCACATCCATCCAGCAGATCTAAAAGCTTCACTTTTAAATAGATGTGTCATGACCATCTGAATGAATGAGCTTTTGTTCAGTTCAAGGAATCTTTAGTCATTTTGGCATTCGAGGTGAAGATTTTGTATTGGTGGTAGTTTACTATTTCTACTTCATAAGTAAGAGCAAGTTCTTGTTTTATATCATGCAACACTGATTATGCATGACTTGATTTATCAAACCATCTTTGGACTGTCCATATAATGATATGTGTATGAGAAGTTTTATTTTATATAAGAGGCTTTGCTGTGGCATTGCCTTTGTTCTTCCAAAATTAGGGGGGCTTAAGGCATGTTCTCCCATTAGATGCTAGCATTATCCAATTTTGCTCTACAAACATGAGGTGTTTGTAGAGCAAAATTGAACTACATAGATGGTTAGCCGTAACATGTTTTAGTCCATAGTATCTGATAGCCATATCCACAGATAGCCTTTCCTGTTAAATGCATATCTACATGAATTTTAAAAAAGGTTCACATGATTTAAAGCAGACTTATGGCTTCTAATATAAATCAGTGATGTTTGAGAATAGTCCGTTAGATGTGTATGTCAGTAAAGAACAGTTTGGTGGCTCTTGTTTGTGAAGGCTGTAGAAACAGGCATCTAGGCATTGCCTTTTGAAGTTACAATAATAATAATAATAATAATAATAATAATAATAATAGCAATATTATTATCATTATTCTTATTCTAATTCTTCTTATTATTATTGTTATTATTAATATGTTTACTGTATTCATTAACTTGTGTTGTAGCATTGATAGAGCGTAGTGAAGTAGTAGACGAGTAGTCTGCTGGTAGTAGGGTAGTAGGGCAGTAGTTACAGTCTGCGTCCGCCTGCGGGACCCAGAATCCCCTGCGCCGAAGCAAGATGGAAGAGCCCAGCTGCTACGGGAGAACAATGTTTTGGCTCTAGATACTCCAGCGGACTGTTAAGGGGTGAACTACACGAGCCAAAACAGCAGGTCGTTGTCATGCACCGGTAAGTGCGGGGTAAAAAGTCTCATTTAGGTTTAGAGAGGCTCTGTGTATTGTTTAAAAGTCTCCGGACGGGACGCGCGACAAAGCGCACCGCACCAACGCTGTTACCGCTAGTTAGCCTGCTAAGTTAGCATTGTGGGCTAAGTCGGAGCAGCATCATTGTTCGCAGGAGTTGTATGGGCCGTTTGTTATGGGTCATGCCTGTGTTGTCGCTCCATCACTTACAGTCGATTCACTGTCAGGAAACAAAGCCAGAAACTTAAGGTAAAATAAAATAGTTTTGATTTAAGATCGATGCAGTCTGTCTTGCATTTCATTGACGAAAAACTGCGCTCGTCGATGCTCTTTCTCCAGCTCGCCAGATTTTGTTTGTGTTGTGTAACCCAACGCTGCTGTTGTGCATATGTATCAGCCACTAAACCACAATTCTTTAATTCAAGTACAAATGTACCAAACTAAACGGGTTCTGTAGCCTTGTACGCACTTTTTATCCGACCTTCGGTAGTTATTGCATTTAAGGGTTAGTTTTGACGAGCACACATCGGCGGCTGTTATTGCATGGCCATATTAATTATTGGCTGATCCTGCATCACAAAGAAGACGGGCCCCGTAAGACTGGTTAGCCAAATGCTAGGTAATGGAAGGTAATTGTAGCAAACAAGCTTAATTGTTTCCAAAAAAACTATACAGAGCGCATTGTGTTTTGTGAATGAATCGCACATTTTGAGGCTGGAGGTAGTTGCTGTGTTGAAGTCTGGTTTCACGTTTGGGAAAAGTTGGCTTTGTGTTCGCGGCGAATGGTAATTCAGCTAGCATACCATCAAAGCTGAAGGCATCTGGCAGCAGTCTGTTAGCATTGATTAGCCGCTTGAATCGTTATTACTATGCTAAAGCTAATCAAATAATCTATAATTATCACTTGTAATGAATCTTAATGCCCTAATTGGAATATGCGAGCGTTTCTCTTACTTAACAACGTGGACCTTAATTAGGATCTGTTAAAGTGCTCTGAAATATTATTATGAGCTCTAGGTAAAGCCTTACATTTAGGTAGAGCATGACCCACAGAGCCCATGCTTAGAGCAGACACAATTACACCAACAGTCTCACTAATGCAGACTATGGGCACTCTCAGTGGCAGATAAGCTCATCCAAATAGGATGACTAGGATAGACAGACCCATCAAACAGATTAATGCACAACTGCAATCCTCTCTTTCCTCATCTCATGTTGTGTCTAGGATCGCAGTAACACTGACCTTTTTGCCCTGTTTAAAACTGTCTGTAAGCACCAATAAGAGGTGTTCATAACACTGTCTCATCAGTGTTTTTGCTTGTTTTACACTTGTCCTAAAGCCAAACATGCAGCATTTTGTTGACCCACAAAGGAGTTGTATTAATCCGACCCAGCGCCTATTGGAGATCAGAGGCCATGACACTGATTACTGATAACAGAGTTTAACTGGCTCTATATCTGTTTTGTACACTTCCACCTTCTAAATGCATATCTTATTCTGTGCTCTGCTGGTAAAACCAGTATGTGCAATAGACATGAACTGGATTGCTTCTTTTAAGTATCAAGAATGTCAAATATGTCAAATGTCTAAGAGTAAATCTATTTAGCACAAAAAAACCCAAAAAAACAATAATGATGCACAATGCCTGAACTATGACCTTACAGTGTGGCTAACTGGCTGCAAATGGTAGAGTTGTATTTTCTATATAAAAAGATGAAGCCTTACAGTGGACAGGCATTAATTTGCTAATATCTGTAACATATTGCATTAGAAAATACTACAAAAAGGAATTGTTAGGATGATGACAAGAATGTGGTTGTTGAATATTGAGATTTGCTTATTGAATTGTTAATTGTTGTGCACCATAATATACTTCAAGTAGTCTTTGTATTGTGTGTATTGTGTACGTTGATATTTGCAATAGCCTTATATGTATTTTTGTTGATTTTTTTACAGAATGACACTAACCAGCGCACTGTAGTTTTCCTGCCCACCACATTTCACCATGAGCCTCATTCAAGATAAACTTGGCAACGAGTTCCTGCGCTCCAACAACAGCATGGACTCCAACTATGGCCCCGGCATGATAATGTTCAGCCACCTACCTCCGGTGACCAGCTTCACACGGCTCGCAGCCCAAACCGTCATGCAAGACCTGCCGCCGCAAGAGATGATCCTGAAGAAGGAGCGTGACTCGCCAGACTGCAGCATGGGCCTCCAGAGCAGTGGCATGGGGTGTGTGGGGGTGGGAGACTATGTTCACGGCATGGGCATCAAGCAGGAGAAGATGTCAGAGCACGATTATCGCCTGCCGCTTTATCCCGGAGGCTTGAGCAAGAGCGCCGAGCTGCTGGAGGTGACAGTCAGTAACCACCAGGGCCTGATGGTGCACGACCTCAACATGGGCAGCGTAAGTCCCACTGATTACACATCTGTCTTTGGCCACACATATTTACTGTCCTAGTGAAAGCTATACACTTACCTTTGTCTAATAGTTTAATACATCAAAACCTGTACAGGCTGTAATATTTATCGGCAATTAACTGGAGTAGGAAGGATGCCAGTAAATTAACTCTTGATTCAGAGTGGCAGCTTCTTGTGGTTATTCACAGAATCACTGATGCCTGGCTCATGAGAAATGTGGCCTTTCAAATAATCTTTGGTTTAGGAGGAATCTAGCATTGACAAATGTGCAAAATATGGTGTACTTCAAGTTAGTAAAGGGTGTAAGTTTTCGTTTTTTTGTGTAAAAAGGCTATTGTGATTTGGTATTTAATCTTGAAGGAATACAAAACATAACATTTCTTGCACTTTGTTAAACACTACTTAAATCTTCCCCAACATGCCCAAAGTATTCAGGATCTACCAGTCTTTAATATTTTAAATTCTCACATTATGGTACAATCTAAAAGAAATACTCAATCTAAGTTACATGCATAGTGTGAGGGAAACAAAGGAGTTTGTGGCAGCTCTGAATTGTAGGATATTGGTTTAAAATGTTCCAATTTTAAAAGCAAATGTAAAAATATGAAGTGTGAAAATCATTTATTCTTTCAATTACAGCTTTATTTGTAATCTGTTTGAATTGGCCAGAGTTGAGTGAAGCCTAGGTTTTTCTGTCAATAAAATGCTGTTTTTAATGCCAGAAGTCTTATGTTAATGTTGCCACCGTTGAATTATACATGAGCAATAAAGTCCCTAGTAAAAAAAAAAAAAATCATTAGTCTTTCCAAAACAGCAGCGCTATGTTGTCCAGCAGCCATAGGGGGTGGAGCCTGAGTCGGGACGGCTGCAGGGGAGGAGTCTGGGGAACCAGTGACATAAATCTGCTGACGGCCTGAGATGCAAAATAATAAATGAGGCCCTCCCTCTGTTTCTCTTTTTGGCTGGAAGGGTGATGTCATCGAGCCTGGGCCTGAATGAAAATGTCTTGGCAAGGACACAGCTGTCTTGTTTGAGCTTGCACTTCATTTCAGACGTCTTTTGTGTTCATTCAAATAGTAATACACACATCCACACAAGTCTAAACAATAGGCAGCCATCAAAGGTCAGCAGCCTTAAGATGCACGTATATTCAGCAACACAAAGAGTTATTGCTTTCCACTGCTGTTATTTGAAAAACTGTCTGTTCAGTAACAATTTTAACATTTCTACACAAGGACCTTGCTTTGGCAGGACAACAACAAGGCAAACCAAACCTTTTAAGTCAAACTCGCATTTTCTGAATAATAGCCACATCAATAAAGTTTGCACCGTGTATTACAAAAAAAATCTTTTAATTTTATCCTTATATTACAAATGACTGAAAATAAGAGTTTCTGTTCCATTGTATTCTGGATTTTAAATGAACCCAAAGCAAAATGACATTGCCACTACTAAGTATACCATTTAACACAATTATTAGAATATTTGATAAAAGCTGCAGATTAAAATTTAGTGAGTATTACTGGGCTTTCTCGTAATTTCCCTCTAAATATTGGACTGATTTATTGAAGAGCAGGTGCACCTTCATTTACCACATGAGTCTCCATATGGCACTGAAGGGCTTTCCTGTTAACTCAGCTGGCAGGACAGGGATAGAAAGCCCTGAGCCGCCATGTGGTTCACCTAGATAAATGGCAACCTTTGGAAACATAATGTGTTTTGAACTTAAGTTTAGAGAAAATTAGAATGCAGTAGTATGTGAGGTGTGCAGTTTAGGAGATGAATGGCTTACACAGTGGATTACAGACTGCTTTTCACAAAGAGGGTATAAACACAAAGCTTTTTTCACTTTAAAACAGACTAAACACCAAGACAAATTTAGTTGCTTGGTTTGTTTTAATGAGGCACAAGCACTGATTTTTAAGTTTGCATGACATTTTAGACTAAAGCCCCTTAACCTTCAATCAAGTAATTTCCATGTCATAGCTGGCTCTCACGGTCCCACCCTCTCCCTTTGTCATCCTAACAGCTGCCGAGTCAGTTAGGAAAAGAGCCCACTGGGAGGAAAGGTCGCAGGTCAAATGGTGATGGACAAGAGGGTAAACCAAGAAAGAAACGGAGTGAAGCAAAGGTTTGTCATTAATCCTTTAATTTTACAACATTTAGTCCCGTTCAATCTTTAGTCTTATGAAAATGAAAGAGCTCACAAAGTGTCACAGTTTATGAATCGTTTAATGTTGAGATAATGTTCAACAAAGTTCATAGTTTTGCTTTTCTGGTATTTTCACAGCAATCAATGATGCTGGATGCAGAAGGAGGCAGCCTGTCTCCAGGAACCAAGCCTCACATCTGTGAACACTGCAACGCAGCCTTCAGAAGCTCCTACCACCTCCGCAGACATGTGCTGATCCACACAGGTACAAAATGCAAAACAAACTGTCTGACTTTTTTTTTTTTACTGCTTTTTTTGTGATTGTTGGACCGAATAATGCTGTCATTACTTTATCAGAAATCTCTTCGGCATGTTATTATCTCCTTTATGCCATAATGTGTAGTTTAATATTTTGAATATAGAGATTAGAGATTATAACATAACAGTTCATGTGCATGAACAGCATGTCATACTGAAAAGCTACTGCTATTCAATTGTTAAAGCTATTATTCACTTTCAGTGTATGTCTGCTCATTCATTTCAGGTGAAAGACCATTCAGGTGCAATCAGTGCAACATGAGTTTCATTCAGAAGTACCTGCTCCAGCGTCATGAGAAAATCCACAGTGGTGAGTGATTAAAGGGAACTGTTTATAGTGAAATTAAAAAAAATAAGAAAAAATGTTAAAATGAAAAAATGTTTTAACAAGAAATGCATGCACATTTTAGCAACAGAAGTTTATTTAAAATACATCTGGCATTAACCACAAAAAATGACAGATTCTGCGCAAACAAGTGATTTTTCGCAAATGGTAACTGGCTGGCTACATGTGTATGCTCAGTCAGTGACTGGGTAGAGGACATTAATGAGTGGCTTGATATTCAACTGCTCTATAAATAGCATTTAGGCTACACCTGCTAAACACTGCAAGCTAAAATTCACATAGACTATGTTTGCTTGGATATCCACAGAACACCAAATAATATGACATAAAAAAGGTTGATAAGTTTGAAATAATTCCAGTGATAGTGTGAAAAAAAAAATAGACTATTTTTTGTTTTTAGGAGAAAAGCCATTCAGCTGTGACCAGTGCAACATGCGATTTATTCAGAAGTATCACATGGAGAGGCACAAGAGGACGCACAGCGGAGAGAAGCCGTACAGATGTGAGACTTGCCAACAGGTTAGTCTTTTTGCCAGTAATTGAGAAGTGTCCAGTAACTGAGAAGAAGTGTTCAGCAGTCGCTTCAATGTTGTATTTGTTGTTCAGTATTTTTCTAGAACTGACCGGCTGCTGAAGCACAAGCGAACCTGTGGTGAAGCCATAAAGAAAGGGCTTGATCCCGGGATGATGGACTTGGATTGTGTGGACTTGGGACATGGCAGCTATGGAATCACTCAGGGAAATGCTGGGAGCACAGGAAGAAAGAGAGGAAGGTCCAAAAATACAGGAGAGGGAGCAGAACGCAAAAAGAAGAAGGGAGAAGGAGGGGAGAGGGTACCACACCTTCCTGGCGCAGTGTCTGGAGGCTACAGCATCCACGAGTACGCTGTGGAGAATCAAACCGTCTCTTCCTCTACAGAGCCCGGCCCCAGCATGCAACAGGGTCACCATGGCCGCGCTCCAAAAATGGCCTTTAAAAAGGCCAACCGTAAAGGTCTGGATAAAATTGGTCAGGACAAACATGGCCAGATTGAGCAGGGTCAGGGTATGGACGGCCTGGGTCTAATGCAGGGGAACGGCCCCAAAGCTGGACCCACAAGTAACTATGATGACGCCATGCAGTTCCTCAAGAAGAAACGCTATCTTCATGCCACTAACAATGCAAACTCATCAGGGCCTGTGGTGGCTGCAGCAACCAGCAATGAGTACGATGTGGGCCACCTGTCGTCGCAGTCCGTCATATCCATGGACAGCGACGCTCATCTGAGTCTGGATAAGGCCGGCATCTCAGACGAGGTACTACAGAGCCTTCTGGACCACTACAGCCAGAAACCAGATGGCTCACACCACGAAGTCTTCGACATGAGTGATCAGCACGTAGAGCTGACCCCCGCCTCAGCTGAGGGCCCTGGCATGGTCCACAACAGTGACGCCTCCAGCCCGTCTGTGGACAAGAACATCATGATGAATGAGTACTCCCGCTTCCTGCTGCAGGCCTTAGAGCGCACTAGCCACAGTGCCAGTTTTCCAGTGGGCCCTGCGCCTCCCTCCTCAGGACCATTCACCAGTTCACACCCGGGCAACCCCCTCTATTCTGACAAGAGCATCTACACCAGTTCTCCGCTGGAGTGCGGCTTCGGCCAATCAGTGGCCTCGCCTTCGCTGCCCTCCTCGGTGCCAAAGTCTCACTTCACTATGCTAACAGGCTCGTCGCCCCAGCACAGCTTCCACCTGAGCAGCCTGGAGGCCACCACTCACCAGCAGCTGACCCCTTCTCAGGAGCTCACAGAGCAGTTGGACAAGCCACACTCCTCCACACCCCCCTCCAGTTACCAGATCAGCCCCTCTGACCTGAGTGGCCAGAAGGAGCAGCCGACGGTCAAGAATGGTGCGGTGGTCTACCCCCTGGTCTCGTCGCAGGACCTGACCTCTCTGGACTCCTCTAAGCCTTCATACCAGATCGAGAACTTTGTTCAGGCCTTCGGCTCCCAGTTCAAGTCAGAAGGCTTGTCATATGGCACTGACTCTGGCGGCGAGGTGGACCACAGGACGCCTGTGTCTGAATTCTCAGGGTATAGTTTGTTGTCTGATGTCAATGAGCCAGTAAGTACAGGTTCCAAAACTCCAACAAGCCAAAGTTTCAGATGAGAGCTTGAGAGGGAGAGAACACTCTGTCATTAAAGTTATTTGGATTTTCTTGTGCTTCTATTTTATTATTATTGTTATTATTTTTTTAAGTGACATGTTTATTTTAATTATAATGATGCTCTGTTTTTTGCCCACTCCTCTCCCCACAATAAGCCTGCAAGGCTTCTGCAAATGCATTTTTAAAACTTATTATGTTATTTTAAGTTAATAATGTATTGACTGTTTACTCTTGTCATTGTAGTGGCTCAAGGTCTGGTCATGAATCATGAATTCATTGTACTTTGTAGTTAGCCATAGAGTAGCACCGGATACAATTTTTTATTGCAATGTGCTGAAGTGTTTGAGCAATCAACTTTACAATTGTAAAATAATAATGGAAATAACCATGATGGCAGGGAATAGCCCAGAACTGAAATAGCAAAAAAGGTTTTGCCTGTTACAAGGTTTAAAGTATTACTCAGGAAAAAGTGGAAAGGAGAAGCCTATGGGGTGCAGGGGCACCCTTTCAGAAGTTTAAATTTGGGACTTCTTATGTTTTATTACTTGTTGAATGAGTGTGACAAAAACAGACTGCTGCCAGCTCACTTGAACACTGAAAACACTTTCTACTTAGCTATATAGAGATTATGGTACTTTCGTGTCAATGTGAAACTCATTTTTCTTCAATAAGGGCCATATAAATATCTATATATATTTATAAGAATATATATTATGTAAAGTAACAGATTTAATCATTCTGGGGAACTGCCAGTTGAAGTAGAGGAGAGACGAGGGCAGGTTCAGGGGGTAAATGTTGTCCTTGGTATATTTTTGGAGAACTAAAGTGATGTTAGGGCTTTTCTTGGGCCAATAGGGGTTGCTGTTGGACAGCGATAGAATGGCCTTCCCCTTTCCCGCACTCTTTGTCTTCCTCCGCTGTCTTATTTCTTTTTAAGAATCCAATTAGCACTTTGAGCCATTGTGAAACATTGAGTAAAAAAGGACCCCTTTAGATCATGAAAGCTCAAATGTCAGAATGGATTGCCTGTTTGATACACTCAAGTGGCTGTTTGGGCATATGCAGAAGGGACTGGGGACTGTGTGATGATACCCTTTGACTGGAGAGCATGAGTTCAGTGGGCTGGAGGGGCGGGCAGGGAGGGAGTGCGGGGTTGATATGTTAAAATGGGACTTTTTCATAATATTTTTCTCTTTCTCCTTACTTTGGGGAGGGTTAGCTGTTGGGGGGAGGGTTCGACATAATTGGGTTATTGTAAATGTAATACAAACCCCTAGTTTTAGTTTGGATTGTTACCCAACTTAGCTTTGCTTTTCTTACTGAATTAATTACGTGTTAGTGATTGAATATTTGGAGCTGTTACAGAGGCAGCCATATGCAGTTTGTGCTAAAGAATGGCTGACTGAAACTGTATCTATTTAGTCGTCTGTGCAGACCCTTCATGTGTGCTGGCAGTACACAAATATTTGTCCCCTTTGAAATTTGGGTGCCTCATCCTGTGAAGAACAGGTTCAAAAATATTGTCTAGTAAGCGTTAGATGTAATTTCTTGATGATCTTTACGTGTATTTATGCTGTACTTTTTGTAAAGGCAACAATAAGTGCGCTGTCTTCCATAGTTACACCGAGCCGATGTGCTGGAAACGATCTCACTCTGATGAATGAGTCTCGAGTCTGCTTAGTGACCTCATGTTTTAAAGCAATCATAAACATGGCAGAGTGAACGCTATGCTGTAATATCAAGCAAATTATAGGATGCCATACAAAACAGTGAAGAGGTAAACAAGCATTTGCCTCACATATACCTCATATCACATTAAACCTGAGACGGGTTTGATGTATGTAGCAGAAATGCTGTTGTATTTAAAAACTGTCATCTGTCTGTGTTACTATTTTTATTCATTCATGTATGTGACATTTCTGTGACCCATTAAGATTTTTTGCTTTAGGGTTTGTTCAAATGTCTCATGCCAGCCAGTGTTCAGTCTTTTCTTCATGATGTTCACGGATTATTTATCACATACTGTTTCTGTTTACGAAAATGTACAAAACACTACATATTTCTTTACCTAATTCTTTCCCCTGTATAAATTTATTTAGTTTATTTCCCTTTTTAATCACCATCAAATTTTATAGTTGGTAATATCCTGCATCTTTATGTTTTGCGGTTCTTGTGGCTTTCGGCACAAAACTGTACTGTCCAATGAATTGAAAACCAATTAGGGAGAAAACAATAAAATATTCTCATTTGTTATCTGCTGAGTATTGTTTTTTTTTGTTTTTTGTTTTCTGTCGAATGCTTTAGGATAAGCCATTCACCAATATCTTAACCTGTTCTTAGAAACTAGCTGACCACACGGTGGAGGTAATGTCTTGCTACAGCTGTTGTGCTTTGAGGATGCTGCCAAAGTCGTTACTATTTCAGAGAATGGTCATATTTGGGAGGAGATCTCTTAAATAGACAAACCTTGGAGCTGGATTCTTAGTAAAATGTGAAAACTGGCTTTTTTTAAAAGGTATGTAATGTAACTAGATGCTAAGCTATAGCATCTGAGGAAGTACAGAGGACAAGTTCAGCAGACCAAGGATATGGCTCTTTAAGACTAATCAAGACCAAATCTGACAGATTTGCTCTCAGTGCTCTCATGAAGCTGGTTATGCCATCAATGGCGTTATCCTGTTTGTGAAATGATGAGAAACCAAAAATCATAGCCAGATAAAAACTGAAAGCACAAAACCAAACTGAGCAAATATCTAAAGTGAGGTAGGATAGATGTAAGGCAGGTACAGAGATTTTAAGCTTTTTCTATTCATGTTGAGTGTTAATGTTAGTCACACATATCTATTACAGTAACAGCTTTATGACTTCTGTCCAAACCTTTTCTTATATATCTAAACCTTTGAAGTTCCCTTAGGGGAAATCAGCTTGCTTCCTCAATTTCAAAACAGAACCAAGGCGTTTTTCCCATCATGCTCTTGCCATTGTAATATTTAACACATACTCATGCACAGCTATAGCCTACACCATGTACTTTTGTCCACACCCAGCACCTGTGATTCAGCCATCATTTCTCCAATTTCTGTTAATAAATGACTGCCTTTTCTATTGTTGGTATGACACCGACATGACTTTAGTTTGATCAGATTTGATGTCTAAATATCACCATGAGTAAGGCATTTAATAAGTAGCCATACCCTCTGGAAACGTAAACCCAAAACTGTAAAAGTCATGACCACACCCTGTCAGATGCTTTTGGAAGCCAGTGCGACATTTAGTGAACTATTTCTTCCTTCAGAGGACACAGACCTGTTGACAGAGGAGATGACGTGATGTTCTTATCTATAAAACTGGGAAGAGGCTACATACCGGAGTGTGTACATAGTCAGATATGAATAAGAAACAACCGCAATAAAAAATGTCATACTGTTACATGAGCAGGGTGAATATTATAAAATATTCAAATAGGTTTTTCCCCTGAAAAAGATAACCAAAGATCATGTGTATGTGCAGTTTGAAGTAGAAAATTAAGTTTTACAGTGTTCTTTTGTAAAAGTGGTATCATTGCATTCTGCATTAAAAATATGACCTGCAAAGTTAAACAAAAACATTTCCGATATCAAAGTGACTTCTGTATTTCCAACAATCAGGCCTTACAGTAAAAAAGAACTGGGCTGTGTCAACACGAAAAGGCCACTACCAGAAGTCATTGAGGCGGTTGCCAGGTTGAGAATCAACACAGGTATACAATGTTGCATTGAGAGTATTTGCATATGATAAGAGTGAGGTCAGTGCAGTGGATATGTTTGTATTCAGCTGGAAATGTGTTTTTGAAAATGCGTGCCACATTTGAATACCTTTTTGCATTAAATAAACAAAATATTTGGTCTGCTGAAAAAGTCCATGTATTCACTCTTTCAGTGACAATATTGTGAGCATTTACTTTTACAGAAACCACATTCATTTGTCAGCTCTTTTATTATGTATTATTACCTTGTCACTATATACTTTAATCATTAGTCTCTTTCCAAAAATCTTCCATTGAACTGTAATGAAGTTGCTTGCTTATATGTATTCTGCAACTCGAATAAAGCCTGTAACACTCCCTCCTCAGGGTCTGGGGGTAGTTGTGAAAGATAGCATCTCCCTACCTCCACCCATAAAAAATGCATGTATTAATTAAAATAAAATAAATGAAGGAATGAAGGAAGAGGAAAGGTGAAATCCCACACCCTTTTAAAAACATTAAGCTTGCATAATCATTTTTTTCCACTTTTCTCTTCCTCTTGTCCCTCCAATTATAATTAAACTCATATACATTCATGATCATAAAATAAGCTGAAAAATGCATTGCTTCAACATTTTTGTGTGTGCTTTGTTTGTTCCCCGTGTTTTCTGTTTGTCTGTGTCTTCTTTGTCATGTATTGTACAGCATCACTTTTATTGGGCTTTTTCATAGACAACAGCATGTACCAGCAGGGCACTATAGCTGTTCACATGCTCTAAAAAGGAGAAGTGTGAGTGAGGCAATGCTGCAATGGGTACTTTCACCACCAGATGTCACCAAAAGGGCCACAAATCTACACACAATTTGGACTGAAAGGTTGAAGCCTCAGGAAAGAGCCAATGTTGAGGATTCTGTCATAGTTGTACTTTTATTTTTGGTATGTAAAAAAAAAAAAAAAGTCCATTGTTTCCTGGTTTAATCTTCTATCTATTTTACTTGTATTAAAAATAACCTCTTGTCAAAGCTATACTTGGAATTGAACAGAAACCACTGCATTGGTTATACAAGGTTAATTATAGTATCATAGAAGGGCAATTTGTCATTTGTATGACGTAATTTATACAGGCTAAAAGGTCAATTAAGGCCATTTTTTTTAATGTGTGTGTGTAGGTATTTGGAAATATTTCTGATAACCTGTGTTTGTTTTATGGGCTGAGATTTGGATCCAGGCCATGGTCAAAGCCACAGATCCTCAATAAATATGACTAAAACCTCTGAATATGAGAAGAATGTGTTTACTTTTCTCACATGACTTACTTTGACCAGTGTATTTATTAAACATTGAATGGATTTGTAATATTTTTATTTTAGTTCACAGTCAGTTCATTGTAACTTTCTGGGCAAGTCAATATAGTACATTCATCTTCTGACAAAGCGTGATATACACAAGCTGTGGTTTAGGATACTGGGTATAACAACCTAAAATCCAAAAAGGCATTTACATAATTCTAATCTGCCAAAAAGCAAATATTTATAAAGTAGCTGAGGCAAGGTTATAAAGTGGAACAATCTGGGCGGAGCACTGCCATTTGTTTTGTTACTTTAAAACAGGCAAAAATATGAAATTAAAAAAGTTATCTGACGAAGTCCTGCAACAATTGAGATTTGGACTTTGGATTGAATAATTTATTGCACTGAATCTGGTGAAAGTGGTTTTAAGTTAGAATTACTGTTTATTCTACAGTGCGTTTTCTTCTGGGAGTGGACAGGTCGGTGCTTTGTGGGCGGGAACAGACCCCTCCGCTCTGTCACGGTCACAGGATGATTGACAGGCAGCCCGTCCAATCACAGGGGGCAGAGTTAAGCTTTTAATGCCGTTAGTCTGTGTTGCTCCCTGACTCAGCCACCTGTAGCTGCAGCGTGGAGCAAAACTGACGGGGTACAGCACCGTTATCCGGACTGGACCAAGAACGGCAGAACCGCGTTGTGAAGTCATGCTTTTCACTTTTCTGCCTGTCGTCTTTCTCCTGGGAACTGTAGCTAAAGGTAAGTGTGTGTTTTTGTAACTCTTAATAGCCTTGCATTTGTATAATTAAATGATGCGTATGCTATGTATTGATGAACTACTTTAAGAAGTTTAACAGGTGATTATTATCCGTAATAACAATATCAGTAACACTGACCTGTGTAATTTTGACAGTTGTAACCAACCAACCAGCACTTGTAGTTCTTTAAACATTTTTCTTTATTTAGACTTGTACTAGTATTGATTATTGTTAATTCAGTAACTACATATATTGTATTTGTTCAGTTTTTGGCCTCTTTAACAGTTTTTGCAATGTATGATCAATCAAAAGTGTTCAAAGTATTCACCACAGTTTAGGGGGTTCCCCTTGCTCAGCTCTGAATAGTCCTGGACCCTGACTCACTGGCCTGTTTGGTGTGACTCAAAGCTCTGTGATAGACCCCTGCCAGGTTGAAGCAGGCAGCGGGCTCCGTGAAGCGACACACTCTCCAAACACAGCGTTCTCCTTGTGAGCAGACCCCTGAACCGCGTAGTAAAGTGGCCTGAGGGGTCCGGACCAGCTCTCTTCTGTTCTATTCTGATTCCCAGATAAATCCATTGGTCACCCCTGTGTTGTATTTGACCGTTCTTAAGTGCGTCTCTGTTTTTTATTGATGATGCTCCCAAGTGTCTGTCATGTGCTACAGCCTCAGTTGATACCCCTGAGGTGACATGTGTTTCTCTGGTCATGTGGCTTAGACCGTCTTGAGAGAACGTTTATCATAATATACAATGTTATATATATTAAAAAAAAAATAAAAAAATCACAAATCTTCAAAGTAAAAAATCTGGAACTAATCCAGGACCAAACCTGCAGTAAACCTCTGAACTAGGCTAAAACTAACAACAGAAGTACACAAAAAACAATAAACGCAAATATAAAATGGGGCAAAACACAGAAATCCAGTGCTATACAACTTTCTACCAAGCAACTACACCCATTTCTTACAACACGACTCAAATTATTGTCCCCCAATGACCACAACTACTCTTTGTACAGACTAAACAGAGTAATTTGATGACTGAGTGTTGCTGAAGTAGCCGTAAAAACCATCTCCATGCTTCTCCACTGAGTCTGGCGCCCTACTTTCCTACTTTCTTCCCTTTTCCCCTCCTTTAAGAGCTGTGACGCTGGGAGAAACACCAGAACGTCTTAAGTGCATGCCTCTCTTCTCTCCGAGCACATGTGCCTCATCATGTCTCCTCCGCATGTGTCATGTTTTGCTGCCGAGTCATTGCTGCGTCATTACAAGAGCATGCGAGGTTTACTGTGGAACTAATGGACACTTGTTGGAAAGAAACAAGCATAAGATTGTTTTACATATACACAATGTATGCTAATGGGTCACAAGGAGCCATACTTCAAACAATGTGAGTTGCATCGGTTCTTTATGCATTCATGCCCTTTTAAACATCCTCTTTTTGTTGTTTAGTTACACTACATTACATCCACCTTTCATAAATACTTCCTCCCTCTTGCTGGTTCATCGTAGCTATAGCCTTTTGGATTAGACATGCTCCAAGGCTGTAAATCTCACCCAGTAATTGGAAAGCATGTGCTGGCCGAGCTTTAATTGGATATGATATGTGCAGAGGCCCAGCGAGCGAGTCCAACCCCAGGGAGCCATCTGTTACCTCCCAGTTACTGTACAAGTGCTCTGTTTGCTCAGATACGGCGCAGACAGGACCTGCCATTCACTTGTGTTTACTCGGTCTTATTGAGGACACAGCCAATCTGATGAAAAGGAAAAGGTTGATCTAATCTGTGGGAAACCTGAGACTGAGATTAACCTGTCATCTTTTTCATTTGTGTGTCATGCTACTCCTGGAAACACAGTTGCTTTCTTCTTCTGCGTCGAGGTTTTGCGTGTTTAGTTTGAAATATGTGTCACGCATCAGGTCTGCCCTCTCAGCAGCAGGAAGAGCCACAGTCCTGGACACGTTTGTGTGACTGTGCACTTTGAGGAGTGGACACAAATAGTTAGGGGAATAATTTTACTTTTACATTGACAGAAACATTTGTTTTCACCTGGATTAGTCAGTTGTCTAATACCACTGTTAGTCGATCCACTCCTGAGCATGGCTCCGCAAATCCAACAGCTGCTTGTGATTACTGCTTACAACTTCCTTTTCGTTCCCTTTTCAACCTGTCAGCAAGTGAACAAGACTTATATCAGAAAATGTAGTGTCCTCATAGAGTATATTTATGTAAAGGTTTGAAATCAGAAAATTCTTTGATTTATTCTTATGAGTGGGCTAAACAAAATCTTACTACTGCTCCAGACTGGACTTTGGCTGTGTCTGTCCCAAATTAAATTGTTCAGAAATGTGTCACTTTATCACTCATTAGCTACATTTGTATATTATTAAACTAAGGTGGGGCCTTCAGATATTGCTGACACTGGGACAAAATGTCACAGCAACAAGTGTTCAGGGCTGTGGTTAGTTGTAAAACAAAACCCTGAGAACAGACTTAGTGGACACCATCCGCGACCAGTGAAGAACCTCTCTGTGTCCTGGTCCTTGTGTGATGTGTCGGCCATGTTTAAAAACCAGGGGGCCATAAAGCAGTATGTCAGAAATGTGAGTCTCATTAGCCGCCATCTTAAACATGACCTGTAATTAGCAGGTAGCTGTACAATAGTCTGCCTCCAGCGTTTTTCACTGTTCTTTGATCCCCTTGTGTCAGTTGTCCCAGGGCATGGTTTCTGAAACCCACCTCTTACACACGGCTATAGGTCAACTCTCCACATGACTGTCTCCTAATGAGAGCCTGCCTCTTGGCCCCGGGCCCTTCCTGACTGTAGGGTCACTACCTGTCAGTTTGTCCCTCGTGCTGTGCGCACTCAGATCTGTTTTTCATGTTTCAAATTGGAAAAACTGTCTCAGGTTGGATTTTAATTCTACAGTTATTTAATCTTAGTTACTTTAGTCAGGCGGTCTCATTTAGTTAGTGAAATTTAAACCAGAGTTGTGTGTTTTAGCTGCATATGGTGGCTAAAGTTCAGACTGTTATTCACCACCTTACACTCCTTTTTTATAGAGCATGTGAACAGCCATGACGCCATGCAGGGAAATATAGTTGTCTGTGAACAAAACGGAAATAGGTGATTTCCCTTTCAAAACATTATGCACAATTTGTTTTTTTGCTTTCTGCTTTCTGTTTAATTACAAAGCATAAATATGTACTACAAAGTCTAATGGTAAACTGATTTTCATTTGTTTGTTTTTTAACATAATTTTGTTAGTTTTACTGATTTTTACTCCTTTAAGCATCAACATTTTATCAATTTTCTTTTTTTTTTACCTGCCATGTTTTATTTGTTGTATTTGTGGTAAGATTTTGCCCACGGCTCTTGAATTTTACATGTATTTATAGAAGATAAATCTTCTCGCTCAGTGGTTTGGTTCCTAAACAAACAGGCCTTTATTTGTGGGGAGTGGCAGCAGCGTGGACAGGAAGTAAAAGATGCGTTTAGGGAACTGGAGCTGACAGTCCGCTACTTCACAAGAGTGCTATTGTGTCGCATGAATAGAGGCGCTCTGAAGTGGTGCGCGGGCTACAACCAAAACATCAACACCAAACTCTGCCTGTGTTTCTGTTACGCTCTGAGTGATTTCAAGTGAGCCAAGGCTTTGACAGCTGGGGGCACACGTCTCCACGGAAACAGTTTCACTCCCACACTTGACTGTAAAGTTACAAAATGAAGTGGCATTGTAGTTGATTTCTTTGTAGTGCCTTTCTTGATTGAAAATGAGGAACAGCAGGTTTGGGGACATGATGGGACCGGAGCAGTATTTGACAGCAGGTAAAGCCGGACCTTCTTATCCACTTCCTCCTGAGCGTAGGTTTGCAGGTGACCTTAGGCCCACTAGTCGCCCCGCCTGACCCAGTCATCCCCTTTGTGTCTGCTTAGGATTATCCCACTGTGGTTTAAGTCCTTAGAGACAAGGCTCCTTGTGCTGCATTGTGCTGCAGGTTTCAATGTGCTTTTAATTACTCAGACACTTACTCAGACTGTATTACAGTGTCCCACAGACTGATCCTGTATATGGTCTAATGTGATCGAAACCCACATGAACATTTCATGCCTCTGTTCTCTGGCAAAAGCCTACATTGTTCTACATTGTACTAGTGTTTTGCCATTTACTTTGCATGTGGACGAGTGACATTTTCATCTTTATACTATACTTAGGAAATACCATGACCTCATGACTTTTTAAAATGGAATCAACCAAGTAACAATTTCCATTTGTCCATCAGCCAGAGCTTCTCTCTGAGCTCATGACATTTCTTTAGTGTCCCTTTTTATTGCATTTTAAATGACTGTTGCGGTGTCAGAATATCTAGTAGTTAATATATTGTAGCAATATATTGCTATATATATTGCTATCATCTGCGTTTTTAACATTCAAGCATTGTTTATAATCTTTATAATTTTCTGAATCTTACTAACCATGATAACCATTGTAAAGCAACACTGCTGAAGTTATTCCTGTTTAAATATGGAGCTATTATACATTATTTTATCAGAGAAATATATTACACTTTATTAGCTCTTAGGGACATTCACTCTCGACACTATTTACAGGTCAGTAATGGAAAAACAATCATTCTTGTCATTTGGACTTAGTGCGTGAGTGTGTCACTTATAGCAAATGGAAATTGCTAGAGGCCTTTGATATTTCCATGTTTCCATCACAGTGGCTGACAGGTAACATAAAGTCTCTGTTTCCTCATTGTGGGGCCGCTCTTCCTCTTTCATGCTATCAAAGCGCCCTCTGAACAGGGACCATACATCTGATAGGGCAATAGGATATAATAGACCTTCATCACACACAAAATCAGCCTTCTATTGGAAAGCTAATCTCATATTAATTAAATTCTTGCCATATTACATCTCAGCAGGTGACAGGCAACTTCAGTGAACATCAGTAAGATCAGGGATAAATTAATGTAATCTTAATTGTTTTTTTTCTCATAAGCTGCTACATTCACTGTTAAGAGTCAGAGAGCCTGGTGTGCTATAAACTTTCCACTGTGACAACTGTGTGTACAAGAAAGTTTCCCCTCAAACACAAAGCTGATATGGCTCTAACTGAGTTTGACAAGAGTAAACACTATTATAGAGTTATGTTACTTTTACGAACTTTGGTGTTTTTCATTTAAGCTCACTTTTTAAGATCTTAAATTCATTTTTTTGTCACAACAGAGCGAAATATTGAACCAAACTGCAATAGGGCTAATTAAACTTTCCATTATCATCTAAGGTGTTACCAGCTCCGTGTAAAGAATGGCAACAATGTGTGTGGTTTTATTGTCAAGGCTGCCTTTGACATTTGACATTTATGTAAAATGTGCAGTATTCAGAAAATATTTAACCTTTAGCACAGCAGCTCATAGAAGCATGTCCTTGTGGATGAAACTAAAATGACAAAAGTGTAGCACATCAACCAGGCTAATGAAGAGGTGGAGGAGGTAAAATTACTCTTACTAGTTCTCTGCTTTTTACAAAAATATAAAAAAGAAACTTAACTCAGGCACTCCTTGAATATGATAACAGCTAAAACGTCATGAGAGGATTAATGTATTTTAACTTCCTGTTTAATCACATCTGATACAGCACTTGATAAATAAACTGAGGTGGCTCTGGGTGTATGTGTACATAACAGTCATAAAAGTTAGGCGCAGGGTGTGTAATTTTTCATGTATTCCAGTTACTTAGTGATAAAGACGTTAGGTAACACAAGGACATGTACCCAGTGAAAATAATCAAAGCTTTCTCAGACTCTGATACCAGTCTCTTTTGTTTTCATCTATTTACTTGAGCTTTCTAAGAATAAAGTATTTGTTGAAGGTCAGTCAAGTGTCACTAAGATACGTATGTGACTCTGACTTTGAAAAAAGTTATTGGATCTGAGGATTTTGGGGTAAACAGGTTAAGTCACCATGAAAGACCTCCTGCTGTTTGCGCACGCTTCTCGCACTTCCTCTTTGAGCCTGTAAACGGTAAATGAAGACTGGGCGCACCTAAACAAGAACAGGCGTCACAGAGGCACAAGGAGCAAAAAAGGAGGCACGTCTTTTCTTTAATATAGATAAATGAACCACTGGCATTTCAACACACGTCATTTACAGGAGTTCTTATTGACTGAGTCACAGCTTTTGTCAACGTTTAACACATTACTCTTTAAATGTTTATTTAAGTCCCATTAAGTCTGTGTTAGAGGATCTTGAAACTATTAAGCTTGTCAATAGATGTATTATTGACCCATTATTCTTGTGAAGTGCTCTTTTGAAATGTTCAGGGCCTTCTATTTACCTTTCTCACAGGGACTTTTTTGTTTTTGCATATATTTGTTAGTAAGTAGTGAGGTATTGTGTCTACAGTAGGAGAGTAATAATATTTATTCATTCATTTTCTTACACTTATTACCATTAGGAGTCGCAAGTGACTGGAGCCTATCCCAGCAACTTTGGGCCTGAGGCGGGGTGCACCCTGGACAATGGCCAGTTAGTCACAGGGCTGACATTTAGAGACAGACACTGACAGACAATATTTACTCTCACATTCATTCACTAGGGGCACTTTAGATTTGCCAATTTGCAGACTCCTCACAGAAAAGCCTGAGTTGGCCGATCGAGGTTTGAACTCACGACCTTCTTGCTGTGAGGCACTGAGAGCAATTATACAGTACAAAAAAATCTATTTGAAACTCTTTATGACTCCAAAAGAAACAATAATCTGTGTATTCTCTTCTACATTTATTTAATAGATTTTGCTGTTTTTGTGATTACAGGAATATCCGCTGCAGATATTGTGGTACAAAATGTCACTGCAACCGAAGGAACCTCCAACGAAACATCAGTCACGGCCACAAGCTCCCACATGACTGTCGCTCCGAGCTCAAATCCGAGCAGCAACCACACAGCGGCAGACTTTACATCTTTACCCTCGTCCACTGCACCTCTGAGGGGGGACACGGCGTATGTTGTGTCTACAGCCAGGAGAACCGTAGAGACAGACCCTACCTCCGTCAAACTAACCACAGTCACTACAGCCGTGACCTCCTCGACAGCAACCAACCACAGCAGCCTCACAACCAATAATCCAGCTGATTCTTTACCTACAACTAGTACTGTCCAAAAGCCCTCTTCAAGTCCCGAGACAGGACATACCACCAGCGCTAGTGAGAATTCAAGTACAGCCATTACACCAGAGCAAAACAGCAACTCCACAACTCCAATAACCACTAAAAATGACAACAATACTTCCACTACAACAGAGCACTCCACCAGTGGGAGAACTACCACAACTGCAGCCATCACACACAGTTCAAACGACACCACTTCGACAGCACCGATCACTGGCCTTGACACAACTTTGTTAACAACCACGCGCATATCTAACGATACAAGTACGATAACAGCAACCCCAAATACAAATCACACTACCCTGATCACAGTTTTCACTCATCCGGTCAATAATACAACACTGATTACACAAGTCACAAACACGACTGAAGGCACAACTTCCACGGCACCAACCACAAACACTGCAAGTCACACCACTCCGATAACAGGGGTCACACCTCACGGAAACGATACAACACTGATCACACCAGTCACAAACACTACACATGCTTCAACTTCTATGGCGTCAACCACAAATGCAAATCACACCACAGCACCAGACAGTTTTACAACATTCACAACACCAAACACAAGCCCTAAATCCACAACGATCACATCAATCACAAACACGTCTCCCGTTAGCAACACTTCAACCAATCCACTTCCACCGACTACAGAAAATAACAACACCACCACAACGAAAAGTCCGGTCAACCCAGAAACCTCTACAACTGTACAAACCACTTCTACTGAGTCTAACGTGTCCACTCCAGCACCCACCACCGTCCCCACACCCGCAGCAACTAGAACAGAGATGACCGAACCTACGTCTGGACCCACACCCTCTCCACCTTCTACTATGTCCAGCTCTCTCCCTCCAAACACCTCCCCAGGCAGTAGCACCGTAAACCCTACCGGACATACCACCACCCCTAGTCCCTCAACAACGACCTCGGGAGGTAGGACTAACAGCATGTTGATCCTTGTCCTTAGAAAATACTTTAACATTCAGGGGAAGGCGAATTCAGTGAGTAAATCTGAGCTAAATATCCTGTTAAACTGTTTAAATGGTTGTAGTGACGTTCTAATTTGTATAAACATGTAAGATCAAGTTAGAAACACATATTGATTTTATTGTAAAAGGCTTTTTTGTGTTTTATTATCCTTTATTGGTTTTAATTGAATATGTATTTTAATAGTGACAAGCAGCAGTGCAGTAACCACAACACCGACATCCCCTGACAGTAACAAGACAACAGTGACCACAGCGCCACAGACCACTCCAAACCCCACAATGACCGCCCACAGCACTGTAACAACCATCAGTGTCACCACCAACTCTACCACTGCAGCTCCTCCCATCACCACTGTGGGTCCCATCATAGGTTTGTACACGTTTGTTCTCAGAAACTAAAAAAACAAAAGAGGATGAGGTGCTGACAAATTGTTTAATCAATGTTTTCTTTTTCGCGTTCTTCAGTTTGTCCCGAGAAACCGTGCCCACTTGAAAGCGTCTGTCTCAATGGAACATGTCAGTGCGTCTCTGGTAGCTTTATAAAGGACGGACAATGCATAAAAGGTAAGGACATGCTGGATAAACCAGAAGGTACTAACATAACAAAACTTCAATTCAATTAACACTTTACATTTCTCCTTCAGGACAAGTGTTCCCAGGCCAACTGCGTTTCACCTCTTTGAATTATTCAAGTGAAATGAGCGACAGATCCTCAAAGATTTTCCAGGAGACAGCAGCTAAAATCTCTGCAGCCGTAAGATCAAAATTTTGCCGAAACTATTCAAACCTTGCCCTTTTATTCTAGTGATTGAACCGTATTGTTATTTCGCTTTCCTCAGCTCCAAATGATTCTCAAAGCCCAGCCGGGTTACTTAAGGTCTGACATTGTACAGCTTATGTAAGTATTGGAATATAAAACCGTTTGTATCACATCGTGTTTCTGAGCAATTTGTTTTTCATTCACCTCATTTCAGACAAGGAAGTGTAGTCGCTACTGTGGACAACATCTATGAAGACACTGCTGTCACTCAGGAAGATGTCAACGAGGCTATTGAACAGGCTATAGCCACTTCAGGCCCTAGTGAACTTTTGTCTGGAGCAAGTTTCAAAGGTACTCTCTTCAAATAAAAATGTTTTTCATATTATTGTATTAATTTCCTAAAGCATGCATACCTTTACTTGAGTCTGTTCTGGCGGGAAAATGACACTAACCCCAGCACTGACGAAAATACAATGTAGTATTTTTTTTATGTCTACAAGTAATATTATTTTAAGGGTACTTTTACTTGAGGAAGTATTTTGCCTGATTTTCCTTTTTTTTGCTTTATTTTTTAGATTTAGACCTGTGTCAGCAGGAGCTTCCACCATGCGACGTTTCCACCACAACATGTTCAGTCTCAAACGGCCGGGCTGTCTGTTCCTGTCGAGAGGGCTACGTTTCCATTGGTCCACTGTACTCAAACTCAAGCTGCAGAGGTAATTCAATTCAAAAAGATAATATGACAAAAGAAATTTGATCGTAGGTTTGAATTAGTCACATTACATTACTTGTTTTATCTAATCAGTATCAGTGTAAATGTAACTAACCAAACTCCTTCTGGAACAAAACTGCTATTGTTTCAATTATGTTTTCTGTATGAGGTATTTTCTCAGGTTTATCTTGACACGACTGTACGGTTTTCTTTCTGTTTTACTTAATAACAATCCATGTGGCCGTCTAGACTAAATTATGATTAGTCTCTTGGTAAGATACTTCTGGTGAAATGCACTCCATGTATCACACATTTACAGGAAGCGGACATCTATTTATGTCCATGTTTTGTATGTTAAGTGTTTGAAATCCATTTTACACTGGCCCCATTTACAGCAGAAGGATTATCCACACATAGCTGTACAATTTTCCAAAACATAAAACTGCAGTTTTAGAAAAGTATTTTAGACTTAGATCCTTTGCTTTAGAAGACTGATGTTGACAAATGATGACATTGTTTTAGTTTCCAGCAGTAGCCAATAAACTTTTCAGCACTTAAAGGGTGTCTTTTATTCTTTAACACACTGTTCTGTCATAGATTGTTAAAGTCACATTTAGAGATGAAAGCTGACGACCCACTGAGTTTCCAAACAGGCTTACTAAGTTCAAGCATCCCGTCTCATCTACAGTTAAAGGAACAGTAACAAGCCTGTCTTATCCTTGTTGAAATAGTTTTGTGTGAGAAAGAGGCGGAGAAGCAACAGGGAGTAAGACGCAGACCAAGGTCAAGAGCCTCGGCCTTTTCAGTCTGCTGACCCCTGGCCTTTATTTCATTTATCTCTCAAATTTATTTCTTTTTAACTGGGCTGTTTCCCCGGAGACAACTGGGAGAATCACAGTTTTCTCAGTGTGAAGGGCTCGGATCAAGGAGTGTAGCCGTAGGACGACACAGTAAAGAATAGCGCCTTAAGCTGGTGTATACTGCTCTTTTCTCGTGAAATATATAAAGCACTATTATGTGTTTCTTTTTAGTCATAATCATGCAACTAATATATAAAAAGGCTCTCTTGTGCATTCAGGCATATAGTACATTACTATGAATCTTAAATTATAGCTTGTTGTGTTTGATATATGTGTGTCTACATTTTCATTTTTTCTATTATTTCTTTGCAGCTTGTCCAAGTGGTCAGAGGGCAGTGGGGAATTCTTGTCAGCCGTGAGTACCTGCAGTTTTAATCATGTTCAAGTAGTGTTTATTTATAAATTATAAAGTGCACTGTAGATTTTGTGTGGAGTGTTGGGTAGAAGGTGGAAGAATAGAGGCCACTGGCTCCCCCATGTGGTGGTGGTCTTAACAATTGTTATGTCTCTTAGATGTGCATTTGGCTATGCGGGCTTCAACTGCAATGACTGTAAGTCCAAACCATGTAAAATAAAAAAGTAGACATATAGACATACAACAGTAGTTCTCCATTGACCTACAAAACCTTATGTTATTATGTGTGTTGACAGCGGCTCTGCTGGCAGTGGTGGTGGTCTCCTGTGTGTTAGGAGGGATCCTACTAATACTGGTCCTGGCTTTGCTCAGTTACTTTTGCTGGTGAGTTGTACTTAACAGCTAAAACACACCTTTTTAACATAATATCAGGTTTGTTTTCTCCACTTATCGTTTTTGTATATTTTGTATGTTGTGTTTGGTTGTATTATGTCTCTTATGTCTGCACTTTAAAGCATCTTTGGATCTCATGAAAAGAGCTGCATTATTTTTTATTATTTTAACTGTTACCTTTATATAAAATCTTGTCTTATCACATTATAGTCGCCTTCAACATGATCACTTTTTTAACTTTGTGTCCACAATAAAAAAAAAATCATTTTATAAAGTATAAATTCAGCTGCTTTCCACTCTTTGTTCACATTAGCAAGGGCTGTTCGAACACAAAGAGTGAGCCGCCTTTAGCAGAAGACTTCAGCAGCCCCTATGGACATGTAAATCAGCCTTGGCCAACTGATATCCCACCCATTCCTCGTGCTACAACAAACTGGGATGTGGGGACTTCCATAGAGATGACTGAAGGAGGGAGCACACGTGCCTTGGTAGATAAGAAGAATCAAACCAACGGACTGGTTAGTTTTCATATCGTTATTACTCACAAAACAAAGCTTGACAACTGATAGATTATCTAGCCTGTGTTAAGAGATTCCCCTATTTTAGGAAATATCTAATATATGTTTATGAATACTAACCCACCTGGTAAACATGGATTTGATTTGATTTGATGGATGATTTACTGGTCATTTAAGTGACTATGTACTATACCATCTATATAAGTGGTCTTTAGTGTCAGAGGGAAATCACATAAAATAACAGTTTAATATAATAATTTCTTGAACAAATTAATATCTGTTTACACAACATATTCCTTTTTTTCAGTATACAGAGAACCATGAGAGTGTGTCATGTCATTTTGGGACCTATAGATCCTTCCATAGCAGTATTTTGTTTTATTCTTATAAAAACAGTGGGTGTATATATAAACCTATATTCATTTGCTCAGGAAAGACTCTTTTATTGAAAATTATTTTTAAATTATTTTTCCCTGGCACTAAAGACCACTTGTGTAAATATACACTGCTTATTTGAGCCTCGACAATTCTCCAAACAACCACAGGCAATATACAAACTAAATATAAGTAGGCCACCACTTTAATTTTATGAAAACACTTTTTTGCAATCTGTTGCTAGAAAAAAAAAAAAAAGTAGTCCAATCCACTCACTATTTGATGAAATCCATGCTGACTGGTCACTGTTGACTTAGATCACTTGAAGTGTATTCAATCATGTGCTCACTAGTCTTTCAACCCAATCATTCTGAATGTACAGTATAAAGCTAGCACAAAGCCCCCTCCCATGCTCCCTGCTTTGCCTGACTCCCAGTGTGTTGCTTTATTGGTTTCAGCTGAAGCCCAAAGGATGGAAAAAGGTAAGGCAAAGCTTTGCTGAGATTCTGATTTGCCCTGATGCCCCCCGCTGATGTTTTAGACTTATGATGGTAGGGTTTCCTGGTGACGGCAAGTCTTATGAGACCACTATAAGGGCTGTGTGCTTTCATCTTTTGATCATTTCCATTGAGTGGCAGTTCAAATAAATCAATCAATGCTCTTTAATGTTTTTTAAGTGATTGCTAATTCTTTATGTGGTCTTGGGTTTTGTGGGTTTTGCATGTGAAGGAATTTTAAAGGTCCCTGCTTGAAGTAAAAACTAGAAATACTAACTTATCTCTCTTTAGACCGGATCCTATGATGTCAACCCAGATGATCTGAAGACCTTTAAGGGTAAAAACACATCAAGGTACTCGTATCTGGTCCAAGGACATGAGAACCCCTACTTCCTGCCAGGAGATGAGAAGAAAGACTAAGCTTTGACAAGAAACCTGAGTCATCATAAGGAATGTTACGTGGGAGCAGATCAAAATGAAGCTGCAGCCACATCTTCTGAGCAGGACTGTGTTATTTATTAAGGTACTTTATCAATGAGAAATCACAAATGGAATTGCTTCTGGAAACAGCCACCAAAGAGATTATCAGCTTAAATATAGTGTTTTTTCACCAGTAGATGTCACTGTAGCTCAGACTGATTTTGTTTTTTAAGTAAAGTTTTTTATACTGGAATCATGTAATGTTTTCACTGAAGTTCAATAGGTATTTGATTGATGATTGCACTAAAGTGTGTCTGAAGTTTACCACAGCGTTTCCTGAAATCATGTCAAGCTTGTAGATACTTTCTTATAGAAAAAAATATTTTTATTAAAAACTTTTAAATGACAAAAGGGGCTGGATCCCTGGTTTGGGGTATTTTTAAAGGGATTTCAATGAAAAGTGACAAAAGTGAAACTATATTCATTGAAGCAACACTTGATGAAGCCTATCCCCCAGATGTGCCAATGAAGCTCATATATTTCTTTTGAAAACACTTTGTATTTATGCTTGTATGTTTGACACTGTGTGATTTTTTTGTAAATATTTGAATATTCTCTGAGAAAGAAGAGGTAATAAAAATGAATTTAAAACTATCACGTCTTATTTTCACCTCTGTATGCTAAAGTATTACACAATGGCATGTACAGCAAAGGGAGCTAGAATAAAGAAGTGAATTTATTGATTTTCTGTAATTTATAATTTCCTGGTCTTCAGGGCTTTTTGCTACCCCTCATCTGTTTGTATATATAATTATTTTTTTTTACATTAAAATGGCATTCTTCTGTGATTAGTTAAGCACTGTATATATTTTAATGACTGGTGTTCTTTTAGGAGTCCATGCTAATGTTTCTGCACTTCACCATGAACCT
This sequence comes from Rhyacichthys aspro, assembly GCA_036850595.1. Classification (NCBI taxonomy): domain Eukaryota; kingdom Metazoa; phylum Chordata; class Actinopteri; order Gobiiformes; family Rhyacichthyidae; genus Rhyacichthys; species Rhyacichthys aspro. The sequence continues at coordinate 12,271,170 of CM072155.1, forward strand.
CACTTTTTCGTTGGTGATTAGTAAATCCTGGCAGAGACCAATGTGGCACCACTGTCCAGGAGCCTGTTGCTCACAGAGTCTTAAAAGCAGGGATTTGGTTTGTTGGGAGGCTAAATCTACTTTGCCGGAGCTTAATCTTGGGCACTGGGTCACTGGTGCACAGCGGCACAAGGTTCTGTGATGCTTTATTACAGCAGTATCAACACAATGGATCAAGGCCTTCTAACAGTTGTTGTTGTTGTTGGCCAAGATGCAACATAAGACTTCTTAACATCTTACAATGCAGAACACAGAAGGCAATCCATCAGCTCAGTTGATTCATCTGTTTGTTTCTAAGTAAGCATCCAATGTGTTTGTTGAAGTAACCCGTAGCATCAAAGATGTAAAAACGATATAGTCTTGGTCATATGTTTGTGTTTTGTCAAAGAACAGACTTGACTGTATTAACACTAGAGGGCAGCAAAACTCAAAGACTACATTTATTATGGTCTTAATGTGCAGTATTTTACTGCATCTTTAAATAACTCCAGCAATTTGTTTAAGTGGTCTAGTCTTAATATTGAGCTGTGATAGCACATTAGTAAGTCACGTGACCTGAAAGCACTTTAAGGAAAAAAATGCAGTTATTCAATAGAATAATGGAAACAATCATATTAAATGCACTGAGTTGTGTTTGATTCAAGTAAACACATGCAAATTATTCTTATGAAGTCAGCGGGAAACAAGAGAAGCTTTTTAGAACATATGTAACTTGCACATTTACAAATGTTACAGTGTTTAATGAAAAGACAAAGGGCAGATTAGACCGAGGAGAATTGGGATTATAATAAAAGTCATATCCTTTAACAGTTAAAATGTCCACACAAGTTTGAAAAGGCTTTAAATTCTCTGTGAAACATAACATTGACTAGATGCTGCATTTTGATATTTTTTTGATTTGTACATCCATACTATTTTGTCCAAAAGGGATCGCTTTTGAAGTACAACGCTGTTCCTATTGATTTGTGATTTCTCAGTGTGTGCTCTTCAGGGGTTGTGGGTTTTGCATTATGTTTGAACAAATGCATTCTAGTAGTGCACGTCTCTATTCCAGCGCTGGCCAGTCCTGCCTCAGACTGGAGCACATCCCATCAGTCCAGGGGCTCAGCTGACTGATCGATGGACCACTTAGCAGCAGTGAGCTACACATCCCAGTCATTTGACCTGCCGGAGCTGTGGGAATGGCCAGGCAATCCAATAAGCATCGAGCCACAGAGAGAACTGAGCTGCACTGCCAACTTAAAGAACTTCTCCGTGAACCTGCTCAGCAAATGACTTTCATTCTCGAGCACATACAAAACATATATGTACCTTTTATTGATTTATGTTTTGGTGGATGAAACTTCTATGGTTTGTTCTGATTTTATTTTTATGTCAGATTCACTGTAAGCAGCTTCGAGAGACTCGGAAGTGAAGAACGTTTTGTTGCCTTGAATATGTACATGTGAGCCTCTTCTACTCAGATTCTCTTTCTTCCTCCGTGAGTCACATCATAATTCACTTTGACTAATGCAGCATCCAGTCACGATATGAAATTATACAACATTTCCTGGCAACGCGAGGTCTCATTTAGCTACTGCAAAAATTCAATGACAAAGTAAAGGCAAACCTGTTTAACAAAGAGCAAAATATGATCATGTTTCAGAGAGAAGAGTATATTTTAATCTTTTCAAAATAGTATGGACACTTTTACATCCACAACCTCTGAAGCCTCTTTGTCTTTACATTCCACACAATAACATTTGCTGAGTTAGTTAAGCACTGAAATTACAATGCAAACATATGATCCAAAAGAATGGAGGTAACTTTGGAGCCAGCCTTATTTTCAGTCATGCCTCAGATAGAATCAAAGTAGCCCTGTAATCTAATCTGATTTGTTAATCTCCCTTTTGGTTTCTCGGCACATGCCCAGAAGCCTTTAAAAAGACTCAAAGTACCAGGAGGTAAAGTTGAGGTTGGACAGATAATCACAGAATCATATTGATGACTAAGAGAACAATGGGAAACACACGGCGCCGGACAGACTTTGGTGTGAGCTGAGATTTAACCCTCTGCTTCCAGCTGCGATGAGACACAGACAACAGTGAATACAGATGGACTTCATGATAACGTATGCAGATTTCTGTCCTGTAACCAACCAGGCCTCAGTGCCCAATACTGTACTGTTTGCTGAATGTCTCATTTTATCATATTATACTGACGGCAACTTAAACCTTTGTGAAAAAAAAGCTTATTGTTCTGCTGAGACAAAAACAAGAACCATACAGCATCAATAGGTTAAAGTTTCTGTAGCGTTTGAGAGAGGCTTCTGATGACATGTTTGTATGTTAAAAGCTCAGGAGTAGTGAGGGGTTTATTAAGCATATAATACAGCCATAGTTGATTAAGCCCCTGTGGAGCTGAACATGCAGACCCAGTTTATAGTCTATTTGTGGGGTCAGGATGTGGACACTGAGGACATCAGGCCAGAGTATCTGTTCCCCAGAGAACAACGTTACCAGATGCTACAGAATCAATTTGGCCACAGCCCCATAACGACCTCTGCTATAATTAATGGGCTCGGGTACGGCCCCCTCTGCCCAGTGCTTACTACAACAGCTCTGCCACCGCTGTAAACAGGGACTGTTGTGTCCTGGAAATGCACGCAATATTACAATAAATACATAAAGGAAATGTCTCAAACAACTCAAAGTAATTGGAAGGTATTGATTAATAAAGAGGGTTGTTGGGTTGAAGACTTCAAACACTTCTTTTGGCAGAATTTACTTCAAGTATACTTTAAAAAAATAATGCTGCCAACACGGTAGACCAAAGTTCAACCTAAATCATAAAGAATGTGTGAATTCATCCACAGTATGATCAAACGAACCCTTATAATGGTGTTTAACATAAATGTGTGTTTACTTGCAAAAGAATCATTGTGAAGAACATATGAGGAGACACAAAGTGGATGGAGAGACTGCCCAAAGCAGATGGGAAAAGCCCACAATTACCATGTGAAAGAAGAGGTGGGCTGGAGGAGTGTCCCGCGATCATTAAGACCCTGTGAGTCCGCTGTGTGTCAGGAGCTACACTTGAGCAGACAAAGAGCCATGGGCTGGTGCTTGGCTGAATGTGAGCACAGAGCATTTCAGCTCAGGTCCCACCGGATCAGGAGCGAGGAGGGGGAGGGGAGCACCCTGCCAGAGACAGCCCATCACACCCAATTAGACATCACAACACGTGTAGACCAGAGTAAAACACACACCATCTACACTGACCATATACAGCAGCTCCAAGTTTGTGATTCTCTTTAAGAATAAAACAATGATTATTTTCATTTTCTGTTTAAACAATTCAAGAAAAAAGCTCTAAAATTGTGTTGAACTCTGTGACAGATGGAGAGACAGATTCAAAAAGCCAGAAAAAACCTGGGCTGACTTTTTGCTCACTGATGAGCACTAAAAGAGAGGATGAGGCACTGGGCCAGCTTTGTTTAGAAACATTAGCCTGGAAAGCCTGCATATTGTGCTTTTAAGCATTTAAGAGACAAATGAAAAACTAACAAAGTGTGTCTGGATGTTGCATTACCGCACAGGACATAATATAAATGTGAAAAATCAAATTAAATACCGCAATCAACAATACTATCAACTGGAACACCCCCACAGCACGTCACAAAAGTTCCCTACTGCAATTTCTGTTTTTTATTTGGAGTAAACATTAGCTTTATCGTCAAAAGAAGATGAATTTTACGCAGAAAAGAGTTATTTGACCTGACGTCTGTGTATCTTTCTCCATGAACTGACGAAGACAGTGAGAAGATGAGTGATGTAAAGAGAGGAGAGTGAGGAGGGGAGGGGCCGGGACAGAGGAAGGCAGAGGGGAGGAGGCATCCATTCAGCGGCAGCAGGTCTGAGAGCGCAGCGCCAGAAGACGAGGAAGGAAGGAGGAATCAGCGCGAAGGAAACCGAGTGGCCGCTATCTGGAGGGACGTAAACACTGACAGGCTGTGACAGAGGCTGGGCAGACAGAGAAGGTAAGAAACCCCTGTTACACGAGCTAGAGCCGGGGATTGTTTTGTTTTTATCTCTTGCTGCCAGCTGACGGCGTGCTGTTAGCGCGGTGTGGCACTGCGGAGTGATGCAGGAGCGATGGAGGAGGGAGGAAGGTAGGGAGGGCCGGCATCACGTTTTACAGACGTGAGGAAGCAGGACCAAATAGAGGCGAAACAGCGTGGGGAATGGACGTTTGGCTTTGCTTTGACGTGTTGCAGTAGGACTGATGGTGTAGCCCCAGAGAAGGGAGCAGCTTTTGAGTGACAGTGCAGCAGGATGTCAGCTGTCACTAGTTTCCCTCCATGTTGGAAATGATAGAAGTTTATGTCAGGCCACACCCTTTGTCTGCTGGATCTTAGAGGATGAGGTGATGGAGACTGTGGGGACATCGTTATAGGAAAGGTGTAGGTCCTGGATGAGGGCCAAACATGCTTAGTGCTGCCTCCCATTACTGTCAGCAGAGTGGATTAGCTGCCTGCATGTGGGAGCTGATCATTCTCAAGCTGCTGTGGGAATGACAGGAGACACCTGATGTTTGTGTCTGGACATGCTCATGACACACGTCCAAAGAAGTGCAGGACTGACCCAGAACAGGAGCAGGCTGGTTCTCTTTATTGGTGACGAAGATGACTGCTTTTACCCGTGCATTATCACTGGGTCGTGATCGGAAAACTGTCCAGCTAACTCTGAATGGTGATATCAACACACTGTAGAGCATGTAGCCCAGAATGAAAGAGTGTGATGCTGATGGATGGAGGCTGGAGGATGACCCTGTTCGTTTGGCAGAGCTTCTCAAAGACAGTCTGCTCAGAACAGCTTGACCAAGCATTTGTTGTTGTAGTGTTTTGTCGCCAAAAGCTTTTTCACAGAATATTAGACAATACAATTTGATTAAGAAAAGACAGAGTGTGTGTAATGACCTCTAAATATAACCGCTCCAGATGGCCCATATCATCCTCCAATAAAGCATATTGGTAAAGCATATTGGACTTCTGTGTTTGTGAGCTAAACATCACCATAGTTTTAAAGCTGCACCATGTTGAGGACACATTATCACTGCATTGCGTTCATTTCAACCTATTTTAAAGCAAGACACTGATACTACATACAGCTGCAAAGTGAAATAGGAACGTTCAGAATTTATCTTACACATTAGCAGATGTTAACGTGAGATACTACATGTTCACATAAGACAGTAGCAGCCCTATCACTCCACAGTTACACAGTTGTTGCAGTGTGACTCCATTGTTAGCTGTGTAATTATGTGTAATATACTTAATGTTGGTTTTTGCTGTCCCAAGACAAAATGTAGCAAACAAAATGTCCCCCGTTTCAAACTAATCATAAAGCTCCTTTAATTAAGAAGAGTGGAAATCTCAAATTCACTTTCAGATCTTCTAACTTGGCAGGTCTCTCAACACCAGAGACATTTGTAAACTCTTAGCTCTCGCTGTGATGGCTGTGGTTAGACCTGCTCACATCAAAGTCTCCTGAACTGATGAAAAAAGAGAGGAGTAAAGGCCAAGTGAAAAGAGAAAAGTCTATGAAAAGTGTACGTTTCCAAATGAATCTGTGTTTTCATGTCGGTGTTGTTTTGGATTACAGATGTGTTATTTAACATAGAGCACATGAGATGAACGTTCATGTGAGAATATGGCCTGATTACTCTGCATTTCAGTGAAATGTGTGATGACGCTGGCTGTTATGTGATCAGTGGACTCCTGAGCTGTTTCGATGACCTCACAGCGCTCCGTAGTGCTTGTGTGATCTGCAGCAGCTAAGCCTTTAACTAGATTTGAACTGAAAACGTCATTTCTGCACGGATGAAATGCAGAAAGCGTGATGTCTGAGTCTATTTGTGGAACAGTGCCATTTGGAGATTTGATGTTTGTAGTTTTGTGGTTTTTTTTGAGTTGAAGTGACGCGAGACATGCTGCACTTTCTAAAGAGACGCCGCAGATTCGAGAACATAGAAAAGAGTGTCGACTTTCTAACAATGTTATATCATTATGGAAATAAAACCTTGTCCTTAACACACCCCAAGCGCCAGTGAGTGAGAGCTGTTTATGCGATACCACCGAAGCTCACAAAAGTAACATAAAACCGCTCTTTGAATGTCACGTTCCCAGAGCCAGTTGTTAGTAAGCGTTGAGTAAGCATTCATCTTCTGTTTAATTATTCAGAAAATAACCAGTTTTCTCCACATGATCATTAATTAATCAGACCTGGACCATTAAGGACATGCATGTTTTCTGATCTTTTATAATACAGTGTGTTCTGAGTGGAAAGAGATGTGAAGGGAAAGGAGACAAGACTTTTTAATGATTATATGTCCTATTGTGTTTTTTATGTATGTTGTAAGGCGACCTTGAGTGTACAGAAAGGTGCGTTATGAATAAAATGTATTATTAGATTATTAGAGAAAAGTTTTGTGAAGAGGTCATAGCGTGACAGACCACCTTTTTTTACCCCACACAGTTTGAAAATCATGTGGAGTCAGGAAGAAAAATGTCCATGCCTTTGCGACCCTTTGAAAAGCAGTTTTTGTAAGTTCTATGAGCGCTTACCTTGTTATACAAAGGGTAAATAAAACACTATTTCTATTTTGTTGCTTACTTTGAGTCCTATTTCTCAAAATGTATAAAAGAAATAAAGACTGCAACAACAACAAAATCATGCCCAGACAACTGTTTACCCAGATCTTAGGCCGGTCTGTATGTAAATGTGCTCATTACTGAGGGACCCATCAGATTCAGCTTTACTGTACCTGTCATAAGATGGCAGCAGGGGACTGGGGGGAAATGATATGGTTTCTTTGTTTGTTTGTTTGTTTGTTTGTTTGAAGGGACAAGTCACTGATCTCTGAATAATTATCATGAAGCACTACCGTATTTTCCTCACTCATGATGTTGAAGGTGCCTGATTACAATAGGTACAGGGATATACTTTGTAAAAAATGATACATTATTAATTATCCTGAAGAACAATAACATCCTACATTTTTTCCTCTACACCAGCCCTCTCCTCATTCCTCTGTCTCAGTCTGGGGTTTCGTTGCATTATTCATGAACTCATAGCTGTCTCTACTCCCTAAGGTTAATCATATTCTGATTATCAACCATTATGGCACTAGTAGTCTTCTTGTCTACACTGAAAGGAATTAGCTTGTCAGTTTTTTTTCTATTGTTAAATCTACTGTCTTTGTGGATTATTTTTACCTGCACAACACTATGTGAACCTAAAATACAGGCAGCCACAGCCTTTTCAGTGGTTCCTTCTCTCTGTCCCCAATGAGAAAGCCTTCATTTGCTGCAGTGCATATCCATGTTGATGTTTTCAGGTTAGACACTGCAATACAGTCTTTCTGCTCCACTAAGAGAAATCAGGAAGCTATTGTCCTGTGTCTCTGTGGACCACGAGGCATTATGTGTAATGTTTCTTTTAAACTTTAATGTCGTTTGTAAAGCTTTCTTGATACTTATTTACTTCACTTAGTTCATCATCTTGTTGACACTGTACAATCTGAAGCAAGAAGCTAATTAATCCCGGTTCAAGTTGTGAATTAAGCTGAGAGATTGCAGCAGCAGATGTAAGAAAATACGCAGTCAAACGATCTTCGGGAATGATTTGTGTAAAAGTGTAAAATGTAATTGTTTTGCGTCTGCTGTGGCTTCTACTGTTACATTGTAGTGAGACATGATAGAGTCCATGGATCAGGTTATTGACTTCCAAAGTGAGAGGAAGTATGGTGGAAGTGGAGTGGAGTGGCAGGGCTATTGATCCGTGTAGGCTGTGATAATCCTGCCGTCTGCTCCAGAGACTCCATCTGACATGACTTTTTATGTATATGTTAATACTCTTATTGTCATTTGGTCCAGATATCGATCGAATGTTAAGGTTTTTTTGTACAGGATTTTAGGATTGTCTTTCTGTGACAGTGGCACATCTGACAGTGACCTACAGCTGCATTAAGCTTGATTTTTTTGTGTGGATACGGCTAAGTTAGGCCTCCTGCTGGTTTTGTGGCATTTAACTAACCCCCAGGAATCACTGATGGTCATACATAAAGTCATAAAAATTGGTCTTTCCTTTTATATTATATGGATGTTATGTAAATGGATGTTATAAATGGAAAGAACCAAAAGACTCTTACGATTTCTTTATCTTGGTATAGTGCAGCGCTGTTTGCCTCGTACACTTTGGCACCAACACACAGCTGACAGCTCTCACTGTGAGTCAGTGTGATTAATAGTACCAATGGTGATGTTTGTCTCACAGCTCTATAGCACAAGAGCACTTACAAACCTACACCTTCACATGAGGTGTCCGTGCTGAGAATGCAGCCTGAAAATATAACATGAAGGCTACAAGGAGATGATATATGGCTGTAATTAATGCATGTGTGTCTCTGGATACCTTTATATCACTTGAGCTCTCTCACCTGAACACACAACACTGCAATAACCCACTACTTTTTAAGAGTACCTTCTTCTAGTGTATATCATTGAAAATACTATAAATTGATTAATGTTGGGTTTTCAGTAGGACACAATGTGATGTGCATTAACTTTATTCATTATTATGTTAGCAATATGTGTGATATTTAAATGTCCCATGTAAGAGTTGAATTCAGTTTTAAGACAATCCTAGACTAACTTCCAGAGGTTACACTCACTTTTATTCTCTGCTCGGAGACAATGTCTGTCTCATGGAATATATTGAATACATCTTTATGATTCAAACTGCCATTTACAATATGCATATTTAGAGTATATTGAGATCAATGTGAATTTGTCTCCTCTGTCCCGCTCCAGGTTTCTCTCCTGACCTCACTGACCAATGTAAGAAGCCATGCCGGTCCTCTCAGCAGGGGCGGGTGAGTGTGAGCTGGCACAGATGCTCAAATACAACGTGTAGCTCCTCAGAACATACTGTCCAGGCTGTTTAAAGCTAGCTGCTCCATCTGTTCGGGTTCGTGCACTGCTCTCTGATTCGTCTCCTCTGGTCTCCTCTGTAGGGCTTCACGAAACGCTGGCCCTGCTGACGTCTCAGCTACGGCCCGATGCCAATCACAAAGAGGACATGGTGTTCCTCAAAGACGTCTTCAGTGAGAGGAGCCTGGGTTTTCTCATGAAGGTTAGGACTTGTGAAGGAAATACTGTATCAACTACAATATCATGGGAATACCAATTTATGTATTCCTCTAGAGGTCACAGATATTTTCTTCTGTATCTTTAATAAATGCGTCATGCTTTATCAGCAAAAACTCTGAAGTTGTACAGCATGCATACACTGCATTATGCACTGAAAGCTATATATATATACAAAAAACTGATGAGTTAAGAAAAATACTTTATGTCATTTCTTGTCCAGTGTTGTGATACATTTGTGTTTATGAAAATACACTGGTATCTGTAGCTAATTGAAAAATAAAATAAATGCATTATTATATATATATTATTTTGAACACTGGAGTCTTTAAAGTGCTTTCTGTGCAACTTTTTCACACATCCACATCCATCTGCGTCTCAGACTGTGGATAAGTTACACTAACTATCCAAAAGTACCTCATAGAGTCACCATTTGTTGCACCTGTTTCAGTCGATATGGTTTTGACATTTGCAACTATTTTTCTACAACTTCTCGTCTCTTTGAACAGATTCACGAGAAACTGAGACAGTATGAAAGACAGAGTCCGACCCCCATCCTTCACAGTGCGTCTACTCTTGCTGAAGATGTAAGGTTAACACACACACACACACATTCAATCTTCTACTGCTTATCTTTATGGGTCAAGACTAGCAGGGCTAACTCTTAGACACAACCAATCACTCTCACATTCATTCACTAGAGGCAATTTAGATTGACTAATTCACATATACATTCTTGTCTTTGGAGTTGTGGAGGAAGCTGAAGGGTCCGGAAAGAAGACACAGTATTAGCACACACACACACACACACACACACACACACAGTAGGACGTCTTGGCTGCAGTTGGTCACGCTCACTAAACTCAGGCAGAGATGCAATGCAGGAATCAAAAGTGAATTTAAATGTTCTCAAAGTGCTGACTCATCCTGAAGTGGATCTAATGAAACTCCTTATCCCACTGCATCCTCGCTCTGACCGGTTATCAGGGGAAAACTGCTGACTGTATCCTCTCACTACTTATCTTTCCCTTTCTGTGTAGTTGTCTGCTCTCATTCTACAGTAATCTGCACAGTGCATTATTGATGTGCACACACAGAGGTTTACTTCAGGTCAGGACTCATGCTTTATGTGTGTGTTCGATCGTCAGGTGGCGGAGGAACTGCAGGGTGGACCAATGAGCACGGAGGAAAAAGAGCTGCTACTCCTACTGACCTCCCCACATCTTAAGGTACTTTTGTATATAGTTTCAGTTCTCATTTATTCATTTGAGCATTGACAAATAACAAGCACACTTTTATATCTTCCATCTATTCATATTTATGTACAAGTATAACGTATTGAGCTGTAAATTTTCCAATGCTACTGTCTAGCTTGGTGACAATAAAAGGCAGCATTTTAACTTCAACACATTTCTGTTCAGGCGGTTTTGTCAGTGCACGACACAGTTGCTCAGAAGAACTTTGACCCCGTGTTGCCGCCACTGCCCGACGACTTTGAGGATGAGATTGATGAAGAGTCGGTGAAGATTGTCAGACTGGTCAAGAACAAGGAGCCTTTGGTAAGTTAGCATCAAGTGGATAATGGAAAGATTATTGATTAAAAAAAAACAGATGCGGTAAAGAATCACGTGGGACTGTTTTGTATTTGTCTTTAGGGCGCTACGATCAGGCGAGATGAGGCCACTGGAGCTGTGACAGTCGCCCGCATCATGAGGGGAGGGGCAGCTGACCGCAGTGGTAAATGCAGTTCAACAGGCAACTTTCAATAAAAATGTGAAAGGGACTGTATAAGTATTTAACAAAGCTATTGATTCGCAAAACCTCTCAAGCATCACAGTCTACCGCTTTTATTAAAGGAACAGTTTTTGACATGAGGTACTTAGTTATTAGCTATTAGTTAGATAGTTAATGATATTCCTACAGTAGATGTCAGAAAGCCAGTTCAGAGAAGAAGTATTATTGGAGATGAAGTATATATATTATAAATCCACTACTGAACCAAAAATTAAGTAGTCAGTTTATAGATTAGTCAGTGGTTAAATATTTTACAAACCTGTTAAACATTATCATGCGACCCTGAAGTACAAAGCATCCTAAATTAGATTTTTCTACAGCTTATAAATGATTGTATATTTACAAATAGACACAGCCTACACCATCACATATAGAAGGAGGGCCTCAGTGTAAACAGATATATTACAGTGGCAAGAGAAATAAAAGGAAAGAACTGTATGGCTTGTGGAGTTTGAAAACCAAACCTCATTAGAGTCCCCAGAGCGTCACATGAAACAGACCGAGCAACTGGAAATATATGTGTCCCATTCAGGTGAGGGTCGGCTGTGTGTCTCCGTGGCACTAGAGACATGCCTGGTGAGAAAGTAAAATAATCAGGCTTCTGCCTCATGAATCTTTAATGTCTTCCTGGGTTTTCTTGCTGTGTCAAGTGATAGGATCTGCTTTCATCAATAACACACAGAAGCTGCAGGGATTTCTGTTTTGGCTGGAGGCTTTTGTCTTGAGCGCATACATTATATTCACAGAAGTGCACAATAACACGTGAGCTGTGTGCCTCTCTATCCCGAGGGAAAAGGACTATCGATCTCACATCTCACAGCCTTTGGTTTCACCGTTACGGCTACAGCTAAAGAGATGAAGGGAGTGTGTATCATTAGATCTGACAACAATACTGACGGAGATGAGACTGATAAACCCCAAAGACCCTGCCTTGTGAAGCTTGTTCTCATCTCTGTCCCATCACTGTCTGCCTCACAGGACTGGTCCATGTAGGAGATGAACTCAGAGAGGTGAATGGAGTCTCTGTGATTCACAAGAGGCCCGATGAGATCAGTCAGCTGCTGGTAAGTCTCACTGTATGACTGTAAGCATACCGAATGTGTCGCCGAGATGTTGTGTGTCATTTCAGGGCTAGAGACAGATTTGATTATACACATAAAACTGATTTTGACACTGTTTTTATTGGAGAATTTTGCAGTTCTTTATACAATCCTTGCATACCATTGTTGTTTTATAATTTCTGTTTATGTAGGGCTAAAGCTTAAGTCTATTAAGTCAAAAGAAAATTCTGTTATGAGTCATTGTTATTATTATTCATAATAATAATAATAGCATGCATATCATCGCCTTTAAGTCTTTCTACTTTGGTGTTTCTCTTTAATTGAGGCTCACTCTCCACTGACCTGCCCTTTCTGTCCTTTCATGGTTTAGTCCCAGTCCCAGGGCTCCATCACTCTAAAGATAATCCCTGCCATCAAAGAGGAGGACCGGCTGAAGGAGAGTAAAGTGAGGAAAAAGGGTTTACTGCTTTGATATCAATTAATTGGTAGCCTTTCCCTAAGCAATCTTATTTGTATATTTAAATATTAATTAAATAATATAATTCTGCAACAACGACATATCTTTCTGACCTTTCTCTGACGATTGTTTTTAGGTATATATGAGAGCTCTCTTCGACTATATCCCGTTAGAGGACAAAGCCACACCTTGTCAAGAGGCGGGACTTCCTTTTAAGCGGGGAGACATCCTGCAGGTCGTGACCCAGGACGACCCCACGTGGTGGCAGGCCAAGCGCGTGGGGGACAGCAACCTGCGGGCCGGACTCGTCCCCTCCAAACAGTTCCAAGAGAGGTGAGGCCGTGTTACTTAAAGGTTCAATGCCAGGCTACTGATAATTATTACCGCGATGTTGTAATCTTTTAAATCCGCATCGATGTGCTCCACTTTAGGAGGTCAAATATGATCAGACCAGCACAGAAATAAAGCATAGCACAGCCTTCAATAGACACATGCAGATGTGTAGTGTAAGTGTCATAATCCTGCAGTGAGTTGATCACAGCAGGCATTAAAACCCATGCAAACACTGCTGCGTCTGTGGGATTAATAACACAGCTTGCACTGGGTCACACTATGGGACACCTAATGGTAAGAAAAATGCCTGTATGTATGCATATAGGCAATATATGTATGTACGGTTTGTTTTGAGTACGGTTTGGGGTTCGGCCTTGGCCTTTGGTTGAATGAATGCTACATTTTTAAGTAACCCTTCTCATAATTACTTGATTAAATTAAAAAAAGCTAAAGTACATAAGAACAAATGTGTGCAGTACTAACGTGGACTTTGTCCTCCTTCCTTTCATGTTCACATCGTATAAACGCTCTCTAATGCTCACTCTTTTCTCACTGTGTATGTCTAAGCTTTTGCTTTTATGCCTTTGTTTAATGTCTATGGCTCTGTTCTGCTGCACATCCCTCCAGGCGACTGGCCTACAGGATGAAAATGGGCACGCTCCCGAATCCAAAATCCCCTAAAAAGCCGCCCTGTAAGTTCCTACCCAGGATTCCACGGTATTTCCACAATAATAATTACAGTTTAGCGGCTCCTTTGCTTTGTCCTCTCATGCACTCAGTCAATGCCATAGCTCAGTAATTCCTCTGGCTAATGCACTAATGTTTTCACTGACATTTATTGACCTTTTTGCTGGTAATTGGCATTCTCAAAGGCATTAGCATTCATTGTCTGCCTATTCCTTGCAGCAATGTAGACACTTTTACTAAAGGAACAGGAGCGATGGAGGGATCACAGATATGAATTAATCTCTTTCATGTTGGGTCCATCTGGCCAGTAGCAGGCTTCACATTCAGCGTATCCATATCCAGACAGTGTTACAGCTGGTGTTACAGGAAAAAACAAAGCTTTAACAATTCACTTTCTCACCTGATGCCGTAACAGGGCTTGTAAAAAGGCAGGTGAGTGGGACACGAGTGGACACTCTTCATGGTGTATAAGCTGTGGGCGATCCGATTAGGTCTGAGCCACACTGAGACAACAAGGGCTTAGCAATATGGCAGCAGCCCGCCACTGCAGCAGCAGCCGGAGGGACTCTCTGTCTCGGCCTCTCCATGCTCCTCTACCCTCGGATTAATGTCCCTAAAACCCCGTAGGGACCTTTAAATGTGCGGATCTCCCTCTAGTCCTATCAGTGATGTCATCTGGACGACAGAAGAAAAGCTCTTCAAGTTTAGATTCCCTATACATTTTACAGCCTTTCTATTTGGGCTTTTTTAAACGGTACATGTAGTTTTCACTTTGATCATTTCTTACCCCAGATGTATGATTGTCCCAGTATGTATATAACCAGAGTGTAAAACCCAGCATGAGAGTAGTAATGGTGATAGTAAATTACATATTAAGATGAGTAATACTACTTTCATACCAATGGCAAGACACTCTAAGTTCTATGGCAAAGCAGCCACTCATTTGTGCCAGCGAAACATATATTTCAAAACAAGATATTTTCAACCACAAATTCTACATTTTATCCTTTTAATGGCAATCCCTGTCCTTCTCTAATGCATTTTGCTTTGTGTTTCCTCGTTGCCTGCATCAGATGACCAAGGATGTGATAAAGGTGGGTCCATGTGCAGCTGTAAACATGAATCATTCAGCGCACGTAAACCTCCACACACAAAATGCACCATGAGAACATGTTAAAGAGGCCTCTAAGTCCGAGTGTGTGTATGTTTATGAGTGTGTGTGTGTGTGTGTGGAAAGCTTGCATGTGTGTCAGTGAGGTTGGCATTTGGGATTTCTAGCGCTTCCAGCTTAATTCCTCCCCTCCTGCTGTCAGAGTACCGGAGTGGACTGGTGCTTCTTTGCCCGGTTTTGTGTGTCTGTGAGTGAGTGTGTGTCAGGAGCTGTGCAGGCAGAACAGCATCCCTGGAGAGTCGAGTCCAGTCGAGCAGAGGTTGTTAAAAGATAACAATAGCTCCTCTTTTTATGTGCACCATTTTCAGTCTCTATTATCTTTTTGTTCTCTTTCCTATTCATCTTCTCAAATTTCGCTGCGGCATTTATCCTGTTTACAAGCTGCAGGGTTTTTGTCACGATCATCTGAATGTTTTCCACAGACAGTAGAAATGAATGGATGAGTAGATTGTGTCCCCACCTACGTAAAGTTTATGGAGCCAGTGTTGAGGACGCACTAGGAATGACATTAGCAATAAAGCAAACAGCTCGTAGAATAATGGTAAACAAACATCATTTTGTATTTTTTAGTAATCGCTCTCACACAAAGCTTAGTCCTTTATTTCTACTGTCAGTTTTTTAGGTGTAAGACTGGAGTAAATAATTTGGTAGGTTTCTGTGTAAGCTGTATTAAGAGGTCAGCCTGTCGTATGTGTGGCTCTGAGACTCCTTCTGATATGGAGCCAGCTCTTTCCTCTTCTCGTGACATGAAATCTCTTCAAGCGTTGGTAGTATCTGTGCCTCCCACAGCGTTCCCTCATTAGCTCTGGCTGCCCCTCCCGTTGCCTGCTGCCTGCAGCCGCCCAGCCCGCCCCGTCTCTCTAACCTCCCAACCCTGTAACTCTTCCAGGTCTCTTACCCTGTGCTTACCCCCTCTTTTCCCTGCTTGCTCCCTACAGAGGACTGTGACTGTGAGGGCTATTTCAATGGACAGTACATAGGTGAGAGCGTGCACATCTTTCTCCTCCTCCTCCCTCTTCGCTCCTCTCTGCTCTTTGCCTGTTGCAGCCCGGCTGTGAGCTGCTGCTAGTGCTGCTTCAAACCACTGCTCAAATGGTTGACCTGTCCGGGGCCAGGGCTGAGGGTAAGAGGAAGGTTTAAGGGGAAAGACACAGCCAGGAGGGGCTTCAGAGGGGACTGATATAATATTATCATGCGCAGATAAGCATTAGAGATCAAACTCAAAAACATCTATATTCATATGTTGTAGGAAGCTTGTGTCACACTTTTGCTGGTGTCAGTAACAGATCTACCTCCATAATCATAACTGGAGGATATTGAGGCAGGATTACACTGTCAGTAACAACACAGATGTCCTGTCGATCTAATTTACACTTTTTAATAAGCAACTAAGCATTTGCTGTATACTCTATATGGGCTGTACTCCTGTAAAGAATCTTATAGATTTTCTTTTTTTTTTTTTTTTACACAGTTTTATTAATTAAAGCATCATTAACATCATAACTTTTCACCTCATAGCCTCAAAGTCATTGGGATACTTCCAGAAGAAAAATGCACTATGTAAGTTAAGTGTTCAAATTTATGTGAAGGATTAGAAGATACGTGTTAATATTGTCTAAAAGTCTGGACACAAGCAGAGACATATCTGAACCAAAAAGTAATGTTACTGTATCATGTCAGTCCATGCTCTGTCCAGTGTGTTTGAGACAGTGCAATTGCACAAAATACAAAATATGAACTGCCACATAACCATTAATGGTGCACATCTCTTATAGTGTACTCTCTTTATATTTTCTTCACCCATTTTTAGCCTTCCACCTTCCTCCTACCTACCTTGCACCTCTCCCACTGACCACAGCTACCATTCACTTGGTTATGTCCCATGAACTGCTGAATGACAGTGACACAAGTACTAAACACAGCAAAAGCTTAACATTTCACTCTAAATGTCGTGTTTTTAAAAAAAATGTATCTGGCGCTACTGTCTGTGCCGCTTTCTGCTTTGAGCTGTGAACCCATCCCCTCTGCATCCCCTCCACAAGCTGTGTTTGGACCTTCCTAAACCTCCCTCTGTGCCCCCGCCCTGCATCGAGCTACCCCTGCTCTAGTGGCCCGTGCACTGCCTCCCCTTTCCTCAGAAGCACCCCTCACTCCCCCCCTGTGCTCTGCGGAGGCCCTGCTGCGTTGGTTGCATTGCACATGACCCAGGCACGTTTGTGGCTCGTTCACCTCATGTGGCGCTCGCTGTGAGGCTGGGTTGTGTCATGCTCTAACGCCACTTATAGTCTCTCCTAAGTGTAAAGCAGTGGCGCCCTCCTGTGGCCAGGTGTTTTCCTGGGAATTTTATTCAGGTACAGTGCTCAGCTCATTCCTTAGGTTCACTCCACTGACAGAGGACAGACAGACAGACCTTGTCCCGGGACATGGATATTTGTAGTTTATAGTTTAGTCCCAGGAGCAGGCTGTCTGTCAGTCCTGTCTCGATGCTGTAAACTCATTTAAAGCAGCATGATTATTAATATCACAATAATGCAAAACATGTCAAAATATGGGTCACTGGAATCTGTTCAGCTGTGTTCCTTAGTTAAATCTTTCTAAATTAATGCACGTCACACAGGATTTGTTGAAGCATGATTTCCAGTTGCCTCAAATTGAACACATTGTATTTATAGTATAAAATAAGCACCTACATGATTCAGAGGAAGTTTTAATGCATGTCTCTTAATGCACTGGTTTACTGCACTGTTACTATAATGAAAGACTGTACTCATTTGATTGCATTGTATCTGCATTATGGAAATGAACTATACAGTTGTTAATACTTTCTTGTGAGTAGAGTCCTACCTGTCGTCTCAGTGCTCCTCTCTCTTGCCTCTCTGTAGCTGGTTTGCGGAGGAGCTTCCGTCTCAGTCGTAAAGACCGTCAGGGCTCATCAGGCGAGGGCTCGGACCCAGGAGACCCAGACTTTCTGACCTACGAGGAGGTGACACGCTACCAGCAGAAACCCAACGAGAGGCCTCGCCTGGTGGTGCTGATCGGTGAGACTCCCACAAATCTATGTCTGCGCTGACACCTAGTGGAGCAAACTGTGTGTTACATTATGGCATAGTTATTCATTTCAATTTCAATGTCAGGATTTAGACATAACTGTTACTGAGCAAAAAGTTTCCCTACAACAACCTGAAAGACCCTAAAAGAATTTCCTAGTCACATCAGTTTTTACAGTTTATCTAAAATGGGGTGGGCTTTATCCTAGGCCTTATCTCTCTGATTGGTTGTATGTCTTTTTAAATACTTTTTAAATGTGTACTAAGGCAGTTTATCCTGTGGAAATGCAGCTCCAACAGAGACCAGACTTATTATTTGTGTAGAAGTACAATAGGTAGTCAGCCACATTCATGCATGCATTTATATAATATAGATTTTTACCACAAATACAATCAAAACACACATTAGGACATTTTACGTTTACATTTTAAGATACCAAACAGTAAAGCTGCAGGATTGCCCCATAAATGGAAACCTTGTGTACGAGGTTTTTAAGCTACAGTATTACAAAACCTAGTTATATATCAAATGAGCACAATTTTCTTCTTCTTGAACTTTCTTTGTAAAGGTTCTCTTGGAGCTCGGATCAATGAACTCAAGCAGCGGGTGATTGCTGAAAACCCTCATCGTTATGCTGTGGCTGTTCCCCGTGAGTCACGTCTAGCACAATGTATCCCTAATGCAACTCCAATGTGGCACTAATGTAAATCCATATCCTGACTTTCAGATACTACGAGACCCAAAAAGCCTCATGAGAAGGAGGGCGTCGAGTACCACTTTGTCACCAAGCAGCAGTTCGACGCAGATGTTTTAAACAACAAGTAGGTTTTACATCCCCCACGATGTAAATGTAAATGAAACTGTGGACTGTAGAGGTGTCTTTGTGCATTTAGGTTCATAGAGCATGGTGAATACAAGGAGAACCAGTATGGCACCAGTATAGAGGCCATCCGCTCGGTCCAGGCCAAGAACAAGATGTGCATTGTAGATGTACAGCCCGAGGTAGAGTCTCTGTCATCGAACATCTCTTTATTTAACGTACACCCCAACTGTCTTCTAAAATAGAAAATGAGAAAGTGTGCACCAAGAAGCAGTGAGGACCAACACACATTTCTCTGCTGCAGGCTCTGAGGCGGCTGCGGACGGCCGAGTTCAAGCCCTACGTAATATTTGTCAAGCCTCGTGTTCCTGAGAGCAGACGTCGACGCAGTGCTGCAACGTCACCAGGAGGGGGCGACCATGGACGCATCACGGTGGGTTTGAGGAGCTCGGGAGTAGCAGCTAAAGAGTATAGCAATGTGTCCTGATTTAAAGGGATGGTCCAGTTGTCTCGTGTATGCTCATGTGTAAAGAAGCATTTACATTTATCTGAGTCCCACCAGAGAATATGTGTGGAAAATGTCCCTGGATTCAGAGATGTAAATAAAAAATAAATTGGAAAAACTGCATATTTGTTTTTTTTAACAATACAACTTGTTTTTAGTTTTTTTGTTCTCTTGTGTACAAATCCCCCATGATATGGTTTTGTTTTTCTTTCATATTTTTTCACAAAGTGGTACAAATATCAGTGTAAACACCCTCAGTGTTTGCTTAACTGATCGGATTGTGTGTTTTTTGTGTTGATTGTTCAATTCTCCAATCTGCCTCTTCAAACTAGGAGCACTCAGATCCTTTACCTTTACATCTGACTGCAACCTTGAAAATAACCACTCTATCCCTTTAAGTCTTTTTGCTAAAAATAAAAATGGCCTCCAAATTTGATTATGATTTGAAATGATTATATCTTTAGAGCTTGCTCGTACCAAACTGTACAAACCACATCCACACTGTACCACTGAGTGGAAATATGGCTAAAAGTTGCAGATGTAAGACTAAAGGCCTTATGTGTCATGTCAGGATGAAGACCTGCAGGAAATGCGTCAGTCTGCCGTCCAGATCGACCAGCAGTACGGACACATGGTGGACCGGGTCCTGATCAAAGAGGACTCGGCCAGTGCCTGTGCGGAGCTGCGGAGCATTTTGGAACGTCTGGAGCGCGAGTCCTTCTGGGTGCCTCTCAGCTGGGTGCGGACCTAAACAGAGACCACATGTTCATCCCTCAAAGGCCTGCTGGTCAGCCTGGGACCTCCCTCTGTCTGGACTGCAACAGGGCTGGACCGAAAACAGCCGAGGAACCAAAAGGAGAGAAAGATGTCAAAAACCACAGTCCTATTTCCTCAAACAACACTACTTTCTTTATCATTAATTCAGGTTATATCTAAATCAGTTCCTCACTATTTCACTGTAGCTGTGTCTCTCACAGGAGCGTGGACGTTTGTCTCTTTATCTCGGCTCTTGTGGGAGTATCTTCTGTAGCATGGACTTCCTGTCAGGTTTTCTGGACACACCACTGAATGCTTCCTGTGTACTCCTACTGCTCATGCATCCCGTACAGCATACAGTACAGACCAGTCATCCACTCAGCAGTAGCTACAAGAACAAAATGACCTTTAGAGAATGCCATTTGAAACCAATGTTCTTTTTGCTTAATATTATTTGATATCAGAAACGGAATGTGATATTTTCTACAAGCATTGTTTTTGGAGAATGCATGCGTTAGGTAATCGTACATGTAAATATTGTAAATGTTACTCGTGTGCCAACGAAAACGCTCGTAGCACTTCAATGCAACCTGTTTACCTTCAATCCCAATGACTGGAATGACTTTTGTACAGATCCTTTAGCATATCTGTATTTGACTGTTGAAAAGAGGTGGCTGCTCCATGTCTGTCTTCTTCATGATCAGGGTTTACTCCTTTGTACTGCAGCTTTTCAACTAAAATAGTAATTTATTGTTACTTAACTTTCTTTGTGTTCAAGACCTGAGTCAAATTCATATTAAAGAGTAGAAGAAGACATGAATGATTGTTTTTAATACATGCTTCTTATTTCAAACTTAATGGCTTTTCTTTTTCATTGATGGAACTTTGTTGAATGAAGTGATCTCTGGCAGACTCTGGCTGTGTGTGTAAATGGGAAAATGCTTCATGCCCCCTTGTTTTTTTAAAGATACCATGTATGTATTTTTACATGCTGGATGAACCAAGAAACCCTGAATGTTGAGTTAGTAACGTGACTTGTACAAAGTGCCATAATAAAGTTTGCTGAATCAAGCTGCAGTGTGTCAGATAAATGTGCCTCTGATAGTTACCTATTATTATCATGGAAGGAATTTCTCAGTGCTGAGAGCGGGGGGTATGTATCATACTAATCCCACACTTTAAATGCACTCTGAGAAAGCAGCTGCAGAATAAAGGAGGTGATGGTAAATTACCTGATGCTCAAAGTACAATATATTTAAAAGCAACTCTGAGCTTCACATTGCTGCTGTATGTGCGTGTGATTGTAGATGCATTCATTCATTGAGTCTGACTCAACAAAAGCTGAGTTATAGCAGCAGTGTGAAGATGGAGTAACCTCAGAGACAGATAAATGGTTTGGCTATTATTGTATATAAAGTTATCTGTGTTATTCTGTATTGATGACCAACTGTGGTAGCAATGGAACATAAAACTACGAGACGGTATTTTCATTTAAAATAAACTGACCCTCACACAATGGAAAAAAAAATCTAACTTTTATTACATATCAATAGTCCTCTATAAAAATGTGGAGATGAATCTATAAACCTTCCCTCAGGCTGCATTTCATCATTTACTCCTTTGTTTACATGGAAGTGACATCTTTGTGTGTGTAGCTCAGCAAATATAATCTCACTGATGACAGGACAAAACAAAACATGGATCTGACTTTAACTCACTCAGAACTATCAGTCATTCGTGGATTATTTAGCTTGTAATGTTGGTACTAGTAGAAATGGGCGAGTTGCAGGGTTTGTAAAAAAAAAAAAAAAAAAAGGTTGTTTAAAATGTATTTTGTGGGCCCTTTCTTCTAGTTTATCCATGAGAAAACACCCAAGAAATGAAAAAATCCTCTTTCTCTTTATGTCACATTCAAACAAAATGCAAGCATTGCAGCCAGCCCTTCTCTAAACTCTGTTCCCTCCTCTTGACTTTCCAGCAGTAAACACCTTCACAGCTAATTTTTCATTACGCTCCTTATTCAGTTTGGGTAATTGAAAAGAGATAGGAAGGCCGTTATTGCCGGTGCAGTGCAGGTTTTGTAAGGTGTTCGTCACAAAGTCTTTCTGTCTCTGATGCTATTACCGCTCTGAGCTCAGCGCGGCTCCCGGGACTGCTGGCACACACAATTAAACCACACAACAATCACTGGAATTAACAAAGCCGCTCTGCAGAGAAAGAGTGTTGGTCTGGAGGAGTGAGGAAACAAAATCCAACTCCTTTCATTGTGAGCGAACAATATCAGCAGCAGCCAGAGCCAAAACCACAGCACTGAAGAGGTCAGAGGATTAATACATCAATGCATCAAAGCAACAGGGCAAGGAACACGTAAATAAAAACACATAGACTAAAAATGGTGGAAATTAAGCTGCTTTTATTAAAGATGTGTGAGTGTGAGACAGATTTTTGCAGAGAAAACAGGCTGATGATGAGTTTACTTTAAAGATTTATGAACAAAATCCAGTTATTGTGGCATAGATTGTGTGATAAAAAAAACGTGAATGAGTTTCTCCTTCTGCAGTGGTCGGCTTGGTTGCTCTGTGCTCTGTTTGTCCGCTCTGGGCAGTTGTACAGAAGCAAGAAGTGCATTATTTTGCGGCGATTGACAGCTTTTCCTGATGTGTGCCATTATATTTATCGTTGATTTGAATCGATTGTTTTTAATCATCAGTTTCTATTGTGTCCATTTTACAATCGATACTTTTGCAGCTTGAGTCTGTGGTGTTTCAAGTTTAAACAAGTCTTTTTTGGCTGGACCAGACCCCGTCACACATCAGTAATTAAGATGAGACAGGACCAAAGTCTAAATTATCAGTGAGAATAGTATAAAACCAACAAATCAACATTAAGGAAGAACAAAACTACAGACACAGTACTATGCTAAAAATAAGCCAAAAAGGGAGAACCTGAGTCAGAATTTATATGATGTTATGTATGTGTAGGTATTTTTCTCAATGTCTAAATACATAAAAAAAAAATCATCATAAATATAACATAAGTGTGCTTTAACCGAATGATTATATTTTAGTTGGAAGTCCTTATTTCCTCATGGGATTTTCCTTTGAAACATGGAGAAACCTAATTAACCAAAGCAATGAGACAAAAATAAAGTTAATTTAGTCAGGCAGTTTTTGACACTGAAGAGGTTTGATTGGATGTGTGTGTGTAGCTGGAAAACCATAGAACTTTGTGGAAGTCTTTGAACTCATCACGGCCTGGGAGAAGGCTGTAATGACGGTGATGTATTGAGGTATAATTGAATGTGAGTCAGTGACAGCACCGTGACTGCTTTACTGGACAGAAAGTGGGCAGGTTTAGGGCCCGGGATGAGGACGTGTGGATGTGCAAAGGGGACTCACTGAAAGAGGGAAAGCTTTTTTTTTCTTCTTTAAACCAGTGCTCACCATTGAATGGACTTAAGATTATTTAGTTTTGGTGCATCATGTGATATTCCACTTCCCAAGCTGTAAATGTGCCATTTGGCGGAAACAATATATTTTATCATCACTTGTATATCTGGTTCAGAATTAGGTTTAAATTAACATACAATGCTAAAAATAGTGTTTAGAAATTCAGGTTTTGATGTTAAGTCAATTAATGTCAAAGTGTTTTTACTGCTCGGTCCAGCTCTGGGTCTATTATGTTAAAAAAGTATTTGTGACTGGTGCTCTCTAATGAACTATTCTTGAATATACACTTATAATTGCTATGATGATTGCTATGATCATTCTTCAAGTCAAGCCACATGTAACAATCATCTTAAATACAATGTCAGAGGCACAACTAAAGGAAATGCTTCATGTCTTACTGACTTCATCTAAATCCTGGCCCTGAGCATCAACAATACCATCTACAGAATAAAGTAGATTTCAGCATTACATTTGACTGTATGTCTGTATCCGTAGGAAGTATAGTTACAGATACACAGACCTACTGCATCTGTCCACTAGATGGCACAAGCTAAACACACCACAAGAGTTTGCAGTATAGATGTTTTTGCAGGATGTTTAAACCTCAATTGTCTCCTGATGCTATTGTCTCAAATCATCATGAGCCCAGTCAGACTCACACCAGATGAAATAAAACGCTTGTAAATACATATTTCTCAGGAGTGATCCCGACAAAAGCCACGTGTTATTGACTCAGAACTCAGCATATGGTCACGATGAGGCGCCGCACTGGGTTGTTTTTGTTGCCGCAGTTGATCTAATCTCATCTGTGCTGGCTCTTAGCTACAGAGCAGCACAAGGCCACACACACTCATCTCCCAGAGTGACTTTCTTCATAATGGAACTTGTGGCGAGTAGATTTCTGTGTGATGGATGATTGCGACGCTCGTTTCCTCTAAAGGTTTCCGCCATGTTCCTCGCTCTCATTGCTTTGGCCCACATCTCTCCACAGGTGGCTTATTTATCAGCGTTAGCATCATGCTTTCCATTCCCCAACCCCCTCCAATGCAATAAAACTATGGATTATTTCAGGGATTTGCACTGTTCCGTTATTCGTTTCCCAATTTTAATTTAAATCAGTGTTTTAATAATTGCAAAGTTTTTGGTTTGCACTGAAACCCTTCAACTGAAATTAGTTTAGAGAGAATGACTGCAGTCCAAAATAAGTCTTGACAAGCTGAGTCCCCTTCTTTGTAAACACACAAAGGTTTAAGAGGAAAGCTGACGGCAAGGAGAGCAGCAGTAAAGCCAATGTATGAAGCTCTTTATGGGGTCCATAGAGAAGGAAAATGAGAAGTGCTTCCCTATCGCGAATAAAGCAGAGTCAAGTATAAAAATCGATGTGAATGGCAAAAGGAAGTGTGCTGAGAACACTCAAAAGAACGGTTTTTAAAGGTCTGGTAGTCTATATAAGGCTACCAAAGAGCTAGAGCACTCTGTTTGCTTCCAGTGACCATTCTTTTTCACTGCAATGGTAGAAAAGTGGTTAAAGGTCACAGAGTGAAAGGAAGTAAAACACTTCAGCTCTCTGCCCTTGTACAAATCCCTGGAATAGGCATAAACCACAACTAATAACTCAAACGAATTTTCTCACACGACAGCTGGTCACGTTTTCTTCCTTCTCTCTAAAACTCGGTGTGTGTGAGCGAGATTGTCTTTGAGTGTCGGCGCTGCACTCGTGACAGTCACTGACTAGATCCCAGTTGGAGCAGAGTGTAATGTCACAGATGTCATGTAAGAGCGCTCTTCAAACTCAGATTAGAGTTGAGCTCGCAGAAACTTTCTCCTTCAGGGGTCGGTTGTGGAAGCAGAGAGACGCGAGGAGGCTCAAAGCAACACTGCAGATTCATAGTTGGAGAAAAGCCTGTTTTTTCAGAATAAAACCCCTAACCACCAGGGCTCAGTGAAGGGTTTGGGATGGGAATGATGTAAATCCAGTGCTGTGGTCTTAACAGTCACCAGATTCACACCCGAGAGAGGCAGACACACTGTAGACACAAGTACAGCGCCTGGTGAGGCACAGGAGACACTTTCTTCTCGGTTTTCCCCTGACTTCAGTTGCATGTACGTCTCATGAGCTCTGCCTCTTTTTATTTTTAACGAGATGAGCTCAAACTAAACATGATTCTTGTGTCTTTTTCCACCAAACATAATTCATAATTCATTTTTTGTCTTGTTTTTATGTCGCTCTTTTGGCAATGTGATATTTATCTCATATTAACACAGACAATAAGTTGGTATTGTCTTGTAGAAGGCATTAGGTTGGCTTCTAGCTTTACTGTAAGACATAATATTTCATTAATTGGAATGAAAGAAGGCCTGCTGTATGTGTGACATACTGTAACTGTGATAAACTCACGTTACTGTAATTGAGTAGTTTTTTTGGGGTAATTGTACTTTTTTAAGTCGATTTTGAAGTGAGTACTTGATGACTTAAACCATGTAATCTACTTTACTTCTTTTGACAACATATCTCGTCTGAGTACAAATGACGAAGGCCTTTCACATTATGCAGACAAATAAGCCGCAACCTGAATCACTTTAGGCTATACATTTGTTATGCTATCTTGGTTTCATGCAGAAATTGGGAAGCCTGCAGGAAATTTACCCGGCATTTATCCGCTTTATTAGCCAATAGTTTACCATTATGCCTATTGAGTCAATTCAATATGTTACTGCCGGCGCCAGAAAGTTTAGAGAAGAATCGAGAACGAGAAGACGACTTTTGGAATACATTTTGTTAGCTGCAAGCCGAATGATGGCCTGAGCAAAGAGTTTGAAGATGATAAGACAGAGGAAGAGGAAAGTCCATGTCCACCTCGAGGATATTTTATGTACATCAGACGAAAAGAAGACAGTTTGAAAATGCGCTGCAAGTAAAACTAGTACTCTGAGTAGTTTTTTAAATTAGTATAAAAATCTTTCCACCACTGCTGCGATATCTGTCCTTGCAAATGTATTGTACAGTCTAAGAATCCATCTGAGTTCATCTTGTCGTGATATTGGGCTTCTCTGCACTGCCCTGAACAACCAAGCCCTATTCAAAGGGCAGTTGTGGTCCCTGGAGTTTCTAAAACCTGAAACTTTCTTCCAAACTCAGCGTGGGTGGCAGTGAGATGCGTTCAATGGCTTCCAAGTAAAAATACAGAGAAAAACTTGGCACAATCCATTAAATCTTTCCATACAGTCTACAGTTACATCGTTTGATATTTTCATACGAGGCTTTAGTTCTTTGCACCATGACGTTTATCACATAATTTCACCTTGATGTTCGAGTAATTAACACAGCGCACACTCTCCTGTTGACACACTATTAAAGCTCAGTGGGTGGATGCCGACGTGGTTTGAGAAACTGAACGTGTAATTAGCCTGGTTAGCTGAACCAAATGTCACTAATTTCCCCGGGGCTCGTTGGAAACTCACATAAAGAGCGTCCCGAGTCTGTGGATGCTGATTAAATTAGTAATCCACGCTCTCAAGCAACAAACACACTCAACAGGTAATTAAACTTGCCTCAGCCCCAGGTTATAGCAGCAAGTGCATATGTTGAATAAACGACGCAACCTTTTCAATGGATCCCGACGTTATTGTAAAGTGCATTCATTAATCTTCTTCCACTTGAGCTAACCACTCTGCCACTGTGCACCCTATTATCACCGCAAAGACAGCACAGATGACTGGTGTAATTAGTCTTAATATTTTGACATTCCAAATGCACCAAAATGTGTTCAGTCACTTTTTTTTTTTTTTTTAACAAAGGTTTATCTTTTTGTACTCGGAGCAGTGCCGAGAAAAGCCACAGTATTTGAAGACTGTCTCAGCTGTAATCTCCTTGTTATATGTTCTTCGTTCTTTTCCTCTGTGGCGTTGTCAATGTGCCACTGTCTCTTTGTTCAGACTCCAATTATCGCTTTGTTTCCCTTTAATCTGCACAAACTGCTTTTCTCATGCTGACAACACTAAAGAGGGGGAGCGTGTGATGCCTGATTAAGAAATCCTAAGAAGATTAAATCAGATTCAAATCCAGTTTCATATCGGTTTCCTTTAAATGACAATCTTGCTGTAGATAGTGTTTTTCTGTTGGAGCTGTTTTCTTGTTTTGAAATGGTCTTTTCGTGTCTGCTGGGCTGTACTTCTTCTCAAGCAAGGTCATAACTAAGTAAATGTCACATTTTTCATACTGCCACACGGTCTGGTGCTTTATCTTTATAGCATAGTGCCATTAGTTAAAGTTAAAAGTATGTGCAGAGTTTCCACAACAACAATGTGTAGGTACAGTAAATGGATCTGTAAGTCATCTGCCCTCTGTATATCAGCATTACACTTTACTTAGCTTTACACTTTCAAAGCTTTTTAGCCAACAAGGTCTCAGACAAAAAAAACTGTACTATTTACTAGATAGAGCTAGAGTTCATTCAGTTATATGAGTAAACCTAGATTTTACTTTTCTTATTCATGAGCAGTAATAAAACAGAATGGGACTCTAAACTTGAGCTAATAGTCAGCTGCTCATTATCATTACAATGAATGATGATCTTTAAAGGTTGGAATTTGACTATTTGCAGATTAGTTGGTGTTTAGCAAAAGTTGACAGTTTAGATTTTCTGTTTTAATGAGTTTTCAAGCTTTCTTTGGCCCATTATTAAGTAGTACATCAATGTAGATACTACTGGGAGGGTTCAAGTGTTTAGGCTTCATCGATCAAACAGTTGCTTAACAGCTGCAACAGAAAAACCTTCACTTACATACATTCAGGCATCTTACATTCACATTAGATCAAGCCTATGGCAAAATAGACTGTACATTTTCTATCCTAACGTGAATGAACAAACTTTTAAATGCTTTTTTTTTTTTTTTTGGCTGACTTCAAATGCATTTATAATCTGTGAAATAAATTTGGACTGGCAGACCTGTACAGATGTTTGGACTCGCTGATAAAACGGCTTCACTTTGAGGTAAACATAAACAGCTGCTGGCTCCATCTGTATTACAGGTGAAGCAGGAGGTGAAGTCTTCTCTGAAATCTGCAAACCGCAGGTCCACACAGAAATAAACTGCTGCGGTGAGTTCAGCCATCACTCATGCTGCCAGATACTTTTCCCTCAGTCAGCAGCTGATCTGATGGCCAGTATTTTTACTATAGGTTGTATATGACGACTCTGCAGCAAGCTGAAAGCATTGAGGAAGAATATGCCCAGTCATTTTCTCTGTATCAATTGCAATTCTACAACAAACTGGTTACCGTTTTAGGATTTTTTGGTTATGTTATGTTACTTGTGTGTTTATTTTGAAAAGGGAAAGCTATGTACAACCACATTATAGCTTTTATTTGTATATAATGTATGCAGAAAGAACCCCACAAGTCCATTTTGAAAAGTCCTTGTTTTTGGCTGCCCCAATATAACATAGGGAGCAACATGCAGCAACACTCCTAACACTGATGAAAAGAACAAAAGCTACATAAAAACACAGCAACATTTTGCTTCTGAAAATGGACACACACCTAAAAGACCTTGAACTACATTATCCTGAATAGTTATTATGGATTTTGGGGCCTTTATAATACTGCTTGTGTCCGCTTTAAAGCACATCTGTTGATGAATGTGCTACTGCTAATACTCTGTAGACACAACCACTAATGAACCAAGACACAGACAGAAAACACAGCCTGTTTTGAAACTCAGTTCATTCAAACTGAATTAATCCAAGGCTGGGTGTCTACCTTCTTTGATAGACAGATAAACTCAAGCATCTGAGCATGTAATCTGATGCTTTCACATTGTTTAAACTCCTAGTTTAGCCTTTGCTGCACTTTTGAAACTCTAACAAAACAATCATTACGAGATAATGAGTCCTGATGCACTAAATACCTGCAAAATGAACAGAGACTGAACTGTGGATAAAATCAGGCCTTTCAGACAGTCACTGCTGAGGGAGCCATCCAGGACTAGGGGCCTTTTTTCACAATAGCCACAACATCTTAGGAAATCAAAACTCAATAAGTATGACACTCACTATTTCAACTGTGGGCTATGATCTTTATGACAAATCAAATGAAAGCCTTTAAGAATATTTCTTTGGCCAACAACACAGGTATAACCACTTAAATCTACAACATATGTTTTGTTGGGTTGTTTCTTTGATGATTCAGACTTGCTTCTACACTGAGGTTTCCTGTTCTGCAAATGCCGTTGGGTGTTTTTAAAAGCGTGGATACAAAATGCACACTAAATCTTGTTTAAAGAAATGTGCTCCACTGTGCCACCATGGCTGCCCTATTGTCCAAGCCTCTGCAATCACGCAGGGCTGAAGAAAAGTACACTTCAGCCGAGATGAGGAGCATGTAGGATGAACGTCAGGGACAAACTGCACTTTACCAAATGACGGTACGACTGATGTTCTGAGCGATTTCTGCACAAGCTGTTGCAGTTTTTGTACTGATTCACTGTAGTCTTCTCAGCTGCTATAAATAACTTCCTAAAACGGACGTGACACTTACTTCAAAAGTTCAAATCACAAAATATGACGTGTTTGATGTGTTCACATAGTGTATCACTCCATGGGAAACTGGGCTAAAGTTTTTAGCAAACAGGCACAGGGCTAAGGATAGAACAGTATAAGAATCATGCACTGAATCACTTCTCAATTTAGACTTCACAAAAACAGCCTGCTATCTAATTTAAAGAATATCTCCACTTCTAATGGTGAATCATCATGTAAGACAGAGTTAAAAATAATCTTTGAAGTTTTTGTGACAGTGGCTGCGAGGTTTTTGGAGATGAAAAACCAAGAATTCATTGCTGAATAGATCAAAGTAGATGTGAAAACTTGTAATAATTATATTCTTCAAACTGTGAGGGTGGTTTTGTGCACACAGAACACAGGACAGTCACGTTTG
This sequence comes from Rhyacichthys aspro, assembly GCA_036850595.1. NCBI lineage: Eukaryota > Metazoa > Chordata > Actinopteri > Gobiiformes > Rhyacichthyidae > Rhyacichthys > Rhyacichthys aspro. The sequence goes on from CM072155.1 coordinate 12,301,414, forward strand.
CAGTGCAGAAGCTCAAGTACAAGCACTTGAACAAGGACAAAAACGTCTTCAGACTGCCTTTGGAACGCATTTGATCCTGTATTTTTGTAAAAAAAAAAAAAAAAAAATTAAATTAAATCTTACACTCATCCTAAGCATAACTTTGTTTATTTGTACATATTTTATTGTGCAAAGCAAGTTGATTTGTTTTTAAAAAAAAAAAGCCACATAAATAAATAATGCACTTGTCACAACAGGGAGCCATTGCTGCAAAACAACTTTATATTTTAATTGACTCACATTAAAAACACACAAAGTATGCTGCATCACAGATCAGGAAAATGCTGTCCAGCACTGACATCTGAAGCTAAAGTCGAGAGAAGTACGAGCCACTGAGCTGCTCGTCCGATGTTTCTGAAGCCACAATGAAGATGAGAGAGGACAGACAGACAGAAGCTTGAGCCACAGATGGAAATCATAATCCAAACAGTCCTACAAAGCACTAGAATTCATTCCGACCTGTGATGTACGATACGATGACAGAGACCAGCCTGAGATGAGCACTGACTAGAAATGGAAAATGCTGCTACACTAGATCTTCCAAATTGTCTCACACAGGAATTTTGTGTAAAGCCATATTGTGTACAGAGAAATGTCAGCGTGGATTCTGAGGACAACTAAACCTGCATCACATCACAGCAATTTCTGTCATTTTGAAAACATTCTGCTCACCCAAAACATGATGTCTCACAATGTATTACTGGAGAGCTGTAAAATAAAAAGAAAGTGGGAGTTAAAAAGTCAGAAGGTATCATTTAAAACTGGTTTCCGGTTTGTCAACTTGGCACCTGTTATTTTAAGAAATGACAGACATATATGTACACTGGCTTCGTAAATACTTGGTTTCCATAAAGTGTTTGGAGTGTCTTCATAAATTTGTGGCTTAGGCTCCTTTGCTCTGTGTCATTCCTTTACTTTTCCTTTTTCAATGTCGATTAAAGCCTGAAAAAATGTCACAAAAACACTACTAAAGTAGTTTTTTGCAAAATTCTGCCAAGAACAATATGCCATTAATGACATAAAACATGTACATATCAGTAGTTTTTTTTTTAGATGGCAGCTTAATTGAACACTTGAAAACAATGTCTTTATTTACCAGAGCCTGCTGTGTAAAAGGCATTTAACGCTTGTCTTACTTTGTTTAGTGCAGCAGCAAGAAACCAATCATTTTTTTCCAAGTTATTTTATGACTACCCTTTCGAAATGTCTGCAGAGGACAGCTTGTACCTCAGAAGTCACATAGCAAACATGTCTTTTACTGATTAAACGGGAACTGACATACAAACAAAACAAAATTGCAAGAAGCTGAAATTCATTCCAGGTTTTTCATTTTCTGACTGGCTCCCACTGTAAAAAAACGGTTTTCCTTTAAACAATACAAAGAAACTAAATATGACAACAGGTTTTGCAGGTGAATCAGTCACATCTGAACTATGATTTGAAACAACCATACGTTCAACTCTGTACATTCGCAGCAGGATGTCTCCGCAGGGCCCTCGTCCTGCAGAGGGAGGGGCGGCGGCACACGGTACAGAAAGCAACACTGCAGTCTGGTGTACGCATCAGCAAAGAGAGCAGAGATCATCGCATGCACTTTGAACTGTTCAAAACCTTTTATACAGTTTATTTGGCAGTGAGCGACTTATGAAGGTGTTCATTTTATAAACATGTTGCTTTGCGGGTAGTCGGCCCACGCAGTCTCGGAGCAGTAGTGTGCACTTTTTGGCTACCAGTGCAGGTCCGCAGTCCCGGTTCAGTACAAAGTGGGGTGACAGAGAGGGCTGGTAAGTCCCGGTGACAGCTCCTTTATCCCCATTAGTGGCTGTGTCGGGGCAGTGTGGCGGAGCGCAGCCTGTCCTACACCAACCCCTGTCCCGTCCTGTACTCCTCTGTTACTCTCTGCAAAGTGTCCTCACAGAGCGCCAGCTGAGGGCCACTCCTGTACGAGTGTGCGGGACTCCAACGGGACAGGGGAGGGCCTCAGCAGGCGATCTCCTCCAGAGTGCCCAGTGTGGTCTGAAGCGGGACGGTCACAGTGTGGCTGATGGACTCGGAGTGGTTTGCCACCGGGTCACAGGAACTCTGGGAAAACAGCATCAAATGTGAGATGGACAGTATAGATTGGACTGGACTGATTGGTATCTGGGGAATTGCTCTTATCATTTGTTAAACAGTGCAGTGTCCAAATCATCTGAAATGAGTTTGACCCTAAATGGAACTGATTCAGTCTGATTCTAATGCGAATGTGTCAAAGCAGTTTTTAATTTTAAGAAATGTTGTGACTAGTTTTGAGATGATTACCAACTTTCAATAGCAATATCAATCAACTATCAATTGGCAAATTCATAAAACAGCTTCTCTCACAGACTGAAAGGATGTAAAAGAACAATATTGCACAGCCACTTCCTGATTAAATAATAACAATTTAATTAATATTGCCAAGTTTCTCATGCAGTATAAAATTCAACCCCGGGCTTGTTCCAAACAGTGTAACGGGTGACAGATTCCTATCTCCATTTGACTGACTGAGCTGGCCCCATCTGGCAGTGATTACAATGAATTAGAAAAGATACTTATATATTCTCTGCTTCTGTAGTCTCTGCGGTGGGACAAATCATTTTAATAAGTTGTTTACTGCATATTGGCATAGGCTGAACAGGTGCAAATCTGAAATTAAAATGCATTTATTCCCAATCGCAATTGTTCTCATTTTTCTTCACGCTTTTAGACCTTTCTCTCTAAGCTGTATAAACATGAGCTTCGGCACAAAGTCTTAGCGTGTAGCCGCCCATGTGTCGGGTGGTTTATGAGTGCAACAGTTAAGATCCTCTCTCAACACACGTGGTAATTGTGGAGACGTAAAAACAGACTTGGGTTTGAAATGCCTGATCAGAGCGGCTTAATCCACACACTTCACTTCCAGTTGCACTCGGCAAAGTTAAAGGCGGCACTTACCACATCTTCACCGTGACTCTCCTCCTCCTCTTCCCTGCTAAGCAAATCCAACAGTCTGTCTTTTACCACCTGCCGATCAGAGCCAAAGTCATACATATATTTACGTAAGTGAGTCACATGTGCCCTTTTCTTGAAAGTGAAAGAAATCATGTGGCCACAAATTATATTCCAATTATATCAGCATGACATAAAGGACTAACACGTATATTAAGAAGTCCTTCTGTCAGCACTGTATACTTATTCTATTTTTCTTATAAAAGTAATACAAAACCACAGGGGAAGCTAAAACTATTATGTGCTTGTCAGAACTCTGAGCAGCAATACAAGAATAGATCTGAAGAGTGGCTGCAAAGGTGATGAAAAAGCACCATCAGCAGCAGCCAAACCTTTATATCTGTCGGTTCGAGACAAATCCAGCTATTTATCTGCATTTTTTTTTTTAAGTCAGCTAAAGTCAAGAGCCTATTCCCAAAAACAGTAAGCGGGGTGTGGGAGTAATTTGTTTTTCAAAAGGAGACTGACCTCATAAGCATAATCAAACAGCTCAAGAATGGTGAGGATGCTGGCTCCTATGAACAGGCCCATCTGACCGCCGATGTCACCTGACAGCACCAACAAACAAGTATAAGACATGTGTTCAACTCATTTTAATACATCCTGAAACCTGTACTGGTTGGACTTTCTACAGCTTGATAATACAATTATATTAGTAGGGATTAAGAGAAAATATAGTGATTATGACTAATCATAATAAGTAAAAGCACATTTTAAAGCAACACAAAGTGTAGCACTTGCAGATTGTTATTTCTCATTTTGTGTGTTATTCGATATGTCAAGAGTTGTGTTGATTTGGAGAGAAGTGTGTTTTCAAGATAGTCAAGAGGGTAATGAAACTGATTGTGTGACGTGAGTGCATCTGTAAAGGAGAAATTATTTTTCACGCTACTGAACCGTCTAAACAAATTGGTTGGTATGGTTACATAATTTAATGATTTCAAGGCATAAAAAGTTATGTAGTGTGTCCTAAATAAAAAATCTGATGTAAAGAGAGAATAAAGTGGCCATGCTGGGAGTCAAACCCAGACATAAACACATATAAGAAAATGACAGTTCTCTAAATCCTTTTGTGCCTTTTCCACATCCAACCCTGACTTTGGATTGAGGGCTGTGTCCATGATTTATGTCACTCATTACTGACCGCTGACCCTCGGGGCTGGTTCAGTACAGCTTCACAGAGTCTCTCTGTCCTCCCCACGGGGCATTGTGTTTGTAGATAGAGCTTGTGTGTGGTCAGAAAATAGGCTCAATGGGAGAAAAAGGTCCTTCTGTATGTTGTAATTTAACTTCTCAAAGCTTTACACAACAAAACAAGCTGAGGCATAACCTGAGGCTGTGGGCTTGTTATTTCAGTTAAAGTCGTTACTGCATTACTGCCTCCTACATGTCTCACTGTAGATTTCTATGGTGAAATACAATAGTCTATTATAAGAAAAATCTAAACATCAAAGACCTATTTATACAACAATGTACTGTGTATATATACACAGTACATGTGTACACAGTACACTGTCATTGTGTCTTAACATATATGTTAAGACACAATGACAGTTACCAATGTGAATATGCAAGTTATATACTAGCCTATAGTGTTTTTGTGCACACCAACACTAAAGCCAAATATGTCTTTTTTTTTTTCAAATATGCAGCCAATGACTGTCTTGACTCCTTGAAATGTACTCTACATAAGACTTTTAACTAAAGCAGAGATTTTAGCACCCACTCAAGTTCTAAGAAAAGCAATCCCTATGACAGACAACATGATACATGACTTTAGCAAGGTTATTGACTGTTCATTCTGAGTCACTTTCTGGTATAAATTATCTGCCAACAGATAGAGACAGCTGAATATAAAGTAGGGAGGCAGTAAACATACCCAGCAAACCTGCCACCTCATAGGCTTTCTTCTGTTCGATGGTCTCATAGTTTAAAGCCTCGAAAAACACATCCAACACCAAGATGTTGTCTCTGTGAAAAGAAAAATGACACATTTGTCCTAATGAATCCCGCATCCACTGTTCGGCGCTCTCTTGGCAAGGAGCACAATGAGCAACAGTCCATCTATCCTGAGCGAGACGAGCAGCAGAGGAACCCGACCGGTGTGTGGGAGGAGATGTACAGGCCCAGCTTTGCACCGCATCTTTAAGACAATGAGGCGCTCGCTGTTCCTTTTAGAGCACATGTCACACATTTTGTACATGTCTCCATCGGAAGCATCGCTCTTTTGTCTTGTCAGCAGATGCTAGACAACTGGGCCATATAGTAAGTATAAAAGCCTCTGTCTGCAGTGGGTGGACAGACACTAAAAAATAGATGAGAGATAAAATGAAAATGGGACTAGGTAGCCGCCTTGATGTCAACTTAATAATTAATATTTCCATTTCATGCAACCTTGAAAAACTAATGAATACCTCGACAGGCATCTTAGAAAATACATTCCCTTGATCACAAACTATGATACCAGAAAATTTAATTACATAAGTAATTAAATACAGCTTAACATGGCTGCCATAGACCAATATGCAGCACTGGTTTTCCGTGGCTGAATTTTTAATAAATGCTGCAGAAAGATTTATTTGGAAAGACTGATAGCTTTAAATATTACTAATCCAGATGATTAAACGCACTAGGAGATTCATTATGAAAAACAGAACCAAATCTTAACCAGGTTTAAGAGTAATGCATGTAGCCAGATTTATTAATGTGGATACAAAAATGTGACTGAAAAACACTGCATGTCAGTAGTGGGATTAGTAAGAAAAAGCACATTATAACATGAAACAGCACATACTACCTGTGATGTACCAGCATTTAAAGTGTTGTACCCATCTCAGTGGCTCATTGTGCAAGTGTCTGAAAACTAGACTCAGTTGTTCATCTGTGGCTGGAGCTGGTGCCTTTAGGCTGAACTTAAACAGCTTAAGGTAATAGGACAAACCACATTTATATTAAGGCTGAACCGAGCTAGTTGTGGCAAGGCTGTAAAAAAAAAAAAACTAAACTGAATGAAGTTAATAGTTGTAGTGCATCTAGCATTATGTTGTGTATTATGTTTACAATTCCTGTGCATATACTATCTGAAACACATTATGATCTACCCTGTAAATATAAGCATAAATAAGGATATGAAACAAATATGTATATACAAGGTCCACTGAAGTCATTTTAAAGTACGTAGATGACATTACTTTTAAAAGGAGGTATTTCAAATACATCAGTAATTACATGTTCAGTGGGAGTGATCAGAATTGAAGCGGCTGATGTGCTGAGCTGCATCGGAGACTTACGTGATGTACTTCTCAGACTTGTTGAACTTCTTCTGCAGGTAGCGGGCCGACGTCTTGCTGGGGATCTTGACCATAGACAGCTCCTTGTTGTAGCGGGTCATGTTGCAGGGCGTCCGGCACATACAGTTACTGCTCTCGGCCGCAGACAGTTTGGCTTCAGGCGTACAAGGCGGTAATGGAAATGAAATGAACGGAGTGTAACGTGCGAGAGGACGTGATGATGATGGGTCGATGACAATGAGCACAGGAGAAAACGTAAGCTTTTTTCCGCAAATTACATCACATTAATTGTAGCTTTTTTGATGTGTTTAGGGCTATTTTTTATGTTTCATTTTTGCCATTTCATCTATATTGATAGCGACAAGGTAAATGCATACACAGGGATCTGAGCTGAACTTGCTAATGGGTCAACCAAGTCAGCCAGGTGTTAGTATTCTTTTGAGTGAGGTGGTTACTGTTCAGATAAAGATTTTCTGGGGGCTTTTTGGCCTTTATTGATAGCTTGACAGCAGCTGGACAGGGAATGGGGTGAAAGAATGACCTGACCAAGGCTTGAACCTGGGTCTCCCGCGTACCGTCTCCACTTTTCTGTCCCCAGGATGGTGGCACATCGCAAGGGATTATGTTAATGCACAATCTACCACACTGCGCATACAATAAAGAAACTAATCCAATACACTGGAGTCCTATTAGTACAAAATACACTAAAATTACCCAACAGTCTCAGATGACCCTTTGCTTGCCCAAAGTTACACTGTGGCACTTTAACACTAGGCCTGATTATCAAGGATTGTAACAGAAGAGAAAGCTGACATAAACTTTGGCCAAATTACATTCTCATGGAAACCCTTATTGCTGTCTGGCTTGTGACTCTAAATCAGAGGTGGCATAAAAATCCTACTGGTGAAGAAGAAATACAGAGATAGAGAAAACAGAAGAGCATAATTATCGGTAATATAATGATTAACAAGAGGGATATAATTGCACGACTGCATTGGTCTACAGCTGAACTCAGGGACAGAAGTTTAAGGGAAGCTCAAAGTATTGGTACTTTGCAGAAAGAATTGGTTCATTTTATAAAATAAAAGCAGGCAGGTCCATATGTTCTTGTTGGGGTTAGTAACATAAGGAAAGGTTAGTGCAGCTTTATTCAATGCATTTATTCAGTCTTGTAAGAAAGTCGGTTCCAACAAGAACCAATTTTGACTGAACATAACTATGTTGAGTGTTGCTTCACACTTATACACCCACCTGATGCTGATTGAATGACAATATGTTTATTATAAAATACCACAATTGCCTCAGACGTACTGCTGATCTAATCAAGGCCCAGAAGACCACCTACTAGCAACAAATCCCCTTGGTGATTAAATGTTAACACTTCTTCACACAGACTCTGGCTTTTCAAATAAAGCTTCATCAAAGACTACGCAGTCCTTGCAGAGACTTAGCAAGTTTGGAACAAGTTCTCTTTTAATTGCACTGTGTTTACACTCAACACCAGCCTGTAGCTTCTCTCTGTGAACTTAAAATCTTCTTTTACTTTGAATATGTCCCTGTGTCCATCCCTTTTGGCTCCAAACTGAAAAGAAGAAGTTAATGCTATCAGCCTTATTTCTGGGTGAGCTGAGTCTGTGACAGCCCTGCAGATCACAGAGTATCAGGCAGCTGTCCCCCACGGCGCTCTAATAGCCGACAAGGCCAAACTGTCACGTAATTGAGACAGGAAATTCAATATGGCCCCTCAGTGGTCTCTTATTTTTATTCAAATGAGAGGTTATTAGATACACAGGAGCAAGGCCTAGTGCATTGAAATGATTACTTTCTTTCTTTAAGCCTCTTTCCTTTGTGCATAGGTAATATTTCAATCCAAGAGCACAAATTACACCATCAGATGCTTTTTCAGAACTTTTCTCTAGAGTCTGAATCCATAAAACTGAAAAGCAGAAGAATAAGTATGTTTTTGACGGGAAGACAAGTGACATCCAGACATATTTGCATGCTTTTGGCAGGTTTGCATCTCGAGTTTAGCAGCTCAACAGAAATAGGACATAATTGTGTTTTCTGTTTGGCTGCATGATTAGAAGTCGGCTTTGTTTCTTCAAAAGCGACTGATAAAATAAAGCGAGTTGTGTGCAGACAGATGCAGCTGTCGCCTTTTTAAAAAATATTCCCAGAACTTGAGCAACACACTTTTAGAAGGGAACCAAACATAAAAACCTAATCAAACTTTGCTGTGTGTGAAATCTTCTCTGGTGGGTATTGCAAATTGGAATTCATTTGCATTCGAAGATCAGAGCTGTGTGTGTGTGTATTGGGATCGTTATACTCTCGCTGTTCCAAAAAATGGAGGCAATTACAGGACGAGAAATGAAAGGTGATTTGTGAAACAGGCCTCGCGCACCCTCCTGCGTCACAGGACTTTCAAACGCCTGTTAGTGACTTACACTGTAGACTCTCTCAGGGTGGGAATGTGTTGTTGCCCCTGGCTACACTTTTTTGTACCTTGTTTGGATTTCCAGAAATAATATTCTTAAGAAGGTGAGAGACTAAAGGGATGGGGAGATGGATCGGGGCAGAATAGACAGTTTACGATGGTGTTCAGTGTTTCCCACAGGAAATTTGTGTGTGTAGGAGCTGAAAATCTACCTATAGATTTACATCATTTATAGACTTCATTTTTTACCTCAAAATACCTCCGAGTTCACTTTTTGTCTCAGCTCCAACACAAACACACACAATAAAGTCAATTTATCACCACATGACTTTTGCATAGGCCATACATCAGGTTATTTGTTATTTAAAAAACATGTTTGTGTATGTTAGTTTGAACTTATAATTGTTGATTAGTGTGTGTGATTAGGAAATCATTTTAACAAGAGTTTTTTCTGAAGAAACTTTTATCCGTCTGCTACTGGAATAGTGGAATAGTGCATTGCTCGAGGCAGACTGTCTGTACATCATATTTTCTTACAATGTGATACGAATCTAAAATAACCCAGCCAAGGCCAGTTAGAGCTATTTACTTGACAAAAATCCACTCTCTGTGAAAAGCCTCTGGAGTTTCTTTTCATTCACAGCCACTTCGTAGAAATCCTGAAGGAGTGTCACAACAGTTTATGTAAAATGACTCATGACTGATGCAAGGCTTTGTTTCTCTGATTGGTTGTATGTCTAACTGTGTCCCGTGTCTAATGACTGGCCAAGCTAAACATAACTACTTCACAGTAAAAATTCTATTTAGCAGTGTTTTCTTTAGTGTTTTCTTTTTTCTTGACTCAGAGTTTGCTTGTACACTGCTACACACTGTGACTTTAACATTTGGTACATATAAAATACACCGTTTTCTTCTGTTATTACTGTACAATTGTCGTATTGTTCAGAAAATGGATCCTCACAGTGCTTGCTGCATTGTAGACCCGGTCTAACAAGAGAAGGCACTGTGTTTGATTTTCCTTTTAAATTCAAATTTACAATCACAAAGAACCAGTTATCTACCAGCTTCCCATCTGATTCTTGTAATGGAAACTTGTATTAGGGCATTTTCATAAAAAGTACAAACAAAGATCATAGATTTAACATCTCAAATACTAGATAATCACATATATAACCAACCTTTAGGTGACAAAAAAAGTCTTTTTGATAGGAACGAAGCAAAATCCTTTTACATAGCTGTCTAATTTACTTCAAAGCAGGGAATATGGGCCATTATCTGTCAGAGCATCCATCCATTAAATTGAACTCTAACACTGCAGTTCTCTGCGCTGATGCTGGTTACATACTTGATGAGGCCTTTGCACACAAGGGGAAATATTAAGATGGCTCCACTGCTCTTAATAAATCAAAAAGTTAAGACTCGACACAACACTTTTCACTTTAGAGGCAAAGACAATGTAAGAGCTGTAACCTCATTATGAAGGTTCTTGTTCATGGCCTGAGCTGACACGCTGAGTTATTACATCAACTGTTCAATTTCCTCTCTAAACAAAGGACAGTGACAAGCAGGGGGATATTGAATAAGCCATTAGAGCTGTTATTATTTCATCTGACCACTGCAATTGTGAATGACAATAATGAGCAAATTCATCTGTATTAAAAAAGCTAGATGAAGCTGTAACTATCCCCATCTTCTACTGTTTTGTAACAATGTAGTCCATGGAGTGTGGACAGTTGTAAAGGTATAATCTTATCTAATCTTAACTAATCTTATCATGTTATGTCCCATTTATGCTATATCCAGGCATTCTGTAAAAAAGTAACTCAATCTCTAGAGTAACAGATTTGAAACTGAAGATTAAAACAAACATGGATAATGGTTTATGCTTGTTTTTCAAGACCCAATATACATGGCTCATTGGTCTAAGTCTTGACACAGATGGCCGCTACATTCTTCCGTTTTATTAAGACATTGTGGATCAACAGTGTCAGTATGTGATACGGTTGCCACCTTGTATGTTCTATGTATTAATGCTAAACTTCTGTAGCTGTTTCTTGTTAATCCTCCTCAAGATTAAACATGTGTCTGCCTTTGGTTACACATTTTAAAGCAGGTTTAACACCAACAGGGAAAATAATCCTAATCTTTGTGCAGGCAAATTGTGAGTGAAGATGACATGAGCCTGTATAGAGAAGGACTTACCGAGGGCAGGCTCAGCACAGTCCTTATACTGCTCCGGCGTGCAATACGAGGCGTCACCTAAAGACATTTCAAAGTAAAAGATTTGAAACATTCCTGCTATTCATAAAAACCACACAATCCTTTAACAACTACAAACAAAGTGTAAACAGACTGTGAGGCCCAGCTTCCTTTTTTTTTTTTTTTTACCAGACCCATAATCCTTTTTGAATTCTAGCACTTAATCCTCTATTGATTTGTCATATCAATATGAAGCCTCTCAGCAGCATTTAATCTCCATGAAACACTGGAACCTTGCTGGAAACTCTTGTTGATGAATGGACGCTCGATATACAACAGACATTTGAGGTATTTTATTGGCTGGTACTCACCGGGCATGTGCACCATCCTGCAGTTGCAGTTCTCCACGATGTAGCGGGTCTCACAGTCGATCCTGCAGGCAGTTACACTATAGACTTGGAAAAAGCCTGACTCCAGAGCTTTTGATTCACACTCTCCCCATGGGGGAGGCAGGTAGGTCAGCTAACAAGGCAAAAAGAAGGCAGGTTTTAGGAAACTTTGGACACCTCACACACAAACTGAAAAACCCATGTGATAAAATCTACAGCACAAACAGAAAAAACAAGGCCCAAGACTCTCTTCAGGAAGGTGAAAAATGTTCCCTGAATGTGGCATAAACTGCATTAATTTAAAACTATTTTTCATTGGCTGGGAAATGACAAAAACACCTTGATATAGTGAGTGAGAAATAAAATTAATTTGTAAAAAATAAAAACAGTGAGCTGTGGAGACTACAACGGAAACATGAAGTTCTCTGAAAAACTCCATGTGAGGCAGCCCCAGAGCGATCTGTCAGCAGCTCTCCTGAACACACTCGCCAGTCTTTGAAAGCCAGCCAGGAGCAAAGCCTCCAGAAAAAACACAACAAACCAGGCGAGCCGAAAACAATTCAACACACAGAGCAGACTCTGTGGCAAAATCCCACAAAACCCTTCTTTGGGAGCGCACTGGCTTTGAATCTTATGGTGGTGCTCCTGCCGCGCAGAGGGCTGGGATGGCAGATGAGGGACGAGGGACAGCGGGCTGAGCACTGTGAAGGCCCATCTGCTCCTTAACTCTCTCACCATGCTCTAGCATCCATCACCAGCCACCTCCGCTCCACGCCGCCCTCCATTGTCATCTCCAGTTTTCCCAAATGAGCAGCCTTCCTCTGCCAAAGCCGAGGCAAAACATTGAATCCTGCCAGGTAAAAATTGGCCGTTGTTTTCTTGTTAGTTGGACTTGAAAACCCTGTGGCTTCTGTCAGGGAAAGATGTATTTCTGCAGATACACTCAGTTCACCAACATGTAAGTCAATAAATTCAAATGCAATCAAAACAGTAATCTGTGTGCTAAATATTTTAGACACAAAAAGCCCTTGGCTGTTCTTGGGCACAGCTAATGCCCCCATTGATAATTAAACATGCCCCCTCTGACGCCAGAAGCGAGCAAGAGCAATGAATACTGACACCGAGATGCTACTAATTTTATTAGGGACTTTCAAAAGGTGCTCCTCAGCAATCCTTAACCTTTAAAGGCACCTTTATACATCAGCTAATCCTCACTTCTGGCCTAATTAGAGTCAGCTCAGGCTGATCCCAGATCTGATTATTTCCACCTAATCAGATAATCCAAAGGTGCTCGATATTGCTTTTAGAGCGCTAAGACATGCTGACCCAATTCAAGTCTAATAAGAGCAGCAGCCTGTGCCCCCCTGTGAAAGAAATGAATCACTTTTTTCAGCAATTCCAGGAAATGTTTTAATACAGTCTGTAGGAGGCCACAAAGTGGCATTTTAATAAGGTCACTCCAGCAGTTCTAGTTGGGCACATTAGTGGTCCATGAAGTAAACTCACATTTATAGAGGCCATTAAAATTGCTCACAGTAATGGTGTATCTCATACACATTAATGTGCACATTTATCATTACTTTCAGATGCATATTTAAAATTTAGTGTTACATGTTTTTGTCATCTAACTAAAAATGCTCCTAAACACAAACTGTAATGTACAATGTAAATTTCTCCACTGATCCATCTGCATTTTTTTTTTTTTTAATTAAGAACATTAATATTTAAAACATTAACAGTTTTAGGACATTTATGAACTAGAGTTTGTTTTGACAGTTTGAAAAGAACAAGTACATTCCTACACTCTCTTTACTGCAGCTGTTTATACAGGCTATCCACTAAAATCTGCAGGAGTGGTATAGAGACAAGAGAAGAAAGGCAGAAGAAAGATAAGGAAACTTGGGCCTTTCAGCTCACCTCAAAACCTGCAGAATGTTAATGTCTTTGTCTGGAGGGCTTCAATTTGAAATGTTCTGACTTTGTATGAACACTTGCCTTGCGCCTTTAGCTTACTTAATTAAAAAGCTTTGATCTGTGCCCAGTATTATAAGCCAAAATGAGTTGAATTGAAGTCATTTTCACAGCGGACTTTTTAGTTACCCAAGAAACCACTATTCTTTTAAATACTTCCCAAGACTCCCTCTGTTTCAAATATAGCCCAATCAGAACTGAAGCGATTCTTTCCGGGCAAATCTGAAAGTGCCCTCGGGGTTGGTGCCGATGAGGAGTCTGGGAGAGACAGGTGGGATCTTCTCGCAGTGGGAGGCGTTTCTGTCTAGTTCTGATACAAAGTGCAGTTCTGCATTAATTAGTTGCAGCTAAATGTGCCGTGCTCCCCGCTGCGCCGGCCTGAGGAGTGGGCCAGTGTTTACTCAGCAGGCAAACAGGACAGGCCTGTCGCAGTCCTGCCAGTCACAAGAACAGACAGGGAAACCTGGGGGGCTCATTACTCATTACCCAGCAGGCCGAGCATCATCAGCACCACTCTCATGCCTGATCACTGCTCAAGCTACTCTGGATCTCAGCACAAAATCAACTATATTACAGGCGGTTATTCTGATTTGTGGTTTTCTCTTGAGGTTACCCACTCTAAAGTGTATATTTTAACCCATGTATTTGGGTGTGTATTTTGTATTTTAGCCCCATTTAATTTCACTTGTCGCAGTAGCCATGTCAGTCAGTCCAATGCAGATACACTGATGCAAATAATATGTCAACAGATACATAAAAATCTAACATTGAAACTTTCTTGTGCTCTGATTGGGTATGTAAGAAATGATGATACTCACTATGAGGATGTCATTTAAGCAGTTGGTTTAAACAAATAAATATTATTCTTTTCACTTGCATTTGTATATTATGACCTCATGTTTGTTTATTATATTCACACAAACTATTATGCCTGTGTACTCAAGCTAATGATTACAGGTTTGTTAGTGCATTCATCTTTAAACCAACTTATGACCAATAACATCATAATTAAGGGTTACTGAAATCCCTTCTACTTTCCTGCTTCAACTCATCAGCTTGTGTTGTAAATGAACAGACTGTCCACTTTACGTCTATTACGAAATTAGAGGCAATGTTTAGTAAAATGAAACAAGAGATTTCTACTTGTTGAAACAGCAGATAGGACAAAATGTGTCCTGGTTAAAGAAGTTACCACTCTTAGATTTAGCAAGAGTGGAGTTAGTAGTGGAGAAGAGGACTTTGAAGACCGTTGGCAGTGGTTTACCAGAAACAAACCACAATCTGAACAAAAAAAGGAAACAAAATCTCACACAAAAACTTAACAAGAGCAGTTGATGAAGCACTAACTGGCTCACGTGTATTTGATGTAAAAACTATGACTTTACTGTATTACACACAAGTATTACTGATCCAATAAAAGCCCCACAACGGCTGAAAGTAGCCGATCCACGAGACAACTGCACTGAAATATCTGGCAACGGGGGAAATGCAGCTGTCTGAGCTCACAGTCTAAAAAAAAACCCAGTGATCACAGAGACATTAACAATTTACATAATACACCTTTTTAAAACAGGACACAGTTTGCAAACCACTTCAACATTAGGGGCAGATAAGAGGCAGCGAGGGAACAGTACTGTATTTATACTTCTCTCCAAATCAATGGTAATGTTGCTGTGCTTAGCAAGTTTTCAACCCTTGAGTGCACAGTAAATATGAAGTTATTGTAGCTTTAGGTTCATTTAAACACAATGACTCAAACAATTTCATTCATTTGAAAGAAAACACTTTTCTTTCATTAAATTGAGTGTATTAGTGTTGACAGAAATGCACCAGGTAAGATAAGTCTTCTTCTAGCGTGTGTTGTAGCCGCAGAGAGAGGCAAGAACACTATACGTGACCATGAGAGGAGGAACTCCATATCCTCAGGGAAACTGACCTGGAAAAACACATTCATGGCAGAAACCTGGCGCCATCAGAAGCTTCAGTCAAGAGGAGTTAAACAAGGATAAAGCATTCTACAAAAAGGTATTTGGACCTAAAGCACTGGCGAGGGATTGCATGTTGTTGGCCTTGCGTGATGGAAAAAAGCTCAAAGATGACGGAGAGGGGCTGAATTAGGGTGAAACACTTCTATAGCATGAAGGTCGTAGCCACTGACAGATGGGGGAGTTATCATTTGTCAGACAACAATCACCAAGAGACTGTAGAGGAGGTCATTCACATTGTGTGGGGCGCTGTGCACATCCCATCAAACGTGCCGAGTTATTAATCACAGGGCTCTTTATCTCTGAGCGTGGATTCGAAGTGGGGGAAAAACTGCACAGGGGGAAGCAAAGGTAAAGACGGCCATTAACGACAAGGAAGCCTACCCTCTGCTCCTGTGTGGCCACAAACGTCTGGAACCCGGGGGCCACACCAAACCCCAGTTCGTGGACGAACGGCGGCTCGACCTGGCTGTGGATCTGCACACGCACTCCGGCCTCGAACGCTGTGTCCTCTGTGAAGATAACAGGAATCAGATCAACATAATGATCTACACACATTAACATCTGCAACACACCCAGGTACATGCACATTTGAAATATAAATAGGGGTACAAAAAGAAACAGCATTCAGTATTATTGCAAAAATAGAAATAAATACAACAAAAATACAAGTTTAAACAGGTCCTCAAAGCAAATGTACAGTGTGGCAAAATGATAAGCAAATATGATCCATCACATTTAAATTGAATCTTGTAAATGGAACCTGTTTCTTCCTGGGTTAGGTCTACAGGGTATGTCACTATGGTGATCCGACCACGTGTTTATGATGCTCAGAAAACTGGCATCAGGCTTGACAGAGTTAATTTAATCTTTGCTTTGTAGTACAGCCCTGAGGTTACCAACTCTCATAAATCTGGTAACACAGTTATGAAACATGTAGGTGTGACAACAATGTAAGATAGCGACATTATTCAAGCACCGGTTCAAAGAATAACAAAAAAAAAAAATAACTGGAAAAAAACAGTGTTCATGTTTTGAGGCCACTGAGACCCACCAGATGCCTTTTATAAAAAAAATACACTTCTAGAGATGTGCTGTGTCATTGTTCTCTTCCTTAAAAAAAATATGGCAGAGAAGCTGGCCCAGTGCTGTCTTTAAAAATGAAGGAACCTTTATTGTGCCGTTCAAAGCCGTCTTATGCACGCACACACTTGGGAAAAAACAAACAGAGCTATAACATTTATGTGCAAAGAGAGCAAAAATCAATAATGTTCCTCCTCCGTGTCCTCACACTCATTGGTGTGCGCTGCCAGACATTTCAATCACCGCTTCCCACTGCCAGACGTCGACAGGCTCTGGCTGTTTTCAGAGCAGGACAACAGTATCACCTGACTACACAACACTCATCCATCAAAATGCTGCAGTGGATATATACCCCAGGCTCCATTCATTTCAACCAAAATATGAAGCCAGGGTTTCTGAAAGGAGGACAGCATTTTTATATTTCTGGTGGTGCAATAGTGAGAGGCACCAAATGTGAGAAAGATAACTGCTGTTGTGTTGATTAAAAATAGAGTGATATTCGGACTGTATCATCTTCAGAAGACGAGTGCTCTGTTCGGAAGAGATAGCATCAACACCGTGTATTAAAGGTGACTCTGAGCTCTTGTCCTTTTCTTTACATCACACCTCGCTCTGTTTATCTTGACAAGTTGCCCTTTGTTCACTCTAATATTACAAGACTGTTATTTATTTTCCCAAAGGGGAGGCAATGCAGTGTGCAACACAAAAGAATGATTACTTAAAATCACTTGATGGCAACTTGTAATTTAACCTGTATAAAGGAAACCAACGATACAAGTGCACACACGTACTGCATGTAGCACTGCTCCATAAATCAAACACAAAAAAGCAACAGAAATGTAGAATGTTAATTTCTTTCACTACAGAAAGAACTACAACAATAACCAACATCACTTCAAATAGTAATAATGTCTTAAAGAACAGTATGAATGGATGCAGGTTATGTCAACTTTGTACTGTTCAAATGTCTGTGGTCTGCCTTTTATTAGTCATACATTGAGTGAAAGTATGTGACAGTGTGCAGCACATTATCGCTGTTTTGTTGTCGATAAATTAGCTTTAGTCATTATTTCCATATTTATGCCAAAGCTCTTATTCATTTGTTTCATTTGACCGATCTGACCCTTTGGTGCTACAGTACAATGAGCATTAGATGTTTGATCATCTGTTGTGCAGTGCAGAGGGGCAGGCCATAAACACTAACTGGTTGGCTCTAAATACTGAGCAAATATTAGAGGCACATCTGAAAGCTGAGTAAACCTGACTTCAAGCTGAAACTGGGACCTTATCACTGACCATTTTACACAGTGACAGTGCTGACAGTTTAAATGACAATCCACTTTTGAATAGATGGTAAATATGACTTTATCAAGAACAAATTTGCTTTAGTAGACCTCACTTTGACATGCATTTGTAAAACATGCAATGGCTGCTTGTCAAGTGTAACATGGCTCTCTAATATTACAATAGACAACAGCCACAAAGCAAAGTCTAATGCAGAAAGCTAAAAAGGCAGTAAAGCAACTGGCAGGTTATCCATTCATTTATTTTTGTTAATTTCTTGGGCAGTTCTGCCTTTGTCATTTAGTTTTTAAAGGCTTAAGATTCAGGAGTATGTTTTTTGATTGCTTATGTCTCCATCAGATTATGCTGATTACTTGGGGATTGCTTCGAGATCCCGTACCACCCGAAAAAGATGTGCAATACACCCATGAAAAAGAGATTAGCAGTCTTAATAGGACTTCATTTTAATCTTTAACATTTCCTCAAAGTCATTTTGAAGGTTCCCTAACATGGAAAAGTCAGAATAACCATATTTTCACAGACACAGTACGCCCAGCCCAAGCTACTAGAATATTCTCTTTATAAAAACCCAAGAGTTTATACAGTAGCCCATTGGAACAACCCAAACAGAGAGTAGAAAAGGTTTATACATTTTCAGTCGGATGATATCTACAATGTTATGCAATGAAGTTTTGTGGGAAGGAGAGTTCAACATTGTTTCCTGAATAAAACACACAAGTGAGAAAATAAGCAGGATATGTGTTTAAATTTTAATATCTGGAGTGATGGATGAAGCAGCAGTCTGCCTGTAGTGAAACATTTTCTGTTCAAAAGTAAATATTGATTTATCTCAACACTCCACCTATTGACAAGATGGTCATTTCTGCAGTCGACACGCTGTGAGTGAAAATGAAATGGATGGTGGATTTTCATACATAATGCATTTTAAACACTCCAAATACATTGTTTATGGTATAATATAGTGGTGTTTTTTTCTAGGCAGGAGACATGTTGAGATTTTGGATGAGACATAAAACCCAGAAGGCTGAAGCATGCTTCTCATCATCAAAGGAGTTTTTGGGTTAAATTAGAATTGTTTTTCCTTGTTTATTACAGTAATACATAATATCCTGCCATCATTTCATTTCAGTATAGAATTTCTTTTTTTGTGTTGGTGTTTTTTGTTTTCAAATACATTACAGTATATACTTTCAAAACCTTGTGGCTCAACAGAGCACAAGAGTGTGTGTATATTTAACACAGTGAGGAGTTGCACTATCTTTGTTTATAGCTTCAAGATTAAAGCTGTTGCTGCACCAGCTCCTTCCATCAAAAGATGATAAAATGCATCAGAGTTAACACTTTTTGAGTATTACGCCTGTGTCATCATCTGAATCAAAGAATGTACAGAAGCTTGAGTGTATTTCATCACCATTTGACTCTGAATGGCTCAACAAAGGAAAGGCAGTAGTGTAATTAAGGATTACCTACTCCTCTCATAACTTGATAGAAAAAAAAAGAAGAAAAACATGTGGTGCATGAATTCACCTTTTGTGTCCTTCGTGTAACTTTAGCTACAACATAAAAGGGAAGGTGGTGGTCTGTGCATGCATGAGTATTAATATATTTGTCAGGATGGCTTTGTGGGCCTCTATGTCGCACTTGTCACAGCTCTTGCCAGACATTTCATCTGTGAGGCAAGTCAAAACATGACGGAGAGGAAATTGTATTTGAATGTGAACTTATCAAGCGTGAAGATGACAGGTTTGGATGCACAGTGCTTTTACTCTATTGGATGAACACTCACTGAAACATTATGACTCATCTCTTCTACATTTTGTGTCTACTTTCAAATCACAAATGGGCTTGAGCACTTCATATATACTTAATCGCTCACTAAGAGCCTTTTTATGTGAAGTAAACAGCAATTTTCGCTTTAACTGACAGTGGGACAGCAGCAGAAAATATTATTAGTCTCATTTTTGACTTATTTGCAAGACACATCTACTTCACCAGTGATAAAAGTGAAGGGTATGCCTTTTGCTGGTGTCTGTTCTGACTAATAAGAACATTTTGGCAGCACAGTGCAGAAAGAGTGCACACATCCTGTAAATGTATTGTGCTTCTATTCATGGAGAGGCAATATCATGCTTGCACTTGTTTTAAGTCACTGGTAGGTTTTCCCTCCCTTCTTGCAGGTCCTTTTAGAAGCACCCCTCAACACTCTTGATTTAATAACATTCGACACACAGAGAGTTGCAGGAAGATTTCAGGACTCTACCAGGCAGCCTTACTTGCCAATTGGCAACATAAAATAGAAGCTAAGATCTGAATTAATATGATCCACTTGGGGGAAAAGGGAGTGCTCGAGCTAAGAGATGAGAGTAATAAAAACAGTTACATGCAGGGAAGAGGAGTTATAGAGAATAGATCAGAGCAGCTAGTTTAACATCTTTCAATGATGATGGGCAAACAACACAGAATCCGGGTTGTATCCAGGGTTTACATTAGCTTTTAAACAAGGATCAAATTCTATTCACACATGGCCCCTACAGTCTTAAAACTAAGAGTAAAACGCATCCATCCAATAAGTGTCATATTAAACATGTGTCTACAGCTTTATAAATACATTTAAGCAAGGTGCTTTAATGCAGAACACTTTTGTCTCATCATGAATAGCTCTGTAAATCTGATTCCAGAGAAGAATAAATGCTAAAAATGCCTAAACTTGCACTGACTATTCTACTTTAACCTTTTATTCAAGATGTCAACGCTGGTCTCTTATGGCACAGAGTGTTTTTACTTTTTACTTGTGTGAGAGGATAAAACAATAGTTTGATTTAAAATGCAAAGGGGAAAAAGAAAAAAAAACATTGTGATGTCTCTTGGTGCTGGATGTGTCTGCCTTTGAGTTTTTATGTTTTATGTGAACAATTGTTAATTTGATCTAGAACAAAACTTTGTGATGTGTGTGATTACAAAAGATGTTTTTTTTTTTATTTGTGATTTGGGGGAAAGACAGAAGCAGAGACAGACACACGTGTTTAAAGTGCTTCCCTCAGCTCTGCGAACATTTAGCAGCACCCAGCCGAAGGGAAACATGCAGTGGGTGCAGAGCAAGTAAACACAGCACTTTGATAAACACTACCAGACAGAAAAAGCACAGATAGCTTTTCTAATAAGGTCAATGAGCAGCAGAAAACAAACCTATTAATGAACACTATTTGTTTTTATTAAGCACAGCCCAAATGAGAAAAAGACAGAATGACTGAGGGTGGCCATGACCATTTGTGGTTAAAATTATAGTGTCTCTAAAAGGTTTTTAGACACAAAAACAGCTACCACCTAAAAAGTTGTGTCAGAATTAGTTTTACTGTTTGTGTAAAATGATATTCCAACTAAGCCATAAATATTTCCAAAGTTCACATAATGAGTCAGTGTTTGTTACAGGGGTGTGTTAATTCTCTAAACAGGGTGAGGTTTCAGAGAGCCAGCTGTCTATGCTGAAGAACACAGTCTAACTTACACTACAGCACACACATATATACTTTGCTACTAGCTCAGAAGGACTAATCATGTACACAGCTGTCCGAGATCTGACTCACCCTCTTGACGTCTCACACAACTCTAAACAACAACTCTAATTAACGGCTAAATAACATATCAGCATCAACAGAATTACACTAAGTTCTGAGTGGAAATATTAAATGGCCCTGCATGCTGAGTTTTCGTCCCTAATGTTGATACTACACTAGCATTTACAGCAGGAGAAGTCGCTGAATGAGTAATCCCCAATCTTGTGAAGAAGTGTTTGCCATTCATTCTTAAATTAAGCTCAAACAAACACCAGGAAAAGGCTTTTTACAGATATTGACATGTAACATAGCAGAAGGTTTCTCTGTTGTGTTGCGGCTGACATTAAAGAAGGAAAAAAAAAATCCAACTTCTGCAAAAATCAAGCCCTGACATACAACTTAATGGCTTTGATTGATTTCTGCTGGCATTTCATGTAATAGCAACAAATTAAAGGCAGCCACTTTCAACCCATTCATCATGTTTTCCATCAGTGTTTGGCTTGGTCAGCTCCACGGAGAAAGGACCAATGTGTATCCAGGCAACAGCAGGTCTACTTTCTGCCACCGCTCACATGTATGTCTGCCCGGTTCATTCTTCACATGTTGCTTCTTAATGTGAATCTATTTTGACAAAGCGAGGAGGCATGTCATGGCTGATGGATGGAGCAGTGAGTTTATAGACGCCAAGCGACACGATGGACAATATGCAGAGTGTAGGAAGTGTCATATGAGTGACAGGACTGAACTGAGAGAACTGTGTGGACATGTTGGAATAGGGCTTTTTGAGAGCGTCACACTGCTCTGATGAAGTCTGTTGAACTGCTAGGACTAAGTCATGTGGGGGAAGTAAACCACTGTAGAAACAAGGGTGCTGTTCCCAGGGCAAGTGAGAGACTATGTCCTGCTGCTGTCAAAGTACTGGCTGAAGAACGGCTTGTTCAAAGGGAAATACAAGACGGTACAGTGAAGACAGTGGCTGTGGGACTGAAGGAGACCATGAGCAATTGATGGGATGTAGACTTTTTGCTGATGGATCGTCTGTAAGTCTCAGCCCCGAGTAAATAATGTCCATCTGCTGGGCTGCCTGGACCTTGGCGAGCAGTTCTGGGAACTCCCCTGTCTGCCCTTCCACTGGCTCTGGACGTGAGCCGGCCCCTCAATGAGGCTCACTGTGGAGAACCCAGGCAGCGGACTTCTAAAAACACTCCATATCAACTAGCTTTAGAAAGATTTAGAAATTGCACATCAGTATAAGGCATCATTTCAAGTTTAGGACCACAGTTACATAAGTATTTAAAAGCTCATCTAGAAAGATTTCTGCA
The DNA here is from genome assembly GCA_036850595.1 of Rhyacichthys aspro. Lineage (NCBI taxonomy): Eukaryota > Metazoa > Chordata > Actinopteri > Gobiiformes > Rhyacichthyidae > Rhyacichthys > Rhyacichthys aspro. The sequence continues at coordinate 12,323,997 of CM072155.1, forward strand.
CATGCATTATGATCAACCTGAAGAACACTTTCTGTGGTGATAAAAGGAACAACTCTGAGCAGCAGTATCATGTAACCCACTGCTTATCTCACTAATCACTGTTTGACTGGAGAAATCCTAAGGGGCTAAATAGAAAACAGCTCTTGAAGTGTCATTTAGACAAGATGCCTTAGGCACATTGTCACAAAGTGTGGTAATTGCATAAAGCTGCGTTTAGAGAGTTGCACACCATTTACCCTTCAGAGATTCCTCAAAATCAGGGCATGACAAAAACAAGTTTTATCATCTGCATAATGATTTATTTCTGAACCACTTGTTCTTTCAATAATCTAGCAAAGGTTGGAAACATTGTCAAAATGATCTTTGTTAACATGAGCATTTTAAAAATAATGGCATCGTAGAACCCATGCTGGCAGTACAACCAGGCGGGAAATCTGTGTCATCACTCTTAATAGCGTTGGTGTCCATCCATGCAACACCAAATTTCCAAACAAAACTGTAAATACATAAAGGAATGGATTCATTTTATTTTGTTTGATGATCTGGTAACATGTAGTGAGTGGCTGGAGCCTATCCTGGGTGTTACGAGCGTGAGGTACACCCAATCTACACAAGACAAATAACTAAGAAATGTTGTGACCTTGAAAAGTGCTCCTGGAAAATTGGGCTGGTTAAAGTCTCAATAAATGACAGAATGTGTTAGAATTATTATTAGATCTGTAAAAAGGTAATTTAGTTAAAATAGGATTATAAAATAAAATCTAACTTGATATATGTGCACAATACCCACAGAGATATTAATAGATAGAAAAAGATATTAAACTGCAAGGTTATAGTCTTTATCTCCCACACTGTAAAAGCTTAAATTAATTTAGGTGCATTGTTACTATTTAATGATGGCCTGTCCCCTGAGCACCTTCTCCCTAGAGGAGGACACTCAGCCATTACTGTGTTAATTATAACCAAATTAAATAAAGTCAAATAAACAAATGCTGGCAGCCCATCAGCTCAGTGTGACACACTGTGGGCAAAATAAAAATTTAAAGACTTGATTCAATTTGCAGAGTTTCAAATTCACTTAGATCTTTAATTCACACTAATTAATATGTCAAAATGAAGACAAAGACAGTTTTACTACAACACAAAGTTTAAATGTACATGAAAGAGACGCTGTTCACACCTGGTGACTATGTGTCATTAGTGAATGAATCTCAAATGGCTTTGCTTTGATGCCAAATGTGAATAGGCTTAGGAATGGGTGTCATGACAGCCTTCTGACCAGGGACACTTGAGTCTGGATTCAGACAGACTCATGAACAGGAATTAATGCAGCAGATTTACAGTAAGGACCTCATACATCACCGAAGTCAGCTGAACTTAGCTTGAGTCAAAGTGTCCGAGAAACAAGCAGCAAATATGTGTCATATCTACATTGTGCATAAAAGATGACTACTTAAACCTAACAGAAAAGAAGTTAAGAACATGTGATAAAAATGACCTAAAAGCTCCAAAATGTTGGGTAGCACCTAGCAACTGGGCTCTTAGTAAGAAGAGACTCTGAGAACATGAACACAACATCAGACAAAAAGAGAAGAAAAACTGGTAATAGCACAAGATTGGTGTGATTTAGAAGGGACAGCGACAATACGTGACCTGCACATGTACTCATCTGTTCACTATGACTGGGAGAAGATGAGCAGCTATACCTGTGTCCCCCCACACAGGGAGGTACTCGTCCTGCTGGATGTCCAACATGATCTCCAGGCCGTTCCCTGTCCCGCCCTTCATGGTGGTGCGCAGGGTCTTGCCGTCCTCTGCTGCGTTGAACATGTAGCACTTGCCGTATCTGGTGAACACCTGAAACACAGACAAGCGTTTAAAATCATTGTAGACCATTGGAGAAACCAGAACAGACACTTTTTACACCATTATTTACAGACCACTACATGAGTTGAATTATTGTTGTTTGTCATGTTGTATTGTAGCATGGTCACTCAGGTGTCTGGAAAATTGCATTTGTCTAATAACGAGGCATTTCAAGTTAGAGGGAGCAGGGTACTTACATGACTTTAGGTGTCCTTATCTGTGACACATAGCTGATTTTTTTTGTAAGCCATAAATATCTATGATTCATTCCCATTCCATTTAAAGGACAATGGAGACACCAGGTGACATTGTAAAGTTTTCAGCCGTGAAGGACAGATCTGCCTGTAAACACAGTGGATAAAGTGGTCCATTTCTGCAGGAGCTTTCAGTTTTTCAGCTCCGTCTTAGTGGAAAAAGTTCAACAACAATAGCGTGGAATAAGTGAAACAATTTGTCCAGACTGGAACCAGACTTTACCTAGGTCACAGCTAACAAAGAAAAAAAAAACTCTAGCAAAAGGAAGCAACGTGACTTGGAGGCCTTTATGAATACGAGATTGAGCTTGTTTGAGGTGTGTGCACGTGTGAATATATAACCCACGTAAACATGTTAATGAGACTGTAGTTGGGAGGTCCCTACTCATGAATAGAAATCACCTAAACATCCATGTGTTGCAGCTGCTCAGGTGTAGAGTTTAATAAAGCGGCAGCATCAATGCTCCCAGAACAGCCATCAGCCAAACTCAGTCCATATATTCTCAATGATTTAGAGAGAGATTTGAAGACACTCACAAGGACTTTCCAACAACCTGGCTTTGACTTCCCTGTTTTTGTAGCACATCAAACATAAAAGCTATTCAATTAATAAATCTAGTCACAAAAACATCTCTACTGTTGTTTATCAGTGGCATTGATCAGTGTCATATGCACTAGACCAAAGCATCTGTTCTAAGACTCTGTTTATAGTGATTTGGCACAGATTTGTTATAAATTACTTTTTCAGTTAAACTCAACAGACACCTTTGTTAATGTAATGTAAATCCTTGTTACGGGATCATTAAAACACACCAAAAGGCAGAATTAACATTAGTGTGAGTAGTATGATAAGGTTCTTTTGATTAGTGCAGTGGTAGACACAAGGTGTTTGACACAAGGGAAAACATCTTTCATTGGTGAAAAGGGCATCTAAATGGAAATTGCAGTGGCAATAGTAGGTTTGTCACTGGCAAAGTTTTAAGATGGATTTTTCATTTCATGCTCCTCCTCCTTTATAGACAACAGCCCTCTCATGGTTGGTTTACTGAGGGCATTGATTGGCGTCCTAATGCCCTGCTGTCACTGGGGTAGTACTGAAGGAAGGAGTATGAAGTGCCACATCACAGGTTTATGCGCCTCTGCAAAATAGAGGTATGCATCTGCACTAAGTAGACAGAGCTGCTGGAGCGCTGTGAGCAGGACAGCAGACAAACATTCAGGGCACCATCCTTCATGTTTACACAAGCTCTATGTGACTGGGTTTAGGAGACGGCCATTTCAGCAGCAGATAGAAACTAAAGCTACTGGAGAGGTGTCATACTTTCTATATTTGTATAGGATAAGCCTTACTCCTTCCATAGCAGGGAAATTTACACAACAACAGAAAAGCAGAGCCAGAACGTAACATAGGAATATAACAGTTTTAATTTGCATTTTCAAAAATATTGCATTAGAAGTTGTTTATCAGAATAGGTTGACTTGAAGTGCTTGTTGTCTTAATATGCATTAAGTGGAAAGGAAACCCTTTTTCCTCAGATTAACTGATGTAGAGAGCATGAGACTCATGTCGTCAGGTGTAACAGCATTAAGCAACGCTATTTCACACATGATGTAGAAGCCCTGCAGTGTGTTATGACCCTTTCTGACAGCATTATAATCGCTCCTTACCCTTATCTATGTCTATATTAAGTTGTGACATTAAAAAAGAAAGATCCAAAGCAAAAGGAAAAGCAAGTATCCTGTTTTTACCACACAAAACACCTGAAAAGCGATCTTTTTATTCCTGAAAGTGTATGCAAAAATCATTTAAAACTCACATAAACAAACTATAAACAACCAGGATGTGTATGCTCTTAGTATGATATAATATTTTTAGTATAACAGTTTTAAAAGCTTGAGCATAAATCAATAAGCTGATTGCACTGGAGCTGATTTAGAGAACTTTAAACAGCAACAACTTTCTGTCAAGTAAAATTATACCATCCCAAATTAGCAATATTACCCACGAGTAGCAGGGAGCTGCTGAGGATGCGACCATGTAACAGGTGCCATGGCAACAGAACCCATTTCTCCATCAGTTTTGTACATACTGTCAGTTTTACCAAAAGAAATGGTGTTGACATACACTGTATTACCTTGACCTACAGCATCTTGTGAAGTTCATGTACATAGCTGTCTAAACGCTTCAAAAAGTCTATTTAACCCGCGTTTGCTGATTTGTTGGATATTAAAGTGTAATTATCCGACAGTGATTTCCTTTTGTTACTTCAGAACAGCGCAGATTGGATTACATCAGAGGGTGAGTTTCTCTTGAAAAGTGAGGCTTCAACTTTCACTGTCTCATGTAAAAGGGTTGCTTTCATGGGGACAGCACCAGTCCCTACTGCCATCCTTTTGTCAAGATTGATGATATTTGACAGAGAGGAGCGGGGTCGGGTCAGAATCCCATTAGACCTCAGTCAGACAGCGAGGCTCCTCTTTATCCACAGCACGACAAAGACATGAACTAAACTTTGACAGTGAGGTTCTGTTATTTTCACATCTCCGTCACTAACCCTGGCCCATGACCGGCTGCTTCAGGTGGAGCTGTCAGCGGAGGGATGAAATGACTTCTCAAGCCAAGAGCAGGAAACAGAGCTGAGCCTTGTTAATGTGTACAGACATAGACTTATCAATTCTCATTAAACATACCAAACAGCTTGGTGAAGATGCAATAGATAATATTGACTAAAAGTGTCTGCAGGAGGACATTTTTCCAAGTCATCACCAGTGCAAACAGGATGTCAGTCGGCTTATTCTTACCTCTTATTATAAAAAAATGTTTACATAAGAAACTGGAGCATCCTCACACATTAAAAGCACAAGTGACATTTACATGAAATAGTGAGGGGTAGGGGGAAAAAGGGAGACAAAACAAAAACAGCAGAGATTTAAAGGCATTCATGAGCTGCACAGAAGCTGAATTCAGCTCTCTGCATCAGAGCCTGCTGCAACATGTCTAATTTTACTCACGCTATAGCCGCCATGACATGGGAAATGCACTGTTCAGTTAAAGTGAGGGAGTAAGGAGTATGAGTATGAATCTTTTGGGCCAGCAAAAAATATTTTAACCATATCCCAATTTCAATATCAAAGTGTTATTTGGAACAGTGAAATGAATAAGGACCCTGCTTAAACAGTTCCTAAGAGCTCCTGTAGTTTCATGGCCGAGCCACAATCTGAATGCCTCCTGCTGGGACACATGGGGAAAACATTGCGTGCATTTGGAAATATAGATTTCCTGAATTCTAATTTCACAGACCTTGCTTTTTCCCAAAACTGACCTCAAAAATATTTCTTCAGGATGAACTGTGCTGGCCTAAATAGACTGAAATATCAATTTATTTTTTCCTGCCGATAACTCGTCAGGTTTCCTCTGCACACAAGGTCTAGGCTGAGATGCAAGCCAGAACTTGGCCTGTTTTGCTGCCAATTAAAATGCCTTTTGACCAGCAAACAAGTCTCATTAGTATTCACAGCTGCCAGGGCGAATGTCTGGAAACGGAGCTGCAAACATGCCATGACCTCGCCTGTCTGCCCTGTAGTGCCTCCCACAGAGAGTCAAAGATGACATGGTCATTAGTGTTTGTTCCTGTCATGAGGAAAGGTCAGCTGTTCACACCACCCACTAATCTTACTGCTAAACATACAGCCTCATAATACAGAGTTCTGTTGGTGTATGTGTGCACGAGGAAAACTGCTAACATTTACCACATTTTTAGAGCTCCACACATCTGTGCTGCTTAGAGAAACCCACGTAAAGAAGGACCTGGTGAGAGTGTATTCATTTTTTTGTGGAATGACATTTCACTGTTACCTCTTGTATTTTTCATTTCAGCACAAGCAGGTACTCAGACTTTTCTTTTGCTCTTCCTTGTTGCTTAACAGGTAGCAGCGTTGTAAAAATGGAAAAGGAGTGAAGAATGAATTGAAACATTAAGCGTAACAGTCCACCAAAGAGTTTTATCGGTTTTCACAAGGCTCTTTGGAGTTTCAAAGTTACAGCGCTTTTGAATGAACCACTTATAGTGATCTGCTCTTATTGTTTGATAAATAACTATCCCTCATGATGAACCCTTTTGAGCCATTTACTCAACACAAGTGGCAGAAAATTGAGGTTTTCAAATAAAAGACACCAATTTTTATGCTCAAGGCTATGCTTAAACATATTTGAAATCTTCCAACAATTCACTTAAAGGGAGCAAAATGAACATTAGTAGTTTAGATTAACACAATCTAAAGAATCCCTTCACTCTACATATAAATCATAGGCTTGTGTGCATCGCGTGTGTACTGGGGCCACTGCTTTGAGTTGCTAGGTGTGCACTTTCTTGGCTTACATCTCGGCAGCAGCAGTTAAAGAGCTTGTACTGGTATGGGGATAAATAATGCAGAGGTCTGCTGCATTAGCGACAGGTTTGGCACTGAATAAGGGAAGGGGGGTCCTAAAGGCACACACACAGCTGTGCATATTATTACAACTTTATACCTACACACCAGCTTCCCGTATCTCCCGAACACCCCCCACCACAACATATTTCATGTCACATTAAACAAATGCTGCCATTTGTGTGACATGTTGGGAGTTTTATGGATGAGATTTATCATTGCACCCTAATGTAATTTTACCATGCCAGTCAATAATATTTTATTTTACAAGACGGCGCATGAAGTGAGGCGGGGCTGCCACACAACACAATGCATTGCAGTCCCTGCCTCCGCTGTTGCTGTCAGCTGGATATTTATGCTCTCAGTGAGGATGAGAAGGGGAAAAGTCGAGGATAAAACTACAAAGAGATAAAAATGAGAGGAGGGGAACGGAGAAAGTAGAAAACTAATAGGGATTCAAAAGACAAACAGCCCTTTTAAGAGGAGCGGTGGATAAATCTCCCGGGCTGAAATCTGGCAGGACGTATTGTTTTTGGTGAAGATTGTGCAGTAAAGATACCTCATTTAATGAACGTAGAGAGACATAATTGAGCAAATCCACTGTGCTTTAGGATGTACAGTTCTCTAGCTTAAACACTTTTTATAATGACAGCCTCCTGTAACAGCTCTATCTGCAAGGTTACTCTGGTGATAGGCCTATTTTTGCTTTTAATGATGCCAATGCTTATCCTATGCTGCATATCTAAGTTGAGGAAAATTGTGTTGCTTTGTTGAGATATTCTTGGAAGATGGTAATGTGCCCTGTGAAGGGGAGAAGAATAACAACAGAGGGATTGTTTTGGGTTTTTTTCCCTGCTTTGGGCTGTATATTTTAATGACTTTGAGCCTGTCCTGGTAAATATTATGTTGTTACTTTAATGTGATGCTTTGGATCCGAGAATCCACATTGAACTCACAGTGGTTTTGTCTTGTGGGATATTCCATGGATTTGCCAGTAAACGACTGAGGTCAAAGGTTACACACTGAAAAAACAGTGCATGTAATTAATAGCCGCAGGCAAATCTTGTAATATCAATCTCAATATTAAAGCACAATGCACTCTCCAGTCTGGTGTATGAATGAAACGCATTTTAAAAAGCAGCTTATAGTACATGGCTTTGTCTTGTGTTTTAAACTTAACCCAAGGAGAAGCATGATGCACTGTTATGCCGCAGAAGCAGAGGATAAAATCTGACTGGAACATTGCAGTGTAATTCATCATCATATAAACAGGCTGCTGGCCAATATTGTAAAGGCCACATTATGAATTTCAATGCCACCAAAGTAGTTTTTCAACATCTTTTTGGAAATAAATTCAGAATAAAATACAAAGTCGCTCTGTACAAAGTGAAACAATGTTAACTTGACTTTTTGGTTATGTGGGCCTTTTAGTTTGAGTGCACATGAATCATAATACAGATGGGCTGAAAGAATACAAAAGAAAAATGCTAGCAAAGCATTGTAGAACTGCTGAGTTTCATTTCAAAACTTTTAGCTATACTGCAACAAATAGACACTTTGAAACATGAACTAAAGAGAACTGGAGTGTGATCCCATGTATTTAGTTTTACACACAATACAAGCATGAATAACACACTGTATCCATCTTGTACTTCAGTGCATTATGTGTGACAAGGAAAGGCTGGTGGATGCATCTGTTGAGCACAGGTTGTGGGTTTGCTCTGTTCAGCCAACATCTTATCAAAGCTGTCAACCGCACAACGACAGCATCTCCGGGGGATTGTGTACACCAACTGTGCCAGACTAATGGAGATTAGTAAGTCGCAGTAGTGTTTCACTGAGCAATGCATCAAATTGTATTAATAAGTGTGTACTATATCGCTCTACATTTTTAAAAGATAAAGTAACCTTACTATGCTTTTTGGGAGACATACTTCACAAATGCTCAGACCTTCCTTGTCTCTGTACTGTGTTCCAGTCTTACATAGTTCCCTATGTATTTTTAAATTACCTTTGAAAAAAAAGTGACTTTGTGTTCCACTTGATATATTCTGTGAATAGTAATTTTTACCACTTCTGACTTCCCTTCTCTTTCAGGTGCAGGAAAATTACAGTATTAAAATGACTCATTGGCCCTCATCCTCTATTTCTGCCACAATGTCAGTCATGTCAGTGTGTGGAAGGCGTCCAGATATAGCTATAGACCACTTGCTGTCAGGCCATATTCATCAATCACATCACACGCACCAGCCATTATTTTTAATAAGTCAGCCCGTGCCGCTGGCCGGCAGGCTCACTCTTACCTGTCACATCGAGCCAGTCGGTGCCGGGGCTGATGCAAGGCTGAGTAATGGGCCAGCGGTGGCCTACCTGGGGCGCTTCCTAATCACCAACACGAGAGCCACTCTTCTGACTGGCTGACATGCCTTGTGTTCCTCACAATGCAAAGAGGAGAGGATGTCAGGCCCCACAGAGCACCAGGGTGTACTTAATGCACTGCTTAGATTAAAGTCATTGTCATCTGTGCCTCATTTAAAAGGCCTCTTAGAGCCAGTATAGAGCCACTGTTTCAGGCAATTTAAGATCAGTAAAGACGTCTTTTCACGAAGGGGCTAAAAAGATTTCCATTTATCATAAAGTCAGAAGTGGTGCAACTTTCTTCTGAGAATGTGCAAAATACTAATGAAACACACACAAAAAATAAGTCTGACATTCAGTTCTTTTCCTCAATTCAAGACAAACTGTACTGGAGAGATTCCTATCGTTGTAACAGTGTAATTCTTAAGAACAGGGCTGCAATCTTACTGTGCATCTCTAAAAGAAGAGCACAACAAAACAGTCCAGCTCCTCTGGTTCTGATCTTCTGAAAACTCAATTTCAAAAACATTCCAACCATTTTACACTTATCAGTAAGTAGTTTCAACCACAGGTAGTTTTAAACTTGGGTTGTGAAAAAGTGAGAGAATATCATCTGGAAATGTATTCAACTTTCTTTTACATTATTTGGTTGGTTGTTGCTTAGGATCTCCCATCTTAAACTAGCATATTTTTGCTGTTTTCTACTGATCATTTTTAAATGTCATTCTGTGCTGGTTCTTGTACATTGCACTTGATTATCCTCATTCAGTGCCAGTAGTCCACTCATTACAGCCATTTCCCGATACATTGTACATACACCTTTTCCTCAATGAAACTGTGTTGACCTGGTGCATGCCCCGAGGAGTACCACCCTGTTGTCCTTAATTACTGTTTGTGATAAAGTACAGGGGTTGTCAAAGTAAAAAGGGAGGTAGACTTCACTCCTTTTATTGCCAAGTTTCAGTTTTGAAAGACCAATACGTGTCGTGTAAAAAAAATGAAATAAAAAAATGTGACACCTAAGACCTCATGGTGAAATGCTCTGTTCAGTCACTGTCTCTTACATTTGCCCAGACGACAGATGTGTGCATTAAATGTGTGATCTAAATCCACCTAGCTGTTTGAGGGCAGCACCCAGCGGCAGTTCATATGTTGGGGCGGCAGTGTGTGACAAGCCTCGCAGGGAGAAGATGAACACATTCACAAACTCAGTGGAGCTGCACTTGACAAGCAGCGTGCATCATGGGAAACGACACAGCTTGAAATGGCTCTGTATGCTGTTTTCTCTTGACATATTTCCATTGTGTAGCGCCAGCCTTCACTGCTGGAACAAATCATGGGAAAATTGCATCCATGGCCCCGCACCCTTCAGCAGGTATACATTTTTTTTCTGTATGCAAAAAGAATTTAAAAGGCTATAGGATGTCAACTCTGAGCCTGTTCCTAGATATATTTCTTTCATAAATAGGCTAAAATATTCTATGCACTATTCTTGCACCGAATTTGATTGGATATTTCATGCAGCATTCTCGCTCCAAAAACCAATTCTCTTGCTCTTTACAGACAGAGCCCAAGCAGAACAGTGGAGGTAGTGTCTGCATTTCAACTCAAATATCGTGTTTATGTCGCTTTTCCTGTAAAAAAACAGCCATGGAAGTTTATTTGACATGTTCTGAGTTTTAAGTATTCTCACAGCGAAACAAATGAATAATAGAACGCATTATATTGAGCTGAATGCCTTTTGAAGCTTTTTTAAAGGGGGCATTAGTAGGGCTGTAAGAACAATATCTACAGACACTGTTAAAATACAATACCACAAGGGCAGGAGAGCATGAAATCTTACGAGAAGAAGCCACTTTTGTATTAGTTTCTTTTTGTGTAAGTGGTTTTTCCTCATGTATTACCGATTTTGGCTTACTTTCCCGGGGAATGAATAACATAATGTAATATAGAGGTCTGACAGTAGCTCACAGCAGAGAAGCAGTATCTGTTCATATCTGCTGTGCAGTGAAATCACTAGGCCATGAAATAACATACACTACAAATGAAATAACCACTGATCACAGCGACGTCTAATGATTGGGAAGGATCATTTAAAAGTATATTTGCATGAAGGGGACTTTTTAAACAGGACAAAACAAAGTGAGTGTTTATGGACGACACAATTGGATTCAACTTTGGTGAATTTGCCTTTTAATATCTGACATATGTAATAAACCGGATGGAGACTGAAAACTGTGAAGAAGTGGGTTGATAAGAGCAACAGGAGTGGGAAGATTTCTTGGAACACACAAGAGTCAATTCAAGTCCATCTATTGTGTGGAACTTTACATCAACACAAAATCCAAGCAGTCTACATGCCAGCGCCGTCTATTAAAGACTTAGTAATCCAACATGGGGGCACGTTTAATTAGAAAGTGAATTAACAGAAATGTGCTGCTGCCTGCGGTGAGAGGATGGCTTCCGGAGGAACAGCCAAATGAACTGGCGTACTGACATAATTACCATTCAGCCAAGTATGTAGTTATTGTATCACAACACATCTCTTCTATTACACAGAAGCTGCGAGGGATTTCGGAATTCGAAAAATAAAAAAAAATGGCTCAGCACTCACATGTGGAGTTGGGTTTTAGTATTTCATTAAAATGTGAGTGGTTTCTTTAAGGGCATTGTGACAGTCCAAGAGCCTATGGGCCTGAGCAGAAACACAGCAGACATTCACATATCATTCACTCGCTGCAGGAACACTATGCCCATATTCACAGTGAATTCACATCTCTGGATTCCTGGAGTTGTTCTAAGATGATCCACTCGTCGAATATGACTTCAGTCCTCCAGGCTGCACTCCACAAAAACAGCAAATGTGAAGAGCAAGAAGTTGTTATGGCAAAACTGAAAATGATACTCCAATCAAGAAAAGAGTAGCACTATTCTCTGACTGCTCTAAACTTTAATATTTTCTCAAATATATGACAATAAACTAGCTTTTCATCATCATTCAGATAATGGAAAACATAGGAAATGAGTTTAACTCCTCATGCAGTATTTGGATTATGATCAGGTTAGGCCCAACAAACTTCATGGTTTAACAAAGTCCTATCAACTTTATACTATCCGCCATAAGCAAGCTCTTGGCAACAGTGGCAAGTAAAAACTGCCTTTTCACGAGAAAACAGTGGTAACAATATTCAAACACCCACGCATGAAGATTCAACTGAATATATATCCTGCTGTTTGAGTGCACTATATGTAGGAATTAAAGAAGCATTGTGTAAGCTCCTTGAATGTCTCTAAGGCTCGCTCTTGTACCAGAGAGAACATCTGGCCATGTGGGAATGAGCCAGCCCCTAATGTCAAGGGCAGCCACGGTTGTGCAAGATATGATTAGCATAATAGTGAAATGAAATGACAATAGAGCTGCAGCTTCTGTCGGCCGTACAGATATTATTACAGCAGCGGTGTGATGGCAAGTGACATAGACAGCTAAAGTGTGATTGGGGATCCGTCTGCAAAAATGAATAATAGCTGAGCTTGCATTTCCAATATGTCAAAGCCGCACACTGTCTTCCTCTATTACGAGCAATCATGCGGGAGTTTTCACCACAGAAACTCTGGCGCACTGTGGATGCATGGTTGAAGCTGAGGTAAAATTAGATAATGCTGGCATCGTCTAGTCCAGCAGCATGAAATTGGATAAAATGATGGGAAACAGATGAGCAGTAACACCAGGAATCACTGAACAGATATGCCAAATATATAAATGCACAGACTTTCTCTCAGTTTCTTGTTTAAATGGACAGAAAGAGTGGGTGGAATCTGACTCAGTTTTGGCCAGAGGTCTTGAGGCAATGTGGAAGCATTTGTGAGTTAGGTCACAGGGAGGTTAGTGACTACTGAAAATAAAAATAGAAATGAACTGCTTTATCAGTCATCTCACTGCACAGTAAAATAATAATGTCTTTAATCAATCCGTATGTGAGCTGTTCATGCGTGAAGTGAGTGTGTTGGAAAAGTCTGGGCAAATGGCTTCAAAGGCATCTAATGAGCAGATTAAGACTTGATTGAGCCCTAATATAACAAGTCTTTTACGGCTGGACTTAAGGGGATAACGTGACAGCCGGCCATTCCTCAAACTGAATGGCCATTTCCTTGCCCTTCCATTATTAAGCCTGAAATTGTGTTCTTTTATATCAAGTCAAACTGGCTGAAGAGGCTTGCATACGATTAGGATAAAGGGCATCGCATAAAAGCAGCATATGGCTCATGTTAAACTTGTCTTCACTTAATCTTGTGAAGGTCTGGGTCTTTAGTATTGAAGAAAAAAACCTCATCCAGGAATGTGTGTAAAATCATATCCAGGATTGAAGGCATTTAATACGACAGATAAACATAATGGCCGTGACCTGAGGGACAAGGACATCACTAGACCTTTCCAGAGTAAGTTATATGTCCACTTCCCACAGATGCCCTGCCAGGTTCCCCACTATTTCTTCCCTTTACCATATTTGGTAGGCACTGACCACTTCCTCATGATAAACCTCACCCCTAGTGTCAGGTTACAGGAGACCATCCAGAGAGATAATTAAGTGATGCTATTAAAAAAGCTTAATCTGGTCTAATGGTAAAATCAGTAGGAAATCCTCGGGCCCAGTTCTCTCTAGTGCAATTTATTAACTGCTGTGCGTCAATAAAATGGCAGGTTTAAGCCACATATGATGATACACGAGCAAATAACTGACTTATCTTTTATTGCCTTCCTCAGACCTTATGGGGCAGTCGTCTCAATGCCCTCGGGTAACACATATCTGTCACATAGTGTAGTTATATCAGGACTCTATCAATATATTGAAGCTTTTTCCCTGGTGTCATGAGTTGCAGCACAATCTCACATTTCAGGTTTATGAAATAACTGAAATTATATCAGTGCCAGAAAATGTCAAAAACAGAGCAAGTGTTCCCCATGGCTATTGCCTCCTGGAAAGTGAGAAATGACAAATGTCACATTGTCAATCCCCAGCTGCTGGCCTTTACAAAAGTCTGGGGAAAAAAAACAAAATATAAAGTAGACAAATTAAAGTGAAACAGAAAATTGCAGCAGAGAAGCACAATCACAATATTGTCTTCTTTAAATGAGCCAGACATCAGGCAGCATTACCTGACTAAAAATATAAGGTCGAACTAAAGGAAGAAAATCTGTCCCTATCCAAGGCCCTTCACACGCAATTTATCGATCCTGCCCTTTTCTCTTGGCTGAACTTGAATCAATGGCCAAGTCCACATTGCAGCAGCAGCAGAGAGTCATAAGCTCACCAAAAAGCACACTAATGCTCTGAGGAGGAGAGCAAGTCCATCTGCTCCTCTACTCATCCATCTGCTCCACAGATTCAGTGCCTTTCTCTCCACATTAGCGTTTACACTGGCCTGACCACGAGCACCTGACTGGGCTGTACACACCGCCTGAAGAGAAAAGGGCTGGCCAAATATGGACACTATATAAACAGAGGGAGCCATTTTAATACCCCTTCAAGATATGTTTCAGATTCTTCTTCTCAGTTGGTCTTGATTAATGGGCTGAGGACTGGCATGAAAAAGACAACACTTATCTCAATGGATCTAAGCAGTGGTGGGCCGTCAGGGCCAGCAAGGCCTTCTCTGCTGGCCTAAACATGCTCAGAAAAGTAAATTTATTTTATTTTATTTTCATAAATATGTAAACAAAATTATTCTCTATTCTCGGTACTCTTTATGTCACATTGTATCCACTTAGTTTAGTGGCTTCCACTGTTGTTTATTATGGTAGAGTTTTTATCCAATTATATTCTGGCTAGCTTGTGTTGTCCTTCAGAATCAACAGAGCAGGCTACTGTGCACTGTAAGTGAACGGACACAGTAAGCTGCAACAGCCAATCAGATCTGGATTCTGCAGACCAGGGCCAGCTAGAAGGTACGTTGAACTGGACATGTACGCGTCCTGTGATTGGATAAGCGCTTGCTAGAGCCTCAAAGGTGGCAATTTGCAGAATATCGAACTAAACCCGGAGATCCAACAGCTATCGCTGTATTTTTAACTCATAATGGCTGAAGGAGGAGAAGAGATTGATCTGGTTGCAGATATACTTTCCGCCACTGGATCTAAGTTAATGTATTTTTCCTCTCAGCTTCTAGGTATGTGAGAGGAAAGGAGGAGGGCAAGCAGAAGAGGTCACTGATTGAACAGTAGTAAACTGACACTCCACTGTACTCTCAATTCATGAATAAAAACACAACATCATCTTTAGACAAAGCAGCAAATCCTGTAGTGTTTGTTGAAGCTGCTGAAAGGTCATTAGTCGTCCTGCTATCTCCAGCTGTAACAATGAAAAATATGGCAGCTGTGGCTTCCCTTCATATCCCACAGATGTTTGATATGGATCGTGAATTGGCCGGTGGGGCATCTGTCATCAGTATAGGACTGAGGCATAAAAAATAATCCTTCTACTCAGTCTTTATCATCCTCAGCAGGTGTGCTTGTGGGATTCTTCACACTTAACATTCATTATGTCTCCGCAAAGCTGGAGCAAACCAAGAAAAATGGCTTCCTGTTGCAGATAATGGGATGCATTCCCACAGGGGAAATAATCTCACTAAATAAATAAATAAGCTGACAGCTACTGGCTGATATTGACATATATATTGTTGTCATGTGTGTGAGGCTAAATTTCAGTGTGATGATGAAAAGATGAAAAAAACAACATATTGTGAAGGATGAAAATGATTAATGAGCTCCAGACCACTGCAACTTACCCCAGATCTGGACTTTACACATTCTGTGGCTGCTTGTTGACATCAAGCACACAGCTGTGTGGGAGAGTTAGAAATATTTAGGACTGTGTCCAGCCAGTGTCTAAAATTTCAAACACAGAACAAGTATCCAAGCTCTCTCACAGATACAGCAGCCACTTGTGTGTTATTCAACGATTAACCAACTAATTGTTCTCTTTTTCAGTAACTATAAAGATGTATTTTGTTTCACCCAAAGCCCATCAGAATGGTCCTTTTTTAGAATAATGTAAGTCTTGTCATTGATACAGAAACAATAATTCCATAGTCCCAAATGAAAGAATGAATGCAGCCTGATTAGTACAGCTAGTACCCATTATACAGTAAATAGATCTGAGAGAAACCAAGAAACTTTAAAAGAGCTCTTGGGAAAGAGTAATGGCGCAGCTTGTGGTTTTCAACCAAGACATCTAACAATAGTAATGAGTGGTTATATAAAGACTGCTGAGTAGAACATTTGGTAATTAAGATAATTCAAAAGCTAAATAAAAAAAATAATAATAATTTTGGTACCTGCAACCACAGCCCATCAACAGAGAATTTTTCATATTCGCTTTCAGGGTTTTTTGTAACAAGTGTTCTTAGAAAATAGAAGAGCCATCCATAATACAGTGTGTATTAATATTGAATGCGTATGTAGGAGGTAATGTATACCTCCCAGAAAGCTGCTGTTCATTTGTCACTGCCATCTTTGTGCCTCTTGGGTGAAGGTTCATTAATAAAGAAGATGTCAGGAAGCGATGTTGGCCTTCAGCAGTGTCGTCACTTTCAGTCCTACTCCCATTCACACTCTGTAATTGCCCGGACGGAGAGTTCCTGATGAAGCATTTCAATGTGAGCAAGAGAGTCAGCGTGTCCCATAGAGCCAGGCCAAAAGACGCACCACTGAAAGCTTCTTCACAGGAAGGAGAGAAAACGCACTCCTCACTAAATGTTCCTAATCCCTCTAACCAGATCAGCAGGAAGTTGGGCTGAAGTAAAATCCTGAAGTGATAAAAAGCACAGATCCACTTCCCACTTGGTCGACTTGAAACCCATTGGGAAGTGTCCTCCACTCTGTCCACTTATCTCTATAGGGGACAACACTAACAGCCTGCTCTCAGCCTTTAGTAGTGAGAACAAGAAACTCTTACGCTTCACTGTTTGGCCTTATCCGAGCATGTATCTTACAAGCACTCAGCCGTTCTTAGTCCTCTTTCTAGCCCAGTTCAGTCCATGTGTTCTTCAGCAGTATCCTTCTACAAATCCTGAGCAACATGCACTTACAAAATGAATCACTTAGACTGAATGAGAGACGTGTTTCATATTTCAAGACTGTCAAACCCTCTAATACATAAATGCATTTCAAAATGAGATTTGCACGTTTTATATTCATTGTTCACCCTTGAAAAGAAAAGCTGGCATTGAAGGTAAGCTGCCTTTGTATTGCTTTGTGCTGCATATTCTTTACTCACTGAATGTTAGAAAAGCCATAGTTTTACTTATGCACTTCATATTATAAGTTTTCACATTGAAAAGCCTGAATCATGTTGTGAATAATATCTTACATTTTTGTTATGTTCCATTTGGTACCAACAGGTGAGTGTCTAGCTGCCTTACACTAGAAAACCTTTATAGCTTAAGCTTTATAAATATTACCGGTTCGGGACATGCACAAACTTCAAATGCAGTATTTCCAACGAGTCAAATTGACATATTCATTATGAGAAAATGATTGTTTCACTGATTAATTGTCAGAGACTATTTTAATTTGAAAGGAAACTCCCAAGTCCAAACCAAAGAGTATGTGTTTGGAGTAAGGTGCTGCTAACTGTTGAGGTCAAAGTTACACATGTAAGTATAAATAAGTATAACAATGTGACTTTATGATAGTTGACGTAGCTAGAATTATGTCTCATGTGTATTCAAAACAAAAAGCATATGCAAGTGTAATCTATAAGAACATTCAGGTGTACGTAACATTAAGTTGCACCACGCGGCGGATCCAGTAGAAGCCACAGCGGTGAAATATTTCCCCAAATGAAAGTGATAAATATTCAGCGCAGTGCAAATCATTCCACATTGACTTATGGAGACCTTGTATATTCATTACATTTGTCAGAAATAAACATCACTACTCCAACCTCTTTGCCCTCTAGACACCACAAACAGAAATTTAAGCGATGGAAATTAAATCGCTCCCCAGACGGCTGTGTAAGCACGCAGTGATAGGCTCAGATCACTCCGGCTGCGTTTGGCATCTCAAAAGCCTCTGGTGTATAGACCTGAGTTAGCTGTACCACTATATTGTACTGTCTGGTACACAGTTGTGCCATTATATTCTGGTAATAACATTTATTTCTGAATGCTAGGAGTTTACATCTTGCTTTGTGCCTTTGAGGGATGGGTTTTTTTCAGTGAAACCATGCTCAGATTGATTTTAAGAAGTCATTATTTTTCATATTAATGCTCATGTACTGCCAAGCCAAATATTGCTTTCATTCCTTTTTATTAAACCACAAACAAATGAACATTTTTGGGGAGAAATGACTAGTTTGTCTTTAGGCTCTAATGGAACCTTTATTGCAAAGGGAGGCAGCAGAAATAAAATGCACCGTCGAACTCAATGTACTGAGGATATGAGGGGTGTAAGGTTGGCCGTATAGTTTAAGGAGCATGTAGTCAAGTTGACATCTGTTTAAATGACAAAGCTTCAGTATAAGAGGATGCAGGATTTAATCATTTGTGCAAGAGACCAAACAACATACTCCTTTTTTGCTCCTGACAGACCCAGCCTCCCAAATTCAAATTCATGGAAGTGCATTTCCAAGGCAATGGCCATGAACGCTCCTTGTCGCTGTCTGGCTGAAATAGTGTTTTAAGGATTGGCCTGAGTCACTCCGTTTTTTTTTTTTTTTCATTTTCAGTCAGGCCCATATGCAAATACACCCAGCGAGCAGAGCGTGAGGAGACATTGAGTTTGATCAAAAGTGTATTTAAACTGTACTAGACCTTTAAGCGGTAGTACCATTAGATGACTTAGATAGTAATGGCTTTGCTTTAAATTCATCACGCTATTCCGACATTACCAGCACTTCTTCAAAGCGGCGGGGCAGTCGCTCAATCAATCCTCTATCGATTTCTTCCCCCAGAAACTAGGAGCAGTGTTTTTAAGGAAAAGAGGAGCAGCAGCTTGCCTCAATGCGATTCACTGTCACACACCAATAACAAATGAAACAAGGGAAGATGAGAGATTTGTGCCAGTACTTTATATGCCCCATTTAGAGCACATTAGTGTCAGGAATAAGTGTGTGTTGAAGATCAGCAGCAGATTAACCCCCAGTGCGTCAAGCCGTGATGACTGTACAACATGTTTAGTAATGAAGAGGTGCGGACACAGGCCTACAACCCTGGACAGACTATAGGAGCTGACTGTAAAGAGAAAGAGGACGGTGTCAGGGTAAATAATGAGCTCCGGGAGATTTTCACATCCTGGATTCTTCCTGTTTAGAGGGGTCAGTCACCCTGTGGGCTGTAGGCTAATTGACTTTTAATTAGCGTCTGATCAAACACACAAGCAGCTGTATAGACACACACACACACAAGAACACTGCTGACTGTGCGGCAGGAAAATGAAAAACTGTTATAAAATCTCCTTCACTGCTGAGTATGGGTTATATTACACATACTGTATCTACTGAAATTAGAAAAAAGCATTGAATTGAATTTTGCTCTATGTATTAAACTCCTTTTTGTCGCCATGAAATGAATGTCTTTTGAGAAACAGAATCTGGAGAAAGGCAAAGTGAATATAACTATAAGATTATACACTTGAGTGACATTGCCAATACCCATTTAAACAGGGTCTAATTACTGAAGGGATTCATATTCAAATACATGCAGGATATCAATATAAATAATATATAAATAAACACCTGCACAAAATAAAAGACAACCAAAACATCAATTGGAAAATTTTTCACAACACAAGCCAATTACTAAAATGTATGTTGTCATTTAATATTTCTGCAGATCGCAGAAATACAGAATAAATAAAACAGGAACATTAACCTTCACAATTTTCAGTCTAACAATGCAACAAAAAGTAAACTGTCAATGTATTTTGTGCCACATTTACGTTCTATCCTATCTCCTCTAACGTATTGCTCTTTGTGTCACTTGTGATGTTTCCCCAACCTTTTTATCACCATGCATTCATACCATAAGTGTGTACCCAGAAGGTATATAATAACATTGATGTAAGGACTTTTGACAGCCTGACACTGAAAAGGCTGCTAGATCTAAATGCATATTCTGTCATGTATCAACAGCACCTCAATACGAGCTTATTGAGCTGTCACGCCCCCAATGTCTGACCGCAATTTGTCACAAAGGAGCAGCAGGGGCGTATGCAAGTACAAGGTAAGCCTTCTTTGTTAAATTAGGCACAGGCTACAACCTGTAAACAAGATAAGAGAAAATGCAGCCTTGTGTAACAAAACTCTCAAAGGAACGAAAAGATAGTTTTGTTAGCTGTTTCTGTCTGTTGGAGCGAATGGAGGCTGCTTTACACCAGACCACAATAGTGTCTTGTCTCTGCCAGGGGTCTGTGTGGGCGTGAAGATGAGTTGTCTGAGCCTGATATGGTCTGATTGGACCCTGCTAGGAGGTGAATGTCAATAGCCATAGTGGTCTCCCAGAATAAGCGGTGCACCCTGGGCAACGGTGTCATTGACATTTAACTCTGTCAGGGATAAAAACCCCTCCGTGTATCGACTGGTGATACGAGCTGCCTTGATGAGACAGCCACGCTCGACTTGGCCATGCGATAAGTAGGGAGCAAATCAAGCTTCCAGGCAGCCCACTGCCTGATTGAACAAAAGGCAACCTGGCCGTATCCTCTGACTACAGACAAAAGTTAGGTGAAGCCTCACTTCAAAAAGTTACATAAAAATAAGTATTAACTCAATATTATAGTGTGATTAGGCTTTAGCAAACACAAAAGCCCTAGATATTTAGAATAACAGACTACAAACTGCTGTCCTTCACTGTCCCCAAGGCTGCATTCATGATTCTCTGCAAAAGTGAAGTTGAAAAATAAGATGAATGTTTGCTCATATCAGAAAAGAACTCAGAAAAGTAAAGTATAGGCTTTATTGACTTCATTGCACTTTGACCCTCCCTGAATACATTTTCGATTGGGATTAAATATATATTGCCCACATGAGTAACCTGGACATGTCAGCAGCAGTAGTATAGTATATTCTTATTATACAGTACTTATTCTTTAACAGTAAATTACATAAGCTAAAGTTATATTTGAGGATTAATGAGGATCAATAGTTGAAGAAGCAATGTTAATTCCAAGACTACCCCAAAAGACCCGAAAAGCTGGAAAAATGAAATACCAGATACACAGCAGAGTGGCAGTTTAGCATCAAGGGGCATTGTCTCAAGACTTTATATTACTTCAAGACTTTTTGGACAGTCTCCATATATTTCCTACTTCTTGTTCCTAATTACTGACTTATTATCAGCCGGGTACAGAAGGCAGATCCAAACTCAGAACACATAGTATCTCCGCCCGCACTGGGAGGGCCCGTTCTGCCAGTGTCACAAAGGTCAAGATCAAACAGAACGTTTTGGTTTTTTTTACAACCACAGAGCTGATCAAGGACTTTCATTTCACTGGGGAGCAGAGTTTTAACTGTTAATGTGAGTCTTGGCAATAAACTACAGCAGGAAGGGGTGACCAGCAGCTGGAGTTTTACAGACCTGGTTTAAGCCTCCTGGTTGAATCATTCGTATAAAGCACGTTCTTTATTTGAGAAAGTGAGAGGACAGGAGTGACCAGAATGTAACAGACATAAAGCTTTAAGGGTCCAATAGAGCCTTTGAGGTTTTCAAAATGGTGGAGTTATAACACCAGCCTTTATGTCATATGAGCTAACAGAAATCACAATACACTGAATATACATACTGAAATATGTTACCAGTTAAATGGCCTGAAGAAATTAAATCCTGAAGAGCTGACACATCATCTAAAGTAGGTATCAAACAAAATGAGCAGAGGTAATTCTTTGCTCATTATCTTAATAACTTTATTAAAGTCACGGCACATACTGTGGCGGAAGACAAAAAGAATAGCACCGCTGAGCTAAAAAGATGTTGGGTGTGAATACTAATGCTCGGAGACCGGCTGACATTCACTGTTTAGCTCACAAATGACTTCCAAAAGTTATTCGAGACTTGAATAATGTCAAACATATTTCTCTTACTTAGCAGAGGGACCCCAGAGTGAAATGAGACTCTGCGGAGGAACACACACCTTCCTTCAATGTGCAAAGCTATTTCCTGGTATCAAACCGGCTGCTGTCCCGAGAGGTGAGCTGTGGATTGAGACGAAGGATGGGACGTACTCGATGAGAAAGAAGTGACACAAAAATATAACCAGATTTTCTTCCTTAAGAAAGAGAATCTCTAGGTGTGAGGTCTATAAAGAAGGCAAAGAATCCTGAGAGAGTTGTCAAATGTGTAACAAAAGCAGAGAAAACCTGAGCTGAAATGTGAAATATTCTGTCTGAGGTGAAAAGGAATTAGATGAGTAAAATGTCCACACAGGGCAGTAGTGGTTCTGATCCTCCGCCAGCTTGAAAATGGCAGCCTCGTATCTTTGAGAGAGCCACAATAGCTCCCTGTGGAAAGAATCCTGCAAATGACCATTAAATCATTAAAACAACCTCCCATTCAGAGACTCCTGCTGCATAAGATATTAACTATTCACATTCACACAACACAGAGCCTCCCTGGCCACAACACTCAAAAGCCATAACAAAAAAAAAAAGTACAGAATAACAGATAAAAGGGGAAAAGCTCTGAAGTTAGCAGCTTATTAAAAATGTAGAATCCATTTTCAAGGCATACTTTAATCGGCTGGGAGTTCTGACAGATTCGGCTCACGTTTTTGTAGATGGTAAAATAACAGTGTTCATGTCTTTAAATAGAAAACACACACATTTGCTCAACTTTTTTCCTGACAACCATTGCCATGACAACCCGAATTTTTATTCATAGTTTTACAGTTGCCTCTATCTGCCCTGACTTTCTGTTAATAAAATAAAACAAGCTTATGTTACTTAATTAGCTTAGTGTTCGACCAAGACCGAAACATGGAGGTTTAAATTATCAATAGAAACTGTTGAAATTACAATGAAAACTATAAAAAATTCTGATACAAAGCCTCAAGTCAAAAGGGTAAGTAAGTCAAAACTGTAACTATTGTTTACATACCCTTAAGATTTTTCCTTGTTGATGCCCTACTTTGCTTTACAATGTACTTGATAGTATTATATAGCCATTGCTTGGATGAATACAATAGCAGATTAATTCCTAACAAGAGTGCCAACCGCAGTGTAGTCTTAAACTAAGTTCATTTTATTTACATCTGCCTTTTATAGAGCAGAACACAGTGTAGATACAAAGAGGACATAGCTGTACTAATGTCTCACTGTGACTGATAATAATCTTTACCATTTCCGCTTTCTGTCAGCAGCAACACACAAATAAATGATAAATAAAATATATCCCTGTCTGCTCAAACTCTACAGCATCCGTGTAGCTGTTTGTGCTCTGTCTGGATGTCTGGATGTGCTCTGCCCCATACGACTCAGACTGCCTCGTTGCATCGCCAAGGAGTCACAAATTTCTGCTCAAATTGTGGGTGACAGCAGACTGCCGGCCCCAGGCAACTGGCAGCACTTTTGCACTCTTCGAACATTTGGCTAGAGAAGCAACAAATATGCACCGAGCAAGAAATACAGCTCAGGTTTAAAAAATATGGAGATGTGATGGAGCATAATCGAGGAACAATCAAGAAGAATATGATACTGTGAGAACTAATGGCTGTACCAGCAATGCCTTGTCTTCTATTTTTAAGAACGAGGCCTGCTTTCCAGTTACAAGTTAATAATGCACAATGGGACAATATGTCAGGTATAATTACAGAGAAAAAGATAATTATACATAATTACGGTGGGTCTATTCATTAGATAACACCTTGTGAATATAATGTGGATTTAAACTCAGTGAACTGCCGTGAGCTTCTTCAGTCTCTGTAATTTCTTGAGTATTAGTTCTGAACACTGTTGCTTCTTTCAAGAGATGTAACTTAATAGCGGCAAACAATGTCTCTATTTGGTATTTTAGCCTAAAAAACAACACTATTACACCCACCTGATAATTATCAGCAGTGATTCAAATATAACTTTTCTGCCTTTGTCTTGTTTAAAGCCATTCCAACATTGGACAGGTCATTTTCTCCTTTTGTGTTTGTTGCAGATGGATCCTTCAGTGTGTCGATTGCACATTTAAAGCCCTCTTTATTGCACAAGCTGCAGGGTTGGTGTGACAGCTTGAACTGAAGTGCTGGGGACACATTGCCAGACAGCTCACTTCTTCTTGTAAAGCTTTGATACCTGAGCTGCTTGGGGCGACTGTCACTGCCATCATCAACAGAGCCACTGTCCTCTGCTTCATCTGACGGAATTTTGTTTTGGGGATTTGAACAAATGTTTGGTTGAAATGTTTGGGATTAGAGGACGAGTCATATTTTATGCTAAAGGAGGTAAAATATTTGACAGAAAGCTGTCACTGTTCGCTACCAGTTTTATGTGTGAAAGTTATTTTCAACTGCAGGACACAGGAGTAAACTTTAGAAGTTTGTTCACAACAGCACACAGCTTGGGGCCACTGCTGGTGCAGAAAACCAATTCTTCTGCAGTTACAGAAAGTTTCTTGGTAGAGAAGGGCCCTGATATTTGTTTGACTTGTATTTGAGTCTGTATGTGGCCTGAGGGAGGTCATTTTGGGTGTCCACTACTTTGGTTCACTATATCCTATCCAAATAGCTTTCATCAGTACGAGTGAGTCTAGGAGATTTAAATCAAGAAACACAGGTAAGAGAGTCTATCAGCCCACCTCCTAAACATGACCAGAAAGTCCTATATACTGCTTTTGTTTCCATAGATGGAACAGGCAGTTCAAATGCTGAAACTCACCATCTTGCTTCTTTAGTAAAACTGGAGAGATGCAGTCATGTCAAGTGCACAAGTTCACCTTCAATCACATTCATTTCGCTTGACACCTTACGCATTATTCATTCCTGTGCTTCTGGCCTCATAGTGATATTTGCTCCTTGTATCTGGGCCACGTCCCGACATCTTGCTTCAGTGTTTTTTTCCCGAAAACTGGAAAAACAGTGAACGTTGACGTGTTGGTACAAGACTGTGTAGTTGAAACAAGAAAAAAGTCAGACTGTTTGTCTTTTGACGTTTGAGTGCATGGGAGGATAGAAAAGTTCTTTTGGAAATGGAAAAAAGAATTTTGAATATAGTGAAATTATATAATGATATAATATTGTCTTTTAGGGAAGGATAGAAGACAGAAATAGTTTTATAAAGACAGATGTGTATTCTAATACAAGTCTTTAAGCATGGAACGGTGTTAATGCCGTTCAATTCAGTCATTAAGCACATCATTGATTTTCTCTGAAACACAAAGTCACGAGCTAAACCCGTTCCAATATAAAACCACTCTAACCTAATCTACACATGGCTTAAGCTCTAACAGTGACAGCGAGTCAATTGTGTAAGCCACGAAGCACGGTGAGGAACATGAGGATAAATAAAATGCAGGAAACTGGAAGAACCCTCTGAATTTAAACTTCTAAACCAGGAACAAAATTCTGTTTATTTAGCAAAGTGTATTATGGGTAAAGGGCAATCCAACCTAATACTCAAGGTGAGATTTGAGGAATGGGTTCATTTTTATTTATTTGTTAATTTGAATAAAAAATAAAAGCATCTGCAGCTTTAATGGCAATGCACCTACATTTTAAACTGTTCCTCCAAAACAATACATTTCTGTGTTAGGAAATTGGACAAAAAATATTGACTTTATCTAAAAAGAAGTTGTTTTTATCAGTGCCTTAGATTAGCTTTTAGGCCAGAGCAAACTAGTGTGTATTCATCTAAATGTGTAAAAGAATCCCAGGAGTGCCTCTCTTACCTTTCTTATATCTAGAATATGAAAGCACTGCTGTGTTCAAACAGTCAAACCTTTTTGAGCACTTATTCTCCCGCAGCCTTTCATCTTCCCTTTATCTGTCCAATTTAATTACACGTCTGTCATCTCGTGTGCTCTTCCTGCCTCGCCTCTTTCATCTCCTGTCCAACCCAGATCAATTCTTCATGGTGCACATCCCTGGCCCTGTTGATGCTGTCAGCTTCATTCTGAGAAGCACAGAGAGCCACAAAGCTACCTGAAAGTTCCCACGTCCCAAAACACTGCTAAGACCTGGTTAAAACTGAAGGGATTGAAGAGCCACAGAGCACTTTATGCAAAAAATCCTTGACTCTTGGTCCTTTAACATTGTTTGACTACAGGCTGCGAGTGGAGACTGAAACAAGTCCTCTCGTTGCTTTTGGCACATTGTTTTGCTGATGAATCATTCGCAATGTACTACTGTAATCCTGTAGCAAAGAGGAGAGAGATCATTCGGAAGGTGAAGGAAGTGATGTTTGTACTGTACACGGCAAAAATTAATCTCACATTCGAACACAATCGGAAAAGGAAGAAAAGAGCCTGAGGCAAATTAATGCATGAAAGGAAAATCAAATCACGAATGCACCCTGAGTATAATGTGAATGTGGCTCCATACTGTTCCACCGTGTGAGCTAATTGAATCCATTTGTTGGATTTGTGTTGTAAAATGCCATTTAAATTCATGCCCATCGGTTTCCCACAGGTGATTACTTCGTATGAGCACTCACAGGTCAGAGCGAGAAAGGGTGCATTTAAGCCATTACTTGGATAATTAATCAGGACACATTCATGGCATCACAGCAGTAGCATATGAGATGGAAGAATGACAAGAGAAACATAATGCAATCATAGACACTGGGTTTGATTGATTGAACAACTGTAAAGTCAAGTCAAGCTTCTGACATATGGACGTATGTAATGTTTTTCACCATAACTGTACCCAACTTGATATATGTCAAGTGTTTATAATCCAAATTTTGGCTTTTTTCTTATTTACTTTTGGTTTGCAGAAGTTTGCTCACATAATATGCAACCTGTCTAAACATTAATCATGTAAACAATTATCCAGTCCAGTTGATTTTACTGCAATTATGTACTGTTACTATGTACAAGCAGAGTAATGATAATTAAAGTGAACTTTATGTAAGCACTGATGTTTGCAAACTGCATAGCAATTAGGCGCATTCTTTCCATATGAGGCAACTTCATAAACAGCCCACTCTTTCAACCTCGGTGTGTGCAGCTAGAGGATCTGTACAGGCTATGCATCGATTGAGTTTGAGTCCTTGCTACAGCCAGAGGGGAAACTGCAGAGGCTTTTAACAGTGGGAACATAAAGCACAGAGAGCAGCAGCGAAAGAACAGTGATCCTTACACAAGCTTTCAGCTGTACAATATTTACATTACACATTATACATCTAAAAAGTGGTGTATTTAGTACAAACATTACAGTACATTTACGTGACACGAGAGGAATGGAAAGATCTTAGATCAGAATTATAGTAAATCAGACATACCCAGGAAATATGATTAACGACAGGTCGGTACAATGTTTACTTCACATTAATTCATTACACATTTTTAGACAAAAAGATGTAACTTGTGCTACTATGCTGCTGGCTAACTTCTTTCTAGGTACTTTTGAACTACAAAGAGCAGACAGTGGACGTCTGAGATCAGTGAGCTGCAGGACAGAACGCCACAAGAACTCCTTCTTCCCGACCGCCATAACACTGTATAATCAGTCTTATTGCAGATGAAGATTAGAAGAGCACCAAGATTGAATTTCCCCTAGGGCATTAATAAAGTGTTTTTGATTGTTTTTGATTTGATTGATTGATATAAAAAACAGGAAATAAGAAAAAAGCCCCATTTATCACTAAACCATCGAGCAAAGCAGACTCAGTGGTTCGATTTCTTACAGTACATGGCCTCACTTAGCTATAATCAAAGCTCAAATAACCCAC
The DNA here is from genome assembly GCA_036850595.1 of Rhyacichthys aspro. Lineage (NCBI taxonomy): Eukaryota > Metazoa > Chordata > Actinopteri > Gobiiformes > Rhyacichthyidae > Rhyacichthys > Rhyacichthys aspro. The sequence goes on from CM072155.1 coordinate 12,351,769, forward strand.
GTAACCATAGTAACAGGGTCAAACAAAAAGGTAGTAAAAAAGTTAAAAAGGTGGTATATACACTTAAGATGTATGCAAGTGTTTTTCTTAAACCCTGTTATAAAACTTCACACTAGAAGCTGGAATGGTACTACAATCCACATAAGTGCACACTGTTTTTTCCTTTTGCTGTTCGTCCTGTGTAAACGGGGCGCGAGCAGACAGAATAGGGAAACTTGTGGGCCAAAGGACTGCAAATACGATGGAATTTGTGTGCAAAAGGCCTCCAAGGGGCATGATTTTGTGAAGGAGGGGAGCCGGCTGCTATTAGTCGCGCTGGATTACGGTGTGACACCTTGTGCCCTCAGATCCTCCATCAGAGAGGCAGGCCTCCAGCTGCAGCAGAAATGGCCATGACATGAGCCACAAACAGGCGAACGGGACAGGGATGACAGGACGACCCAAGGCACCCCCTCCCAGCCATTCACCAGCCTGCTCAGCGTGACAACAACCTGCCTCCTGTCCAAGTTTAGGTGCGCTTTTGTCAGCTCCAGAGAGGGGAGCTCAGCTGTCAGCGACACGGGATGAAAAACTAATGATGTCTCAGTCACACTAAAGCCCTAATCCCCAGTGACATTTCAGAGCCGGATTGTTTTTGTAGTCCAGCTTTAATGAGAGATGTTGAAGAGGAGGACATTTCTCTTGGTTGGCTCCAATTACAGCCACAAGGACACCACAGTAACATGGAGAGAAGAAGGTCAGGCCTCATCTGCGAGAATGTTCAGGTTCAGTGACAAGAGCAGCACAGCCCATCAAACCTGGCCTCCACTATTTGGACGCCAACACAAAATCTCATTTAGCACATTAGCCAAGACAAAGCCCCCTCAAAGAATCATTCTGACAGGCAGAACTGAAGCAAATACACTCACACTGTGCATTGAAACAGTCCAGCAACAGTTTACAAGCAACTGAACTGAAACTGTATAAAAATTTCTTGTTTCAGAAAATGACTGCTGGCAGAAATGCAAAGTGGATTCTGGGTTTTTAATGAATTGTGAGTCTCTAAAGTCCTTTTTATATAAAAAGCTGGTTTGTTAGACAGGGCCATCTGTGTTTTTAAATATTTGATTGATGAATTTTGAGATTCTTTTCCTGCACAGTTGTGAGAAATGTGGGATGAGACTTTTCTTATTGTATGAGTCATTCCATCCCCACGAATTCAAACCACCACCACCACACACATCTTTGAACTCTTTAAACCTGAGCTTGTGCTGGGGCCGTTTCCGCTTGAACTGCTGGATGTTTCTATGACACATTTGAAAGTGCAACACCAGCTTTTCATCTTGAGTTTGAAGCAGAAGCCTATCTGCAAATAGGTATTCTTACAAGTAATAGCCTCCATAATCTGTACCCTTTGGACCCAACAGAAACTAATAGGATAAGTCATTCTGAACAGTAGACAAGAGCCTACCGGGCAAAGACTCACACTGTACACAGAGTGCTCATACAAAGTCATTACCACATTCAGTTTCCATCACCACCGAGTGTCATGCTACTGTCTTGTTCCAACAAAATGGGCTTCAATCAGATGGTTTTATAGGAGTATGTTACCGAGTACATTGCAATATACTGCTTCAGTGACCTATTTTTCTAGCACTTGCTGTGAAGGATACCATGTTACAAAATTAAAATGGGAGTTCTTCTGGCAGAGAATTACTAAGCCCTATCTTCTGTATAATTTAACCAGGTATTGAGCTCCAATTCTCACAAACCAGAGTGAATATAGGTGCTCTCAGTGTGTTGGCAGAAGTATTTGAGTGAGAGCAGTGCTGAACTGAGAATAGGTCTTGAAAATTCCATGTGTAATTGGCCTCAAAAAGACACCTAAGCACAAAACGTTTTGACATCTTGAAACTGAATTTACGACATGAAGGATTCAAAGTCCCATGCATGGTGTTTGGTAAAACCAAATCCCTTGACAAAAAAAATCATAAATCTCATAAATCATTAATCTCATAAGTCATAAATCTTAAGGTGTTGTTACCAGAATGTAAACATGTGTCACATTAACATTCATAGAGACACTGCTGATCTGTGATGATTTGTTGTGACTGCAGTCCGTGTGAATATTGATGATCATCTCCAGTTCATTTTACATGATTCTAGCTGGCAGGCTGCAGAGATCAGTAAGCCTGGAGGAGGACCGACGCTTTGTTTTCAATTCACTTCAGACTTGTATGTGTAAAGTGTGTGTGAGAAAATGGCCTTCATCGATATATCCTTGACTTCAACAGTAAAAAACCAAAACAATGCTATTCTGTTATCTTCGATGCTTCAGTCCAACCTGCACTGCATTCACTGAACTACAAACTCAGCTCCTTCACTGTTACTTGTCTAAATGAGAGAAGAAAACAAAAAAGCAGCGAAAAGGCACAACTTGTCCTGATATGACCCACGACATAGACTGCATTTTGACAGAGCAGCCCACAGCCATACAGCAACTCCACAGTGGCTGCTGTTTTGTCACTTCTTTCTTGCTTCATGCTTCAGTTCAGTCTTGCTTTGTTGATTCTGTCAATAGCTCAGCCCTTGTCCTAAATCATTTGTCAAATGCAGACAGATGCATGAAGAAAAAAATAGATGTGCATAACTCAATGCACACTACTTCCTTGGGTCTTTTCCCTAAGCTTTCATGCTGCTGTCTCAGCCCATTTTAAGAAGCTATAGTGTGTCAAACTAAGCACTGTTGGGTAGTGTATGTTTATTTTAAATCTAATTGTGTTGTTGCAAATATAGCTTTAACAACATGTAATTTTACTATAGCTTTTTATATTGGTCATATCTGAGACATGCAACCCAGACACCACACCAATGACCCAAATTGACCCTAAAAAGAAGCAGACATGATCCAAACACAAACAATGGCAGAAGCAACGTGTCACCAACACAAGCAGCTGGATAAAGATGACAAGACTTCTCTGGGCTTCACAGTTTACAGTCTGTGTCTCTTCACATCTCGGAGAAACTAAAAAGTGTTTCTGTGATGTTTACAACACACACACAGTGTTGGAGATGACAGGGAATCTGCTCAGCAGAGGAGCTGCCAAAAAAAAATTGCCTTCCATCTGAAGTTTCCCGAAGCCAGTGTCACAGATACAGCCATAAACAGACCTTGTATGTTTTAGCATCAGCTGCATGCTAGTGCTGTGCACACAACATGAGCAACACCTACCAGAAGGTTTTGAATGATACCACTGTCATCCAATGTATTAGCAATGAAAACATATTCTGAAGATATTTAAGCAGGGTTGTGGCCCTTGAATACTCTCAAGTAGATATTTGTATATTTTCTAGCACAGTATGAATTTCATTGATATTCTTTTTAGGAAATTTTAGGTTTTTTGTTTGCATTTCCCTGACACTAAAGACCTCTTGCATACATCTCTGACCGTGGTCTAAAATATCCACACTGTGTAGAGTAGGTCTAAATAGAAGTGCCACAGAACCTTCTTCAAAAATATTACAAAACAGCAAACTATTATTGTAGCATTTCTTTTCCCCATTCAAACAGAATAAATATCCTCTAATGTCTCCATTTCTTCTGAATAACAACCCCATCACAATTCCCCATTTCCTGTAATACACCTTCAAAACTACCTAAGAATCAATGGAACCATTATGAAGCCCATCTCTCCATTACAATGTTTTGTACTACTGAACATTGTAATGTTCAAACTACTGAATTTTAAAGAATTGCAGCAGGACAGATGAAACTGGTGTTTGGGACAGTTCACTGCTTGGATATAAGTTACTGGGAGCATGTTGTAGATTCAGTAAAAAGAAAGGCAGAGAATGGAGCTGCAGGAGACTGTGTGTAATTTGTAAAGCTAAGGTTAGGAAGGATAGCCTAAGTCTTTAACTGGAGATTAAAGTTGAACATTTGCTTCTGAAGAAAGCAATAGGATACAAAAAGTGGTGTTTTAGCAGATAGAGAGGTAAACTTTATTATGGTGCAGTTTGAGATTAAGGGATTGGAGAAACTGTGCAGCAGCAGGTAGAGGTTGTGCCTACGGCTGTAGCAGCAGGACACATGGCTTTAATCTTTACTTTGTGCACAGTTCAGCACTCGCCTTCAAATAACCCGCTGTGCTCAGGTCCACCCTCCCAACAGCACCTGCACATCTGAATCACACATGAAGACTATTTCTATTCCTGACAAATGTGTGACAGCACCTTTACACAAAGACAAACTGGAAACCAATAAACCTTTAAATGCAGTCCTGCATCTTTATTAAACGTATCATTACGTCTGGATGGATTTAGGTAAAATCATTAGCCCTCTGGAGGGGCCTCATTTTTTTCAGGTACTGTCTGATCCTCTGTGTTTTTGCCTCACAAAGACTAAAACAAGCCGCTGCTGAGCCTTAACATGGAACATTTTAATAAGGCTAGTGAGGCCAGCAAGCTCTGAGTTGAGTTCAGTGACACAGATAGAGAATCACGCTGGAGCTTTAATTCAATTATGTCAAGCAGTTTTAACATGGCTACTGTAGCTGGTAAATGGGGGCCTCTTAGTAGCCGTCGGACTAAACATTTATGAAGTCAAAATATGATGATGCAACACACATTTAAGACAGGTTTACGGTCAATAAATTAAAGCTATGGGCAGTAAATCTTAAAGTTGTTATTTATGATAAGAAAAAGAACATTCATCGTCAAAGTTTTTCTACTTTTATTGTGTAGCGGTTCTTTTTTGCAAATCAAACTGACCCCATTATTCCATAAAAATATGTGACCTTGGTGTCAGTATGAGCTGCTGCAAATGAAAATTAGTTTTTTCTTTGTTTGAAAATGGCAGAGCTGAAAATAGAAAGCCGTGCATTGTTGTGGATTCAGGACGTGTAGACCTAATAAGTTGTCGCCTAAAATTGTGGCACTGTAGAATAACAGAAATGTGGTTAGGTGCCATATTGCACATGTTAATGGTAGATACGAGTGAGAAACTGTCCACTAAAACCTCCAGGTCTGTTTAATCCTTTACCTGAGTTTTGATTCGCATAATCCCCGGCTAAAAAGGGAGCGCGATAAGCTTTTAGGTTGAGTTTGTCAGCTTGTCCCTGTCAGCACTTCGGTCCCAGAGGCAAACATAAAAGCACATACAGGTCTGATAATGGCTTAACAGGTCTGCTCAGGGACTGCCTTTGGACGCACAGAACTAAAACAACAGAAGAAGAAAATCAGTGGTGACAATCCGAGCCAAAGTGTGTAAGAAGTCAAGATTACTGTGGCCATTTGGAGAGTTCCGATTCGTCAGGGTCTTCAGGCTTATCGCTCCTGCCTTCCCTCAGCATTTAGCCGATACAAACATCTCCCTTCAAATGGAAGTCAGGGAAAAACTTTTTAAAGAAGATGAAATTGTAGAGCTAATCGCCTAAAGTTTCAAGCACACGGGTGAAGATTCATCTGACAGTTTCAATCCTCTGTGAAATATCTGTGCACCTGTGATAGAGTGAGGTAATGAGAGGCTACTGATGGTTGCCTGGGTGGGCTTTTTTTTTTTTTTTTTTGCTTTTTTGTTCACTCTGGTTTTAGGACACTGTTGACAGTTCTCCTATGTCTTGTCCATGATCGCTGTCTCACCTCTGCTGCAAAACTTGGGGGCATGTAATAACATTAACGTGAAGATTCATATATTCTAAACCTTGCCAGGAACGCCAAAACATAACTCAGTAAACTTAATAAACACAAGTTAGGGTGGAGAGAGCGGGCATGAATGTACTTGCAGATGCATGACTAAACAACCAAATATAGTTTTAGATTTATGTATGGAAATATGACATATTTATGGATTTATCTAGGGATTTTGGTAAGAGAGTCAATGATGGCAGTGCAGTTATCTCTACTGCGTCACAGCAAACAGGTTTTTGTGTGTGTCTTTTGCGTACTACCATGAGTTCTCTCTTCCCATCGTCCAAAGACATGCATCTATTTGTGAACTGGTTAATATAAACTGTCCATAGTCAGTGAATGTGAGAGTGTACGGTTGTCTGTCAGTTGTCCAGAGTGTACACTGTTGCACACTGGGAGCAGCTGGGAAATAGCTATATTGGCTTGTGGACTGGAGAGGAGACATGAGAAGGACTGTTTATTTGCAGACCACAGTCTAGTGTGGGGTTAAGGGCATACAGAATCATGCCCAAAGTTTGTGAACAGTTTTTTTCTAGTTGGTGAGTCAATTAATTGAGCTACACTATGCAACATTAGGCATCATTAGTATGTAGCCCGAAAGTCTCGGTTTCCTGACAGAAAAAAGGAGAGTAATCCCTTTTCCATAGACTTAGTGCACTTAGTTAATCACTGTGTAACATGACGGGGAACATTCAATTATAATGTGTGAACGCATTTGTAAAAAACATATGCAAGCTGTATGTAAGTCCGTTTGCAAGTTTTTCTATAAAAAATGTGACCCTGCTGCAAAGTCTGCTCACATTTTTACACATTATTTCACAGAAAAGTCAAAATCAACCGCATTATCTGCTAACTAAATCTGCCCTGGTTCAATTATATGCATCTAAGGGCGCCACAGTGAGCTATTTTATCTGCCCTAAGTATGTGACATTGTACTGTACAGACTGTACTGTAGGAACGTTCAAAAGACCTGGCAGTATATCCTTAGCATTACAACAAGGCTATGATTCAAGTGGAAAGAAAAAAATATAAATTGCACTGGAACAGGTGGACGCAGAGTCGAATGTTTCCGACTTGTTTTGCTCCGACAAAGCCTTTAAGAATGTACACACTGTCATTTGTGGATATTATAGTGAAGCAGTTCTTTCAAACAATAAACAAAAAACAAAATGGGAGGTGCACATTGCAAAGACAGGCATCTGGATTCATTCGGAGAGAGTTGTTGACAGTGTGTCCCAGTCTCACATCCTGTGTCTCATGCAGAGTCACACACAAACCACAGAGCGCACCCTGGAGATGTGTGGTTGCTATGACGCCATGTGAGAAGATGTACTGTCACCCCGTGAAACCAGGAAGTACTTTGATGTTTCGGCAGCAGTCGATGTGACCTCAATTGGCATCACAGAGGCAGCAGCTCGCCCTGATTTCCCTCAAGGCAACCCAAAAGCAAAAGTGCCATCAGTCTGAATGCATGTAGCCCCACCTGCACCAGTCCACGAGTCTTCAAAGCCAGCCCTAAGCTCAGCGTCTTGCCAGAGCTTTTTTGCTTTCATCACATCAAAAACTTTCAATCGCATGACAAGCAGTGCCAATGAAGTTTCAACTTGCTTGCCTCTCAGGATGTTTAGTCAAAGGATATTTTTTTCACTCACAATATAGACTCAACTCTCAAATCATGACAGCTGCGAAAAGGAAGAGAAAAATAAATCTCTCTTTCACCCAGATGTGTCGCTGTGACACTTGAGATAAGGTGAACCGGACTGTGATTTATTTCATATTTGCAAGTTGTCACTGGTGCCACATGTCGTCATTCTTTTGCCGTTGCCTGTTTTAATACACAGCCAGGAGAGCACAGACAAACGTACAGAATAATGGCTCCGAGAGTCTGCTCTACCTGCTGACATGTTGACTGATCATTTTAAACAAACACCTGCCCTGTTTTTGCCCCAATACTAAAAGGCTAAACAGAAAGCATTGCAGTGTGGGTTAAATAAAACATGGGGCAAAAAAAAGGGGCGTGCGGGGGCAGTCAGTGAGTGAAAGGGGCAGTGGGAGGGGGACTGTGGTGTCAGACTCAGCCAGGGAGAAATGATAATGATGAGCCCTGAGACTGGTGACTATTTTTGGAAGTCCTAAAAGTGAAACGACAGCTTTGGCAGACCAGATTATTATGGGTGATACAGCAGTACATTCACGCTTGGATTCACTGGTCTGCACTGCATCAAATCTACACTGACAGAATTAGGAAAATATACATCTTACTCATTATCAGCTCTAGATAAATCACAACAAACCAATTAACATCTTACTCCAAAACATTACAACTCCATTTCTGTTCTCAAATGTATTAATCAGAGCCTTTCCTTATTTTTTTTTTAACTCACTTAGACCTTTTTTACTGGCTATACTACCACCTCAGCAACAAAACAGCAGTGTTTCCCATTCATTAATATGACTGTGCAAGTTAAAAACACTACATTTTACCTGAATGTGTGCTTAAAGCAATGAATGAAATCCCCACTAATGGATTAAGGGGGACAAATGCTACTGGAAATGATGAGCTGTTTCCTCGCAATAAATGTCTTATATGTAGGTTGTGAGGGAAAATTATGTTGATGAGTTCTGGCCTGTTTCAAGTCAAGAAACCATTAAAGCGAATGTAAGGCTTTAATTAGAATGGCTTTCAGATTGTGTTTTTTATAGGTAAAAAGTTTCATAGTGTTTAACAGAATCCATTTTCTTTAGATAGACTTCTACTTGTGTATGTTGGCTGCTGTGGTAGCAGATGTATGTTGTTGTGTATGTTGTAGCAGATGGAACAAGAATCTTAAAAAGACTGTGTACTTTGCATTGCATGGGTTTATTTATTTTACATATTATTTACATATTGTACTCCTCTGCAACCCATGCTACATTTTAAAGAGAACATTGGCCTGACCCAGACCAAATACAACAAATTCAACAACAAAATTCACATGTTTATATAGCATTATCATTCTATGTATCTGGCATTTACAAGAATACATTTGAGCAACAGACATAACAATAGACTCTATACTGTTCAGTGCACATGCAGTGTTGCCGTATTAGGCCTCATATTTTATTTAAACTGAAATTGCTTTTACTTTGACAAAAATGTCAGTGAACACTGAACACGGCCTTTCAGTCTGGACTTTTACATGGGTCAGTTAAACTAAATAAAAAATAACTAAATACATTGTATTTATGTGTTTTTTTTAAAGCTTAACCATGTGAAAAACCAAGGCATTTTATCTTTTATCTTGATGTGGCAGTTTACAATAGCTATTCGTTCAACAAATTAAAGTGCTCCTATGTTAAATGCATTGCTGTAAACGAAAGTGTTAGAATCGTTATTGTACTACAAGCTCAGCTGAACTCACAAATGAACAGATCATTTAAGAAAGCTGTTATGTTTTATTCACCCCAGAAGACTCTTTGTTCTGTTTTGGTCTTCAGCAGGGCAACACTAACAGACTGACAGAGCAAAAATCTGTTCCAGCAGGTCTTTAATCTGATGAGGCGTACTCGGTGCATCTAAAATCTTTGGCCTGGTTTCTACTGTGGACGTCACACTTTATGTAATGTGTTCTGACAAGAGCATCACAGCCTCTAGATTCACACACCACACAGCTCTGAGCACAAGAGCTCTGAATTTATCTCTGCAAGTTACCGGCGGCAGCAGATCCGACGACCAGAACCTTCGGGAGGACCACCAGGGAGGCTCAGACTGAAACTGAATGACAACAGACTGAGAATGACAAACAGGAAGACAGTAGCAGCCCAACTAAAACAAGAACAGATCTGCTACATATCCTTCTCCAAACAAAGGCTGGTAAATGTAAAGCTGCTCAGTCAGGCTGGGGATTGTACAGCTTAACAAGCGTTTGCTGCTCTACCTCCATTTGTGTTGTGTGAATCCAGAAAGAAACAAATAAGCAAGGTCTCGTATGCAATTTCTAAAACTTACATGAGGGTGCAAAGAGAGCGGAAATGGGAAAACTCAAATGGTAAATACATAAGGTATTAACTTATGATACTTCTTTATCTTGAGCCACAAATCCCAAAAACCAGCTCCTTCTGAAATAAGAATGATGCACAAGAGAAATGAGAAAGCAACAGAACAAAAATTTGTTCAACTGGAATGACTGCTGTGATCAAAGATGAATAGATAAATGCTCATCAGTATTTATGGATTCATGTAGGTAATCACTGTCGGAGCCTCAAGCCTCTTTAAGCATCTCCCATGGCAACTCGAAGAGCACTAAAAAGCATAAAGTGGAAGAAAATAAGGCCAGATTTATGATTGAGCAAATTGATTCTAGTTATTTTTAATGGTTGTCCGTGCACAGTGTGTATGCTTAAAGACAATGAATGTTTGTTACTCATGTGCTTCAGGATATGTAGAGGATGAGACAGAATAGTACACTATGCCCATGCCACAACAGCCACTTGACTTGTGGTTTCTCTGTCAACACTTCACCACGGTCATTAATTACATTACCTTTTTGTTGAGACTCACTGGATTAAACACAAAAACAGATTGCATTCTGCTGCTAAATGTCAACTAATAAGTCCTTGGTTTGGCAAGCGACCTGAGAAAATCCCTCGCTTATTATTGAGCTCAGGTACATCTGTTCAGAGTCCACATAGTTGTAGTAATTAAGTCAAATCCAGAAAGCATGTGTGATTTCATGTCACTAAACCAAAGCAACACTTTGCCTTTGTTTATAGCCAGGTGGATAATGAAACCAGCACTGCAGCTCCAGCATAAAACATTGATAAATTACTATCAAGGCAGCACCTGTAATAAACTCATCAGCCACTGCTTTTTTTTTTTTACTCAGGGTGTTATTTCCATTGCATAATTAAAATTTTATGCACAGCATGTGATTGTGCCTGTAGTTTAGCTGCGGCTCTCAAGGAGCATTTACAGGCTGGGGGAGTTCAAAGGCCCTCTCAGGGTGAGCGGCATACTTATCCACTTTAATCAGGGTTATAAAATTAGATAAATTAAGCCCAAAGCTGATGGCAAGCTAATGAAAGTGCAGTGGTTCTGCTGGTGTGTTGCTGGCACTCCATGTTTTTTAGAGACTCGATCAGGTGAGTCAAAAAATGTTCTTACAAGTGTCATTAACAACTGCAGGAGGTTGGTTCACAGCACAGTGGACACTGAGCAGGTATTTGAGTCATAAGGACGCACACTCAGTGAGCCTTGTGTTCCATTTACACTACACACACAACACACGTCTTCTGGTGACATATGTGCCCGCCACACAAGGTCCTTACACTAGGACTGCAATGTTTGATGGAGATGTGTAGACCCAATGGCCCCATCATCCCAGAAATCCTAACTTTTCATACAATTATTCTCAAGTTTTAGGTTTAAGAATATTTCATTACATCATCATTTTGTGCTTATTTGTATCTAAGAGTTTTTGGACCCAAGCACACACTTTTGCACCACTGTTAAAATCGGAGTTAAAAGATCCCGCTCAAAGATGATCAAATAAAGCCATGATGGAGGTCTTACAGTGATAAGACCTTCCATATTAGCTTCAGTGTCCATCCATAATCAGGACGTGTGTTCTATTTAAAGTCTATGGCCTGTGGTCTGAGAGCAGGCCAGTCCTCACAGAGCGACGACCCCAGGAGAGGAGAAGTGTCTATCAGGCCGACACTCACTGCATCATGGTTTACTGCCACGCCAAGCCCATTCCCCCAGTGACTGTTACAGGCAGCTGAGGCAAAGCTCTGCTTCAAAACAACTGATTAGGCCTTTTAGAAGATAATTGACTTCTGGGGCTGATTCACTGACTCCTAAAAGACTATGATGAATTGTGCTCTGCATACAGGGCTGTCACGTCAACACAGAGTTTGTCTGGGGCCAAGGAAAGGAACTATATTCTGAAATGGACATTGCTTGAGGTCTGTGCTCTTCAATACAGCCAAGCTGTGATTCTCAGAAATGTGGTACCATGTGTTCAGACAAATTCACCGCAGACAAGAGGAGCCTCCACAAGTTGCCTGCATGAACTCCCTCCACCAATTTCTCTATTCTCTAGTTTTAACATTTTACATCTTCTTTTGCTGTTTTTTCAGTTTTCCACTGGTTTAACTTTTGCAATGTTACTTCTACAGCTCTAATCCTGAGGTCTGCTTCTGTTTAAATGGTAAAGGAGAATGAGTTTAAACATTTTGTGAGAGCTAGTGCAAACTAACAAACCTCCTCTGAAATGCCCCCAAATTTTATAGTAGTGTTTTGTGACTTGTCTAGAGCCCAGCTGTGATGGAGACAGGGGTCAGTGGTCTGCAGGTCAGGGCTGGTGGCCGCTCAAAATGGGAACAATAATCATTTTTCAGCTCCAAAACAACAGCTACAGCTTCATTGCACACAAAACAGACCAGTGGGGATGAAAAAGCAACTGGGTTGAATGTATAGGATTGAAAACTGCTGGTGTGTAAAGGTCTTGGGGGATTCTCAGCTAATCCGGGAAAATCTGTGGAAAATAAACAAGACTGACAGCCATAACAGAAATAGCAGAGTGAAATGAGGAGACCCAAAACGAGATAAAAGTATTTACGTTTTCAGAACACTTTTGAGGTGGATGAAAAGGAAAAACATCCAGTCTAAAAGATGGATAGGAAAACTTCAACAGCTTTCTCACTTAAAGAGAAATAGATCATACACATACTTTCCTAAGAGTCTGTGCTTTAGAAGATGTGTTGTGAAACAAGTGGAATGGATGGCACATGGGCTGTGTTACCTGAGTTCATTATCAACAGAGTGTGTGATCCACCCACTGTGCACATCAACAATCAACACACCCGGCTTTATACAATTGAGAATATCAGTCCTATATTAGTCTTGACCCTCTTCTGATGAAGTGTGTAAGTTCAAATGAAAGAAATCTCAAAAAGTCTATTTTCATGTTGAATTGTTGAGACCTTATTGTTGCTTTTTGTGGCATGTGCTGTACATCTAATAAGTTGGCAAATAATAAAGGTGTAATTTATGGAAAAAAAAACAAAAAAACAAAAAACATTGAGGGTTAATCTGGAAATGAGCAAAATGTCGATATGGAAAAAAAAATCTTTTGCATAATATTCTAAACATACATACATCTACTCAAGTAAATTTAGAGCACAAATCCAAATATTTGCTAAACCTTTTAAAGTAAAACAGTGAAATCTTAATTTTGGATGTCTAAATGGGTAATTTTCAATGCTCTATCTGTATTAAAAGACTTAATTGTCTAAGGGTCTTTTTGGTTTTTGTTAACATTTAAGTATGAAGTAGTTTTAACAAAGCATTCTTGGTTGATTCCCTGCTCAGGCCATTTGCTTTAGTTCTTTGCCTTTATGTCTTCATCCATTCAATCCAGTGACACACAAGTGATTCTATATAATATAGTTTTACATGCTGGCACTCTTTCGAAAAACAAAGAAAAAAAACCCCTCCTATATTCAACAGTAAAAGAATGGTATGAACACATCTCTTGTCCATTTGCTCTCGTCAATCATTCTGCAACAAACTGTAAATTACCAGAGGAGATCTGATAAATCCTAAAGATAGGATCACATCGGACACATCGCTGCATGCATAACAATGACTATCGGAGGCTGTATAGATGCAGTCTATTGACTCAACCTTGAAGCCGCTCATCTGTTTTCTGTAAATAAGCACCACAATGAGCGACCATGATATTCTGAGCATGTCCTGCTGAATGGCTAAACAGTCTGAATATTTATACATTTATACATGGACCCTCTGGATGTCTCCTTTATTTCTGCTCCCGAATGAATAGCATGATATTATGAAGATTCAAACAGAGCATGATTGTAAAAGCTGGCAACAATAGTAACCAGCGCTGTGCAAAGTAGTTAAGGATGTACTTAATCTCCGCAGAGATTTATGCATCTTTTTTATGAGCTGTTAAACCAGATTTATGACTACCGCAGTCTTCAAGCCAATCTTAACGTTTGGCTAATTAGAAGTGTGTTTGGAGAATGGCAGGTGGTTGAATAGAAAATGTGCTTCTTGTGACCTTTTGCCTCTGGGGACAACACACCAGGAAGCTATTTACCTGAGCGTACACACCATTGTATGTTCCTGTATCAAATCTGGAATCTGATTATTTAAATCACTCCCACTGCATGGCTGTAAGCTCCATAACCTCCTGATTCCCTAAGACAGACGCTGAAACTGAATGTGAAAAATGCTTCACATGTATTTTTCATCATTTCTGGTTCAACTCTTGTAGTCTTTTGTTGGTTTTATTACACTGTTTTATTTCTCTTTATGTTTTTCAGCTCTCAATCAATCAGCTTCAATTGTAGTGGGACAGTAATAAATCTGATCTTTAGAGCAGGTAGTAATACTATTAGTAATTTCATGTAGCCTCTATGTAGTGTACCAGAATACAGTCCAATCAGCTTCACCATGGAGGCAAAGGTTAGCGAGAAGTCTCTGCATCGAAGCGTGGATGTAAGTTACAGCAGTAATCAACGAGAAGTGAGAGTTGTTTAGTGTGATGGACGTCCCCAACGTGCCACGCTGAGTCTGTGCACCTCCATGTGTCTCGTTAATGAGGCTGGTGAGACAAGACGGCAGGGCTTCGACGGGAGGAGACGGATTTCTGAGCGTGTCTATATAAATGGATAAATAAAATAGTAAATGATTCCCCTCCTACGCATGTCACCACTGGCAATGAATGCTATAGAAACAAACAGAGAGACCACAGCGAGCATATTAAACATCTACTTTCCTAGATCCTTACAGAAGTGTGTGAAATATAAAGGCTTAAATGTCTTAGTTAGGCACTCTCTAAAAAATCCTAATTCCCTTTAATACTCGGGCCACACACATTTGTTTATTGTACAAAGCACAGTACAGAAAGTACCAGGGACACACATTAATCTTATTGAAATCATGATCTCATTTTTTAAACGAGGCACAAACGCCAAAACAACACTGATTAATGTGAGCCGCTACCGAACCAATTACAGACAAAACAACTTCCCTCGTACTCGTGCCAAATAAATACATCTACAGTTCAACACATTGTGTGGCATGACATCAGTCATTTGCCATGAAGCAAAGAGAGGACAAACAGAGCATCACGGACTATTAGCTTCATTTTAATGTGACAAATATATGTTGTTATATTTATATGTGTCCACTGTGTTAATGCCGCAGAACTCTGAATTACAATCTACATTTGGAGTTTCTTAGCATATTTTTACTGTTAAATATCAACAAAGCCACAGATGAATAGAACATGTAGTGTGTATTAAACATTGAATGAGAAGCAATGGAGCCTAGAATAAATGTTTTAGCACTTTTTCAACACACGATGCACGGTGTACACTGAGACCTGTATCCTCTCACTTGCCAAAGATTTTCTTTTCCCTTTTCCCATGGGGTTTGATTCAAGTTGAGGTGAATTATTTACCACTTCACTCCTCCAGCCACTTCACAAAGCATATGTAATAAATGGGCTAGATCCTGAGGCACTTACACACTGCTCACCCCGCACAGGGATTAAAGAGCAGCACCTTGTCAACCACTGACATACCCCAAAATTATTAACAATGACTAAATCAATAGGGAAGGAGCTAAGTAATATTCAGATCACTGTCCTCTTTGTCTAATGATGTCTGGAATATGTTAGGCCATTAGATTGAGAGCAAAAAATGCACCAGAAGCAGTGACTTTTAATATTCTTCCTAAAAAGATACTGCTGTGCCAAAGGGAAAACAGATCCAGACAAAAACTAATCTGAAGAATGTCTGTAAAGCTCAGACATAGCACACTAAGGCAGTTGTTCAGTAGGCATGGGGACATTAATATGGTGGCTGCTAGTCCTGCTTACTTTTGATGTTATGACAGATAAGAAAACTGATTCAATACATATGGGGCGTGGTTGTGTACAATCAGAGGTACAACAGAAAAGGCTAATATCATGCTGTATGCTGGGTATATAAAAAATATAGCTCAAAAAAAATTCTGAATGAATCATCAGTGAAAAATCTCACTGAAATCTCTCCTGCTCAATAACTCCACTCACCTTTGACCTGTGTTAGTTTAGTCAGCTGAAAGCTACCAGTGTTGTCTTAATATGTCCTTAGTTTGACAGAGCAGGGACCATTCATTCTGGCTGTGTACGAGAAGTACGAGAACACAGTTTTAGTGTCCTGGTTACAACCTTCACTGTGGCTTTGATAAAACTGGCTACACATTTGATAATTATATTTTGGCTTGAACCGTTTTAATTCATTTATTTCAAGTTTTCTCAATTCTTGCACAAGCCATAGGGCTGTTGTGAACAGCGCTAAATGAATGCCAAGGATCACCTAAGACATTAAAATGTATACTCTTTATTGCATTACATAAATTATGTATAAATGAATCGTTTTCTCATTTTTTCTGGCCCTGAGCAGTGGTTCTTGTTATTGATGTATAGTGCCTGGCCCTACGAGATTATTACACCTGTCAGACGCTAATGCGGGTGCCTAAGATGAGCTCAGGGATGATG
This sequence comes from Rhyacichthys aspro, assembly GCA_036850595.1. Taxonomy (NCBI): domain Eukaryota; kingdom Metazoa; phylum Chordata; class Actinopteri; order Gobiiformes; family Rhyacichthyidae; genus Rhyacichthys; species Rhyacichthys aspro. The sequence continues at coordinate 12,367,992 of CM072155.1, forward strand.
TAAACTATTCAGGGAGCAGAAAGCCTCAAGTCAGAACTCTTCCTATTTGTACTGTAGGATAATGATAGCATAGCAGAGGGGATTTTAATTGGCTACATAGCTGGCGTTGGTCAGTAAATAGCTGCTGCTGACAAGGCTGCATACACATTATATGAGACTGCAGTCTATTGATTTTTATGCACCACATACATGGATTTTTGAACTTTTACAAAGCATATATAAAAAAGAAAAAAAATGCAAAACAGATTCTTAACAAATTGAGCACCAAAAAAACTGTTGGCTGTTCCCTCTTGACCAAACTAAACTGGTTGCTATATTCATGAATTGGCAAACAACTTGCTGCCAATCCCTGGGGCTACGGTTGTAAAAATGAATGCGTCCTCTCACACAGACCTTCTTGTGTATCCTTCCGATCCCACAGCCACAACTTAGCTAAGCCGCAACGGGCCACTGAGCAATTTGACAGTGGGGTTTTTCTCTGATCACTGTGATGTTGTCCAGAGGTTTGAATGAGGACAGCAGCTTAGCGTTCCACATGACAGCTCCACAGCCCGACGGTGAGGTCAAAGCACAGGTCTGGCCTACAGCTCTACAGGCAAGTCAGAAACATACAGAAGTGTCCTGCCCTGCAGCTCCAGCCACATGAGAAAAGGGGCCAAGAGGATGTTTGGACAAGACTGACAAAATACTACCTGTCTAGCATTTACAGGAATATAGGAGCCATTTGTGACGGTAATGCTAAATGAGAGACACAGGGAAAGAGATAAATGCAGTATATGAGAAAGTCAGAATGCAGGAACGAGGCAAAATTCATGGTGATGTTGAACGGGAGAGCATTAAACCAACACGTTTCTCATCTGAAAACATGACTCTGTTAGCAAAGTCTTAAACTGGTTATTCTAGTTTCCTAAAGTATATATGTAGCTTAGATGTTATTGTCTTGAATAGATCCCTAGTTCCAGCTGTAAACAGTGTGAAAAGCAATCTCAGCCAAAGCTTTCATCTGCTAAAGGAGCTGTGAAATCAAGCAAATGCACAATCATTCACTCTTTTATCAACTCTACTATCAACTATTTTAAAAATCTTTGCACATGACCCTTTTAGCCCTTTGGCCAGGGTAATTTGTGTTAAACATGGAAGGAGGAAATTCACGGTTATGCTGCTCCTTCCTCACAATCACGTATTTTTTCAAACTAAAGTAGCCATCTTTTAAGGTTAATATCTTAAGCTCTTGTGCTCCCATGGCAACACAAGTTACACTTAAGGCACCTCAAGAGATCCTGTGGGGACTGATAAGCTGTCACGTCTTAAATGGTCAGACATGCAGAAGAATACTTTAAGGGAATTATCTGGAGAGAGTGCACTCAAACAACCTGAACCACCATAGGCAGGTGCATTAGTCACAGCCTTCCCCCATGTATTTCTACTGGCAACATCACAGTGCACACCAAAGTGGAGGAGACAAAACATGAATCCTGAGAGTTTTCCTTGTGCCTATTGGTAATGCTATTTTGGCATGCTTGGCTTTGAAAATCACTGTCTTTCCTCTGGCCACCAATGATTAGAGAGAAACTTCATATAAGAGCACTTTAATCCTGCAGAGGCTTTGGTCAGTCCAGTGGCCTCACTGCAGGCCTGAGCTTTGTGCTTGACTGCTTTACTAAGGCGTCTTCTTTCTCATTGCATTTGCTTACAGCTTTCCGAAAGCTGGAGAACCGCTCTTATATGTCCTCTACTTGTCCTCGGTCCAGGCAAATCCCCTCAGGACCAGAAGCACCTGTCCTTCAAAGGACAGCAAGCCTCAGCTTTACACTGCTGTCAGGACTGCTTCTCTATCTGAAATCACTGCACCTTGCGGCAAGTGAAGAGATGAGGCCAAAAGGCTGAAATTCTGACTGAAGACAAGGAATAGTGAGTGTGCACCATCTTCAGACTACTGAATACAACCATGGTAAAGATTACTAATGACAAAGGAGGTTTGGGAAAAAAATAAATGTTTTGAGTTATAATAGTGCAAGTTATTTTTGTTCACCCTGACCAGATTTACAGATTTTAAAAAGACATTTTGCATGCATTTCTATGTAACACTTGTCAGCTGTTAAAGTTTAGTAAGAACTTTGCCCCTCTGAGATGTCAAATGACAGACAATGGACAAAATTTGGTATCAGTTGGTCAAGTATCAGCCTGGGATTAAGGGTTTCACTAATTGTCCAGCAGGTCACACACCTCCTGCTCTGAGTAAACTGGAAAAAGCTCCTACCCACTGACTTTGAATGAGTTATAAAAGTCGTTATGTGCTCATGTGGTTTGTTGGAGAAAGGTTTAGTGTTTTGATCAAACTTATTCTTATGTGCATTTTCAGTTTAATGAAACAATGTAAGTGAACTCTCTGCTATGACTGAACACACTTTGTGACATTGAGTATTCTATGAGGAATTCTTCAAGTACAAGTGACAATGTTAATGTTATGCACTACACTGCACTGTATAGTCCCCACAATCTGTAGTCTATGTCCTTCATTTCACTCACTTTGTAAGTCATGCCTCAGTTTATCTCTGTCGTTCTAAACCAATGTTTGCAGACAACATAAGGATAATGGATTTGTTTTTAAATTTAAATCACATGGATTGTTGAATACCAACTGCAGCTTCAGTGAACACAGCTCGTATAAATTACTCACTTCAATTCTGCAACTAGCTGTTAGGATATGGATCCTATACACAGCGCATGAATGTCAATGACTCACTGCCTGTTTTAGTCCTCTCATGTTGGGATTTATATCTGGGTTTAGGGTAAGACATGTTTCTCAGTACTTTAAGTACTTTAAGGGCTCATTGTGTGCTTGCTTAAATTATTCATTTTTAATGATATCTTTGTGCACACAAACAGAGAATGAGCTACAAAGACTCACCGAGGCTGAGCATGCCAGTCTAGCACACTTTTGCTGCCTTATTTTCATGCATACAGTATACTTCTACCTGTATGCTTGTTTGTTTGTCTCCCACACTGTACCCATCTATATTTACTTTTCTTTCTGCATAATATCTTCCTGGCTATGTAGGTGGATGGGTGGGGTAACAACGCACAACTTGCCTTATTTGCATTGTTTCTAATAAGAAGGCGAGCAGATTGCTCTGACTTGAAAATGTAAGATTTTTTTCTCTTTTATTTCTTTGCTGTTGCTTCCCACACGTTATGACCCACACAAATGCTGCATGCTGTAGCGGGGGAGTGCTAATAGTCCACATTTCCCTTTGTCGGTGAAAAATCAACCATAGGGGCCTGAGTAATGAGCCAGTGCCACCTGTGCCCACAATGCCAGGGGGACAAGGACTGTAATGGTGCAAAGCATCAGAAGACCACAGCTCTTCACATCCTAATTCAAGAGGCACGAATTTGAATCTCCCGTTGCACTCATTTCAAACAAAAGCTCATCCTGGATAAGAAAAACAGCTTTTGAAAGAGGGCCCATGGGCCTCAATAGCTGAGAAGGCCAGACTGGGATCCATTTACAGAATGGCATTGCTAATAGACACTCTTTAAGGAAGTGTTTCAATGTGTACCTGTGAAAAATCAACCAAAAAAAGGCATTGTACATGCGGTGGTGAACAAGCAGCAATTAACTTTAGGAGACCAAGCATTTTTAACTCCCAAATTTAAAGTATCACAACATGCTTGATTCTCTTAATATATGCATCAATGTGTGCGCCTAAGTTGAACACAAAGACTAATGATTTAATGATGTACCATTTTGGCAATACCTCCCCATTAGCCACTAATATGTGGGCTATTAACAATCTTTAACACCTGTGGCCTGTTTAAAATGCTAAGTCCATTAGAACACAGGCTAAGAGGTAACATTTTCTTTTTCCTTGGTGCCATTTTAAATCAAATGCATCCATTTTGTCTTGGCAGGTTGCAATAAACCGTGTCACTCTCCTCCTTCAGATGATACGCGGCTTTGTCTTAATTATGCTCTGCAGACAGAAGCCCCTCCTGCTCCTACTTTTTGGCACGAGCAGATCCCAGCCCAGTGTGATCAGCGTCAATAGACAGGTCCAGCTCACTTTACTCATTCACCCACTACACCCTCAGCAAGCTGCTGCAAAACTTAAACCCCCATAACAGCTCTGTCATTATTTCAGTCCTGTTTGAAACCTCTAGTCTTTGTGTAGCTTATGCAACTTCATTTTCAAAATATAGCTGAAAAAAAGTTTTTATAGCTACAACACTGCATCAAATAAACTGCATATTCCATAGAAAGTTGCACCTCGATGTTCCATTGTTGATGTGTAGGTCATTCCCAGCGTTGCTCTGTCACCAAAGGCTATTAATTACATTAATGAGGCTCACATTTGCACAAGGTCACACGTTAAAATTAATGAATGTGGGTGTTGTAGTTTATTTGGAGTAAGGCCTACATATGTCGTACTGGTGCAAAATACACACAGAGCAAAGCATTTAGCCCAGAATAGCCTTTTACTAAATATTTTCGCTCCCATTCAAATGCCAACAGTGCACAGCTGGTAGCCTTCAACGGACATCTTGTACTTGCTGCGAAAGATGTAATAATGTTTCTTGACCAGAACATTGGTGTGTTTTCTGGCATTTGATAAAAAGTAAAAAACTAAAATTTCCTAGGCTTACACATTTTGTATGATGTGTCATCTGGCTGTACTTGTGGTTTTCTTCAAATTTAAAGAGCATGTGCCTATGATGTTCGATTTTCTTATCCCCTTTGGAAATATTAAAGCTTTATTCATTGCCAACTCTACTTCCTTTGTTCGTAAATGGCCGATCTTGATCTTTAGGAGACTATGTCAAACTGAAGAAATGATAACTAATGCTGCGGATGCATATATCATTTGGAATTTATTTGTTCTAATGTATTACTTTTACCTCAATATCGCATGTCTCCAACTGAAAAAAACTACATGACATAAAAACAATACAATGTGGTCTGCAGACCTAGACAAATGTTGTGTTTTTTATATATTTAATTGTGCTGGCCACACTGAGCTGAATTAAAGCATTCATTCAAAGAGCATGAGAGGATCACATTTTTCATGTTTCATAAAAATATTCACGTAAAAAAGTGAAGCATAAACAATGACAAGACATTCAGTGTTCAGTTATTGATGTGAACCTCAACACTTTTTCTCTTTGACATTGCTTAGGTTAAAAATGGCACTGTATTCTTCTGCCCCTGGTGCCCACTATTTCCTCTGGTTGCAATGTTTTCCCTTTTCAACAACCTCCACCTTGTCTCTGAACTGCTTCAACCTGAACAAGATGCACTGACTTTTCAGCAAGAAATAAAATATTAAAGATCTGCTGACTTTTCTACAATAAAATTTTGAGCCCATTAATATTCCTCTCATTTGAATCCAGAATGAACAAATGCTTTTCACTGCATTTAGTTTAGAAATCATGTTGATTTGTTGTTCATTTCAGGAGCTTTGGAGAATGCATAGAGCAAAATGTGCACTGTATTCAATACTGAATGGTATCTAAATAGAAAGCCCATAAAATATGTATTGAGTCAGACATCAGTAACAGAGTCCAACACAATTGGCTTGAAAGAAGTTCAGCATAGGTCACAGCAAATGCACGGCAGGACCTTGCATGTGAACATGAACATAAGTCTCTATGGGAGCCAGGTATAAAGGCCGGCTGAAGCAATATCACCACAACCAGGTTTCATCAAAGATACACAATCTCCAGGCAACAGGCTGCAGGGAGAACATACCCACATCCTTTAGCTGATTCCTCCTTCAAAGCTGCAGTCTGGTGAGATTTCGGCAAGAACAAACATCAAGTTCTCGATTTATCTCTGTTTACATTTGCCTCAACTCCAGCCATCACTCTTAACCTTGGCTTTAAGACCAAAAACATGTCCCGAGGATTATCAACAAAACGGGCAGAAGGAAGTAAAAAGAAACACTTGAGGCCACTTCGGACTGGTATATGTCTTAATTTCGTTCTTTGGATGAACACTGATGCAATGTACATTTGGTGAGAGAGATAAAGTGTGGTTTATGAAAAACTTAGGTTAGCTTTTCTGTTATTGGTTATGTTACATTAACTTGCAGTAAACGGCCAAAGGCACAGAAAATGGTAGACTGGGTTTAGGACAGAACAGTATTTAAAGAAAGTTCAGTTACGTAACAGAGAGCCTCCTGCAGCACTACACTGTCAAGGTTAATGAGAAGTACTAAAACCATTATTAAGTAAAGACAATAGGCCCGAAACCCTGTCTTTGTCTTTTGTACAAAGGGATTTTGAATGAAAGTCCACTAAACTTCACAACTACGGTCTCTTTGTTTTACAGTGTTTAGCCTATAGTCTTATTAGTCTGGACTGATGTGTCAAAGTGTGGACAGACATGAACTAGCCCTTGAAATGAGAAAACACCTGACTGGAGCATCAGGAGTTTTGTGAATGGCAGAAAAACTGGTGAATGGAGGAAAACTAGTGGCTTGTAAACAGAGTCCTATCTTTGTCAGACAGAACTAGGAACTGTAAAGAAAGAATCTGCTGCCAGGCACATTTCGTAGTGAACAGCAGTGTAGCCTGTAGGAATCTGATAAAAACCAGAAAGAATAAGACGAGAGGCTGCTCATTTTTGCACAGAGCAGAGGTGGCTGACACTGGCCCCATTAGGATCCACTTCCTTTGATCAGTCTGAGTGAGATGTTGCTCTAATGCGTGTCAGTAATGCGAACAAGGGCGCCAAGTGTGATAAGCAGAAGGCAGCAGGGTGAAATTCAAACAGCATGTATAATGTATACACTGCTGACTCAGACTTTTTTTACCCTCTAATGCTGAGTCACATTCTGAATCCAACCTGCACAACCCTGAGAATAGTGATAAGTCCCACATTGGTGCGCTGCATTAGGCCTGACCCAGAGGAGGAAGGTCGAACTCATGCAGTGTAAGCTCCAATAACCGGCGGGGACTGCCAATGCACTGTATCAACACTTCTCCAAATGTGTAGAAGGTGATGAATTGGACAGATGTTCTTGGCTTGATTACAGTGTTTTACAAGGTGAGATACCACTTCTGCTGATGCAAAATGAAATCCTGTAAATGTATGTATATGCCAATGCTATGCACTGACTATCAACAACGATAAAGGAACAAGTGGAAATATCAGGTAGATGTTTCCCTGCAATGTTACTATTTCACCTTTCCCTCTTTTTCCTTCTGTGTAATTGCGTTTGTACTTCTGTGTATGTGTGTGCTGCCTGATTGCTACACTGTCATAGAACCTGAATGAGAGTTGGTGCCACAGGCTGAGAGGCCTATCTCAACTGCAATACTCCTGCTGTGAAATGACTCAACAGTCAGTCAGCTACAACTTTAATTCAAGCATGAATGTTGTCATAGTGCTTCGTATGACTAGGTCTTATGTACAATTTGCAATTTTCATTTGAATATCAAGTTGATTTCCAAAACCACATATTCCAGACTTCAGTCCTGTTTGTTTGGATACAGTCTTTCTGCAGAAAATTGTTTATTCCGAGAGTGTGCTTTTTAACAATTGCACAGGGGTAGCTGGTATGTAACATAGGTCTGTAACCATTTTATGTGTGATTGGGGCTCTTTGACTGACAACATCAGTGTGTCACAGCTACAGCTTCTGTTTACTGGTTTAAATATAATTCCAGAGAGAGACTGATTTTACTTGTAACACTGAAAAGACAGTTACAAAAGATTCAGTATTTACGTTTACATTTCTATGATTTTATCTCTAATGGCTCTATATGCTGTTGCCAAGGGCATGCTTAACTGTGAGTGAAGCAACTGTAAAGTTAAACAAATGTAGGAGATGACTGAGTTGTCCCTGCTGTGGTGCTGTCAGTGGTGTCAAAGCTTACTTAGTACACATAATACATTTTACATTGACAATTACTTCTGACAGCAAGAACACTGTAACGTTTACTTGTGCATGCTCTTAGGAACTGCAATATAGAAAATAAAATCATTAGGTCTGACAGCGTTGAAAAATACTACTACCACTGAAAGTATTACAGTACAAGTCTTTGCCAGTTGACATGTAGAATCATTTAACACAACCCCTTTCAATGTTGTTTTCACACTTACTTTGACATGCTATTATGCAGATGCACCTGTAATTTCAGTGAGTTAATGTCTGTATTCTTTGCATCTATTTATGCTAAAAAGCTGTTTCATGAATGATCCATTATTATATTCTATTCTCTCCAGCTTCCCCCCATTCCCACCAACTATGCTGTATGTGGGTGTTCCCTGCCCAAAGGTTATCATAGATTGAGTATAGATTGCATTTGTAGGCGTACTTAAGAACTTATATCCGTGGTCTATATGTGGAAAAGAAGTGAGCCTCAGGAAAAGCAGAAGAAGCAGAAACACTGGGTTGAGCAATGAGCGCCTCTACCATCTGTCGAAACATACAAATGCTCTTCCCACATCCGTCTAGAGGAAAACCTGGAAAGCTTACTGGCTCCAACTTATGCATGTCCATCTGAAGATGTGATGGAGATTGAATACTGCTTCTCCTAATGATATTCATGGAGCAGAACAGCATCCATTAGCTTTCTATTTCAAACGCTAACCTTCTACAAGTTCAGAGGTTTATGCGTGAATGTAACCTTATGAATACTAACCATGTATAATCTCTTGATCTGCATGCTGGACTGCTTTACCCAGAAAGATTAAGGTGACTATGGCCTATGGCGTGCCGTCAATCAACTTTAAAATGTTGACTGCATCAAATAGTGTCAGCCTTTTATCACCAGTGCTATGAATGTTCAGTTACGTGCTGCACTGTTTCGGGTTTTGATCTAAGCCACTCAGATCTGGTGACAAAACCTGGGGCCACTTGTTTTGAATGGGGAAATTTGATTAAGACTGTGGTGCAAGGCAAGCACAAGGCCAGATATATTCATGAGATTTCTGTGGTTGGAGCAGCAACTTTCACCTGACTCACACGTTTATTGCAAATCGATAGCATTTGGTCTTTGCTTTACAGATTCCTGACTGAAAAAGGTCAATGGCAAGTCAAAGGAGTGACTTTCTACTAATAAGAGAGAGGATTAACAGCTAGTGCAGATTAATCTTAATCTACATTAATTTGTAAAAAAAAAAAAAAAGCTTAACAAAAAACTCCTGAATAAAGATTGAAAAAAATGCATGAGTTTGTGGTATTGTTTCAAAATCTGACACACAGCGGCCTTTAAATCAATTAACCTTTTAGCAGATGGATTGCTGCACTGTTTTTCTCACGAAACTGATGTGCCCATCAGTCCTCCAGATCCTTCTCTAAATCTAATAAGTTTTGGTTCAGGATGATATTTGATACCAGAAAACAGATCGAGCCAGTATCCTAACCTTGGTTTAACTTGCATTATGAAAACAACATGAGCAAACCACGCATAAAAAATAGAAAAAAATATCAATTGTTGGATGAGGGCTGTGGATTGAAAATGAATTGAAGACGTATTTAAACAACTGCTTAAAAGATTAGAAATAAATAGACTGCATTTTCAGTTTGAGAAATAAGCAAATACAAACGGATTTGTTGGTAAATCTGCAGACTTCTCAGAGTTAGGGCCAATACTGAATATTCAACAATGATCATTTCAGCAATATAAATATCAAAGTAATACTTGAAATAAAAGCCACAAACATACTTTTAATACTCAGAAACAAAGACAATTCCATGCCTAAGTCAAAACAAAGTGCTGCATTTGTGTGGCTGTGCTGTCATGAGATTGCTCTTGAGATACATCTGATGAAAGAGGTAGCCACCTTTTTCATTTGTTGCCTGAAGCTTGATTAGGTGGTGCTCTCCAGCTTTGAGCGCTCCCTAATATGTCATTGCAGCTATTGTTACCTTATCTATATGAAGCACTGGAAAACTATAGTGGGGTTGTGAATCTTCTCAACAGAGAGAAAGGGCTCGGAAATCACTTGGGTTTTATTGTGAAGGGATTTGATGCGGCAGCCCAGTATCTTGCGCAGGTCGGTACAAGCTGAGTGTGGCTCTGAGTACATCACTATTGGCTATATGGGAGCAAAGTAGACCACCATAAAGCAGAGCACGCAGCTAATAGATTTATTGATTACACCAGGCTTCTTGTAGTTCCTCTTCTGTGATACAGTGCTTTTTACACGTGAAAGCCTGCTGCTCCCAGAGTTATGAGATACATTTGTATTCCCACCAGGTCTAACCTCCACATCATCTTTCACTTTCAACCCAGAGCTATACCTTCCACATCCCTTTCACCCAGGCCACCTGCTATAAGCAACTTCTGTATTCCTAAGCATGTAAAAACTAGTGAATATCAGAGCTGCGTCTTCAGAAACTGTGAGTCAGTTTCTGAAGACAATCCTGTGTCATGCCACTCCACATTTAAGGACTTTCCTTTTTATTTACCTGACAGCTAAAGTGCATCAATCCCCTATCCCCTGTTTAATCTTAAGGTTGCATCTTTTTTGGTCCAAGAATGACAGTGATAATGGATAGGCTTAGGGGAGTCTTTGCTGACTTGCAGCAGCAGGCTAATGAGATTAGGTGACCCACACAGGGCCTTTTAGTGGTATGAGGTCCCCTTAGAGGAAAAATACAATGAGAAAATAGACAGGACTAGGGCATCAGTGTGCCAGACAATATGTAACATACTTTACATGCGCGTCTACTCCTAGAAACACATCAACCCTTCATTATCTCATAGAAAAGACTTGTTGTGTAAAAGACTCTGAAGATAAACTTTGTAGTGATAGGAATAGGGCTGCTATTCTATCCTATCCTCCAAAAACATATCTGCTGAGTCGTTTCAAGGTGATTTTAAAGACCGTGTTCAAAGTTTAGTTCTTTAAAGAAAATGTTCTTCCATCAACAGCAATGTAATCCCTATTTATTCTAGGCTCATAGCTGAAATAGGAGAACATTGATGTGATCAAGTAACCTCAAAACCAGTTCATCAACTGTTTTCCACCTGTATTAACTTATACAGGTAACAAATGTTTTTGAGGGCATCAAGATGGGAAGTGCTCACAGTACTAGGCAGTTATATTCTATATAGGAGTAGATGTTATTGAATTTTTATTCTAATTACAAGATCCGCCACTAACAACGCTAACAAACACTGACCAACCAACACTTTGTCTGTCTCACAATGAACCCAACTAACTTTTTCTAGAAGGGTCTGTAATGTCTTGTAATGAATGTGGCTGTTGCAAAACACTGTTAAGTGATACTGACCTGGGGCATGGTTCTAATTGAGTCTGATTTCCATGAAAGCAAGCTAGCCGTCTTATCTCACTTGTTCTATAGATCTAAGTGACAAAGAACAGGGTGTCTATATCTGGCAGCATGTCCACCATTATAATGAACAGCACACTCATAAAATTATCCAATTTGATCAGCCACTGTCCACAGACTTCATATAAAAAACTCAAGGATGAAGGTTTATTGTTCTCAAAGACATTATGTGCTTCCACAAAAAAGTCTGCATTGTGATCATACTGCATTAAAATGACTAATCATATTGTGGGAATTAAGTGTCCTGTTAGATTTGAAGCATTACAGTAAAAAAAAGAGGCATAATAGTGATAAAGAATACAACTGTCAACTCTAATGGGCCACTTGAAAAGCAGGCATTGTAGCTAATTAATACTTCCAACGTGTCCACAACGGGCAGATTGACTCTTGTTTCCATCCCCGTGGATTTAAAGAGGATCCAATGAGAGTACAAAAACACTCAACGCAGCAATGATGTGACTTTTAAAAGCAGTGGTTTATTACAGCCTCTTTCTGATGGTGTTGGGGTCAATGAGGAAAATACAAATGGAAATCAAATGACACAAAACTTTCATATTATATAGTACCACAGAGAAAACATCTTTCTTAAACCCAGGGAGCCCAGAGGGGGCAGATACACAGAGCCCAGATCACTGACACAAAAGAAGGGCCATTTAGTCCCAAAACATCAGACTTCTGGTCTGATATGTGTTCATTAAAAGCAAACAGTATTGTGTATGCTGTGCCCTTATGAAGACCCTCACTACTCTGTTATAAAGCTAAAATCAAGCAGGTTTCTACATACTTTTCTTTCCAGTAAACCACAATCCTCTGTATACATCATTTTACATTCCCAAATCTGAACTGCAAAACTGCTACAACAAATTTAGCTGAATTGTAATCTGGACAAAATGCACATTCATTTTTGGTGTGATGTAGAAATTTATTTTGGAGATGTTGACCACTAAAGTAGGAAAAACATGTGAGGCAGTCGTCACAGAGAAACTGAGTTTGTACTTACAGAGGAGAAGTTATGTGCTCCACAGGGCTCCCCTCTGTATTTGCAGGACAAAAGCATGTCGTCCAGTTGGTGGCTCAGCCTGTCCATAAACTCCAGGTTTGTTCCCTCAAAGTTTCTGGGTGGTAGAAAGAGTTTAAAGTCTGAGAGCTTACTGAACCAAGCTCGACGGTCTTCCTGGAGCAAGTCCAGAACCATGGGTCTCACTGTCCGGTTTGCCAGCAGCAGGCCCAGCCAGTGGCCGGCGAAATACAAGTCACTCTTAGTGAGTTTGTAGAGGCGGATAGGATTGTTGTTGCAGATAGTGACAGTGGGAAAGGCCAGTTCTTTGGCCCACTCAGTGTGGACTCGAGTGTACGTGGGAAAGGAGAGCCAGTGCAGGAGACGGTTAGAGGACCAGGATAAGAGCAGCCCAATAGAGGTGCACAGGGCCAACAGCCAGAACGCCCTGCGGCCCACTGAGCCTCCAGTGAGGCAGACCTGCCTCAGGCCATGGAGGCGTGTCCTGGACAGCAGTGTGGAAGTGACCCGACTCAGGGAGGCCTTAGCAGTGCGCCGCTGGCGGCCCTTTCTGATCATGGCCGGGGATCCCCGTGGGAGGCAGCGCCCCTCCAGGGCCATGGCAGCCCACAGCACTCCTACAGCCGCGGGAAAGCATTCATTTCCCAGCCTGGCCTCAGGGGCTGGGGCCCACATGTAGCTCCAGGATAAATCCACTACTGTAGTCCAGACCTGGAAACGTGTTTGGCCTTGCTCCACTAGTAAACCATGCAGTCCTGACTGTATATACTCCACTTGGACAAAATGAAAGTGCTCTCAAAGAAATTTGGTCATTCAAAGTTTTTGCTGCTTGTACAAAAGCTCTAATGAACTCAGCAGGGGCTACTTGTTGGTCATTTCTCCCCGTCTCTCAGGCAACTCAAAGGAAAAAAAAAAGGAGAAAAATAGGCAAATGTGCTCCAAGCAAGGTGGCTTCTACATGAGTGACTCCAACATCCACAGCAGTTAGTCTGACAGTGAACAAGAGAGGATAAGACACCGAGAGGAGTCTTATAGGGAGGGAGGGGAGAGACGATGAGAGGGGGACAGAATACAAAATACCGAGGGCTAAGCAGAGAATAAAATGAAATGAAAAAGGAGAAGGTAATTAAAATAATGAGACGAAAGCAGAGGAATTGGTTGCTGCGGTGCAATATGTCAGAGGAGGGCTTGCCTTGTTCCAGCGGCGCGCTTTCTTTTTTTTTAGTTGTGTTTGGCTTTGCAGGGGCTATCAGTTCCTTGACACTACTCTGTGGCAGCTTTAATTGAATTCACTAAAGTCGTCCATGCTCATTTGTTTTCTGGTACTTTTTATGCTTCGACTCCTTTGTAATGTCAGTGTTGCTCTCAGCTAGCTTTAACCAGTGTTATTAGGTCCTGAGGGTGACAGCACGGCTCAGCCTCATCCCGGAGTACACTTGCTTCTCGCTACAGCAGTCACAGCCAGAAACATGCTCCAACACACTTTTCACATGGAGCTCACACACCGACACGCACTCTCAACGATCTCCAGAACAAAGACAATCTCCCCTCTCACACTCTGAGCTCAACACCTCTCCCTTCGTTTATCATTTTTGCTTCAGTCTCTGTATTCCTCTCATGTCCTCTGCGCTCCTCCTAAAAACACTCCCCCCAAATCAAATCCATCAACTTGGCTGCTCGCTCCTCCTCCTCAGAATCGTTCCTGTGTCAGTCAAGCCCCACGAGTTCGACCTCCTGTCTGTCTTCTCCAGTTCTTCTTCTTCTTTTTCACTTGTACTCTCAGTGCTCTCTGTCGTCAGGCATGACTCCGCTGTGCGCTTCTCCCCCTCTGCGTCCTTGTCAGCCTCATCCGGCTTGTTCCCCTCTCGCTGCTCCAAATGACTTCTCTCCCTTCAGCGATCTCTCTACCCTCCCCTCTGGTTCAGTCTTGTGTTTGTTGTAGCGGCAGACTGTGGTCCTGCGCCACAGCTCCGTCCACGCAGCCGGCTAGTCCATCACTGATGAGAGCGTCCGACTCTCTGTGCGCTAACTTGTACCCCCCCCCTCCTCTGTTTGTCTGCTGCCGCTGCTGAGCCACAGAGCACAGGGGGGGCTCCGTGTGAATGTGTGAGAGGCGTTAGGGAGCAGCGGCAAATAACCACTACACAAAAGCTCTCAGTTACTGCTGTACCGTTTGATATATATATGCTCATTATAATTGCACTGACTGAACATATTAATCAAATTAATCAATTTACATAACTAATATTTTTTTGGGACTGAACTGACTGGTAGCTGTGTTTAAGCAATACAATAATGAAGCAGCCTAAGAACTTTTACATGAGTGTTAGCAGAATAAATAGCTAGTAGCAGTGTGTGGCTGTTTTTTTGTTTTTCTTTAAAAATGAAGAAAACAGTTTAATCACCTTACATCATATTGTTAGAAGAATGATCAGGAAAATAAAGACCTTAGAAAGTCATCTAAGCTTTAAAGTCATGCCAAGGTTTGGCTCACACAAAAGGGGTCTGCTCCAATTTAAATCAGGGATGCTCCTGGAAGTTGTTGGTTTACACAGTTTCAGGAAAAACAAAACTGCAGAAGCATTGTGCAGTAGCTACCAAGCTCTAGCATGTATTACAGCACAGACTGCAGACATACAATGAAATTGAAATTGAGAAGTTCAATGTTCAGAATACAGTAACTACAAAGTTTATGGTTATTTTGACTCGAATCATGAGCCCAACACCTAAATAATACAGGTTAGGCAAGTTTAGAGCATCAATAAGTGTTTTATTAAGTGTTATGAAGCAGCCCAACAACAACAACATTTTTATGAATAACAACCAAACATCAAAGCATTAAGCCTTATGTGTCACCTACATGTCAGTTAAAGCTGTGTTTTATGTTCTTAGAGTCTTCACCATCCCACAGTGAATAGTTCTCACTAAAAAGCTACTCTATATATGATTGGTTTCATCCATTATTTGTGACATTCATATCAGAAGTAGCATCTGTGCCAGTTTGAATGTTACTCCTTGCTGTGATGCATCTTTTTGTGAAATCCTGGAGTCAGCCGTACAGCAGTGACATTCAATACAGCTCTGCCAATTATAGCAGACCACGTCTTTATCCATATTTCATTTCATTTATGAAGTTCTGATTGAATTCCCATAGAAGCCTATAGTTTCCACAATACTGACACCAAATAAAAATTTAAAGCTACTCTAAAGAAGGCTAACTTGGCTAAAGAGCAGCCTGTGTGTGAAGACAAGCCCCAGTTGCCTTTTTAACATGCAGCATCTTTCATCTTTCATTGAAATCAATGGAAACTGTAGAGAGTGAGCTGTCTGCCTCGCCTGGCTTCGACCAGACAAACATGTAAGTGAGCCTGAGCATTACATTGGATAAGAACAGGACTGGGCATTAGCATTCACTTATGAAGTTCACTTGTGAAGCATTTCACAGTTTGACTTTGATAGCAGCTGCTGTATTTCTGCACATCTCAATTCTTACCATAAAAATATCAAGAATTGAGTTATTTCACTTTTGTAATAATCACTCACTGACAAACAACAACTACAGCACTTAGTCTGTCCGCACAGAAGTAAAACATTATAAATTATAACTACAAAATATGGAGCCTGAAAATAATTAAAATAAGTTAAATTAATTTAGATGGTTTCTTGAGATGAAACCTAAAAAAAGAACCCCCTTTTAAAGACTAAAGTGATGAGGTGTGTTACCATCTTACATATGCTGCCAGAAAACATCTTTTTCTTCTTGTTATGAAGTTGTGATTGTAATGTGATGATTTGATAACAATCCAATGTAAGTTTGAAGCAACTTTGAAGCAACTTTGCAGCAACAAAAGCTGCAAAGCAGCTTTGTCTCCTTTTGTTCTTTACTGGTTATACATCCTACATGTACATAGTGTCATTTCAGTGGCGGTCGTATACTGGGAAGCAAAGCCTCACCTAAGGGCTTTCTAGTCTCAAAACACAACCTACATACAGTCATATTGTAGATTTATGACAAGAAAGAAATGTGTATAATTTGCTACTATCTCTGCTGATGGTCTGACATTATTTTGACTTGACACCGGTGCTATTCTCGAATATTCTGACGCATTAAATGACAGCACTGTGATCATCTATTTAAAATGGGAAATAAGAGAGACAGTTTTAACTCGGGAGCTATCTGCCCACACATAAGCTTAAAGAAACACTTCACACTGTCAAAAGAAATCAATGCAGAAAACCCAAGCATCATGCATGCACACTGGGCAACACTACCCTCCAAAAAGCCAGAGCCAGCCCGGTAAAAAAATGTGGAATGAGTAAAACACACCCATGAATTATGCATAAACTGACAAAATACAGAACACAAATCCCAGCATTAAAACGTCAAATGAATGTATGTGCAGCCATTAGATCCAGCACCTACTGTATGCTAAAGTGGCAAACACAAACAGAGCCAGCAGCTCAAGTTGAAGGCAGCCTTCCAGAGCCTGGATCCACAGGCTGAATAATTAGCTCAGGGCCATAAAGAGGGTGTCTCAGTCCAGCTACGCAGTCAGGCTCAAGAACAGCTCAAAGGCTCAACATATCCAATTTGCAATTCTAAAACATAAGGGAAATCACTGATTAATTAGGGATAAAGCAACTCAAGCGTCAGATGTGATTACACAGCATTGTATAGCTGCAATGCAATGCCATGGCATGCATTTCCTATAAAATATTCCTACACTTTCATCAACAACATTGTGAGAGATCAAAGGACAAATCAGGCAACAGTGTTCACGAGAGGGAGGCCTGTAAATAGAAGCCTCAATTAAACATTCAAAGACTTGTGTTAATGAGGCCCAGACTGTTATGGAGAACGCAGTTTAAATTTGAAATAAATAAATAAACAGCCTAAAAGTCCATTGTGGCTGTGTAAAACCAGCAGAGCAGTGTTCAGATGAATCCTGATGGTACATGTCGGCCTCGTCTGCAAAAGAACAGGTGAGGCCCTGACATCAACAACTGGATGAAAGATGAGGTGCAGGAAGAAAACAGTGGGTCTTGTGGTGAGCTTCTATTCATCAAAAACCCAGCGTGATTTAAAATGACAGTGATAATGACAGTGATGGCAGCCAAAGTAATCAATAGTTTTGTTTTATTCCTCGATGTTGGAGTTTTCTGAAGCGACTGCAGCAATATTTGTTATTATTCAATTAATGGTGATCATATTTTGCTTTTTTTCTCCAGAAGATTCCATGTAACACCAACTAATTTACCTCAAATGTAGTCAAGCCTAATAAGACCAGAACATTGGCTCCTTGTTGCAATGTGTTTGACAAAGACTAGCTCATTCTGTAATTTTTACAGCCTCACACCACTCATTCTGACACTGCTTTGTCTTGGATTTGGACGTGGGATTTTAAACCAAGCCAAAAACAGGTATATTTAAATCACTGCTGTGAATGTTTCTCTGTCTCTGACACTGTCCATCACTAACCCCATCCACAAGTTTCTTTCTCTCAGACTGGACTTGGACTGTTTGGATTTGATAGTATCTCTTACAGTGTACAATTCCACGGGTTTGCTCTCAACTTCAAATGGTTATTGTACACTCAAATAATTTAAGAATTATTTTATATATTTGTCTTCAGTCATGTCAGTATGTAATTCTATTCTATTGTGCATGTTTTAGTGTAGTGTCAATGACGGGAGGAGTAATTCTCAGTAGCAGGTATTTATCAAACTCTTGTGGTCGTTTCTGAGAATCTGACCAGCCATGCTTAAGGACTAACCGTGTACCAAGGCACCACATATATGTTTATCTCAACGTAACAGACAAATAAATAGGTGTTGATGCCTACCGACATTTAATAACTCTCCCAGGCAGGTTAAAATGATCATTTATTGCTGCTAGTTGGTCGGTTTGAAGTTACTCAGTTAGTGAGAAGGATTTAAAGTTTTGTAGAAACTGTTTTAAAAGAGGGAGAAGCCATTAAAGGGAGCCACTTCCATTCATTACCTATATTTAATAAGAACGATGAATGAGAAGTGTCCTTAGCCTGTACTTCTCCTGACCTGAACCATTTACCACACTGCACTCCACATGCAACATGACACCTACATTTAGATTAGATAACATTAAATTACATGAAGCTTTAAAGATCTCTGAAGGGAGGAAAACATGCTGAGATTTCTAGGCAATGCATAACGTATGATGGTAAAGCATTGCAAGGAAATAATAAAGTAATTTTCATTGACTATTCACCATTGGTACATGTTTCAACCAGTGGTTTCAATCCAGAATTATAATTTGAGGTACTGGAGCAGAATAACTGGGGATTGGCAGTTCATCGCCATCTAATGAATAGCAGATTCACTCCATCTTTGGTCCAATCGATAGAGGTGAGAGTGTTTGCTGGAGGCAGCCTGCAGGTCACACCAGGATGCGGCTGATGCCACATTATTAAGTCAACAAACTGAGTTAAATAGGATGTTGACAAGATTTTGATTGAATATGAGATAAAGAACAGTCTGTTTCAAGGTTGACAACAAAAACCCTTTGATTGTTTAAATGAGCTGTAACTACTGTATGGTTTTTCTGCGACACTATGGGTCACTAAGATAGTCAGCCTGAAGCACCGGCAGGGCTTTCTCACAACATGCTGACAAGAATATAACACACACACAAGGCCATCTATTTACAAGTACCTCATACAACAGTACCTCTGCAGCGTGACCCCAGTCTCTCAGGGTATTCATTATTAGAAAGAACCAAAACACAAGGCTGACTAGAGGCTCAGCACAGTCTACAACGAGCCATGCTGAATGAAAGCCGTGTAGGGATTTGCAAGGCTAAACAGTTAATTGCCATAAATTGTGTGCCTTTGATAAACACAATTGTGTGATTGCCATCTTGTTTATCCAGTTCCCTGTGATTATACGATCAGTTCTGGTTAAACTAATAATCTCTCCCTGCTGACACTAACTAAACACTTGCTGATAGTTTGGCAGCCATACTCTGCACACGCTCATGCCCTTTACAGCTCCCAGTGGCCTTGTGATCACCGTTTACCCAGACCTACCTCTGGAACCCTGCTCCACATGTCTATGCTTTATACAGAGATGTCAGTGGCTGAAACAATGTCAAGGGAAGATTATTTTTTAATCATAAGGCTCATTATTTTACCAGAGGGGCACAGGGCGTGAGGCAATGCAGGAAAAAGACCATAAAGAGTTGGCTAGAGAAAAACATCTACAGATGTATGATTTAAGACAATTCATTTTAAAATTAATCTGTCCCAATTTATTTCCTAAATAATCTAAGAAAGATTAAGAAAATGCAAGCTTGAAAATAAAAAGCTCAGTGCCAAGCTTGCCATAACAGCTCCAGCTAATGATGCTATTAGTGCTTTGAAGGAGCACAATCAATCAGAGAAGTGATTAGCATGAGCATGTACAGAGAGGCAGGCCATTAGTCAGCTGTGCTGTGTGTAACCTTCAAGACTTTATTCAAGCAGCATCCAGAAGACTGAATAGGGAAACATAATGTCAAGTGACTAAAATAATAATGATAATGACAGGTAAAACTGTTTCACTGGTCTCCGGAGAACTGGAGTTATAGCAGAGCGGAGAAAAATGGAGGACAAAACATCTGTATCCATTAATAAAAAAGTGGGTTGGTGAGAATGTGCGCTTAAGTCCCAATGTAAAATGATATATTGAAAAGGTTCATAGGATTGAAGGGGTATGGCTTAAAATGGCATCTTTGGATTGGATAAAATATATTTTGAAAACTGGAAACAGTACCGTGCCCACAGCCATGTCCCTAATGCCACCAGTGGGCAGTAGCATGAGAGCAAAGTCTATTACCCCCCAAAATCTCCCTGAAGACCACACAATGTAAAAGAAAGATCTTTAGCTTCTGATAAGACATGCTTACACAAAGTATTTAGTGAACTGGTGAAAGTTAGAAAAAAAAAAAAGACTTGTAAACTTTAAACATGATTAAACATGATTACATCTAGCACATCTGCTTTGGCACATGAGCAACAGTTGGAGGTTAGACTTACCCTGGTCCTGAGTCCCGTTTCAGGTCAACTGCGTGTCATGTGTCAGAGTTTTACTTTAGTTTAGTAGCACACAGTTTCACCTGCTGCACCCAGGAGATTGTGTTCAAGGTTAATCTGTGATTCTTTTAGTTTCTATTACATTAAAACATTCTATAGAACTCCTGAGGTCATCAGGTTGTCATGGTGACGGCTCAGAGGTTGAACATTTGTCTTAAAACATTTGCATTTAACAAAAAGATCCAAATGCAACATATCATGCCCAATAGTACAATGTTAATAGGTTTAATAGCATGGACTCCCTAGCCTGGCATGCCAAAGCCTTTGACTTTCTCTTTAACCATGTCTTCAATCCAATCTGAACAATCAGGTTTATTTAAAATGGGGTTGCTTTGTTTTTCAAATCTCAACTAATTCTATTCCTATTCATGATTGTTGAAATACACCAACACTAAACATTATGGACAATAATGGAAGACTGGAGGTTATTTGGTCTTTGAAATAAGTTTTCCTTTTTGTTATAGAATGATGAGACTTTAGACTGAGGTAGAAAATGGAGGCAGTGTAAGCCAGCACTGATCCAGGCCAGATGAGGGTGCTGAGGTGAAGCAAAACACAAAGGCCAGTGGGTTTCCATGGAAATTCATTTGTGGTGAGATTTCAACCCTCTATGGAGAAGCATAAAAGAGTTACATATTAATGATGTTTTATATCTAAATTCTAACCATAAGCTCTGGTGTGGAACGCTGAAGATTTTAATTTGAAGCTAAATGTCACTGAGCAGCTTCAGTTTGGTTTGATTTAACCAGAAGTACATCTGAGACTATGGAGGATCACACTGGAGGACTTCAGTCTAAATACAGTTTTAATGATGCCTGCATTAGAAGTCGTCTTGCCATTTGATATAGCTGTGTTCATCCCAAGTGAAGGAACTATTCCTTTATTTTAATATTGCTGAATAAACAGGGATGAGATTTCAATATCATTTCTACACAAGAGAACATGGCAGATACAATAGCCCAGAGTGAGGCACCTGAGAAGTCACTGATTGTAAAATATGCTCAACAGGGCAACTGAAGATACAAGACAAGAAAGCAACACTGACTCTATATGTTCCTCTCACACGTCCTTCTGTTTTCCATTAGCTCATTCAGGATGTGTAGCTACGGCTCCATTTGCCACAATAACAAACATCAAATCAGCATTAGTTTCACTCAAAATTGCTTGCTTTTATTTTTACATTTGATTTCTGTTGCAAATGAGGTCTGTTTGTAATGAAAATGTTTAGACGTCACATTCAGAAGGATATTTAATGTCACATCTTTACAAAAGAGAAAACAAATTAGTTTTGGAATTACAGCTTGATAAGAAAGAGGATTATGTGGACACTATCAAAATCCATTTCTTTAATTTCCAGAGGATGGATAGTGTACACAATATTCCTATCAAAAATAATGTCTACACTATACACATCCCTTCATTTTCTTGATATTTTTCAGCTCATGTGATTAGGAATGTATCCATACACTACATTTCCCACAGACTCATTTTTCTTTCATGAGAATATTGGCTATGCCCTGCTTTAATTAGTTTCACCAGCATCAATTTCCTTGGAGAAAATTCCTTAACATACCAGACGTTTTGCATCAAAAAGCTGTCTATCTTTAAATTGTCACTGTTAAACTCAAACAAGGACAAGACATACAGCACATAGACCCTTTGGTAACAGACAGAAAAAGTGTGAAAAGCTAATGTCTAATACTAGACTCATTTTCATGGGATTATACAGTAATGGATATATAAATATGAATATTATGCTCCAATTCTACTTCTAATCCTGTAAGCTATCCATATTAAAGGAGAAAATGTTACTGTTATGAAAATATAGTATTTATCCGTCGTGAAACTCTGCAGAGAATACTCAAATGAACAACTTCCTAATCTGAAAGTTGGACTGCATCGATAGTATGTTGTGAACACATCTCACTTATGTGGAGTGGGTGCCTTTGTGTAAGACATTCAGTGGGGGGGGTCATGTCCAGCTGCTTCCCCAGGGAAGTGCAGACCCTTGTGGGAATCAGCTTTCGAGTGGTGGAGAATGGAGATTGGCTGGGGACGCCACTGTAAGCATCCCCATGAATTAAAGATGAGCTTAACGTATCCCTCTGGCTTGGACTGACTGGAAGAGATTTTCTATTTGCATTTAGTTTGAAAGCTCATAATCATCACTTCTCTCATTTGCAGGATCAGATGTGACAAAGTATTGACAATTAACTGTGCCAGCCCCTCAAGATATAGTTCTTTTTTGGGCTCACTACGATGATTACATACACAATACTGATATTTGTATAATGTGAAATAGAAAGATTAAACATTAAACAACAATGCTGGTGTTTTCATTAAAAAAAACACTCTATCCATCTCTGTCTAAATATGTGACCAGATTTAATCTTTGGAGAAGCACATTGTGTGTGAAAGCTATAATCTTCTCTCTTAGCCATTTCTATTACAAAAATAAATTATTTTAGTGTACATTCTACACTTATAGTAGTAAATCAGTAAACAAGCTAAAGAAGCAAATTACAGACAAGTCAGAGATTTTCACTGCTGGCATTTAACAGATTTATTAAGCTTCACTTCAGAAGTATAATGGTTTTTCCAAAATCTTACCCTGGAACTAACTAACTTTGTAGATTCTTGGTTCAGAGCTGCCTATTATTGCAATGATTTAAGGAGGTATGTTAGAATAGTCAAGAGTCCAGGAAGACCTAAATTGATGATAGGTCTTAGTATGCGGGCCTAGCATCAAACAAAAAATAAAACGGTATGAAAAGGATTGAATGGCTTAACATCAGAAAATGGCAAAACTTCAACATTTTTCTATGTAACCTCTACAGTCAGTCAAAAAAGGCTTTCTGCTTTTAGTAAGTTTATGATGAGCCTCGCTGGAAGGAAGGTCATTTTGACCCAGGCAATGGACTAGGCACAAAAAACCAAGAGATGCTATGGCCATTTGGTCAAAGATATCATGAAGAGCTTTTTCAGCTTTTTATTATCTAAAGTAGAAAAAGGGAAACCTCAAAGTAATGCAGTTCTGTTTACCACCTAGTTCCCTGCTACATGTTGAGAACTAAGACCTGGGCAAAAATGTAATGAAATGGCCAGTGCTGTTTGAAGTCGGTGCACATCCATCCAAGAACATAATAATGCCAGGAAGAATCACAGTAATCAGTGAATGCAAAGCACATTTTTCAGTTAAGACCCACACAGTCATTAAAGGTCAGATGTGATGAAGGGTGAGCAGTAATAAGATTTACAAAAGGTTGACTGCTTTCAGTCTAGACAAAACCATGTATTGTGCTATACAATATATAACCTTTGGATTTAAGTTGGTTACATTGGAAAAGCGCATTGACCTGTGAAAATAATATTGTTCTCTTATTTAAGAAGCCGCTATATAAAACGATAGGTATTTAAGGCGAGTGAGTAGGTGTTTTTAGAAAGCAATGAGCAGTTAGTCTTTTCTGCACAGATACTACAGTCACAGAGCAAAGGCAAAAAGGTGAGCACAGGTATAGAGAGATATTTAAAGGGAAATAAAATCACATCTTTGTGGTGCTCACAAAGAAAATGGCAGAATTTTGACCTGTTACTCCAATGCTATGTGGCCATTTTGCCATCACCCTAATCCAGTGATGGAGACATGTCTATCTCAAGGTTGGAGAAAATGGCAAATGGATTTCTCAACAGCTTCAAGATGACAGTACCTTCATTCATCTGAAACAAGGACCATTGGGACCCCTATCAGCCACCATTATCAACAAAAAAGGGTATTTGTACCTCAATTCAGAGTTGAAGGAGAATCCAAGCTGCTCTCAAAGTAAATTGAGACTCTTTATATTTGCACTCATTGATCATATACATGCCCCTGCACTCAATACTCTGTCAAAACTCTACTATGTGTGTTGTATGATAAATGGGGTGTGCATGGTACATGGATTTTTAACATTGTGTGTTTAATGGGTTTAGTGGCGTTTATGAGAAAGCATATGGAATAAGTAATATCAAAGCAAGAACAAAACCTGCAATGGCAAAGATTATGGCAAATGGACAAGAAAACCTTCAATAAGCAAAAGTATCTATAATATTAAAGTAGCCCTGACCTGACCTGTTATAATATTTTATTTAAAGCTATAAAGATACAATCTCAGAAGTAACTAGTTTCACTGGTGCCATTTGCTTTTATTTTTGGTCACACTACAGTTGTAATAAAAGCTCTCTTCGACCGTTTATATTGGACTGGAGTAAATTTTGAATATCTGAATCTTAAAATACCATGATGTTATTGAGACTAAGAAATGTATGGGTATTGTGTTGTGTTAATTGTGTATATACACTATAATGTAATGATAAATTTAAGACATACAGACTTGATTAAGTTCTTTTTCATTTAAAAATGCATTGCAGGATGCTCCGGAGTCCAGATGTTGATATAGTACGTGTCGGGTTTGTGAACAGATTTTCTTGGCTGGAGTAGTAATGTAGTTCATGAAAAACACATCCATCAAAATTATAAAAACTGATTTGGTTCAGACTAGTGCTGGCTTTTAGCTAATGCAGCCTAGAAGTGCCCTGCTGTGGTACTATAACCACAATGTGTGACACTTGACTGACATTTTTAAATCTAGCACACAGATCCCATTGCTCCATACTGAATGTATTATTTCATTTACAGTGATGCAGGTTAGACTGATGAGTCTTGGCATGCTTTGTCCCTCAGAGGTGTCTTCCAACACTGATGTTGTTATCTCTTCATCTTAACTACTTATTTATTACATTGTCCTAGCTCCCAGCCTCCTTGGTCTGTGAAATTATTGCAGTAATGATTTCATCTGTGCTTATTGTTTACAGGGACAGGCTTAGCCAGGGACGATGCTGACTCATACGGCTCACATTTCATTTTGTTAGTTGGGACAGACAGTATTATATATGAACTTATTGTGACCACATACAAACATCAGGCATTTTCTGACCACATGTTAGTGGACGGATGCTCTGAGCAGGTGGGGATTGTTTTCTCCTTGAAGTGTATTTGTTTGAAGTGTAGTCACAATTTACATCTGAAAAAAGCAGACTAATAGTTTTCATTTTGACTGATGTTTTTATGGAACAAAATTAAAAAACATCTAGGGTTTTGGTGTCACCCCATGTTGGTGGATATCCCTCAAAAAAGTCAAGCTGTCACTCTGCTGATCCAAATGCACCAAGCTGGGTTACCCACTCACATGTCTTGTCGAGTGGCAGAGAAACGTCAGAAGTGCCCGAAATGGCACGACATGAAAGAAAATGACCGAAGAACTGAGAGCTTCATACATATTCAGCCACTTTCATCTCTATCCAACAGACTACATGTAAAAAAAAATATCAAAGCCAGTGCGATTAAACTTGATACAAACTGCCATTGTAATTTACATGCTCTAAAATAACTGAAAATGAATTAAGCAAAAACAAAATGATGATGATGATAATAATGATTCAGGCAATGCAATGTGAAGTTTTAAGTAAATCCCCATAGTTCTGGTTTTGTGAGCCAATATGCTGGATGTGTAGAGCTCGAGTGGGAGTGTTTGTGCATACCCTCAGGGACCCACACCAACAACACAAGCAATGGTGCCCAAAATCTACAGTGATCAAAGAAAAGTCAGAAAACAAACACTTTTACTGTTTTCACTTCATCAGTTTGTTTTTCTGGTCTCTCATGCATCATCTATTCAGGCTGATTGACTTCCTGTGATTGGCTACACTTTCAAAGCTGGAGGACAAACAGGCAAACAGGTAAGTACTTGGCATATAAAGCATGTTGTAAGTACAGCCACAAGAGCACTCCGAAGCCTCTAGAGTCTTCAAAATAAACATGATGTGTTTTTCCATCTTTTAGACCAGAATGTAAGGACATCATTTACAGGTGAAATTTGGAGCCAGAGGGACGAGCTGAGGGCGTGCACCTGAGACCCACAGTAACAGATAGATTGGCACAAATGTCTTTGCCATGGAGCGGTCCCTCTTTATTCTGCTCTTTCACCTGAGCTGGAGGGCCTTGGTTTCTCTGTGGACACCGGGCCTGGGCCAGATCAGTTCAAAGGCCATTCTCTGCAAAACCCAAAGCAGGGGTTGACGAGGCATTGTTAGAGAGAATGGGTGCAGTGATGGTAGAGCAACTTTGGCTATTCACTCATTTAGGCTAATGTACAAAGCATTGACAGATGAACTGTAAGAAAAAATAATAATAAAATAGAATGTTTTTGAATAATTTTGATGTAGATTTAGTGAAAACTATTCTACAGAGAGAGAACCAAAGTACAATGTGTGTGCAGCGCTCCGTTCAGACTAACGCTGCATTCATGTGGCCTTGTATTTAACAGCATCAAGACTTTGTAAAAAGTGAAAACAGGTAACATTAAACATTGTTTGTAGCGTTAAATGCTAATATGCCTGGCTGATTTACTCAGTAACTATTGAGACATGAATCAAAGGTAACACTCCGACTTTACGAGTTAAAAACACTTTAACAACCCTTTGATTACTCTGAAATGACGCTGTGTGAAAACAACCCACTCATAAGCTACGGTAGACTGAGCTTGTTCTTCTAAACTTTTTATGACGTGAACAGAGTAAAATAACAGACAAACAGGAGCCAGTGGCAGCGTGACCCAAAATATGTGTCTCTGCGGATCTAAAAATGAGTATGACTTTAAACACTCGTCATGTTTTTTTTCTTTTTTTCATCTGCTCTCTGTGACCATGAGCTAACATGTTAACGTACATCATGACGTCATCATGATCTGGAAGTTTGGTCGGCAGCATTCAACACTCATACAGTTTTACACCTTATGAGTTTTTTATTTAGTCAAAAATAGGACTATACACTATGAACTGTATTACTAAAGCCCCATTTATACAGATCACCAGCTGTTGTTTTAGGGTTTAGTTACCCTTTAACTCATATAGATGCAAATATTATAATGGAGAGTTTAAAAAAATGCCCGTTGTGGCTTCACACCAGAAAACATTAATGCATACATGCATGTTACCCCATCTGTGTTCAAAATGGTAAATTCAGATGAAGTCAGAGTGAAAATACAAATGTTGAGCGCACCAGTCCTTCCAGGCTTGAGTGCAGTGTTGAGAAGTGCTTTCAAAACACAAACACAGACACAAAAACATTTACTCAGAGTGTGAAAATTGCAACTGTTGGTAACTACGATCATACAACAAAAATGGGCTAGTTTACAATTAATCAGACTGGGATTCAAGTTGGTTTTCCCACAACAGACACATAATAAAACCCCGCTGGATGAAACTGGATAGATATACAACCAAGAAGATAAACAAAAGAGCACATGAAGCCTGCTTTGTTTTAGATAAATGATGAAGACTGGCCCAGCAGGATGTTCACCGACTAGAAATGGCATGGTCAGATACTGTGGCAAAGTCAAATCTATACTTTAGCACAACCAAAAGCATAACTATCGTTCACTTTCTTCTGGAGGTACTTGAAAGTGGACTTTAATGAGCAGCCCACTGACAGCCCTTTTTATTAGATATAATGAGTGACCACACCAACTCTATTTAGTTATCGCTGGCATTAGTGTTTTCTAATAGCGGTCATGTGAAATTAAAAATCTAAGACAAAATGTCGCTACACAGGCAGTTTTTAGATTCAATGCTGCATGTGACTGCAAAAGTTGTGAATGAAGAGAATCATCACACATTTCGGATAAAATGTGACCTTTAATGTTCAGACATGTTATAGTGTCTCTGGTAAAAGTAGGATGTGTTAATGTGTAGCTGACCTGTCTTTTTATCAGGATCTTTGTGTTTCCAGGACCGTGGAGGGATTTACTCCAATAAATGCTAGTCCATTATAACTGCGTTGAATCAAAGTTAATTGTCTCATTACTTTTTGATCTAATAATGATGAGCTACGTTTTTGTGTCACCCTTGTATTAACTTTTTTTCTCTTTCTTCAATTCTGTTCATCAGTTGCCAACTTGTTAGTGAGCTTGGCAACTGCATTATTCTCTTGTGCATGACCCCTTGTTTTCATTTTATTTTTGTCTCTGCTTATATTATTATGAAGTCTGGAGTCTAATGAGTTGAATTTTTCCCTGTTCTGGTTTGTCCTTATTGCTTGCACTTTGCACATTGTATCTGTTGTGAGACTGACTATCTGCCAGTAAAGTATTGCATTTTAGCCTTTGCTATTTTCCAACTGATCCATGCCTTTCTTTCCTCTCCCTGATATGCAGCTGTTGTTGCTGACATCGATCTGTTAAAGAGGCTGAATGCTGGTGTTTCATGCTCTGCCTGTGTTTCATGTGTTAATGTGAGTTCAAAAGGATGTGTCTGCTGAGAGGACACCAACACCTGCTGAAAACAAAGACCCACAGCTTGTTGTGCAACATAACTAAAATATAACCTTGATTTTTTTTTACAAGCCACTGATATTTAGCAGTGGAAAGAATGATTTGCAGATATAGTAAAATAAAACTAAACCAAGTCAAGGGTCATGATTAAAGGGAATCAAGGAAAAGGAGCTGAGCCTATCCTGAACTCTTTAAACAATGGGAAGGGGCTTGACTCCACTAATGTAAAGCTGATTTATCCACAGTTACACTTTCTTCTTTAGCGTCAATATGAAAACAGGCTTTGCACAATAATTGTATAAAGAGTAAATGTTGCATTGAATTTGACTTGAACCCATTCATTCGTCAGTGACTTATCGTTCCACTCACTTTTCTACCTTTAAAGCTGCTAATGAAATGTTCTAATGTAATTATAATGCACGTCTTTGTCCAGGTAATAAGCAACTTAGAAAGCTGTGCCTCGTTTAAGTGAAGTCTACCTCCACACGAACAATATAATGTCTGCTGTACACCTGCACTTTGGCCTGTACTCATATTACTTTGTGGCTTTGTTACTTTGCATACTAAAGGGACAGGTGTTGAAAGTTCAGCTCTAATTATAATCTGTAATTAAGGCCCTATTATGAGAGTTCACTTATACTAGTATCAAAGCCAATCACTGCATACTAATCCCTCGTCCTGGGAGGATTTGAATGCCCGTTCTAGAGATTACTGTACCACCAGTAATGAAGAACGGCTGAAAGAGAAGAGAACAAAGAGATAGTAAAGCCTTCAAAAAGGAAAGATGCAGAGCACCTGGATTTAAAGCAAGGTACAAATTTCATTTCAAATCCCATGACACAGAGCTCAAAAAAAAAAAAAAGTGATGTAAGATGAAGAAATACACATCCTTCTTTGGATTGTACTAAACACTGACAAACATCTGCAGGTAAAACAAGGTCCTGCATTTTCTCTCTTAGATTATATAGACAGAGATGTTTTTTGTATTGGACAAAGCCACACAAAGCACATATACTACCATATCTATCCACTTACATTTCAAGTCATTACCATGAGAGTAATGTTGGGGGTGAAAGGGTTTTGTCATCAAAGTGAGGTGGCCTGGTTTTCTGAAAGTGTGCCATCGAATTATTTTCACAAGCAATGGTCTAGCTGCTTTGATCTCATCATAGCAGGCAGAAAAGTAGAAACTCTGTGTTTAATCATCTTTTCATCTTTTTTTTTTAATAAAAGGAAGAGATTTGATTAGGAGTGCCAGCCAGCCTCAAGGGGCGGATTCAATTCATTGGAAGAATGTAATTTGTGGTTACATTTACAAGACTATAAAAGTACTATACTTCAGCGTCGGTGGCGGTCTTTCAAATGTCTTATCAGAAATTATGCCTTCAAAAAGAGCAGGTAAAAAGCACAAATTAAGTTTAAAGAATGGGACTGAAATGTACGACGTGTAGATATTAACCCTCAGGTTAATGTATTTGTTTTCACAACTGGGAATACTTTTATGTAAACAAGGTCCTTTTGACCTCAAATTCAAAAACGAAGGAAACATTTTGTGGTAAACTGAAATAAGACTAAAACACAGAATAGACTTCCAATTTACACTATATGCTTTAAATAACAGTCAAACCCGGCAGGGTAGTTTTCGACCCCAGAGGACAAAAGGTGTATGGCAATTACGAAGACATTACGAGGGTTAAGACTCTAAATGTCTATAGACAAATATTTATACCACTATTTACACAGCATCAGACAGAAGCCTTCAAAACACAACATTAGAAAAGGAAGGATTTATAGATAAGAGCCAAGTGAAAGAGGCTGAAAGATTAAACTGGGATGTAAGATTTCAAAGGGTTTCATTTATCTTTATAATGACAGATTGACAGGAGCTCAAGTCGGCTTGTGACACCGCAAGTTTGTTTTCACATCCAAATGACGAGATAATCAAAATCATTAACTCAGAAAGGAGTACTAATTGCTTTCTTCACTAGAGGCTGGGACCTTAAAACAATTATTCTTGGCTTGCCTGAGAGCAAAGACAAGCATTAAAAGTTCACATTTTAATTAAAATCCTAATTAACCTTTACCAAGACAAAGCGTAAATTTAAGCATAAAGACTTTGGTCACAGCTCATTTTACGGCATCTCTGTCCTCCTTTTGCTCCCAATCATGATGTGACACGTTCATCGTTCAGTGGTCAAAGTTTAAAAATGTCCGCACCGTGTGAGACTGTTGTGTGGCTTTGTCCAATACAAAAAACAAAACAAACAAACAAACAAACAAAAAACGCCTCTGTCTATATAAACTAAGAGAGAAAATGCAGGACTTTGTTTTACCTGCAGATGTTTGGCAGTGTTTAGTACGATCCTAAAAGGGATGTGTATTTCTCCATTCAGCTTGTAAACATATTTAAAAATCCAACGTGTTCATTATTTACAATCAAAGATCCTGTGAAACAAATGAGTTAATACTGGGCACTGTCACATGGAATTAAGCTATTAACAGCCAAAAGCAAGTTGACAGTGAAGTAATGCGCAAGTAATTCATCCATTTTGATACCAAGGAGCAAGTAAGTCAAGGAACACATCATAATCTTAGTAAAGAAGTGTGCACTTGAGAACAGCTATCGCTCTGGATCTATTATGCTACTTGTTTGGCACAAACCCAGGATAATAAACTGGTAATCTGTGGGAGGATAAATGGATCCACAGGGATAACAATGCACGCTACATACGATTAATATATTATCAGCAAAAAAATAAATATATCCAGGACTGTGTACAGAAGAAATGAAGCCTTACAGCGCTAGTGTTGTAGCGTGAGAAAGTAAATCTATATCTGATACCTACACAAATGTAGGATCTTATTATATTTTATTGATGTTGTGAGACTTTTCTCTCAGTTGTACCTTATTGCTACAAAGGTTGTCATTAACTGCTCTTAACAAGATTAAGAGGGATATGTAAATAATAACAGGCTTGTGTTCCTCTGTGATTCTCTTCTTCTTAACAGTAAATCTCAGCAGTAATATTTTCCGGTGCTGTGTGTGGTGAGTTGTGAACTAGACTCAGCTGAATACAGGCGCAAACAATTAACACATGCTTTTTTTCCACGGTTTAAATGGTCTTTTTATTAGTCCAACATCAGTGTGGACATGGACATTATCTCATATTCCAGTCAAACTCTTTGTGCAGGCTGTTTTGATTTTACTTAACCATAACCACAAGGTTTAAAGCATATGCTGCTGCAATCTGTTCTGCCCACAGTAAACACCACCAAGTTTTGAAAAACCTGCTGCTACTTCAAACTTTTTGCATAAACAGAATTCAGCATTCTGTCAGCTCTAAGGCTTTTGCTATTTCAAATTATGTTGACTTAATTATAAATCCTGGCGGTGTTGAATACGTCTGAATGGCTGAATTTTCATTGCTTTGAGCGGCACGTGAATGGGAGAAGCGCCTTTTCTCTACATGAAAATCAGGACATTTAGGCTTTTGTCTCAGTCACAGACAAAGGCAGAGTCTCCAAATGGCAGTAAATGGGATTCAGACAGAATGGATTAGTCTGTTTTTGCCGGTCCCCATCTTTCACTTTTCATTATCTTTATTGTCATCATTATATTTTCTTTGTGGACCGTCCTGGTTTAGACTATCCTGGAACATCATAGTAATTGGAGACAAAACGCACACACCGTCCTCAGTGTTGCTTTGATTTTCTATGATCACTGTCTGCAATTATGTATAATGGTAGTGTCATTGTACTTCTGTGTTTATTTAGAAACGGTTGAATGGAGCTTGTTCACTATACAAGAGGTCTGAGTTCAAAAGTTTAGCAAATCAGTGTATCCATAATACTGACGTGCAAAAGGATAATGCTTCTAAAAAGTCCAGAAGACAGTTATATTTTATCCGGTAAAAACATCAGCTCTTTAACAGGTCATAGAAACATAGAAAAATCATTTTAGTGCCCTATGTAAGTACGTAATCTAAGCACCTTAGGCCACATTGTCAACAGGATCCACTTTTTTAGCAAATGATCCCATCGTTCAGACCCCCAATAGAGAGACAATCTGGATATGTTCGGACAGCCAAATTATTAACAACAGCACTACCAGCCCTGGTGTACATTGGAGAAGTACAGTCCAATAAAGTGCTACTAGTATAATGTATTTTTCCATGTTTTATAATCAGCGTTGTGTGTAGAAATATGAGAAAGGAAGTTCACAAGAAATCCAGAGAAGACTTTGTTCTCTGAAGTCTTCTCTGTATTTCTATCTGCTGTGGTGTATTACTCCCACTGCTTTCTAGAACTTAAACAAGAACCCATCACATGTCATTAAAGTAGCAGCACCCACACTGTTCGTTATCAACACTTGGAGACTATTAAGTCTATTAGAGATATGGGTGTATGGGCAGCACTAACTACGAAAAGAGGCACAGCTCACTCGTGGCTGAGAACAGAGGCATGACCGAGTGGTGCTAGGCATCCTGGGAGCTTCTAGTGCGAGGCTGTGGGGGACAACACGACAGAGCTTTGGATCCTGTTGCACTCATGTGGTCAGCCTGGCACGCTGCTTGGACAAATATTGCAGCAGATGGCAAGGTCACTGCGGCTAGAGGCACTATTCAGGACAGATTCTCTTTGTGATGGAGCTCAGAGAACAACAGTCTTGAGGGACTGTAAAAGCCATAAAAATGAAATTACATTTAACTCAAAGTTTTGGTATTGATTCTGTTTAGGCTCATTCATGATAAATGAAGGGATTGTGTGATGGTTATTTTCAGATGTGGGTGGACCCTGAAAAGTGGGTCAAAGAGGATGCTGTGTGTGTGACGGGAATCAGTCCAGCCTTGAACTACAAGCCCATTATTATGTTATGTTATAACGCAACAAGCAACACAAAAGGACCCTGCACCCACAGGGGGAAGGATAGTTAAGACTTTTGATAAAAGGAACAAGACAAAACATGGACTACATGGATCATTTTAGAGTTCTTTTGTGATTCCCTTATAGACTGTATTCTTAAGAAATGGAAGTGTAGCCTGCTATTGTTATTCATGTCAATTTGTTCAACTAAATGAACTACTGCACTGCCTTTTGCCATATTAGAACATCT
Source organism: Rhyacichthys aspro (assembly GCA_036850595.1). Lineage (NCBI taxonomy): Eukaryota > Metazoa > Chordata > Actinopteri > Gobiiformes > Rhyacichthyidae > Rhyacichthys > Rhyacichthys aspro. The sequence goes on from CM072155.1 coordinate 12,401,905, forward strand.
TGACATTGGTGTAAGTGCATGAATAAATCATTTCTGCTGTTGATGATAGCCTAATGGTATATTATATTGAGGAAAATAGTATTTGATGACTTTAATGAACATAACTAGACTCTATAATCAGCATTATATTCTGCCAAGCAGTCATTTCAACTCATGAAATACAGCTTTTATGTATTTCACACATTTATCCCAAATGAATGCTATAAGGCTTTTGTCCAAAAAACAGGGTAAAAGCAGAAATCTCAAAGCCTAGACACTGATCTAAAAATTTATGGATGGCAAAGTTTCTCACAAACCATCCAGCGCTGAGATTGAATGAAGCATTTTTTTGGTTCAAAGCTCATGCAAAGCGTTGATTTACAATTTGACCAAAGTTATGCATTTCAAAAACTATGCAAATAAATGGAAACAGTAGAATACAGCATGTGTGTAAGTTTTGGACCTCTCCAAATATTAATGAATTGTGTTGCAAAGTGAGCAAAGACAGAGAATACTTAAAAGTTGAAAGTTGTTAAAAATGCATGAATCTCTCAAACTTTAGACCTCTGTTGTATATATTTCAGATTATGCCGCTGGGTTTCAGCAGAACAACATCTTATGCAATTATTACTGGATATAACTGCTTGGAGATCACAGTGATCAGCAGAAAGAGAAACCCTCTCTCCAGCTACTCTTGCCTTTACCTGAGAGATCTAAGAGCCTGGAGGGTATGTCATAGATGGAAATGCACAACATCCAGAAGAAGAGTGCACCAGAGATAATTACCACAAGAGACTGCCATGATGGTTACACTTTTCTGCTCAGTTAGCCAGACTTTAAACTGAAGGGCTTGAGGCACTCAGCGTTCAATTTAATGCACTCACGATAATGGACCAGCATATGTTTACTCTTAAAATGTTTGTGGAGAAATCACTGCCATTATGTGGCTATAGCTGTGGTGATAATGCACAGAATCAGTAGCTTTGAGTCAAAGTCACCAATTACATTGTTAACTTGACAATGACTAAAAAGTATTATAACTCGCCTTTCTTTGACATGAGTAATAGCTTCGGAAATAAAGCCATTATACTTTCATTCAGCCCATGCTGCCACATTACTTTTAACACATTGGTATAAATCTTCGTTCTTAAGCTATCAATGACATTTTAATATCTGCTCTTGAACACGATTTGTACTTAGTGTGACTTTCCAAAAAAGACGCCGCAGTCCTCAAGATTGATTTAAAATTATATATAAATTATGATCTTTTCACATGTGTAAACAATGACTTAGTACTGTTCCTTCCATTTAAAGGTAGTCTGAGCAACACTTTTCCCTATTTTCCCTTTGCAAACTCTTTTGTTCCTTCTGCAAAGATATGACACTGTCTGGAGCTGATGGATGAGTCTCTATGTTACCTTCATTAAGAACCTCAGCAACTCCACGAGAAACGTAAATCACCGGGGTTACCCTCACCTCAGCATTTCTTGCTAACGACTGTGAGCTAAAATGACTGCTTTATAATTCAGTTTTTTCTGCTGTACCATGTTTCTGTCAATATTGCCCACTGTACTGATATTTTTGACAGTTTCTTTGGAGTAACAAACTCTGAGCCTGAGTTTGAGCTCAGACATGTGATTGGCCAGTATTTTGTAACCCCTTTTATCCTGTCAATCATCAATTCATAACTTTAAGGCAGCAAAAAAACATTATGCTGCTGCAAGATGATTATAAACCTCCAAAAGTCAGATATTGTTAGTGCCAGTTTCAACATATCCTGACTTGTTATTTGTCTGGGACACATTGGTAGCTAATCTGTTCACCAGTTATATCTCAGTTGAGTGAGGCCATCTGAATAGAGCTGAGTGTGAGTCCTTGGTCCAGCCATTTACTCAATGTCATCTCCTCGCTCTATCATATTGTCAATCTACTGTCTATAAAAGGGCCAGTGAAATACTCAATGATGATGAATGAAATACAGAAAATAACACCACATCAACCCGTATACACAGGGGCATTGTGAGAGATAATGAAAACCACTGAGAAAAGTTAAATTATTTACTATAACGGCTTTAAAGGAAACTCCGACTTGTAGGACTAATTGACCTTGTGTAATAAACATTTGCTTCAGCTATAAAAATGTGCTCTCAAAAATACTTTAGACTGTTTAGTTTCGATAAATTTTGAAAAATTAATTTCTATCGTATGCCGCCATTGTTGTTAATGACGTCAAACAGCCGTCGCGATCTCATTCCCCTATAGTAATCCAGTAGCAGTGGACTTCAGTGGACTCGTCCGCAGGCTTTAGCCCATTCAAATCTCCTCTTTTGATCACTTGGAAAGCAGTGAAGACTTATGTCACTGTTCTTGTTGCCCTTCGATTGAAAACTGCAACCAAAAGCAACGCAGTGCAGCATTGTTTCCACCGTTGAAGACCATCTCATTGAAAACGTTGCCCGAAACAATGTTACTTTACCTTGACGTTCGTCTCAGCTGCTGCCGAATGACGTCAAAGTCCCAGAATGCATTGCGCTGGTAAAAAAAAATGGTGATTCCATAGTCAGAAAAGGTAGTAAACATATACGACTTTTAAAGTAATTGGGAGTTTTCAAGTGCAACTAACAATGAATTTTAGTAGAATAGGACAATAAGAACATATTAAGCCCAAAAAGTGCAAATAGTTAGGGTTCCTTTTAAGATGAAATAATACCAGACCATTTTGTAAAAATACATTTAAATCCTGCCCATTTCAGTCTTTTGAAGGGTCAATAGCCTGTCAAGGGCAGTGCTCAATGTTTACAACTTTATGATTGTCAGTTGCCTGTCATTTTATTCCTCGGCTCCAGATAAATTGTTGAAATTGATATTGACCTTTTTTTTTTTCATTGCCTATAGCTTGGTGATTACATTTGCACAATTCAATGCATGACAAACAACAAACTGACAGTACGCTTTATTCAAACATTGAGGCTCTGGCTATAAAATGCGCCCTTGTAAAACATATGGATTTAAACTCAGGCTAAAGGCAACATATCAATAGTGTTTGTGCTTTGGAAAGGTGGACTGTGTGTGGTATTGTAGACAGTCAGGAGCGGCTGCCAAAGCGGAGTCTATTGACTGTCAGTGTGGCTGATGTGAAGGACAGATAACAGTGTGTATTCCCGAGGTTGCCGCTGACACAGAGTGGGAGGTCTGACTCGGACTTGTACATAAGGGCCAGCTCTCGGCTTGTCATGGTCATCAGTGTGTCAGGTGGGTCGAACGTGCTCACATATTGGACTTCTGGCTTCCCCTCTACCCCCTGACACCTCAGAGACAGGATCACTGTTAGAAATTAACACAGGCCTTCAAACGACAAAGGGTGAGTGGCTGGAAAAAAATAGAGCCGTCACCTGACCTGAGTGCATATCACCACTATAGGCACCTGGGTTTGATTCCTGGCTCAGATCTGCTCCCTTCGTGCCATCCTCGATTAACCACATACATTCTACTCTGCTAAATAAAGCCTAAACCCCCAAACATATTGTAAAATAGCTGTCAAGGAAGAATAATTCACTTACACAAAAATAAAACACAGTGTTGCCAAAGCCAGTTTGTGTGAATAAAGCCTGTGATAAATTATATTTGTGAGGAAGAAATATTTCAGTGACCTGTGAGTGCAAACAGAGGTTAGGTTTCAACATTTTTATTTCCTTTTCTTATCTTTGAACAAGACACCTACAACAAGCATTAAAATAGTTTGCTCTTTGCAAAATCACCAGTAGGCCCAAACAGTGACTTTATTGATCATTTTCCCAAAATAGAAAAACTAAGTGACACTTGGCCATACTTCAGACACTGGGAAAGCTTCCCTATTCTTATTATATATTTGGAACACCACCCAAGACTCAAGTGGGGTGAAAATAATCAATATCAAGTGGGTGCTACCATTACCAATTTGTTTCCTTCAGTTTATATGACATACATTAGAAAAAGGATTAAGTTTAGGTTTAGGGTTTTGAGCCACAATATCTTGATTCATGGTGCACATCTAAAGAAGACTTAGGAAGATTTATATGGAAGATTGCCAGGGTTTACTTTGTAGTGTCAGTCAACTAGAGCAGACTACACAGGAATATTTCTCAATTATCTTGAGTTTTCATTGTCCCCAGGCCCCACATGCCCAGCTTTCATGTCAGAATATTTGATTTGTTTTCTTACCTTTTTTGCAAAGATCTGTGATCTTGTCTGCCAAGATTCAGACTAACTTCTTTTACTGAAACATTTAACAGCACCAGCACAACTTAAAAGCATTCCCAGATATTACATGTTGTATCTTTTGGGCTAAGTAGGTCAAATCTGAAACACAACATAATGGTTTTGGTTTTTACATCATTTCGACCAAAAAGCTGGAAGACAAAGAATGTTGGAAGTGTTTGTTTTTTTTTGGGTTTTTTTTATTATGACCACATTTTTAGTATGAAACATTAATCAGTGGTTGGTTTCATTGTTACCAAAGAGCCAAAATGAGAAAAATGAAGAAGCAAACGTGAGATTTAGTGGGAGTGAAATGACCACAATCAAACTGAGGCCATTCACATAATATTCAATAGTTATTTTTAGGTTTATGATAATGGGACTAACAGTGCTTCAACCCACATTAGTGTCATAAAGGACAGAAGGAAAAGATGGATCTGGACTCTAAGCTGTGTGTAACTGGTTAGGCTATTTGTGCACACTTTTTGACCTTTACCACTGAACAATAAAGTGCTTTTAGGTGTATTAAAGCCCGTCTGGAGACTATTCGTTGAATAAACTGTAGACTGCCCATCATAGCCAACCTCAATGGCTGGAGGTCACACATCTCAATGCCATAGTTTTATTCCGTTTGTAAAGGTACTCATAGAATTATTAAAGAGGAAGTTCATAGTGTTTTATCAGGTTCCAACAAATATGTAAACTGAGTTGAGTAAGCTCAAGGAAAGATTTTCTGTTACAATTTGTGTAAACAATTTTTTAAAACAAGCACGAATACATAATTTGCTTCAATGTACAAACAACAAGGCCGTCTGGAGCTAATACAATTGCCCTTTGTTGGGTGCTTTAAACTTCAGTTATATTATTAGACACTGGCTATTTTAAGGTTTAGGAAATCTTGTTTACAAGTTTGTGGTTGTTTTTGTAAGCACCCTCACAAATATACAAGATACCATCTTTAATCACAGACCAAAGTGTGATGTGAAGGAGCCAGTGAAGGGCACTTCGTGATAAGGCTATACATTTGTTGCAAACTGCCACAGTCAAAACCAATTCATTTCCTGAATACGCTGCACACTTTCCATTAGCGAGCACATTAGTGGGTGTGGAGCAGTGAGATGAGCGAGGCAGGGAGCAGTAATGCTCTTCTGTAAGTGACTGTGCTAAATGAGGGGGGGTCTTGTATCTGTGCCACACAACTCCAGCTGACACAGCTGAGGCAACAGGAAAGCTAATGAGGCTGCAATTTTTAATCAGCTCCTACAAGCATGCTACTGTAGTTAAAATATAACAATATCAGGGGTTAAAATGGAATTAATGAGTTTTCTTTATTTCAAGTAACTAACATGGCAGCGAATAGTTCATTACAGAGTTTCCTAGAGAACTGCACACTTCTTTTCAAAGAAGAAAAGAAAGAAAAACAAATAATGCACAAAAGAGCACGCATAGGACGAATAAATAAAAGGAACGTAGTCGGTGATTGATGAGCTGATGTTTGGGATGTGTCTCGACAGTGAGTAAACAAATTATAGAGTCTACAGTTAGTATTTTCTACATTTAATGAGTGACAGTTTTCATGAGACTAGAAGAGGAATTGTGTGGCCATTTCACAAATCCACAAACTCTACATTTAAATGGCTTTTCTGTCACAAAACTTAACACCGTTAATGCCAGGAAATCCCAGACACAACTGGTTGTGATTAAAAGCAGACAAACAGCAAAAAAAGAAACATGGCTGGAGCAGTGGAAAGTTTGTGAGTAAAGGTCACATATTTGTGTAAAAGTGCTGTTAGGCTGTTCTTCTGTGAAACTTTGTACAGTAAGCATAACCTTATGTTTTCCACAATGCACTAGGTGTATCTAGGCAACAAAGACCAAAACAGGTCTTTGTTGCCTAGATACAAAGACCAACACACCTTTGTTGCCTCTTTGTTGCCTTCATCAAATCTTCTGAAATTGATGAAGAGTGACCTTTTCTTTGAAAGCTTTGGTGACGGAGCATCTTTTTTTCTTGTGAAGGAGAGAGGTTCATTTAAGACCAAACTGGACTGACTGTTTACACCTGCATTGTTACAGGGTCAACTGAGGACGTCTTGTTTTTATACACATTGAAAAAAACATTGTACATACAGTTTGGCCCCATTACAAATGCTCAAAGTAATTCCCCAGACCAATTAAAAAAGTTAGCACAATAGAGTCAAGACATCAGCAGAAATAATTAAGATTTCCTTGCACTACCACAGCGGATATGATTCTTTTGGAAACATGAGCTTTCATACGGTACTGAAATAGCTCTATTAATTATAGCATAATTAGTCAACCCTACCTTTAGGAGAAGGTGAAATTGCCTTATACTTTAATAAAAATACACATATCTCACGATTTGTTTTGTTTACAACTCTTCATTAAATGTTTACTTTCCTTTTCCATGTTAAACTAAAACGAATCCAATATGCCAAAAGCCAGTATCAGAGCTTTTGCAGTAGCATGACTGATCATTATGTCCACAGCAGCCAGGCTCCCCGTCTAATCCAGCTCTAGCTCTGGTTTGGTTCCTGGGACTCTAACCTCAGTGCTCTTTCCACAGATGTACATCATCAACAGTAGACACTGCTCAACAGAATAGCTGGCAGCATGGCATTTAAGCCCCTTTCACACATGCCCTATCCTCCTGCTTTAACCTGACAATAAGAAGGGCCTGTATGTGTGAACACAATCCACTCAAATTTGTCACCCAGAGATTATCCTCCGGGGGGTCCTTGTGAGAGGATCCCTCCAGTGGGAATGCCAAAGACACAGTGAGCCGATGATGCTTATACCATGCATTGCACTCTCTGAAGCATGTTTGTACTTTAACTTTTCTCTCTTTAGTTATGTTGCTTAAAACTTCAGATATTTAAACAGACTCTCTGACCATCATACTCCACACTGCCAATCCCCCGGCACTCAGAAAAAACATCAGACTGTGTCCTCCATCCTCTAGACTTCTTCCTGTTGCTGGAGACAATTCGCCAGCATTCTCAGGTTGACGTGTGCAGACATAGCAAATGGATGGCGACAAGGTAAACGGAACAGGCAAATGATATGCAAAAAGTAACGTTTATGTATATTTATTTATTACTAGTCAGTCTGTAAGTCAGTCAGTCAGGAAATAAATTGACACCACAATTTGCAAAAAGGAAAATATAATTTGATGAGCAGACTCAGACAGGCAAAAGAGAGACTCTGCCACATATCCATGAGCAAGACTGGGCTGAATTTTCAAACAGTGCTGCTCTTTTCTTCTCTCAGTGATCTCAGATATGTCATTCGGTGGAGGTTGTCATATGTCTTGTCAGGAATAACATGTTCCTGAAGCTCAGGAGGTGTCAGCATAATCCACATCGGGTTACTGCTGACACGGATCTACATGACGGTCCTGTATACAAGCATCTCAAACTTTAACCTGCCACTATGTGACTTTTTGCCACCTTTCCCTTTTTTAAATTCAAATCTCAGTTGCATTAAGAAAAGAACTCTTCAATTTACGGCCCTGATAGTCATTGATATTACTATACTACAGAAGCCACTGTTGGCTTCCACTCCAATGAGAGCACAGCTTCTTCTGTCAGTGATTATGTGTCTGCAAAATGGACTGACAGCCTGTCAACTGGATTTAATTACTTCTTTCTATTGCCGTTTAAATGTGTCAACTATCTGCTTGACTACATAATATTTTCACACACTTTAATTGACTTCTCATCAACAAAGGCCAACACTCTCCATCTCCTGTGACACTGAAGCTCGCAAAGCATGTCTCAACCCTCATTATTTTCATTTCCTCACATGTCAGTGCAGAGCAGGAGGCAGCAGATGGTGAAAATGGCTGTGCTGCTCCGTGTGACCTCTCTATTGACTGCATTCTGTCCATAAGACAGACCCAGACGGCCACAGTTTCATTTCACACTTCACTGACCATCTTCACAGTAAATTTTAACAAAAGATAACCACAGCAAGTGTTGCAGAGTTCTGGGAGCATTAAATTCACAGCCTGTGGCCTTGACTCAAAGAGGTTATTCTGGAAACAGCAGCAATGGGCAGTAACACCTGCACAGTTAGACTTTAGTCTAAAGCAGTGCTTCTCAAACTGTGGCACAGGTGCGACTGCAATGCACTGGTCAAGATTAAAGATTAAATGACCATAAAAGAAAATGTTGCTTTGATTAAGAGTGTAGTCACTTAATAGATGTATCTACCCAGCAGAATGGATAAATGGTTAAAACAATAAAATAATCATATTTGTATATGAATAAATGATTATATACATTAAAAGCATCCTGTTTTATCAGGTCTAATGTGGCCACCCTCATGTATTACTATTATAGGCTAAATCCTACTGTCAGAAAAAACACAAAGCAATAAAATTAAAATCCCATTCATTTCATGATAGTGAAGGTCTGTTATGTAGTTAAGTGTAGTTAAGTTTTTCATTCAATTTTGTATGTTGGCTCTTTGTATATAAGCATCCATCAGCTATTATTTTTAGCCTTCTGTTAAATGTAATGTAATGTAAAGTGGCTGAGAGAATGGTACATGTTTATGTAGTAACATGCCACCAGCAAACTGTGTGCTGAATGTAAAAAAAAAAATGTCTATAAGATAAAGGGTCATCATGTTTTTGTTTTAATATAAGGCCTATTTTATCCTTAACCCGAACACTCCTACTCTTTGAATCCATTTCTCTTTTTGTGTCTTCACTATCTGGATGCCCACCTGATCTACACTGTCAGCCGTCTTCATGAAGGAAGACATGAAAGGTGTGAGAAATGCTGACATTCGTTAATCAAAAAAGCTGTTTAAATGAGAAGAAAGCAGTTACACACTCTTCATCCCCAAAGCATTTGAAACAACCATCTGCTAAATTAAAACTCTGTCCTTATGATTATTTTTTTTTATCAGTGCTTCAAGGGATTTTAGCACCGTCCTGCACTTGATTTATAGAGTATAAATGGGAATAGTGACTTTGAAATATATAATTGTAAAAGTCTTGTTTTAATATGTGTACCAACTGTATTTTGTATTCACAGAAGGCCACTTAACCAATAAATAATGTTAATTTGTGCCTTGATACTAAATACATTCAGAGGCACAAATTATTCCCTGTATGTGCTTCATGTGGTGCATCATTAAACTTTTGACCTCCAGTCTGTAAATGTGTTGTGCGTGTAATTTGTTGATAGAAATTATACCAGTACTTATACGTATTCTCAATTATGAATTTTATTATCCTTTAATAGTGGGACATATATGTTTTATAAAGCATGGCAACAATGTGATGACATGAAAAACCCAAATGCCCATTTAAGGCAAAACTTGGATGTAGGATCTGCCTTGTGGCCTCCTCCAACGTTGAAAGACATGCATGTATAGATAATTGAATGATGTTGTATGGTCCACAGTGAATGAATTTGACTATGAATTGCTCTTTTACAACAATATCTTTACATTTTAAATGGATTTTACTCCATACTCTGACTCATTACTGGTGAAAGCAGTGGAACATTGTGGAGTCAGCTTTGTAGCTGTGAAACTCCACAGAGACAGTCCACTTCGACACCAAAGGCTAAAAGATGAGAGGAGGAGTCATTATCATGCTGTGGTTAACCTCTATCCATGGCTTGTACTAAAATGATTTGCCATGTTTAAATAGCATCCCCTGGGAATTCACTGAAGGCTTACACAAACTATACAAGTTTTCATGTATCACTCTTAAGAAGTCAAAGATAACCTAAAGCACTGCAGGCTAAGTCATTTACATGCGAGCTAAAGCTGGCAGCTGCAACATGCCGTCTTTAGACGAGCATCTAGTCCTCACTGATCTGACACCAGCCTACCAACCACACTGAAACCCCACTAATCCTCACAACACTTCAAAGCCCTTGATGAGCCTGTGGTCTGTGCTGTGTGAGAATAGAGAGCTAAACAAACCGACCGAAATGACCCAAGGCACAAAGAGGATTTGTAAACACATTTGATCATTTAATGGATGGATGCAAAGTTACTGTATGTACAACACTGGACATAAGGACTGCATCTGACAACAATCATTCTCAAGACAAGCCAAAAGAACAGGATTTCCATTATTCACATGTCGTCTGAACCGTCTTCTGAAACTTACAAGTTGCAAAAATTACAAGTTGAATGCATTTCTGTAACAGAAAAAAGGTGATGATATAGAATAGTAGCTGTATTTTGTTTAAAGCTACATGAATCACAGGTTATATGGTAACTGTCAAGGGCTGTACAGTCTTGACAGTCTTTGTGCAAAATAAAATGCGGCAACATTAAAACATATTAGGATTGACACAATTAGGACTGTGACGTTAAATCATCTATATTGTTAGATTTCAAGTTGTCACAAAAACATTTTATATTTTCACTTGGGAGTGTACACCAGAGTTTATCAGCCTCCAAACTGAAGCAGCAGCAGCTTCCTACCACAGTGCTGCCTTTAATTTATCCTACATCTGTTTCCATATCTTTAATATGAACAGGCCAGATGTTTTATCCTACATAACAGTATCTCCTTCTAATCAGCAGGAATGATTGGACGGAAACCGTGAGGTGAATTGTGAGATTGAATTTGAATGTTTTTCATGAATAGATGTATACACAGGCAGATGAATTGCGCTGCAGAACTAAACTATCCTATGACCTGAATAAACCATGTCTTCTTGGCACATTTTCCACACAAACAGAGAGTGTGAATTCAGAAAACAGTGACTGATTCCCAGGCTGTAGCTGTGCCTCATTAATCTTCAGACTTCAGAATATAATGCTGTCAGTCCCTGTGAGCGCCCTGTATTGTGATGGTGTTTTGTCGATTGAGTGATGCCTCACCTCGCGGCGGTGAACCAACATGCATGTCTCATCTGGGCATGAATGTATGTGAGGCTTTGACATCTGGCAAAAAAATCCGGCTAACACAACCGAGTGCCATGGCTGGGTACTCGCACTGCCTAACATGATGACCACTGACCTGACAACAGCCTTGGGGCTGGGGGCAAGTAAACACCCTCGCTCGGCCTCATTATGTAGAGCTGTCAGTGAAGACCAGAGCTCACTAACAGCACAACAGCCAAGACACTGTCTGCTCCCATACCTGATCCCAAAAGACTTAAAAACACCACTCAAACTCTACTCCTCCAGGAAAATTGAAAGCTTTCCCCATTACTCACTACAACGGGAATGTTCAATTAAGCCATAACTGGAAGGTCGGCACCCCTCTGAATGATTTACAGGCTTAATGTAGGTTTAACTGGAGAGCTAATTAAACACTGGAGTGGCAGAATGATACGATTTCACCAGAGGAAGAGACAGAAAATAAATATTTATGAATTTTTCTTTTTGCAATGTGGGCTTTTATATCTTTACTTGAGGTATGGAAATAATAAATATAATACATCAAATAACACATTTTCAAAACATATGAAAAATCTGTCAGTTTGGCTTGAGTTCAGCAGTGGAATTAATTATTGGTGAGAGAAAGAGAAATATCAAAATTAAAACACTTTAAAAACTATATCTGTTTTGGTTATTTATGACATCTTGTTCTTATGATATTTATCTAAAAATCCAGATTGGATTTTGACAGCACATCAAATTTGCATATGTGTACCTACAGCTTTAGAGTCTCTAGTCTAACTAATCAGTGATTCTATCCTCCTTTTACCTCAGAGATGACACACAGAATGGTGATATCTTCATAATAGTCATATCACTTAATCTGTGCCTTTCAGACTAAAGCATTTGGGCAAGATCAATGTGTCCTAGAAAATCAGCCAACCTGCTCCAGCGGGGCTCATCATCTCACGGCTCATTAGGACATGGAAATTAGTCTCATGTACAGCATTTAAGCACATGATCTGTATCACCTGCTGCAGGTCATACATCCACTCACTCCATATTGTAATATCTGCCTTTAAAGTATAACATGACCTGAGCTTCTTTGTTTGGCTGGAAAAACTGAAATACAAACACAGGCCTGTAGCGAGGTCAAAACTATCTGCCTTCACTCCAGCACCCTCAGCTGTGTGGTGCAGCTGGGAACCCTACAGTCATTAAACACAAGTAGTGGCACATGTTCACTTCAAAACACTCTTTAAACCTGGTGTTTTCTTGACCAGTGCTGATAAACTCTTAGGCCTCAGTATGGATGTATACCCATAATACCATAACAATATTTTTCCATTTTTGTTCACTTTTCTGTGTCAGACGTCACAATTTAGATGACAACCAAACAGTGAGAAATGTTGAAAACCTCTTTAGCCGTATGGAAATGTTTGGCCCACTGAGAAGATGGCTCAGTGGTCAAAGGTCATTTGGAGATGTGGCATGAGCCTCTTACACAGCTCACCTCCAGCTGATTGTGAGAGTCATTCAGATAAGGTCAGTGTCAGAAAATGATTATACAGTAGAACAGTACATCACATTTCCTCTCTTTGCATTCATAGTCCTATTACAGAGAGGTTTCAGAGAACATTGACACAATTGCCCTTGTTCTTTCTAAGGCCTATCATGACATATTCATATTCCAAAGTATGACCCAAACTTTTCACTGCTTATAACCGAGTTACTCATGTGACATGGGTTGAACTTCAAACTAAGTCTTAACCTAGTTAGTACAACAAAGTCCAATTTGTTCCCTAGAAATACTGTTAAGAACAAGTGTTGCATCTAGATGTGCCTGTTCTTTCTTTGGTGATTACTTCTGAGAGCAGAATATGTTATCTGGGATTTAAGGACCAGTGCTTCTCCGCCATTTCTTCTTGTTGTTATGATTACTTTCCTAAAACTATCTGTCATTTTTGAGCCACTGAACAATGAGGGAAGTCTTAGCACCTCAGGCTGATTTTCCACTGCTGTCTTCTAGAGTACAGTATGTAGCTCTACCTCACGGACTATACTGTAGCGTATCGTAGTTCGCTTGTTTGGAGAGACAGTCACGTGATCCGGGGGCTTATGGGTAATGTGTTAGTTGTTGAGTTTCAAGCTTGTTATAGCAGTTAATTTAGTGTTTGTGTTTATGTATACTACAGCAAACAATGTTCTTGTGCAGATACCTATTGGTCAAATATTCTTATGGCTGCACTGTTATTCTTGTGAGACAGGTGGTGCACCGTGATAGAGTTGGATGTGTCGATTAGAGACCCGCCGTAATGTTCAAACGTAGTTGTTGTAAAAGTTAATAACCAATAAAACAGCCTTCTCGGAGTGAAGAGGTGCAACGAGATCTCTCCGCCGTGACTTCACTGAGCATCCATCGTCACAATACTTTATAACATCTGCCTCTTACATGAACACACAGAGTACCTAGTGCTAGACAAATTGCATTTTCCCTCAAACTGTCCATCATGTGTTACATAAAATGGATGTCACTTTTGACTAATTTACTTTTTACTGCATAATTTAAGGCTCAAAAGCCTTTGGCCAAAGCAGAAGTCTAAAAATCTTGACCTGAATCACCAGCTGTGTAAAAATGAACAAATTACTGCAGGCAAAAGATTATATTTACCGAGCTTGACTATTGTTGTCCGTTTCTTTAATATCTGTCAATTTCTTCTTTTTTTTTTGTTTGTTTTTAGCTGGTAAACAAATACAGGGGCCCTTTACTTTGCAGTATTAGGTGTGCAGCAGATTGACTTATCCCACATCAACTCACAGGTGTGTGATGTTCACAGATTTACAAGCTGTAAACACAAGACCAGCTTGGGAGCTATTTATAGGAGCTTGAATCAAAAGTTTAGATGTAAAAACACAGTGGGAATTATCTTCAAAAACTGTGCAGGCTGACAGACTCACACAGACTCACACACAAATGTGATTTCATTTCTGTAAGCAGTATTCAAACCACGCGCCCGTATGTTTGATTGAATTCTTTCCACTAATTTAGTAAATGGCAAACGCTAAGATTTGTAGATTATGAGTTATAGATTAATCCAATGGAACAGTGGCTCACTGTTACAGCCAAAATTATTTTGTCATATGTTAATATCTTTACCATGTCTTAGAGCTATTGAAATGAAACTTACTGTAGATAAGAAATAAACAGTAATGAGCCTCAAATACTTCTAGAGTTGCAGAGACATCTCAGTAGATTTTCTTTTTCATTTTCTATGTAACATTACAACATCTGCAGGAAAAGAAGAGGGAAGGCAGAGGTTTGTTTTAAAAAGAATTTGCTTCTTTGTTTATTTCACTTTTTTCATGTACGGATGCACTGCAATGATGTAATAATCGTTAAAGCCACCCATTTTGTTGGTTTTTAGACAAGAGATCAGTAGAATCGGGTCTATCTCACAGAAACAGTAGCCTCAGCTGAACAGAAACCTCCAGAAGAACTTTCCTGTCACCGATAAAGTGGCATATGGCGAGAAATGAGTGAGTGGGGCGCTCTACCACACTACACATATACTAGGCCAATACACTGGACCCTTGCAGAGTCATATTTGTCCCGTTTCAGAAGACTTACTCTTTTTAAAAATCTCTACATCTATAAAATGTGTGGTTATAGGGAAATATTCTTTTTTTAAGAGGTTGTTTGTTGTTTACCTTTTTTGATTTTTCCCTTTTTTGACGCATGACAATGTATCTTTTAAAATGGCATCTGTCTGAAGCGTTTCTAGCACCATCCTGTTTCCTCCACCCACTGCTGTTAAGGACAAATCTCTTCAGTGGATGGACTGGCATTGACAGTACTCATCATTCAAAGCCACAGTTAATTTTAAAACGGTGCATCAGACATCTGTGTCTAGGATCAGAGATGGAAATCACACAAGGAGCCTGAAGGTGAAGCTGGTTTAACACCAAACACTTTGTATTAAAGCTGATCTCACATTGAGTGAGGCCCCATGAGACAACTGAATAGAACAAATGAAAAGCTATTATTGTTCTGTAAACATAGATTGGAAGGTAGCATGTATTGAACATTAAAGGAGTCTTGGTATTCTTCTCATATTCTACTCCATTGTGAGTATTTGTCAGCAAAGCAATCACATTGGTGCTCAAACCAACCATAGGCCCCCAACTTCCATCTCGCTCATTAATCATACATGAGTCACTTTGTGCTGTCTGAATGCATCTCCTTTCTGGACTTGTGAAGTCATTAGAACAATAGCACAGCATTGTGACAGCCACAGTGTGCAATTCCCACCATACAATCAAGATTTGATTAAAACAGCCCTTTCTTTATTTCTGTTTCATGTATTATTATTATTATTATTATAATACACACTTTTAAATCACATGACGTGCAGACAAAATATTCATCTCTGAGGTGTCTTTGCAGTGAAATGCTGATGTTCCACACACAAGTGACATCGGGTAACTTTACGGATACGTTTGATATAGAGGACTGGGTTTTCTGTAGAGCAGTAATGAAGGGAAAGACTGCTCCTACATTGAGTGCACCTTCACAAAGAGATGAAATAATCAGAGGCTGTTGTTGTTCACTGTCAAGCTACAACACCAGCAGAAGGAGGCCAGATACGCATAAGTATGATGTTGATCAACTTCAGTGGTTCTTTGGACACATTTTTACTCATTGTGAATAGGAGGTTTGTTTTTTTTCTCAAGTTTGTCCAGAACATGGGACAACGTGGGACAAACGTGATGCACGTGCAAGAGCTTTCCATTAGGTCTGTTTGGAATAAGCACATGACACATACACATCTAGTTCATGTACATGTCTGTGTGATGTATGCAGGCTTTTTGTGCTAACTGTGTGCAAGACTGTGGAGTCAACTCAATGTCACATATATTTGCAATACTAATTCACAAATCCCACAGTAATAACAGACCTGTGCAACAGAAAACGGAGAAGGGTTTATTGTTGACTGATCTGTTATAGTCCTTAAAATCATCTTACTGTAAAACAAAAGATACTTAAAGTAAATTGTAAAGAAAACGTACATAAGAAGTGAGACCCATTTCAGAGGAATGTATTATGATATGTATTATTTAATGTTATTACTGAATCGAACTATTATTATGGTTATTATTATTACTGACAAAGCCAAGACAAATATTGTAGCTGTCACAGCAGGTAGATTCTTTGATCTTACTTCAGTCGGAGTCTAGTATATATATTATTGGCACTGCTAGCTACCAAAGCTACTAACAGCGATAAAATTTAGATTATAAATATCACAGTTATACTTACTTCTAAACTGAAAATCTGTTTTAGAAAGTGCCACAAAAAATTGCAGTGCAAAGTAAATTGAGTATCGCAAAACCACAGCAGACTAAGAGGCAAGATTAAATGAGCCGAGCAAATGAATTAGTGGGTACAGTGGTCCCTCGCTATAACGCAGTTCACCTTTCATGGCCTCACTGTTTCGCGGATTTTTTTAGTTCAATTTTGCATGCTTTTTTTTTTTTTTACAGCGTATGAACGCGCATTGTGTTCTGTGTCCTGATTGGCTAAGGGAGAACTTACGCATTGTGTTCTGCGTCCTGATTGGCTAAGGGACTGTAGACCATTGTCAATCAGTCTCCTCCGTGCCGTGTCTCCTGTACAGTACAGAATGCGTTAGGCTTGCCAAATTTACATAAATGTTCGATCGCTAGCAGTGTGACTCTGAACTGCTGTATGTTTGCAAGTTTTCTCCCCGACAAAACCCACAATGTCGATGAAACATTCTGCCCCCTTCAAAGGCACCTGCGGTCGCACCAAAAAGACAGAGGAAGATGCAAAGGTTTGAACTTTGAGAGTGTTTAAACAAGAGAGAAATGTGAGAAAATGTTAATGCCTGTTTGAGAAAAGTGTATAAAGTGTGTGGTGAGGGGTTTTACAGCCTTAAAACATATAGAATAATTGTAAAAAATAAAGCTGACTTCGCGGATTTCGCCTATTGCGGGTTATTTTTAGAACGTAACCCCCGTGATAAACGAGGGACCACTGTATTGCAAAGGAAAAGTGATTGATTGAATTCTGCTTGCAATTTTTTTTTTTCTCAATATGTTATTTTTTCTTTTGTAAAACTTTATTTACTTTTGCAAATATATGTCACATTGAATTGACTCCATACAAGACCTTTTAATATGTTGTTCAAGGCACTGCACTTTTTGGAATTGACTTAATATAACATGGACATAGCTAAGATTACAGAAACAATCCTTCACCTTAAGTTACACATTTAGTGTAATGGCTTGAGGTTGAGTTTGTCTAAAAATTGCCACGACTAATAAAGAGGTAGAGAATGGTAGCTCAGCAGTCGACTATTATCTAGTGTAATACTAATTTATCTGTAGCTCTTTAAAGCATTCAAAGCCTATTGGCCTACTGGAGGGAACAAACACTTTTAATTTCAACCCAACAATGTATTCATCAAATATTGAATATTGTTTACAATATAATGACCTCTTCAGCTCCAAATAGTCTGCACATAAATGTTTGTCTTCTTATAAATGCTCTGTACTCTTTAATTTATCCAACACAATGACAAGGGCTGAATCCACTACAAGAAGAAACCTATAGCAACGTGTACTATGCTGAATCAGTGCTTCTGCGGATAACTCTGCATAACTATTGGTGACAGAGCATTCAGAGGCAACAAAGCTCACATTTCTCTTTAAGAACAGACATGCACTAAGCTGCTAAAGGTTTAGCAAAAGGACATCAGATGCTGAATTAGAGCAGTACAGAAGTTGCGTTTCATGGCAACGTGTCACGAGTATTTTAAGGTTTATTCCCTCATCTTTGATTCACAGCTAGTCACTGGCCTAATGAGGCTTAAAGCTGCCTAGTAAAAGCAGGTGGATGTCTAATTTGAAAGATGTGTTTCTCATTTCAAAAGTGATATGTCATCAGCCCAGTTCAGTTTGCATCCTGAGAGTCGTGCAGAATACAAACTTTGTGTATTTCCTTAATATTTGCAACAACAAACAGAGAATCTACTCCTTATTTAATATTGTCTGTTGGCGTTGATGTGGAAGTTAAAAGAACATTTCCATACAGAGGTCACTGATCTGATTTGGATTAAAGATATTCTATTTCCTTCTCTTGGATGTGGTTTAATTGCTGTTGCATGCATTCTGTCTGGTGTTCTTAATGAAGCCTAAACAATTGGTGGGCTCTACTATATAAGAGGAACTCCATATTTAACACAACACTGAGCAACTATCAGAGCTTGAAATTGTGTACATATCCAGCAGAGAGGACGTCAGTGCTTTATGCAACATAAAAGTCAAACTGCTTATGGCCAATGAATATGAATGAAACAAACTCGTGAAAAGTCTATTGTTAATCATAATTGTATGATTAATCCTAATCAATATAAATCATGTGGCACTCCCTGGAGCTGTATTGGTTTGTACAGGCACAAGCCAACTAACTCTGACCTTTTACAATGTAAAGTATGATGAACCCAGAGGATTAAGTGGAAAACAAATGGAGGACTGCTATTATTACATCAATAGAAAACTACACAGTTGACCTGTTGACTTCAGGGACAGGAAATCTATAAATGGTTTCGCAACATCCACATAAAAACGAGGGTAAGAGGGTTTGGCGGCGAAGGGACTGGTAAATCTAGTGGTGTTATGAAAATGATGCTGTGGCTTGTTTCAAACGAGTGATTTAGTAAAAATGTGCTGTTGGGGTAAACATTTTAGAGGGATAACACATCAGAGCCACAGTAAGTGAAAAGGAGACACAAAGTGGAATACAAATAAAGCTGGAGCGAGAAAAATACATATTACTTCAGTGGCTGATGTTATCATTTAAAATGTGTTTGAAATAGGGTTATTTTTTAGCCAACTGAGTGAATCATTCAATTTACAGAAAGACTGCACACTTGCTCTTTTATCAACAATATTCATTTTGCCAGTCCTGATAAAATGTAATAAATGTTTAAACATTTTTATACAATTTAACATGGAATCCTGTTTGGTCTTCCATATCACATCAAGAGGAATTATGTAAATGTCCATACATGTGTTTACTTCAAAGTGCTGCTGGGAACAGAGACATATCATCCACCAGTTTACTGCATTCTCATTTACTTAAATGCTGCCCAGCTCCATAAACTGAGAGGCTTCAAAGACCATAAACCAGAGCTAACAAGAGCTGAGGTGCCTCTTATGCTCAGCAGAAGAAAGCCCTTCTGTGCCTGAAATATGGTTAGTGCCTTACTGCTAATAATGACGGTCGGTAAAAAAAAAGTCATGTCTTTGTATCAAGCCCTGTGTTGTCTGTAAAAGTCAGATGAATGAAGATTATAAAAGTGACTAGAGTTATAAAATTAAAGTGAAAGCCCTCAGCCCATCAGACCAGTCAATGGACCAGGATGATCGGGCTTCAGCCTCGCCTCTGTGATAGCTCTTTAACCTGATGACAATTATCTGCCACAGCACACAACTGGGGCAGACATCAGCAAAAAGAAAACATTTTGCATTAATCTGCCTTGTGCTGTGTGCCTTCTGATAAGAGAGTGCTAATGGCATTACGATTCCCTTATTACCAACCCAGGAAGACAAACACAAGCTGATGAACAAGCCCCGACAAGCAAAAGAGCCACACGTCATAATTGGCTTGTCACACAACAAATAAAATAACAGTTATTAGAAGCTGGAGAGGAGTGGCGTATGGGATCATGTGACAGTTGTGGAGTTAGACTCAGTAAAACACAATCATCTCTGAACAGCAGCACATTTTTACCATCAAAACCATTCATTAACAACCAATTTGTGTCACTTTCAATATTTTCTTGCTGATTTTGAAGAAACCATTGAGCTGATTAAAACGAATCAATCAGACAAACAAGAATACTTGACAGTAATCTCTTTATAATACCAACTTTGTCATCTGTACACAATAAAAACTTGGGGTATAAAACAAACGAGTGGCTGTTTTGATAAGTGGCACTCAGTCATAGGTAGTATTGTACATGGACATTTTTCTGTTTAAATATAAATATCTTAAGTTTAAGTTGGTTTAGGTTAATAATTATTCCTGTAAAAATACAATATGGCAGTGCCCTTTTGTACATGCTGTGTGTTTTAGTTTTGTTTTTTTAGTTAGCTCTCCTTCTGTGTGTAGTGGCTCTTGAAACAGACTTATAAATCATTCAGTTCAGTTACTTAAATAATCAGCCCAATCACATTTACTGAGTAAGGGCGTACCATAGTCTTCAATGTGGAGCGCAGGGAAGAATATAACCTTCCTGTAAAATGTTACCTCAGCATGCAGAGCAGCCATTAGATAAACTCATGACAGGCTTCAAATGTTCCTCTGGCTGTAACTGAATAGAGCAGATTGTCACGTCATGCTTGCTGTGATGCAGAATTCATGGAGAATATCTAAGAAATGCATCGCAGCTCTGACTCACAACAAGACTAAACTGCAGTGTTGAACTCTACGTCTAGTCAGATCACGTTTTCAGCACAAACAAACTACTCTCCTGTTTATTTGGGACCAGACTCCACCTGACTTGACCCCTCTAAACAGTCTGGGGCAATTGAGTGTGACTCTTTCTCACCTGCCAACAGTTGGTATCGAGGGTGAAACTGAACCTGATCTAACCGGACTAAAAGTGCAGGTGTGAAAACAACCTCAGCTCGGGAGTCATTATGGAGACGATCAACAGCTAATGTTGCATCGCTCACTTCAGCATCACACTACTATTATTCTTTTGTATTTTTCATTTTTCTGACCTTGTAATTGATGCAACATTGCATTTACTCAGATGAAAGTGAAGATGAAGTGCTGTAAATGTTGGTGTACACCTTTCTGCATTCATAGTTAATAAACATTGGCACACAGTAAGAACAGTCATCACAAATTCATCAAGGCAACCCAACAAACAGATTTTGTTCCCTTCAGCCTTTTGGATATGACATTCAGTTTCTGAGGGAGTGCTAAACCAGGTCAGCTCTCAGCAACTGCCTGAAAACAGCCTTTAGACACACTCCCAATGAGACAAGAGGCAGCGTCTTTTCTGCCCGTTTAACACTCCCAAGATACAAACCTTGAGAGACTCGAGGAGAGAATGGTCTGTCTGTGGATGGTTTTAAACCAAAACATTACAACAGACTGATAATGGCTTTACACATTTGGACAGAACTAAAAAGAGCTAAGGGTGTTACATTTAACACTTTTAAAGGTGGCTATAGATAAATAAGTATCTGTGAAGTGCACAAAAAATGAACAAATAAACTGGTCACTTCCTCTGGAGGACTCAGTTTACCTTAAAACCCTTTATTCTTTATCCCCTAATCACTTTTGTGGCTCAGAAAATTATTCCTAATAATTAATAAAAATGAAATGCTAAAAGTCAACTTTTAGCCATGTGGTACTGATAGTTCAAGAGCAGGTTAGTGCTGTGTTATTAAAGCCATACTGATAAATGCCTCACATCACAACTGAGAAGCATTAGATTGCCCTTATTTGAACAATATTGGTTCCTGTTTAAGATCATCAGTCGTCTTTCAAAAAAATGCCAAGAGCTTTGTTTTCACTGGAGTGATACACATTGCTATTTTCAACAATCAAGTGTTTTTCTCAAGCCAGAGACTTGTTTTACAAATGTTTTATAAAGTAGCCAACCTATTACTACTGATCATTAGTCAATAGAGCATTAAACATGCCTGCTTATCCTGCTTTAATGATTGTAGCTGTCTTGCAGTGGAGTGGGTATTATACTTTCTCTCAGGTGTTTGGACACACAGTGGGCAGTGGACATGGCTCTCTTCCAACTACAGTGAAGTGCTATTGAATGTAATACCCAATTCAAACCATAAAACTTAATATACTTTTCCAAATGAATGACATTTTTTATTATATACCCATAATTAAATCATCCATTTTCTTTCAGAATGAGAGCAGTGTGTATCATTGCTAGAAAAAAAAAGCCTTCCAAAGCAGTGGGAGTTTTCCAGTCAAAAAGTTGGGGGGTAAGCAGCTCAATCAGTCACAATCAGCAGGAAATGTGTCAAGAATAATTCATGGAGCATGTGGGAGAGCGGGGGCAGCACTGCCAATGTCTCATTCGAGTTAGATTGATCTTAGATTTTAGACTTGGGACCTTTTTTTTTTTTTTCTTTTGTAAGATAGCATCCAATTTTGTAGTCAACTGGCTTAGTGGACAACCTGTTTCTTACACACACACACACACACAAAATATGGAGATGCACTACACAGATAATTTGCAAACACTGAGTGCAGTAGATTTGTGTGTGAATAAATTGTTCTAATGGTATTCTCATCAGGTATAAATCCCTTCAGGCTGTTGATTGTACAGAATAAAGGAGCATCCAGACTCTCAGCTTGTGGTGATGCACACCTGCATTAAAAGGTGTAGTGTCTTGTTGAATATTTATATAATAGTTCATGGCACAAGTGGCCATAGTTTATAATGGTGATGCACTCTGGACATTGTAAACCCACACACTTTTTTTACATTACAACTTTGTAAAAAGAAACAACAGCTGCAAAAACAACTCACGGTAATGTGCTTTTCTTGCTAATCTATTCTATTTTGCAAAAATAGTTCTTCAACTACAAGTGGGAATGGAATTAGACAATCCTACTATAGTCCAAGGTCTGAAGAGGCCATACAATCTAATGGGTAAAGGGTGAATAACAATAATATATGATGGCAATAGAAGCACATAAGGAGACACTGGAATACTAACAAGCCTGACTGATTGTTTTCATTAAAGTCAGGTTGTAAAGATTAGGGTTAATGTAAATGAAGGTGTGGGGACTACTTTATTTGAGATTTAAAAGAGACATTTTTAGGGACAAAGATAAACACTATTAAAACTATAAATATTATAAATTACACTAAATAGAGTTGGACTAGCTTAAGGAGCTAGAATAATTGTATTTAGTATATGATTGTTACCGTGGATATTTCAATAACAGCTTACAATATTATACATCTTTAGATCACCGTGAATGAGAATGTGCCTGAAAACGTACATTAACAATACATGAACCATAAAAAAGGCATTTATGAAGAGTTAATGAATGTTTAACTGACTGTAGCTCATTGTCTCATTCTGAATACCTGCATGCTTTATTTTACGAGAAGCCACCTGCTTCCAGTGTTGAGTCTCTTTGTCAGACATTCCATCAGGGGATCCCTTTCACTTCAGTCTTCCTTCTCCCCCAGGTCCAGACCGACATACGAAATGCCACAAATGACTCTTACCTAGAGACAGACGGCTGGAAGCGGACAAGTGAACACTAATGAAAACCAAACCTCATGTGAAAGGAATCACAGCCAGATAGTTTTCATTTATTTCCAACGGCAAATCCCCGTCTGGCACTTTCCCCTCCCAGTGACACACTGCTCCCTGTCATGTACCTCTACATGTTTCCCTCCACATGCCCCTCAAATCCTCCTTTAATGCCAAAATACGAGCACTGTGACATGGCTAGAGCCAAGACCAGGATGAGTTTTTATAAAGCAATAAAAAAGAAATTACCCCAATCTAACTTCACTATTTGGGTTTACCACCTGTCTATAATCAAAATAATACAGTTTTTGTAAGTCTAGGTTATGAGATAGCTGCTTTAATATTATTCTTCCCGGCCCACAGTCACTGGGGTGAGGGCTGAGCAGACCTACAGTGTGACTATCATGCTAAGTAGCAGCTAAAAGCCACAGGGCCTAGAGGGAGCAGCCACTGGAAACATAATCATAACTGCACACAGTGGTACTGTATATCCACTATAGGCTGTTTTCTTAGATGCAGTCTTTAAGTGTCTAAGATATTTAAAGACATTATAGAGAAATAACAGTCACAGCCAGTCTTTCCTACTGAAGCTACATCTCTAATTTGAAGCACCACTTCCCATTTGGATCATTTTTGACTTATTCAGTTGCGTTTGCATTGACACTGGCTACGGAAAGTCTCACTTCTAAACAACAATACTAACATTTCAAAATAGAGATTTCATTGATGTTTATGAAATATCAAATAAGAGGAAGCAGTAAATGAAAACAGAGTGGGCATCATTCACAAGCAGTGTGGTTATCTACTGGGAAGATGTGTGTGGTGAAATCCCTCTAATTACCCAGTGCCTCCCTCTCCAGCAGTGCTTTGTCTCTGCATTGTTCAAAAGCCCAAAACTCTTTGAAAACAGGCTTTCAAGAGAAGAAAAACACAATGCACCAAAGAGACTCTTTTGAAGGGGTCTGCTTCATGCCAAAGCAATTGTACAAGTTTCGCTCTTTCCTCATACTCTGAACTGACAGTGCAAGTCCCCCTCCCGCCGAAGGGAAACTAGAAATACTTCCCCCGGTTTAGCATCAGATACCTTTGTAATATGACGACACAAGAGGTTCACTACAAAAGAGGATGGATTACAGTGAAATTACATTGTCTTTCCTTTACCTACAGGCATAGTAATTAATACGTTTTATCTTATTTTAGCTCGGCGACACCCTCGTAAGTCTTGTAACATTTGCTCCATTTGCAAATGTCTAGATAACAACGACTTTTGAATAATGCATTCGGGAGATGAGAGATATGCATAATATACTTGACCTTATACGTGATAAAGACAAACTGTATTGTCTAGTCTATTGTCTAAGAAAAAGTATCCCTTGAATGCAATTTGTCATGTTATTATATTACCCTACCTCATCTCTCACAGCTTTAAGAAAGGAGGAGAATTGTAAGGATTGTTGACATGATTTCATAGATGTATAGCTTCTAATTTTATTTCTTTAATAGTATTTTTAGTAAGAGCAATACAAACAATGTACCCTTGAATGTTCTCCCTTAAACAATTTTGAAATGAGGCTTTAGACTTCCAGCAAAACATCGCCCACACATTAACCTCACATCAACACTTTTTATGTCTCGACACAGAATGGATTTCTTGACCCAGCATTACTTTTAGCGACTGAGGCTAAGCTCATCCAAGTTTCTTTATGAATGTAACATTTCACAGTGCCAAGCAGAAGCTCTAACAAATTTGCAGCACTTGGTGAATAAAAGATAAACCTAACTTTATAGGCAAAAATTGACAGCTGGTTAGAGCTGGGGTTAACTACTTTTGCTGTCTTTTGTTATGTTCACCCAAAATACAATGTAGGTGTCTACCACTAGACTCAGCTGGTTCTATGTGTATTTTAGTGTGAGGTTATAAACCTAATTTTGTAATCTCATAAGGCCAGGACAAGTTCATGTGAGGTTGCTTGCTGTCACGTCATTGGAGACAATTGCGCACTTCTTTTCTCGACAGTAGATTTACAAGTCAAACCATCAAACCTTTAAGTACAAAATAACAGAGGAGTTGTTCAGTTAATTTGACAAAGGAAGGTCCGCCTTTACAGAAGTGTTAAAGAAATGTTTCAATATTGGAAAACAGGGAAAAGGTAATGTCAATGTACAAAATGAATAGTTTTAGTAGTAGTCCTTATCTTTTTTTTTAACCAGGCAAGTCTACTGCTATGAAAGAGGCTATTGTTTAAGCATATTTTAAGTTTTAACAGTCACAATACCTCAGTTATCCAAGAAGAAAGTAGAAATAACTCTTTGTACATCTGAGTTGGAGACTGGCCTAATTTTCTGGTGGTTTGCATGGATTACTGTTATTCCCTTTTCACAAAGAAACTAACAGTGGATTGAGTCAGCCATATCTGTCAGCAGCCAAACCTTGTTGCTGCATGTTGCTGGCTGTCTGAGCACACAAGATGCATACAAAATTAAAAAGTCTCTGCAATTTGGATACACAGCTGGTGACAGTTCTCACTGCTGGAGACGTCCCTTTGCCAGGAACATCTCTGTTAACTCTGTATTTCTGGAGTGGTGTCTCTGCAGAGGAAATGGGCTCAACTTGCAGCTAAACTTTTCCTTCAGTCGTTTGACAGATGTAGGTGATATATCACTTTTCACTTACTACTTGCAAATTGTGCTTGTTTATTGAAATGATTCAGATGCTTGGAAGTGATTTCTTCCTTAATGATAATGGATTCTGAATAGAAAAACTATTCTGTTTTTAGTGTGTTTTCAAAAGAATAAAACGTAATTTCAGCAAAAAGATAGAGGTGAGTCAGTGAGTACAACTTCTATTTCTATGAATGTTGAGACTGAGTCACAAATCAGCTCAATACAACTTTCTGTTTTTACAATATCTTGAAATGTATGAGGCCAGAGGTAATTACAATCTCTTTATGCTAATGGACACATTTGTTTTGGGAGAAAAGCTTTTGCATTGATTATTTGTTTTGTCATTCTGTTCTCATTCACAACAATCATTCACTGAGAATTTAATGCATTATATAAATCATGCTAAGTTTAAAGGCCTCAAAACAATAGCTCTTTGAACAGAAATATCAATATATCCTCACACTTTGTTCATTGAAGCACAAGCCTTTCTTCATTATAAACAGGATAAAGTGTTTCAGAAAACATGTTTTTTTCTTCCAAACTTTCCACTTGGATAGCCTCCATTGTAAACAAACGGCATTCATGAATATAGCACTGCAGTTGTAACACAGAAAGTCGGTACAAGGAAAATGTAATCATTTTATATTACATTAAAACATTTTTAACTTGATTTGCGACTACAATTTATTATATTTGCCACAGACTACTCAAAAAAGTCAAAAATGCCAGAGGTGACAGACTAATGGGAGACACTAACACAAAGGGCACTTGTTAAATTAGATTTACAGCACATTGTGTTGTGCAAGACAAAGTGAAGCAATAACAGTCTAAAATGGTCGCTCTGCAGTGATACGCCTGACTATAACCCGAGGTACTGTAAAATGTTATTGCACATATTCCCTCACCTTCACAGAGGCAGGACAAATAACCAAATATTACAGTGGTATAACCGTGCCACACACGCCCCAGGATGACCGACGATGTGCACTCATGCCGTGCACATCACATCGGAACAAAAGGCAGCAGCACCTTGGGAGCAATGTACCAACAAAGTGAAAAACAAAAACAACTCATGTGACAGCCTGGTAACCACATCCATGGATAAATATATGCCAGGTTTGCTTCCCTCCAATCCCCTCAGTGTTTTCCTCTGTCCCTTCAGTGTATTTAATAACAGCCTGGAGGAAAAGAGAACAGGGTGATTGGAAATATATTCAGAAATTAGATTCAGAAATGACTATATAGCATACACACATACAAAACATTTTGGCACAAATTGGGGAACAGGTGGTTTACTCGAGGGCAACAGTTCTTCTAAACCCTCCATAATATAAATGCTTAAGCAGCCAGAAAAAACTACCTTGAAATTAGTGACATTTTAAAAAGAGCTTAAGAAAAGCCCTGGGTTACAATAGAAATGCCATACTTATGATGGAATATACTGTGGTCCAAAGACATGCATGTATGAGTGAATGTGTCAATCTAAATTGCTCACGTCATTTAACACAATCTACAACATTTGTGTGTCCTGTTTATTTTATCGACCAGTCTGGATTTGCAGTAAAGACAGCTCTGCAATTGTTACATTTTGACAATGAACATAAAAATCTTTTGACACATCCATGCCCTTAAACGCCTCATCTGTAGTCCTGGGGCACCTCATCCATCCACCCTAATAGTGTCATCAGTGCAGCGGCTGAGGGGCTAACTTCACATCAGTTCAAATCATCACCCTCTCAATAGGGTTCCACTGTGAGTCCCGCTTTACAAAACAACTTCTTTCGAATGGTACACTGTTGGCCAAAGGCAGAGCTGTGATGCTTTTAGTGGGAAGCACAAAGATCCTTGGGGCAATAGTGGATATGGGTTCTGTTCAAACACACAATGAATCTAATCAAGCCATTTAGTTGAAACGCCAACTGCCAGTCTCGCCGCCTTTGTCAGAGACAGGATGGCAGTGGCTGGAGTATTAGATGCATTTGTTCTCCATCTTGGGTTTCTGTTGCCTCATTCAGACCTGTCCCCTGCGGCTCTCCTAATCTACTGGCGGAAACAGGTGATTGGCAGTGCCCCCCCCACCTCAGCACAGATAGAGAGTGGAGGCTACTGAGTTGGATTTGGAAATGAAAGAGTGGGAGGACATGAGAGAAAGGCAAGCTCATATCAGGTCACTGTGGGAGACTGCTGGATAGATGTCGCTCCAATGTGTATCACATCATTAGAGCGCTGATGGCTTCAGGAAGTGGTCCGTGCGGAGAGCAGCTTTTACACAACACTCTCTGTGATGCTTTAAATTGTTTTTGACTCCAAGCACAGCATGCAACATATAGATTACATACACATATATGCTCCTGTGTGGCCTCACAACGGTTTACAGCTTACAAACAGGAGCATATTTCTAAATGCTGTCACATATATGCACCTACATATACTGCTTGCTGATTTGCTCTTGTCTTGGTAAAATGTCATACTTTTGTGTGGAGTAAGTTCAGTTACAGATTACTAAATTGGCCAAAACAGCCTTTAACGCCCTCCCTCTGCCAGGACAGCAAATCTCCATGATTCCCAGCTTTTATGTGCTGTAGCACTGCAGGGAACAGGCAACAGTGGACAACAAGTTTATTTGAGAGAACAAGTTTATTGATTTTTTCTCACAGAGGCTGAGTTGGATTGAAGTCAAAAAACTTTACATCTGCATTTGTATGTATGTTTTACTTTAGGGAAATACAAAGGAAGCAAATCAGTTCAGTTCAATTTTTTGTCCCATCTCTTTCCTGCTGCAGCAGTGATTTCAAAATCAACATTCAGCATGGCTCAGAGCTCTATGATTTCCTTGAATCTTGTTTCCAGTCCCTTCGCTGCTGTGGACTCTCTCCAGACTTCAGGACAAATCTACACACAGTAAACCAACAGGCCCACCATGACACCCAACACAAACAACTGAATACCAGCCATTTCAAACATCCCTTCTCTCCTCCTCTGGGAAACACAGTCTGCCAAAAGAGAATTGGCTGCTGCTTTGGTTGTGTCAGATAAGAGAAGGTTACATGGACAGAAGAGCATTTCATCATTTTCAGAAGAAAACATGAAATATTGGTATGATTAATGTTATTGAGATAATTTGTTCAGCACCATAACATAACACTTGGACAGTTTAAGCTGACAAAGCAAATACATTTTCTGTGGAAAATGAATTGGGAACCACTTCATCACACCATCCTGGATCTTATCGGAGACAGAGGAGGAAGACGATAATTGAGTCACAAACAGGCATGAAATTGCTCACCATGATGTTATTAGCCTTCGGCAAGAAGCAGACGTAACCGAAGTGGTACCTGATGCAACCACCACAGAAGCAGTCTTGGTTCAGATTAGTCTAGTTCATATTGTCATGGAAAGGTGTGAACAGTAGAAACATGTCACTAATGATAAATAGGGATTTTTAAACAACATCTATTCTTTAAAGTCAGCCATTGGGTCACTTCTTAGCAGCAGCTTGATCTGAAATGGAGTGTGATGCTACATGAGTTGTATTTAGAGTTTATATAAAGGAGGTTGTTATTTATTGATCATTTAAAACGTGCAGGCCTGTTTTCATGGTTTGTCTGTGTGCTCAATAAGCAGTACTTCAACATGGAGGATAAAAATCTATTGCACTTTTTTTTTTTTTTTTTTTTAAACAGTGCCCAGATGAAGTGAAAAGTGATAAGTCAAAGTAAAAATAAGGCTGATCTTCCAACAAAACAAACATTCCTCAACATCTTGAGTGGCCTTTTACATATCACAGCTCCCATCTACAGGTAATGAAAGAGGAATCACTGGGGTGTCCGCTGGTTCACATCCAACAAAAAGTGATTACAAAGTCATTATAGAACTTATTGTTATTTCTGAACCAAATCCAATGCAAATAATGAAGGTCGATCTAATTAGGATTGATAAGGAATAAGGAATGGGACTCAGATTAAATGAAATGCTTTTGAACCAAGTCCTGCTCAGCAAAGAAAGTACAGCTGAAGGCTTTTAAATTGTCAACGTGTGCTTCCAGGATGTTTTATGGGCCATCCACTGGGCAGCTGCTCAGCTCCTGTATATCCCATACATGCATTATAACAGCATCTGATTTTTTTCATTTGCAGTGCTGCTGAGTTTTTTCATAATAGGAGCAGTTATTGCACCATAATGTGAAAAAATGCATTCCCAGACTGCGGGCTGAGCACAGATTTATGCTTTAGAGCCTTTTTTCTTGCAGATTGCAATCCCCAAAATGTGGCACCCAAAAACAAAACGAATGGTCCGTAAGAGCGCCCACGTTTGTCTTCCCTTATCTCGACTTTCCGGGAAACAATGGACAAGAATGAGGCAGGTTTATAAAATCACAAATTTCAAGGGCCGCCTGACATCTAACAGATAGTGTGCAGCGTGTGAGCAGACACCAGAATAAAGATAAGAACGATTTCCTCTGAAGCGATGCAGAGTTATATTTCAGTTTCTCATCTTTACCTGCTTCCCCATTAGCCGCTGCCAAACACACAGGCACAAACAATTTTACAACAAGGGCACTGCAGACACAGGACTGGGCTGTTTCACTGAACTAACAGATACATGCTCACTGCAACAAACTTTGTTAAACTGGTATTAAACTTTGGACTTAACTGGTCTTGACATTTCTTTTTGTGCAGGGGCTGTTGTCATAGTAACAGTTCAAAAAGCAGTATGTGTTAATTCTTGTGTTAAAATGATGCTGCCTTTTTTTTTTTACCTCCACACAATCACATTTAAGAAGGCTGTCAGGTATCAAGGTCTTGGTAAGAAACAGCTTAAAAATACTGTCTAGAAAGAAGGGAATGTGCTCATAGACTGTCTCTGCCGCAGATGGCAAGCTGACATTTACTTACATAAATGCCCCGCTCTGAGTAAGAACAACTTTCATTTTAACTCCAACAGAGAAATCAGAAGGATCTCCGTTTAGTTTATTTCCAATTTCAGCATTCGAACACTGACATATTCAAAGTTTTGGATTATTATACACTGGTGGTATGTTTCATGTCTCTAAAAGTTTTAATTTACTAAAGGTGAAACTAAAACTTTTTATTTATTTAGGGATGTGAGTGAGCTGAACCACTGCCAATATTGACCAAAGCACCTTCAACTCCCATAGTCCTTTCCACATATCCTTGGGCAAAGTGGCTCTTTTCCAAATCCACAAATGAGGGGAAGTGAGAGATAACAGACACTGTGCTGGCTTTGTTGCTGCACTAGTTGTATTCGGACTATTTTGCTGCAGAGTATAAGCTGTACAATTGTTACTATCACAATATTCAATCAAGTATGAAAAGCAAAGATCACATCTAAAGAGAAGTTTACCTTAACCTTTCAAGGAAACAATAAGAACAATATAAACTATTCAATATCTGAACTCGATTATGGAAAATTTGTTTTCTTTAAACTAAAATAAAAATCTCACATCACTGGTTTCTGTCTACCTCTTCATGCTAAGCTGAACACATATGGACAGCAAAATGTCTATGTAAAAATAAGAATAGTATCAGAAAACTGCATATCAGCAGCTCTGCCAGCTCTCATTACATGAAACATTCATAAAACGAGGTTCACCACCAAGTGTGATACAGTAACAGCAAACAACAGTCAAAATATTGCCTGGGCATCACAGCAGTTAGATCTATTTGAGTAGATGGCCTTTGACTGGATGGCCATTGGATCAGCCTCTCAGCGTTATCCTAATTAGCTCAGACCAGATATGAACATGAGAACTGATTAGCTTGAACAAAGTGCCTTGAACTTGGTTGTGTGTAAATTAGCACCCTTGAAAACCTCCGACTTTCTTCAGGGAATATGACTGAGAGAGACTATTTTTAATGCAGCAGCTCAGCTTCAACTCCAACAGAGAATAAGTTTTCCTGGAGCCAATTTGGGATGCTTTCAGGGTGGGATTTCCTCTGCTTAGCACTGTGCCCTTATCAGAACACATTTCACTGAAAAACACTGGATAACGGAAATTTATGCTTACAGATACTATGTAACATTTACCTCGAAATATTTACCCCATAACTATTGATAAATAGCCACCAAATCATTTAAATAGGTATTGGTACTGATATTGAAGGTGGAGAATAATACCTGTCTCATGGATAATGTGGCTATGTACTCAAATGTCTAATTCTGAATGAAAGGACACACACTATCTCATATAAAAACAACTTGCCACAAATTGTAGTCAATCTGAAGCCCAAAAATTAATCGCTGACACTTTAACGTAACCTGACAGACTTTTACAATCACTATCATAAAACTAAAAGTAATTCAGGCAGTTACTTCAGGGAGGTTTTATTGCTTTTTGATCTTTCTTGATGCATCAAGTAATAAAAGTTATAATATTCCGAATGTGGAGCGATTATACCCTTCCCCGACCACAATACTACCGTTCTGAAGTGAACAAATTAGCTGAAATGAATGCACTGTTCTAAAAATCACAGCTTTGTTTCTTTTCAAAGTGTCGGTCATTTATTTCTACGTAAATCCCTCCCAGCTCCTGCCAGGTCCTATTAACCTGTCACAGTGATTTGAACCACACATCTCATGTTCCTTGTTTTTGACGAGCACTGTCAAAAATGTTTTCCTTCACTGTCGCCAATGTCGGCAAACACAAGGGCCAGGGGGACGGCCGACAGGTGTTAATAGGTGCGTATCTGCCCTGACAGGCTTCTGCAGAGACATACAGAGTAGAGATGCACCGATACGATACTCGGAGCAAAAACTAGCGCCGATCCAGGCAAACAAGATGTATCAGCTATCGGTCGTTGGAGTAAGTACATGGGTCTGATCTACTTTGTGTTGCTCTATGTCCGTGGAGTGTACAAAGTCAGGTCTTATCATAAACTACTCAGTGGTTTTTGAGAACACTTATTCATTTTGAATGTAAAAACAGTGAAGCTGCAGTGCCTAAAAATCCATCAGCAGATTTGTCCTCCTGAGGATGATTCCTCTTCCCTTTGGTTTGATCAATGCTGACCTCTGGATTATAGTAGCTACCACAAGCATCATGAATAAAATTAATCAGTAAAAAACGTATCACTCTTTTCTAAGTTGATATTGTATGTCTATAGAATGGTAAAAGAGCTGGTCTTTTATCTGGACAAATCAATTTATTACAATAAAATTTAATAAATTGAATAATTTCCATCTCCATAATGGATCATATGACAAATACAAGGACCTTTATTTAAATTATATATATTTATATTAAAATACTAGTTGCAGATCGGTATTGGATACCTTCAGATACTCAAAGCACCTGGATCAGGATCGGTGCATCCCTAATACAGAGACATACAGAGGAGCTACAGTTGACTTTGAACCACTAGTGCCCTTAAGCTGTGACAATAAGTGGGATCACAGGGGAGCACTGACAAAAGTAAATGTTTACTCTCCATCTCTGTATGAAGAGCTGCTTCATCTGATGAAACTCTTAGACGAATACAAATAGACACAGTCCTCTCATCCTCCAGAAGTCAGTTTCACTCTTGACTATGCTCTACCATCTAGTGGAGCACTCAGGTAAAGCAGGAGGTGAAGGCTTGTCCATATGGATAAAAAGTGCAACTGGGAGGGTGTGTTTCTGTGAAAAGCTTATTCCCACTGAGTGTGCTCTTAGTGGGACAGTTAAAGTGGGCGGGAAGCAATAGAGTGACTGTGCATCTGCTGCTGTGAGCGCTCACTGACTCCAACAATACACACTGAGCAGGTCACTGCGGGATTAGACTGTCAGATATAGTATTGGAAAATGTCAGCATGATTTGGCAGGGAAGCAAACAAAAAGAATTATTGTAAATAAACACAGCATTCACCTCAGTACCTGCATATGGACAGAGACAAATGTGACTGAGTTTAAAGCACCACCAGAGGGAGCAGTGATCAGACGCCAGTCCTGCACAGAGCTTTAGACCTGGTCCCAGTCTCTTCAGATATACTCTAGATAAACAGGTTTACACTTCAAACCAACATACAATATTTCTCTTACTGGTCATAGAAACACCACAGAACAGTCAGTCTAATAGTCTTATGCTGTGTCTGTCTCTATGCTAAATGTTAAGCAAAGTGCACAGGAACGGTGTGATCATATTAAATTACACCACGGAGAGACTAGTACTGAAAGAAGCTGTAGCCCATTTTATATTGAAAAAGATCCATTAAATGCTTGAATCAGATCAGAGCATAAAAGAAAGGTCGATATCAATTCTCTCACCAGACGGCTTCTGTCAGGCTGCAGGAAAGAGCATTCACTTAATGTTCCTACTGACCGACTGCTCCTCTCTGCCGCTCTTTTTTCAATATCAATTTTCAGTCTGTTTCAATGGACATATTACATATCTCTCACGGGCCCATCTTCAGCTGCAGCTGCAGTTTTGAGGTGGTTTGCGCTTTAATAAAATGTCAAATTCGGCAGGAGGGTGAGGTCAGGCAGGGATAATAGGTTTTTTTTTCTCTTTATATATGTTTTGACTATCTTATTAAAATGCAAGCTGAGATGTCTGGACATTAATAACCAACGAGGTTTAAACACAGAAAGAAAACATGCCTTTGGTTGCTCTGAGCTCAGTGTTTTGTTAAGTTCAGCCCAGGCCATACTCGCCTGGTGTGGTTCAAAGCTAAATGTCTGCTCTGCCTCCGGTGAGCAGAAAGCTACACTGGGAATAGCTTCACAGCCAGGGGAGGCAGACTGTGAGTAATAGTTTAAAACACAACACTTACCTAGAGACAGGCAGCCAGCAGAGCCAGAGGGGAGGTGATGGAGCCCACAGGAGAGGCCGGATCAGCAGGGAATGCCGCGGGAAAGGTGACCCGGAAAAAGCAAGGGCAGGACAATGGACCATCAGATGAAAAACCACAGAGAGAGAAAGAGAGAGAGAAATATTTAGTTATGTGTGTGGCATATTTAGTAGCATTCATGAACCTAAATAATGAAGTAGACAACCACAATGTTTGTAAATGATGTACATGTTAAATCATTTATACTACACAGTTATACAGCGATACAACAGCAGTAGCATTGTAGTGTAAACAGAATCATTCATCATGTTTATTCTACATTTTTAGGCTATAGGCAAATTGCACGGGTTTCAAAGATAAAACTTATATCAAAAAGTTGTATGAATAAAAGACTTAACGATAATAAAATCTCCAAGGCTCTAGACTCTAAAATCCAGAGACAGGGAACAAACACAGCAAATGTCACCGGTGTACTAAACTGTCCGCAAGCAAAGCTTCTGCCTATACAAAAAAAATTAAAGAAAGTTCAAGTGGTTGATTTTTTTGCCATGTACCAGTATGTGAGGTGTTCTCCTAGAATGCACCTGCTTTTGAAACCTTTGTTCTTGGCTTAAACTCACAGAGTACATTTTAACGAGATTACTAGGTTGTACTACTCCTGTGGTAACACTGTCCACTCCGCCTGCGTTCACCTAAGTGCTGAGTGTTGGCAGAGCTGTCTTCTCTGGGGAACAGAACCAAGAGAAAATCGCTTGTACGGTGAAGACAGAGATGCCTAGGTCCCAGTAATCCCTTTAGTGGGAGCAGAACTCCGCAGGTTGACTGAGTTGTGCAGCTGATAAAAAGTACTTTTTTGCCAACACTTGAGTGAGGAGTGTAACAAAAGCTGCTGTGCTTTTCAAGAACCAGGAGCAAATTTTCTTTCTAACAACTTTCAAAAGTACAGCGCACAGGGAGTCAGCCAGAAAACTTTGGACACTTAAAAGAGACTCGATCAAGAAGTGATTAGCAGCAAAATGAGAGACAGACAGACGGATAAGTCTCCTTCTAAATGTAAAATGAAACACAGCAGTCTTGTTCTGCAGCATTAAAGAAGAATGGGAGAGTGATTACAGATGAGAAGGATTGACTCTCCTTGTGGCTTTTTTAATTGCCTCCTGTCTTTTAATAGGAACTATCTATCACTTTCCTCAGCCAAGAGGCAGCCTGTGAAAATTCTCACTTCTCTCAGGAAGACCTCACTTAATTTTTCTTCTCACTGGTAATAACAGCACAACATCCGACAGTTCAAATCCTCCAGTCGCTCAATCACACACAAAGTCTATCGAGCTGTCTCATCGGATGCATTTCAGTCATTCTCCTCAAAAGTGGGAATGAAAGAAGAATGGAAGAGTCCAATTTATCACACCACAATATTAAAGTAATAGCAGACACATTAAATATGCACAAACTCAGTCAAGGTTAAATCCAAAAAGGTTCCTGTATTTATTATTCAAAAGAAATGGGGCTGTATAAAGAGAAATGATGTAGGTAGCCGAGTGGTTTATGATTATATTTGCCAATATATTTGCTCAAACTTTGTTTTTCTCAGGTGAGAGTGGATCTGCAAGTAAAGGCATTTACACTGTTAATTAGATGTTAAAAAACACCGCAAAAGTGACAAATACCCATTTACCTTATCTCGTGAGGGACAAATCCCATTGTACCCTGTTGGACCATTAAGGTTAATGTGAGCATTGGCTCGTCACTTGGCTCCAACAGACGATCAAAGATGAACAAAAAGCTGGTGTGAAACTCTGAATTCTTCAAACAAGGAGCTCAAGGATTGAACTCAAACAAAGTTCAGAGCATCTTTGAAGCCTGAGATTGCCTTAAGAGATTCTCACTAAGCCTTTTACTTTCACAAAAAGATGGTAGATTCACTGCCTGGTTTAATAAGATTATATAATGTACTTTATTAAGAAAGTAGTAAAACAACTATAGCATTTTGAATATTATGAAACGGAAACTGGAACCAAACAGAAAATGTACAACAGACACACCGTTAGAAAGGTGTGTCAAATCAAAGTTTTATATTTAGGCAACACAACTAAATAGAGAAACCACTGCAACAAGTGATCCAAACTCTGTAATACATTTAAACAAGAAGCCATCTCAAAGTGCAGTGACTGTGCATCTTTTAATCTTTACATTAAAAGTCGGCAGCCATGTTATAGACACAAACAATCAGAATAATAGGCACAGTTTCTTTACAATCCAATCCAGAAGTAGAGCAAATGTCCAAAAATATAAATATATTTATAAATATAATAAAGCATTTCTACTCTAAATGGCAGCTTGGAAAGATGAGTCTTTATGTGAACAGCCGTATCCTCCTCCATAATCCTTGCACAAAAACAAAGCTTTGTTTAAATTACAGAGGCTGCCACCCATCAGCGACGCTGGCTGAGGTCTCCGTGCCCTGTGAAGGACACATAGCATCAATCTAACTCGCATCAATGTCAAGGAGCCTTTGGCAAAGCCGGCTGCCGCCCACATGCTCCTCCAGGTCTAAATTCATGCAGTGACAGATCCTATTTTCTCTTACACAAATGACCAGTCTCACAAGGAAATGAGGCCCGATGGAGGTGAGTGCTTTAAACTGCACATCTGCCACGATGAGTAAACACACTGACTCAGCACCTTAAATCCCTCAGGAGCAAACTTGTGTCAGACATATACAGTTTGTAAGGCAAACGCATTGAGAATTAGCACAGTCAGACTAATTAAAATCCGTCCGGGCATTAGGCGTCACTAATCCTTTTCCAGCTGTGAACATGAAGTGGAACTGCCATCGCTGTGGAAAATACTGACTATACCTCCTGATGAAAAGAGACTCTTTTTCTCTTTGGGAGAAAAGTGCACCGCTGCCCCATGATCCTCAGATGAAGATGAAAGGGTTTAAGTGAAAAGTTTTTCTTCTACTTAAGTACAAAGAGAAATTACACTCTAATTCTTCTCTCTTTTTTTTTTTTTTCATGATTTGGCCAAATACTTTTTCTTTTCAACGAAACTGGGCTCCAAGCCATTTTTTTAACCATAACAACAACTTGTCTTGTCTTGTGACTCAAATGTAATGCACTTCAAATTTT
This sequence comes from Rhyacichthys aspro, assembly GCA_036850595.1. Taxonomy (NCBI): domain Eukaryota; kingdom Metazoa; phylum Chordata; class Actinopteri; order Gobiiformes; family Rhyacichthyidae; genus Rhyacichthys; species Rhyacichthys aspro. Next base: position 12,439,923 of record CM072155.1, read on the forward strand.
TGGAGAATGAATCATGAGAAGCCCAAAATAGACCATAATGCTTTGCAAGACGCAGTTGGAGGACAGCGACATTTCTGGACACATTTGAGTTGGTGAAACAAGTTTGACCTCGGACATTCTGATAACTTTTTTTTAAGACATTGTGATGTGTTAAAGAGCCTTACTGTGTTTTTCGGATGAAATTCTAGCTTTTTACTAAAAAAGAATGCAAAGACTGACTCTTAAGCTGTTGGCCTATTAATGAAGAATATGACTTACTAATAATTATAGTTTTGTGAACAGTAACCCTTATATAGAACGTGTAGTTATTCCAGAAAGCTCGAATTTAGTGGAATGTTTAAAGAAGTAATTATAGAAAAAGAAAAAGGTGTTAAAATGATTAAAGACATAACTATAACTTCCCAAACACTGACCCCAAACATTGAACCTTCCAACAAACCTAAATTAAAAACAAATGGCTTTTTTGAACTTGAAAACTTTTTTCCTATAATTTTCAGCAGAAATATTTTTATTTCAACAACTGTGCCACTTCTTAGTTTAAAGTAAATTTTAAATATTCTGCTGTAATTTGTAGAGTGGTGATAGAAGGTTAATATTTCCTGTTTATTGCCTTATTTTCTATGTTGTTTGCTGCTAATCACGTTTTGCAGGCTTCTATCTTTTAAAGTTCAACACCACCAGCTCTCTTTCCCCAGTGGTGTATTTAGTCTTGATTTGACGTGAGATGATTTTCAGGAAGCCAAACTGAAATACGGAGCGGCGTATCAGGAGTCGAAGGGAGTTTTGATAAATTGAGGCTGTGAGCTGTAATCCTGTTCTTTCCTCTCCAGTGCAGGCTGAGTAGCCCAGAGAGGATGCCCTAACAGATTAAAGAGGCTCAACACCAGCTACACATTACTGTATGTGAATGTTTGTTACCAGAGGTGAAAGAATCCTCTTAACGTCCACCCACCGGCTCTCACTGATCCACTGCAGCATCATAGCTCACTACCGACCAGTCCCAAAGGAAATTTACTGGTACGTTCTCCACCAAAACAACTTTCTCCAGTCGGTGGGAGGATAAAACGTGTCTTACACTTTGATGATTTTTGTTGCCATTACTTCCACTCTCTTACTGGAATGTTTATAACCCCAGTAACGTTTCGACAAGAGTGGATCATGGAACTGGAGAAAGACTACAGCCTCGTTACACTGCGTTTTATTTAAATGTAATGTTTATGTTGCGGGTGGCTGGAGCCTATCCCAGCAGCATTGGGCCAGTTAGTCGCAGGGCTAACACTGAGAGACAGGCTCTGACAGATAGCCATTCACCCTCTAATTCACATTCACAAGGAGCAGTTTAGATCTAACTGGGTTATTGCAGCTCTTTACAAACTAATGTAAGCTAACATTAGTGATAAGCACATTAACAAACTATGTTTAAATTTCTGTGGTACATATACAGACAATGGCTACTGCCTATATACAACATGGACTCACACTTGATTTAAAGACACTGTGCTGTCAAATGATGGAACTGTTGGGACACAGGGTCACAACCTATTATGAAGCCAATCAACTTATCTGCGAGCTGTGCAATCTTTTCTCTAACTGTAACATCAGAGTCATTACAGAAAAAAAACACACACATTTGATTTGAGAAACTGAGTTGGGAAAAGCCAAATGAGGAGCAGAAGAAACAGCTGACCGGAGACAGTTTAAAATTGTTTGTGTGATGAGATGTCACTGCAGTTGTTAACAGATGTTGCTTCATCATTTCTGGACGGCCCATTTAGTCTGAGATGATTTTCAGGCCATTGGAATGTCACAGTGTTGCTTTATAGCTCACTACACAGCCATTTCCAGTTATTTTCCAGTGTGCTCACTTTCTCTGACACGAGGCAGAGAGAAGTGAGTGAAGGAAAAACAGTGAAGTGAAGACACTTTCAACTGTTTGCATGAGTTACAGTGTTTGCCAAAGATAACAGCCATCTATCAACACAAACCAAGGTCCAGTTCTGAGTCTGTGAGTCTGACATCTGTTCTGACAACTCAGTGAGTCCAGATCACAAAAAGTACTCTTTGAAAACTATCCCTCGGTAATTCAAATTTCTCCATGCTTATCAACAGTAACATAAGACATTACATATTACTCAAGTCACTTTTTCAATTTTATAGGCAATTTTGCAGGTATTGGTGTCCGTCGTTTATTAATATTGTACTGATTTTAAATAGGGCCATCAAAAAGCACACATTTAAAACATGTAATAGGCTTGTAAAATCAATCGGGTCCGGCTCAGTTACTTTTTTCTTAAGACAAAGCTGCTTCTCAAAATTAAACCAGTTACTCATGGCCCATTGGATGAAACTAAACACGTTTTAATTAGTCTGTTAAATAAATAATGCTTTGCTTTTAAAAGTGATGCATTGCTAAAATAATACCTTTCTGCAGACTGCAGCAAATGCAGCCAATTAGCCCCAGTGTTAAAACTGCTCATTTGCTTCAGTAAGACTTTTCCCACAGCACACCGAGGATTATCGAGTCGCACTGCAGACGCTCAGAGGGTTAGTGATTTTCACACAACCATTTTTCTATTCTGTAAATCTGGACAACTAAAAAGCACATAATATACACTTGTTAAAACCAAGATCATAAATTCAGAGTTCACTTTTAATTAGACATAATGGAGATTTTATAACTCTAATAGAAAGAGCCATTACATTTTATTTGTTGTATTTGTCAATGCCATAAGCCTCTCTCTGCCATGGAAAGATTAAAGAGTATAAATTATGAACAGTTTATAACTTTACTGTATAATTAGCCATAAAAACATGTAGTTGAGAACTGAAAGGGACTTTTATTTCTAAGGTAAATATTTGAAAGTCCACAAAAGGAATGAAAACATAGCTTCTTCAGCAGAAATATATTGATGAGTGAGTTGTGTCAGTCGGCAGAAAACCAGTGACACTTGTCCATCTTTGTGACGGCGAGCATCAGAACTGACATACTAACTCAGATCCTATAAGCCTTTTGAGCATGTGACAGAAGAAAGTCACTAACGCACCAAATCAACACATAAGGCTTGAGGTGCATTCCTACATTTCTTCGTGCTGTATAAAACTTACAAAGAGACAAATAAAGTTCAAGGTTTAGTCTGCTACTGCTCTTATGAAGAATCAGCAATCTGAGCACTTCAATATCTCAACTAAGGCTCTATTCAGAGACGACCAGGAGTCATTCATGAGGCTAAAGGGAAGGTTACATTAAACAGAAAAGATTTAAGAAGAAATTACTTTAAAAGACACCTTAAGGTACTGATTTGAATAAATTTCCACACAGTCAACAACAGTATCACTGGATGAGTTCAAAAGCTATTTTCTTAGCAGTGGACTCAAAACACAGTCACAAAAACAACTACGAGTGTGAAAAGTAGAATATCCAAAAGTAATTTAATATGGTTTTAAAACAAACAACTTATCTGCTCACACTGTGAATGAAAACTGTGTGTTGGCATCTATTTTAGCCACTTACAAAGTGACCCCAGTACAATTTAATACTAATGGCAAACACTGAATGAGTTCTGTGTCCCTCTTCATGAAAAAGACACAAGTCAAATTTCAGCTGCTGCTTAAAGGTAGTTCTCATCTCTCATAAGACTTTGGTGCAGTCATGATGGTCTGGTGCATTTACTGCTTATGAACTAAAGGGCACTAAGGCTAAGCCACTAACTGAGTCAGACCATGTAGCCCTGATGGATTTCAAGAGCTTTGTCAAAAGAAGGTGAAAGACACAGAGGCAGTGCACAGAGATGAATAGAAACAAGTTGTGTGAGTTGTGCTAAAAAGGAGTTAAGAATAAAAGTAGAAAATAAACAAGGACACAGTAGAGAAGACCTGGTGGTGCTAACTTACTGGAACCTCTGTCCTGGCTGAAATCAGCTCTCCTCTTTCTGCGGGAGCTGAAGAGCCTTCAGTGAGTCCTGGCCTACTCTCTCTCATTTCAAAAGACGCACATCCACCAGTTTAGGCTACTGTATAAGTGCACTTCACCCTGGGAAGGGGTAAACACAAGGAGTCCATAGCCTGGCTGAACCTGCAGTCAGTACCAAGCTTGTTTGTTTTTTTTCATACAGAATGTTATACTTACATTGCTCATACTTTTACTTCTGGCACAAACAGATTTAATCTGGTGGCTGTAAAAACACTGACACCATGAATAAGCTATGATCAAGCTCAGCCTCTGTGTGTCCTGTCCACATCCTTATGCTTCACACCAGTCTTTAGACAGGTGGTGCCCTTTGGTCCTAAAGGGTCAACTGAGAGAAAGAGAGAGAAGAGGTTTATTCTGAGAGCAGCTGAATATAATTTCAGCTAACAATACATTCTCAGAATTTGAGGTTTTAAAGATTGTTGAGGGTCACTGTAATCAATTCCTACTGGATGCAAACCTGTTTTTTGTTTTTTTTGTCTTGTTTTTTCAGATAAGGAAATTTGTCCATTTTAGGCCCAAGTGTTGAACAGTGAAATCATCTGCAATCACCTCTGCCTCTGCCACACCATTTGTCTCAACATTGACAAAAATGAATAAAAACGCTGCACCACTGCTTCAAGTAAACTAATGGTGTCAGCACAAATGTGTTTAGGCTGAAAACTGAGCCCATAAATCACAGCTCTCTGGGACGTTGATCTGGTTTTGGTGGGGGTTTTTATTTATTTTTTTTATAGCACTTGTTGGAAAGCAATCCAGTGCAAACCTAATCAAACTCAAAAGTACTGCAGTTTTTGTTTTTCATTTAGTTGCATTTAACACCAGTGCCCTATGAACACATTTGTGGGTAAAAAAAGAACCACAATAGGTTTATATGTTTAACTAAAAACCTTTATATTGACAAAGATAAATGAGAAAAGTTTGAAAGCGTCTGGTAATGTATTTTTTGTTGCTGGTGTTTTATACGAACTGTTAAATGTATTGTGTCCCTGAACTACAGAATTACTTCAGTTTTCTAAACCACTTCAGCATTTATAACAGCTTTATAACACATTCCCCTGTCACATGGCTGTCACATTACACTCCAAATTACAGCCTCCTCCTAAACACTGAAAACACCCTGAAATGTCAGTCACACTACTCTGGTACTGTGCTGCTCAGTTAGCTTGTGGACTAATAAAAAGACATAAATTGCTTTGGATTACTTCACTGTTAGACATCTCTGCTTGATCACCCTTCCTTTGTGTTATAGACATGTCTGAGGCAGAAAGAGACACATAGAATTGGTTGAAAACTGTGCTGTCAAAAACTGTGCAGCACAGGATGGTGGGAGCTGAATTGCCATCACAAATTTCTGTCAAGACTTCAATCACAAATTCATACTTCAAGACAGAACAGCAAGAAGGCAAAGAAAGACAATACAGTGGAAACCTGCATCGATATTATGTATAAAAGAGAAAACATTTCAGAACCAAATTTTAGAAACTACTGTCAGCTCAAGTTGGTATTTTTGTGAGAATGTCAGGTGAAAGATAGTTCATTTTCAGCAAATATTCTGTTTGCATTTTGCGGCCTCACTGACTCTTATTTGTCACGTGCCTTATGGTATACTTTTTTTCTTAATTTTAAAAAAAAATAAATAAATATTTTTGGCATGCCCTTTTTTTTCTTAAAAATGTCATTGCACCATTTACTTCTTATTGTTTTTGTATGCACCAAGCAAAGAGAGTAACACAATTTAAATTCTCTGTATGTACTGAGCATGTGGCAGAACTAACAAAGTTGACTTTGGCTTTAACTTTGATTTTGGCAAAAAGAGAGGAAAAAAAAAAAATCTTAATTGAAAGAGCAAAGGTGCACAGAGAAAAATCCAAGCAACCTCCTATGAAAGTAGAGTCTAAACAAATACTTTTGAGTTCAGTCATCAAATGATCCCATGATCAGTTCTTAGTGGAAATCAACTCAGCCCTGGTTTACACTCCACATGCACACACTGCTGAACTGCCTGCACACTGCTTTATATAACACCCACTGGGTCTAATACACACCGCTAAATGACAGGGCTTTCTCAAATAAAGCCATCATCACACAATAAACATCTCAAAGTATCAGTATAAAACATTTTCCAGCCCACAGGCTGAAAAACTGATATGTTTTCTTACAGGGATTTTGAAGAGAAAGCATTTGCTGGACATGAATTACTAGAGAGTGAAGGTGCCAAATCAGGAACAGGCTAATTCTAGGTGAGCGTCTGTCAGACCGCGCTGCTACCTGCTGGTACCACAACACAAGAGATTATGTGCTATCATAGCTAACTTAATTACTTCTGTGTATACCCATTCACAAGTGTAATTAAGGAAATGGATTTCAACTGTGCTATCACACTTAAAATAAAGTGTACTTGAGGACAGGGGCTGACATTTTTAACCTCAATGTAGGACAAATAAGAAATACATCACCCAGAACCAGACAGACTTAACAATGAAAAGACAATGGTTGTTAATTAACTGCATTAAAACCTATATTATTCAAAAGAGTCAGTAGTGGATCTAGCCTGTATATTATACTGAACCATCTTCTGTGACCATCAGCTGATATACAGCTTTCTCATCTCGGGTCAATTACTCTGTGATCTTTTGGAGGAGAACTGGACCTGGACCAGACTCTTGGGGATTTGGCTGAGCTCTGATGGATGGACTTCAGTCACTCGTCCCACCCACAGCGCTTCTCCCTGGCCGAACGTGTCACACAGGGATCTGCTTCCAATCTGTTAAGGGGCTGGCAGGTGTCAGTGGAAAGTCAGTGGAGAGAGTGTTAGCACAGGGATTTCAATAAAAAAACAAAACAAAAAAACAAAGCTCAACAACCATTTATTTGTAGAACTTTTCCACCTGGGGAATCAAACCTATAACCTCCCCGATGTAAACAATAATATGTACCATCAAATTGTGGAAATTTAAATACATACCTAACATACAGTAACATATTATTTTTGTGTCACATCCTGTCACCATAGTTTGAAACAGCAGCCTATGCATTTTTCCAGAAATGATAAATGGTGTACATGAGTAAACTAAGCACTGTGCTGTGACGCAAGGCTGGGTACCTGACAGAAAGTGCACAGTCAGACAACAGCAGCGTGCTCTCTCAGCATTTCAGTCTGAATTTGGACACTGTTTTTTCAGAGTGTGTTTCAGGAATGAAGCAAGAAATAGGAAAATCAACCAAAGACCACTGCAGATGATCATTGTCTTTTAAAACAGAGCATAAAGCAACATGTCTAAATGATATTTGTATCTTACAGCAATTAAGCACACTCTTGGCTGTATTTTAACATATGTGCTCAGACTCTCACACGAGCAGATAAACATATTCACACAGAGGGAAGGATGCCCAAAGCAACACAGCTCCATCTGTTTTCACTTCTGTTGCAACAATATCCATTATACAACGTTTCTTGTCTCCTACAAGGACAACATGAGTCTGTTAGATAACAATAAACTCAAACGTCTCAGCCTCAAACCTTTTGAATGGCAGTCTATAAATGGAACAAAATTACATTTGGTATAAACATAGAATACTAACTGACAACAGCTAAAAGTTGTATGGGCCATCAGTCATGAAATAGTGAACTAGAAGCCCTGCTTTTCCAGATCCATTTAAAAGGCCCCTATGTAAAGAAATAGCCACAGGAAATACATTTCACTTCTTATGCTGTTGAAAAATTGGTTCCAATGGGCCATTGGAAAGCTGTGTGTAGGCTTGAATCATACTGGCACTGTATTTCGTAGATACATTATCCAATCCCTTTTTACAGTCTATACACATTACAGACCACTCTACACAATGTGACAATCCTCAGCTTTTCACACAAGTTGTACACTTATAAAACTTGAAAAACCTTGAACTCACACTAAAGGAGTAGCTCTATGATTTATATTTGTATTCATCACACACAACCACATTATGATCCTCTCCGCTCAGTCAGAACAAGTCTGACGTCACTTTCTTCTGTGAGAAAATGTTATTGACTACCAATATGTTATTTTCCCACAAATAATGGAAGCAAATGAGTCTGACACTAATTCACAGCTCTACACGATTATATTATATTGCTACAGGAACAATGTCTTCATATGCTCACATTATCACTCGGAGCAAGTTACGCTTACAGCAAATCAATTTGTTTATGTTACTGCTCAATGAACCATATTTACACTGCTGTTGTGTCAAGTGATGATTGTGTTATCCAAGGAATTACAACCTTCTGCTGCAGAGAAAAGAAAAATAGATTCCCAAATCAAATTAATTTATGCCACTTTCCAGATGGAAACATAATTCTTTGTTGCTGATATCTGTAATGTCTAAAAAACATCAAAAAGCAACAAAATGACTGTGACAACTGGCTGCTTAAGTTACATTTAACATAAACTTTGTGACCTTGGTGCTTTCTTCTTTGTACTTGATGTGCTGCTTTACCTTCTTCTCCATAGTAAAAAAAACTTTAGAGCGCCGAAAGCTATTCCTAAAGAGGCAGAGGCAATCATAAATGAACACAGAGAGAGATCTTCAAATATGACTCCCACTACAGAAGCACAAAGGTGATAAAGCAGCAGTGCTACTGTTAAGGCACAGTATTCTCTCTAGTCGAATTACCATAAAAGAAGTCATACATTTTGCATTACGCAGGGTGTTTGAAATAACAGTGCTTCATAAATCGTATAGAAGTGGAAACACAGATTATGGAAAAGCAGAAAAAGCAATAATGGGATGTGTATTATAGTTCTCTGCTTAAACAAGACTATCCACACTCAAGGACACAGTGTGTGGTGCAGTATCAATAAGCAGACACACTTTAATCCTCTGTATACATTGCCAAAGTTGAGAGCACGAGATGTTCCACTAAATTAATAATATTTCTTCAGTCAATATGTCAGTGTGGGAGGAGGAGTGCCAGTGTGGGAGGTGTTGGTTCAAAGACATCAGTGTTTTACCATCCTCTTCTTACAAGTGCTGCTCAAAAAGAAAAGAAAGAAATCTGTCTTGTTCAGACAAGGCTACTTTCTCTCATTGATACCACAAAAGTAATAAAGGAGGCTGTCATGTTCTTTGGAGGCCCAAAAACTCAAGCGCTGCCCCAGTATGTCAAGTATTAGTGCATATAACCTGAGCAGACCGGATTGTAAATGCATCTTAAGTGACCCCTTTCATGGGAGACTTTTCTATTAAGAGTGTCTTGCCACTTGTCAGGTTTTAGTAAATTAAACAGATTGATAAAGAAAAAAAAAACACACACACAAAAAAAAACCTTTTAGTGTTGTAGCCTTGAATTTTTGTTGCCAGTCCTTTTAGTTGGTGAAAGCAACCATTTCAACACTACTCATTGTACTCTTAAGTGTCACTGAGCATGTAAGGCCACCATTTTGAGGACAGGCGTCTAACTTCCTTTAAAAGCAAGTTCCCTCACATTCATCCAAGATAAAAACCTCAAGGCTTCAGTAACTATAAAGGTTAAACTCATTAACTAGTTTCAGCCCAGTGGCTCAGACTTTCAGAATAAGAGTTAAAGCCTCTATTGTAGTATCTGTATATGGTCACTGTGCAACAACTGTTTAACTTATTTTCGAGAGGCTGCAGAAAAGCCATCCGGAAGTTGGTTTGGAGTTGACCAAGACTGTAAACTAGAGAAAACATCCCGCTCGCTCCAAATACACTCTCTGAGACTAGATTAGATCCGTTTTTTGTCTCCGACTTGCTTCTGTCACTGCTTCTTATCCTGCATCTGAAGAAAATCACATCCACCTCACGTCCAAAGCCTTATTTCCACCAATCAGATGTCAGTGGCTGCTTGTTTTAGAGTTCCTCCAGAGCCTCCGACCAATCCCATCATCCTCAGAGGGCCTTGTGTCTGCAGTCCTGCTCCATCACATTAGTGTCAGGCTCATAGAAGCTGACAGGCCAACAGAGCCGGGAGAGCGGACCCCGATGCACCTTCAGCCCCGCAGTGGACACATGGATAGATGCAACTGAGAACGCCTGCTGAGCTTCTTTGTGCTTTAGTGTTAACACGCCATGGTCTGTCACCATGTCGCGCCAAAATACAAGGCACAACTTTAAGGTCATCCTGTTCCTCTGTGTTCAAAGACATCGGCCTGCTCTTAACAAACACTTTCAGACAAACAGCACTAAATTGGACAGAGCCTGAGCTCAAAGGACCACATCACGGCAGAACCCAGATCATGCATCCAGGAGAACAGCAGCTTTTTACTGTTTGAAAAACCCATCAAGACTCCATTAACCCCGTGACTCCTCTATTTTCACAGAGGAGAGGTGTGGAGAGCTGCAGCCATCAAACAAACAGCGCTTTGACAGTAACTGAAGCTACTGCACAGGCATTAATGAGATCAGTGTCATTATAATACAATTAGCAGCAGACACAATGACTCATTTTGTATGTGTGTGTAAACATGTAAATTGTGCAGGACTAACTGCATATCAAATCAGAATCAAAGAGATTGAGATGAATTATACTCCACATAGAACAGCAGCCAGGTTGTTTTTGTCATAAATCCATCAATAAAATACATTTACGATAACTCCCTAAAAATAAAGCTAACATTCACATAATTTAATTTTTCACTCACTCTTTTATTCAGTCACATTGTGTAGAGACCGGCAGCTAGACCATCAACTGAATTAACTCAGCAAGTGGATGTACAGTAACATTTATTTATTGAGGCCAGCCTCTAAGCAAAAGGGCCAATGCCAATACATTAACAAATGCAGTCTCTTTTAGTCTGTACACTCGAGACATTGACCTGTGTTTGTAATGTTTGCTAAACATAAGAAACAGGGTTCTTATAGATGTGAACTACTATTACAGCATAGGAGCTGCAAAAACATAAAAAGATTGAATTTAATTTAGTTCCAGTACTGGTATCAAAGTGTACTGCAGCATAAGACCTGCTGACAGCCATATATATTTCCTCTGGTAAGTTCTTGTTTAGTGCAACACAAATATGGCTGTCCCAGCTCAGACATTTTTCTATCATGTATCCTTATCTGCACCAATATTTCACTCAGGCCAACATCAGCTATTTGCAGGAAGCCTGTGAAACGCCATATTTCAGTTCACAGAGCTGCCACTTTGACCTTTTAGTAACAGATGAAGTGTTATCTACAGTCTGCCTCTCATTAAGATCCATCACTTCATGGTAATAAAACAGGCAGACATGTGGAAGTGCAATTAGTCTTCATTTAGTCTCATGGGTTTGATTAAAAAATCATTAGAGCCATGCACCTAACGGAAACAGAAAGAATAAGAATCATCTATGTAACTTTTCCCTCTACAGCTGCGGTACATGTGAAGCCTTAACTTTCCATTTACCATGAACAATGTTTCAGCTATTGCTCTGTCAATGTTTCTCTGGTTCATGCTGCTAGCCTTGATGCTCATTTCAGTTCAGTTTACTGCACTGAACTGACCCAGAAAAAACAATAAACCTGTCTGGGGCACCAGGCTGACAGCTGTTACAACGATGGTAATGGAGGCCAGTGGGAGCAACAGTTCGATGGATGGCCGTGAATGTTTGAGGAAATGATAATGAGGAGTAGTGTTCCTCTAAAAAGCCCTACGACTTCACTGTCCCTCCAATGAACACCTGTAGATGCAGTCCATGCTTGTGTCAGAGCCTAGACAATAACATTTATGTCAGTTTGTGACAGTTTCCAGTTACCAGTGTACAGCTAAAACATTTCTTTCTTAAGAGTCACATGTATTTGGTTCAAAACGCATATGGAGATGGCCTAGATATTCTTTGAAAAGACTGGCTTCCACGTGACTTGTGCTTTTAAAACACAAACAAATCAGATCTAGGTCATATGGAAAAACTAAATCTCTGTCGACTTAAAGAATCACTCAAGATGTCATTTGGATTCCTTTCAAAGACATGCATCACTTCTTCTGAATTTCGTTGAAACACTTTGGGTGTATTTTGCACAGCTGTTTTCTCTTTGAATACAAACATGGATGTGAGGAAATTGAAAATTCTCCTGGGCTAGATGCATATCACCTTATTATGCCTGTCTGAGCTTAAATTAGAGTGCCAGAATGTGCTTGAAGTCCATTGACACATTGTTACTGCTGAAAAAGAAATAGAAAGTCGCTGGTTAAAAAATCATTGAGGGGAAAATGGGAACAAACCTTTTTCTGAAGGTAAAGAATTTAGCCAGAGGACAGTAAGACTCCAGACTCCATAAAGAAGACTTTTATTTGTCGGCCACAGAAGAAAATGAAGGCAAGAGTGACATGAGGACACAACAGAGACAGAGGCAGGTTCAGGCAGTGCCACTGCTGAGGGTCATCAAGGCCAAAGCAACCAAAAGGGAAGTCACTGCCATTCATTACTGGAGAAAATTAGCTCCAGACTATAGTGCACTTCTCTAAATTCTCTCTTTACCAACTTAACTCATTCAAGCAACACTATGTAACTCTGCTGGATTTGCAAACACTTAAAGACAGTGTGTACGACTGCACTGCTGCAAAGTCACACGGGATGGTTACATGTCAATATGTATTATTCTTTTATATGATGTGTGGAAATTTGTGCTGTTCTCACGTATGTTGTGTATTGTGGGTAAAAAGTCAAATATGATTGCTTTTAGGAATAGTTCAGAATTTTCTTTTTACAACTGGTCATAGTAGCAGTTGTCAGCACTAACTCGGTTTGGAAAAAACAGGCCGAAGCAATAACACTAAAACTTCAAGTATTACTGTATATGAGTCCAGGGGATTTTAAACAATCCAATTAACTACTTCAATGTCCATTTAAACGTGTTACAGATATGATATACCCACAATATATATGTTGATGGATGAATGAATATCTATGTAATAACTGCCCAATGAAAGAGACACTGTGGACACTACAGAGATTATTTTTTATTATTATGATTACTTAATCTATAATAATAGACAAACAATTAGTAGACAAAAAAGCACTTGGATAAATTCAATGTTAAAAAAAACAAAAAAACCAACATGAGATGAAATCTTTAGTCGAGATGGTACATTTAAGATGAGCACACCATCACCTTTGGCTTCGGGCTAATCATATCCCTCAAGACTTCAGTACAAAAGCTGCAACTTTTATTTGCTCAAGAAAGAAAACAGATCACATACAATTTAAGCGCTGTGACAGTAATAATAACAGTGTTTGTGCAATGATCACAAATATCATTGTAATTTATACTGACAAAATAGAAAAGTACCACTGAAAACCCTCTGCTATTGTTGGCTTGGCTTTGAGAGACTGAACAGAATGAGGAAATTAATATTTACTTCATAAATAGATAAACAAATACACAAACTCAAGGTCCAGCAGTATTTTCTCTTTTAATAAAAAAGACAAATACATAATTAACTAGTCTAATAACAGGATTCTAATCTACAATTATCCCTGGATCAAAGGAAGAATGCCATTAAAAGCTTCAAAATAACTACAAAGACGAAAAGAAAATGTTTTTTTATAATAAAGCCTTGTAAAGGTTATATTGTGGCATGCTGCATTATGTGGGTGTAGCACAGGTGGCAGCAGACAAGAACTCACATTAAGTCGACAAAGAGTAGGACATATACCATAACGCCAAGGTCCAAGTCTGAGTGAAGTATAAATGGGAAAAAGAGCCGTTGACATTTAACCATGAGCAAAGTTCGGGAACAGAATGAGACCCTCAAAGGGACATTCAAAAACTTGTTTGTCCTTTCAGTGATTGTAAGATTCAAGAATATGAAAGGTTTATTAGTCATTCTCTACATATTTTAAAATCATAGACAAGATTATGACATTTTTCATTAGAAAGACTCTTCTACTTGCATACATACCCAGTGTTTCCCACATTAAAAAAGACCCTGGAGGGACCCCCCTCGATGGGGGAGGGGCACACTAACGGAATTGATTTTACGACAAAGCACCTGGCGTTTACCCACCGGTGTAAAAAAGTAGGCAAAATGAAACTATGGCGGCTCAAAAAAGATTCTGGCGGCCCGCCATGAACTATTTAATTGATGGGAAACCCTGCATACCATTTAGAGAATAAAATTCTATAAAATATGACCTAAAAATGTCCATCAATTAACCCAGCCATAATGTATACATACAATTTTGCATGTAATTCCTTGCAAAGTTGTTGGTATTTGCACAAATTAAAGATTTCCTCTCGTCTGTTCAGCTAAAACAAGGCCAAAGTCCTCACACAATGAGATAAAGAGTGTGTACGAACTGGGTTTACAGTTAGGCACTGGGAGCACAAACACCACAGACACCACAGACACCACAAACACCACAAACACCAGAGACACCAGAGACACCAGAGACACCACAGACACCACAGACACCACAGACACCTCCACAGGCTGCAGGCCCTGATAGCTGATGTGCTGCTGAGCCTACAGTGTGATGGATGTAAAACAGATCCCCCAGAGTCTCATCTGAACACACTCGTCCTGCTGAGAGCAAGTGTCACACTGGGACTGCTCAGCCTCATAACACTGTGCATTACAGCTCTGTCATGTTTGCCGTCCACACAGGAGGTGAAAGCTACACTTCCAATGAGCAGCACCCACTGAGAACAAGCCTCTGACGGGAAACACAGCTCACCAGTTCTGGTTTGTTTGTGGTTTAATAACAGAGCCAAAGCTCCCAAGAGTCTCAGGCTTCAATAATCTGTATCAGAGATGGCTACAACCTAAACTAAAAGTGTGTGTGCAAATAATGAGGAAGAGATGGACAGATCAAACTGTAATGAAGCAATTCAAGACTCACTAGTCAAATATAGCCTTTATGCAATATTCATCTCAAGTGGTTGAGTAGTGGTCACTCCACTCTGTCTAGTGTCTCTCTATGGACTGTGTTTTCACAGAACACTCAAAATCTGCATATACTTTAAATGATGATCTAAAATGATGAAGCACAGACAGTTCTTCATCTTTATTGTGAAACATTAGTCAAATGACAGGGATCACATGCAGTTTAAAAGAACTAACTCCCTTATCTATAGTTTAAAAGAAACTAAATGAAATGGCATTTCTGCTCTGATTTGAAAATACATGATACATTCAGATGGGGCAGGCTGGCTCTCAAATTAAATCAAATCTTGGGTTCAATTTCTTGAAATAGGCAGGCCCTTCTTCATGACAATTTGCATAATGTTATAAATCGACTTTAACGTATTACTTTGAAACAGCATGAAGACATTTGTGAAGTATGCTGTAATATCAAAAAAGTGAAGGTCTTGGGGGCTTGAAGATTATTTAATGATCACATAGAATGGCAAGGAGAATAAGAATATCTAACGTTATCTACTCTAGGCACCTCTGAATATTTATGCTGCTCTGTGATTAATTTATCCCTGTGCCTCCTTTATCTGCTTCTGTCCTAAAAACACAACTCAAAAGTGAAGAGAGTAACTGTCCTAGAATAAAATGTTTTATACTGTTAAGCTTATCATTGCATTGAATTAGCATTGCCCTCCATCCATAAACTTAAATATGTGATTACAGTTGGTAAGAGCTAATCCCTTCAGACAGCCGTGTTAACACAGCGGTCAGCAGAGCGAATGTGAACAGAAGAGAGTCTACATTTTAATGGACTGAAATGTTACCACTGAAATTACATCAGATGTGTTGCCAAGGACTTCTGACGGGATCTGAAGGACTGCTGCTACTCTATGTGCAGTTGAAATGAGTAGGCTGTCTCTGCTTGAACTGCAGAGATGAGTGATTCAGCTTCAAAGTGTTGATGTGGTCAAATGTCTGTGACTCTATAGAAATCTACAAGGCCCACACACATAAATAAATCCTTGCTAGAAAGAGAAAAAGTATATCCTACATGTCTTTGGAATCTGTGGTCAAAACAATTGCCAATATATACTATACTAAATAATTCATACATATTATACATATAATAATTACAAATCCCAAAAAACACAGCATCTAGCTACACAATGGCATCCTGATAACAGCAACCCATCTAATAACCTAATATCAAAGGCATTCGATTTGTATGAGAGCCTTTTGTTACTTCAGGATCAGATGAATCCACCCTGTAGCTGAAAGCTTGTTGGTTCATAATAAATATATAAATAACACCACTTTTACACTTTTAAAGCCAGTATGCAGCTTGTACTCAAAGTGAGTGTCAGAATAATAAAGGAAGGACAGTTAAACCTATTAAAGTGAATAGGCACATTTTCAGCTTATTTTAGCTCCACAGTAGAACAGACGCTTCTGGAGCAACAGAGAAAATGATAATTGGTGAGACGTGAATCTTTCCAGATATACAAACTGACACATTAGAAAAGCATCTGAAAGTGGTCTGTGGTTGCCTAAGGTTATAATGGTAGGGTTACTTCCATTCAATTAAAACTCCAGTATTCTAAAGTAAACTCATGCTGATACAGAGAGAGATTATCATGATACCAGCATGAATTTTCTGAATCATTAATGACACAGGCCAGAGAACTACTGATGACCCTGGAAGCCAGTGCAATTATCCACAGATTCAATTGCTATTAAAGTATCCATTGAGCTGCTTGCGTGCAGGAGGTATGGCTACATGCACTAATGAGATCATGGCTCCCCTTACTACTGCGCTATTAATCATCATGTGACAAAGATGGGTGGGAGTGCCACGCTGAGGAGTAGAGATGTGCTTTATTATGATCAGTCAAATGCCAGTAGGCTCAAGAAGAGGTTCAAACAGATCTGCAGCAGCCACCAAAGTGACAAGCCCCGAGCTCGTGCCTTTTGATTTTCTGATATCACATTTACTGGAGTAAAACATCAGATTAAACAGCCATTTCTGCTCAGATCCCACTCACGCACACTGTCAAATGAAGTGATGATGAGAAATTCGTCACTACTACTGTGCATGCCAGCCACATTTGGATTTTATATGGACCCACTTTTGTTTCATAATCAAATATATATGGGCACAGCTACAAAGATAGTCAGTTTTAACATAATGTTGATGGAAATATTTAATTTGGCTGGTAATTTGAAAAGGGTGACTTGGTTGGGGGAGCCTCGTAAGGCAAGGCTCTTGATTTACCTTGATATGGGGCTTTTCTTTATTTGTTTTACAGTAATGAATATTAACTTTTGTAAAAGCTGCAACACTAAAAATTCCCTTTAGTCCGCATTACATGTTCATAATCACTCACTTAAAACTAGAGACTGAAAACAACTTCTTTATGTTCACTTATTAACATTAATGTATTGCCCCAAGCACTTTACCAGCCTTGCAACAGACATTTAGTCTTTAGTTTTGCAACAGCTACTTTTCATAGTATTTTTCTGATGAAACATTGCCAATATCCTTTTGTCTGTGCAAGATGTATTCAAAACTCCAATTAAAATACATTCTAAAAGCTGTATTATTTATAATAAGAACTAGATCTACCAATCCAGGTCATTATAAAGTGCTCCTATATTTCCACTTTGCAGTTTTTAGTTTCATAAAGATCTGTTCTAGGTCAGCTGTGCCAAAGAACTGTGTGGTTTTTCTGAGGTTGAATGTGTCTTTATTATTTTAAATAGAACTTTGGATAATACTGTTAGAGTTGATCTAATTAGACCTGTGTTTTTAATATGCACAGACACCAACCGCAAAAGGCTATGATGAAGACTTCCTGGTAAAAGAACTGGCCAGATCCAGAGCAGTGATGCTCCCAGAGGACGCCTCCTCACAGCAGGAAGCACACAAGTGAGACCAGACAACTTCGAAAAGTGAAAAAATCCTCAAAAGCACAGCTATTTGCCCCCCATTGCCTCAGTGTTTGGCTGTACCACAGTCATTTCTGATCCAGTCCACTTGTGAATGCACTTGCAGTACCCACCCTTGAAGGTTTGCCAGGCAGCACACATCTTCTGAGGAAGGGAAGCACTTTCAAAAACTTCCCTTCCTGTTCACCAAAAATGTCCTGTATGTTTCTCTGTGATGCTGCACAATCTGTAACTGTTTCATTTTTAGACTGCCTTTTGTAGAAGCCAGCTGTGAATGTCTGTGTCGTACGTGTGTGTTATAGTAAAGGCCAATAAGGAAAGAGAATACACAGAGGAAACTGACAATAAGATAAAGCAATATAAACAACAACACTGATGTAAACAAAAGGAAGAATTACTAGATGAGTCACTCAATAAACGCTTTACATGAACATGATGAAGCCTGCAGTGGTGGCTTTTGTCTTTCTGTTTCCCTTGTTCTCACACATGACACCCACACAGACTGACACTAATGAGACATTGAAACATTTAAGCCCAGACTCTATTTCTAATCATATTCCTGCTGTAGCAGCACGCTCAGCTTACAGGTGACATTTCAAAAGACCTGAGGATAATATATAATGCTCCTTCGTCTCTCTGTGGCGGACCCAACAGCACAGTAACAACAGACTGCGCTCCCTGCATCACTAATGAATCATTCATGTAAAGGCTAAGTGTTGGTGGGCAACCAGGCCAAGTGCCAGAGAATATGCATAGACACATACATATACACATGGTATGCATATGCACATAGGACCACAACAGTGCAAGACATGGCGTATACACCAAAAGGTCACTAAATTAAGCATTGTAATAATGTAACTCCACAGATTTAACTTATGACCCCTGGTTTTAAAACTTTTTTTTTTTCCAGTGGTGTGTTGTGTGGTGTAAAAGTCTGTGAGAAGCAAAGACAATGGAATAAACAATTCTGCTGCAAAGAAAGGACACTTGACAATTGACCATCCTTGGTTTTACACAGAACAGAGGCTTTGCCAGAACAGTGTAAAAGCAGTGCCCCTCTATGAGACACAACCCTTTAGGCTGCCTCTCTTTAACAGAAAATGAAATAGTAGAAAATGAGCTGATTCTACGTCTTTCCCTTGTGTCAAAGTGTTTGATGCATCCCAAACACTTTCCTTGAATATTTATAACATTCTTTGAGCCGAAATGCACATTATGCTTGGAGAAAACAAGGCTTACGCTGCTTGACCTTGAGTTTGACTGACAGTACAGAGAACAATCATCTCCTCCATCTAATCGAAGCCTTGGCCTAATCAGAAGAGACTGGGACTGAAATGATGCAGCTCCAGGAAAAGGCTGCTTCGTTACAACATGAATTACATTATCAAGAGGTAAACATGAAGAATCAGTCTTTGTATTAAATAGTTAATCACTAAAAGGTGGTATGAGTCAAGTCCAGTCTGGGCAAATCATGAAAAAGACTGCTGAGTTTGTTGATGAAAATGAAAAACACACTTAAATAATTTATTGCAGAAAAGCTTGAAGATTTTAATTTCCCTCATTGGGCAGCAAATCCGCTCCAAAGGTCAGCTCAATTAAAATGGACAACTGAGGAATTCATAGAAACTATTGTCGTTTTCTGAGAACATGCAGTATAGCTTCAGTCTAATTTTTAATATAAGATATGACCTTATAACAAACACAGTTTCCAAATCCTTGTGTTCCGTGTATTCTTGTAAGCCACAAAGAATAAAATAAAGGCTTCAAATGTGCTGGGGCTCTGGGGGCTTTCTTACAAAAGCTGCATATTTGTTTAGCATGTTATTTCACGTGGTTAAAATTGAATCTGCCATTGTAAAGCCCCTCCCTCCTCAGATGTTGTTAGTTTTGTGAAGCAGCCATCTGGTGTCTGTCTCAGCATGGGACAGTAAGAGGGACTCCTCATGGTAAATGGTGTTCACTGTGTTCAAAGACTGGCAAGTGTCATTCAACCATCACATACTGCCCATACTTCTAGCTTTGGGCGACATGGCTACAAAATAAAATTTTGTTTTTTTATTTATTTTTTAATTTTTCAGACAATTTACAATTTTATTCCTTTTTTTGTCTTGCTGCCTACCTAATTTAATTCAAATGCATCTGTGATCAAAATATGTATTTCTTTTTCTGTTCAATGTAAGCATAAAACAAGCAGCAGCAACAGCAGCAGCAGCAGCAACAGCAGCAGCAGCAGCAGCAGCGGCGGCAGAGTGAATTTGCCTAAAAGCAGTTTAGATTGGACACTTTTAAGCCTCTCTGTCTCATAGACCAGGTCTAATTTAATTTCCATGCCACATAAAGTCTTGTTAAAAGATGATAAAAGCCTCTGACCACATGCCTAATTCGCATAAATCAACAAAGTACACCACTGTCTGGAAATAATTAGTAATTATTTCCAGACAGTAGTGTCTGCAGAGTGTTCTATGGATATTATTTTAGCATTAGCCAACACAGAGTAAACAGTGCAGGGTTAGAAGAATTTTTATTTTTTCATTAAATTCATTTAAAAATTAATTAATCAAATTATCTCAATTTATCACCCAGTCCAACTTCTAGCTCAAACAGACAATTTTGACAGCATACAAATGTCTCTGGTGGTTTGTATGCAAATGCCAACAAATAGATAGATGGATTAAAAAAAGAAAATCAAGCTTGTAAAGGAAAACATCTTAAATTGGTTTTAACCACATTTAAAGAGTTTATTCAAGAAGCATCTTCACTTCACTTTCATCTTTACGTGCATCTTAATGCACATTGAGTAGCCTACGGAGGGCTGGTCAGCTGTGGTCCAGGCACGTTATTCAAAGACTGCTGAAGTGGTGTAGATAACGTCAAGAAAAAAACATTTTAGATAAATTATTTGCCGGAGGAAGGAGACTTTTTTTTTTTTAATCTAGGGCAGCAAATCCACTCCAAAGGTCAGCTTCATTAATCTAGACAACTGAGGAATTTATAGAAACTCAGAGAACTTACAGAGCAGCTTTAGTATAACTTAATGTAACTGTAAAAAAAACAAAAACAAAAAACGCAATTGACCTTTACAATACTAGAGTCGTTTTTTCAACATTGACTAGTACTGCATTTAAATATATGAAGACACTATAAGAACAGTTGCTCTAGCAATGTCTTAATAAAATAATATTACATGTTTGTAGAGATGCAAAATTTAAAAGGAGTAACAAAAATATGACAGTTTATGAATCTGACTTCATAAACAGTGCTATGAGCCAACTGAAGCCCTGCCATCAGAGGTGTCAGCTCCGGGCTAAACCTCATTCACAAAGAGAAACCCAAACTGTGAAGCGTTGAGTGAGTGGGTGCCTTTCATTGAGAGCAGAAAATATACTGCCTCATTTCTTGGCAGAGTTAAAGGATATTGCAGTGGAAATAGCAGGTAAAGAACTGGGACAGAGTTACTTCTAATAATGTCTAAACTGGACAGAAATACTATGAGGAGGAAAGAGCTTGATTGTTGTGAACTGAGCGAGTGAGTGCACTGATAGAGCTCCCTAATCAAGCCCAATGCCCACGTCCATTAATCTCTGCAGCAAAAGGTTTTTCTGATGCAAGCCACGTAGAACATTTTCCAAGTTGAGTCATTCTGCTGCACACAATGTGTTATCAGTCCATTCACAAATCTCTAATGAACTGTAATAATAGTAATAAGCGAGAAGGAGACATGAAAGTTAAAGAAACAGAATTTCCAAAATTGATGGAAAGAGACGTGATTTTGCTGCTTCATGTAACACACATTATACAAAATCATAACAGCTGCAAAGTGTCTACTGAAAAAATACAATCAAACATAGAGAAATACAATACATAAGCAGAGTATGTTACCACTCCCTTCGGATTTTATTCCATTTGTATCCCATTTAACCTTTCCTAGGCTCTCAGCTTTCACACAACACTTCTGACAGATCCATTGCCTGCAAGTACAA
Source organism: Rhyacichthys aspro (assembly GCA_036850595.1). Lineage (NCBI taxonomy): Eukaryota > Metazoa > Chordata > Actinopteri > Gobiiformes > Rhyacichthyidae > Rhyacichthys > Rhyacichthys aspro. The sequence goes on from CM072155.1 coordinate 12,461,656, forward strand.
AATGAAAGGCTTCTATACAGCTTCAAAGTATCTTTTTTCTTTCTATTGCTAGGGAGGACTTATCCCAGATCCAGAGACCCAAATGAGGCTGGTTTAGTTTTTAGTTTTTTGGGTTTTTTTCCTCCCAGAACAAAGCATTAAGCGTTTACCATAAAGTAAGACGATGATAATGGCTTTTTTTTTAGCTCTTCCATAACAGCACCAGATAGAGTACAATATACTGTAAGCACTTGAAAAGAACAACACATAAATATGAATCATGTCTCCCATCAAAGAGGAGGGAACAGTTAGAGTGGCAAATGAGAAATAGTAGCAAGTACATCCCAGTTGTTTGCATGTATTCACTGCAGAACAAAGGGGGAAACATCTTGTTCTTAATCACAAACTCTGCTTTCTCTACACCAAAAGTAAACGCTAAAGTGCAGCTGACTTTTATTTGTCATCAGTCTGACCATTTTTGTACTCACCACACACCACCTCCAATCAACCATCTGTCCACATGCTTCTCTGTCGGCCTCTGAAAGTCTGCAGAAGAACACAGCCTTTTGTACTGCTAACTCAGAGTTAACTTCAGAGAAACACTTCAAAACATCACACTACAACACTTGGTGATATGAACCGTAGTCTCTTTGTCCATAAGCCTTCATTACAGCTTATAATTACATTTGTAATATGATTATAATCAATCAAATTATTCCATTGTCTTGATTAATTGAGTGGACATGTAATGTAGTGAGCATATAATTATAAGCACTTACTATAAGCAGAATATGTATTATTTGCAGACTTTAGGCTACATTGTGCCTTTAAACACACACACACAAACACAGACTATTTTCACAAACCTATTCACACTGCAATATTTGAACAGGTCAATGATGAGGAGAGTAATCTGAGGGGCTGCTTCAAAAGATGTTTTGTTCTTAAGCCACTAATGTCAGTCATGCACCAAAAGCTATGAGAGGGTGTTGTTAAAGGAGTGACAAAGGATGCTACATATTTGCTTATTAAAAGAATATAACTCATGCATAGTTAAATAGCTGTTTAACTCAGAAATCCTTAAACATTTGTGTCCAACTACACAGAAAAGCACAATGTAATGGTAGGTTTTAGACTGAACAGCTGTAACATGTATAGTAAACTGAAATGTCTTAGGAAACAGCAGCTGAGCCGTACGTCCCTCGAGGAGACTCCAGATGTGTCAAAAGTAGATGCAGAAAGAGCACTAAGCAGTTCAGGAGGTACACTAAAGCCCTGCGCCTTTAGAGCACTGCTTATGCAAACACCAACACAAACAAATCACACAGGCATCTTTACTGAGTCCGACTGACTGGTCGGTGCCAGACAGTAAAGTGCCATCTGTCATGGATACACAAGGAGACTGCTGAGCCAGGTTTGGATGTGCGAAGTGGCTCCTCGAGCAATAAAACACAACTGTTGCCCAGCAGTTAGATGCAGGTACAGTGCCAATAAAAATCTATGGTCCTGCTAATTTCAACAAAACACCAGGTCCAACCTACACCCCTGTTACATTTTTTAATCTCTCCTGTGGCTGGGACCAGGTCAGAGTACAGAACACCATACATTTAAAGTGGTGTCAGGCTGCTGATAGGAGGAGTGCACAAGGTTTAAACTAAGTGCATTTCTAAACTCAACTCAGAGATTAGAAAGCTTACACTTATTATTCCCTCCTACCTTGGCAGTAAAGCAATTTAGGATTTAAAAAGCATACAAGTATTTAAAATCATGACAGTTTCATATGACAGGCAGCGGTAGTGTATTTTCTTTAGACTCCAATGCATAAAGAGACTGTATCCCAGTGCTCACTATCAGCAGCAGATGTTATGTTACACACACAATTGTTTTTTCAGTATAACAGCTTCTTCTTACACTTAAATAAAGTACCCTGGCTCGGTCATGTACCTGTGTACACTGAGTAAATTGGTGGTGAATGTAAGTCATTGTAGGAGTGTGTTTAAGTGTTTCCAGTTTGTTCACAGCTTAGTGAGGCCATGAACTTATCACATTATCTGTCAGTGATTAATGAGCCTGCTCCATCTCCACAGTCCACGTCAAAGCGACACAAGTTACATATAACCCACAGCTTATTAAAGAAATCCTGGATATTAGACAAGACAATGAGTAAAGGTTTGGCAGAGGCACAAACATGCAGCACACGTCCACAGCTGACTGTTGGAGGAGCAAAGAGACTGATTAACAACAAGCAGCACTGCAGTGTTTTCACATGACACAAGAAGCTGCACCTATCCATTGTTTCTTTAGATGAGCTATTTGCATTTCTAATTCACTCGATCCATTGAGCAAAAACTTCCAGCTTTTGGTGTCAGTATATTCTTGATTTATGAGCAGGAACCGCTGAGGTCACAGTGGCCTGGACCTTTAAACACTGAATGTATTCCTCTTCGATTTCAGCGGAACATTTGGCCAATTTTGGAGGAACGATGGCATGAATCAAAATAATGGACTTCAGGAGACTTCTTCCTGGACTAGTGTAGTCTGGATTAAGACACTGGCAGTGACACGTTTATGATGATCAGTCATTACAACATGTGTCTCTTTTTCACTGACTCAATCTTTAATAATGTAGTTATCCTTTGGGCTGTCATCACTTTTCTGAAAGACAGAAATTAGGACATTTATACTGACTAAAACATTATGCCTTCAAAGGGCCTTGATTAACTAAAAAAAACTAGCTCAAGATACCTAAAAAAAAATAAATAATAATAATAATTTAGTTTAATATGAGGACACGGAAAAACCCTTTAGAACAGATTACATTTCTGTCAGAAAAATGTATTTCTTGATAGCAAAATGTCGATACAAAATGGTTCGTCTCCAAAGATCCTCGTATTTTGATTTTCCAGCACTGATACTAAAACTTGACATTTAGTGGTGATGTCTGAGATCAATAGCAGCTGCTGTGTCTAAACTGCAGGAACCTCCCACAAGTCTATATTGGCCCCATTAGACACAACGATAAGATAACACAGAACCTAACCTGGTTTTAAAGGGCTGTGGCATTTACTTTACTGCTACAAAAGCTATTCTTAACAGGCCAGTCATAACAATAATATGATTATACAACTTTTCTAATTTGAAGTTTTATGTCCTTTGTGAAAAGGCCTTGCCTTGGACTCACTTTGATACAGAGACAAAAGAAGTGAAATAGTCCACAGTTTTGTTTGAAAGTCTCATACGCCCAGAGACCGAGGGAGGACACAGTGGAGGACTTTGATCCACTCATTGTCCATCCACACACCTCGGTTCAATGACAGTCCAGAGGTGTAAAACAAGAGCAGCAGAACAGCTAAACAACAAAACATCAGCTCCATGTAACAGGAGGAGCAGTAAAACCAACAGAATCACTCCCACTGTCTACAGGACGCCTGTAGAGGTGGATAGAGACTCATGAAGTCTGACACTTGCTAAATTTGTCCTGCGAGTCATGTCAGTTTGAGGACGAGCACTCGCTGTGTTAATCACCCATTACCCAACCAATCATTAAAATTTGGAAACCGAAACAAGTCCTGAAGCTCCAGAGAAGACAGTTATAAAGCCTGGTCCAAAGAGATTATTATTATTTTCACCTTTACAAAGTATAAGCAAGCAAAGACAGCTTAGAGTTGTTGGCTATAAAAACATACAATCAAAGTTTACTCAACTCAGACTCATGTCTCTGAACAAGAATAAAATGTATCATTGAGTTTATTTTCTTTCTGTCTGAAAAGAAGAAGAAAAAAAGAACACGAATGGAAATACTCTGTTCTGATTTTTTGGGAGAGAAAAGTTTTGCAGCTTCATTTTATACTCTTATTATGCTGAAAGATACATAGAAAAAGCAAAAGTAATACACAGCTCAGTATTCAGTGTGAAGTGCAGAATAGGCAGTAGACTGAGCATCTCACTGAGGGATTAGAGGCTTACTGCAACTGTGTTTATCCACAGCTTTCCAGCAAGCCACCAACATCTGCCACAAAATTAAATCAACAAGCAGCTGCCTATTTTCAACTAGTTTAAAAAGCCACTGATTTGGTAATGTCTGTGAAGTTTTTCAAATTCACCCATACACCCCCTTATCATAATGCACTATCTGGACTTCATTCTGACTTCATACACATGTAGGCAGTCCACTCAGTTTTGTAATAACCACGAGGATATCCTGCTGGGGATCTAGTACATCTTCAGGTGGGCTTCATGTATAAACATTGTCTACAGAGGACTGCCTGGAGTGGGTGGTTTGTTGAGGTGTGTGTTGGTGATGTTTATATTGTGTGGCATCGTTACATCGAACTGATTATAAATATATTGCCCATATTTATCTGCATTTCACTTTGCTCCCTTTTTTTCCCCCAAGGGCATATTTTGTACACAAACCCTTCAAGACCTTCAATTACCACATTCAAAATCTGAAAACAAAACTGTGTCCTAAATGAAGGGTCCCACTGAGAGCATTCTAACATTGTTTGCCAAACTGCATGACAAATACATGTGCAACGTCTGCTCTGCTAAGCTAAACATACGGCCTGTTAATGCAGGAGACACGGCGTGTCATTATTTTCTACATCTTCCTCACAGCACAGCACGCCAGGCCCCCCGACTGTGACAGACCCCCTTCGGTCTTCCATCTGCTCAGTGTTCGTTCAGGGACGGCAGACAGAGGAGCGACCGAGGACGAGACTCAAACACCCGGCAAATACAGTATACTCTGCAGTGTTTACACAGAGAAGGAACTCACTTGTTTAGTCGAACAGGAGAAACAAGTCACTCAAGTTGAGTCAGCACTACACAGCTAAACAACAGGCTTACTTATTAGACATATGCAATTTTTGCAGTCATTTTTGACTGTTGTAAACTAATGTTCAAATGGCCAGTGTACATTTTAACAACAATTGACTATTCTCTTTGTTTTTTGAGTAGAATTACTGCAATATTTTTTCAACAATCCCTATGATGATGCGCTGTTGGTAAAAAAAAAATCTGCTTGACAATTTAGCTTTGTATGATCTTTTTTTTTTTTTTTTTTATCTGCTTCTACTTGTTGGTTTTGAATACTTGGAAACTGGTACATTGCTTTGAATCTGTCCACGACTATCTATTTAACACAACAGGCAGGTGCCCTTGACCTAAGCACTGTGACAGAGGGCACAGTGTTAAAGCTATCAAGCTGAAAGGCTGAGTGAGTTGGAGGTCAAAAGTTAACAGATGTTAAGAAAGTAAACATAAAGAAAGAATGGGCACAACAGGACGGTAAGACACTAACTGGTTGCTGGCTGAAGATGGGGCTGCTGCAGAGAGTGGTGCCAGCTGATGATGGATTTCTAGCTGACTGGTAATAGGAGCGTGAGCTGTCAGAGCATGACTCAGTGCTGAAGGGTCATGCTGAGGCCGCGCATGAACAACATGGCACCTGGAGCCACTGAGCCAAGGGTTAGAGCCATATTTGTCACCAGGCTATATCTGTCCAACCCAATACTTCATACACCAGCCTTATTTCGAACGGTGACACTGTGGAATCAATAAAACCGTACTACATTTTAATGATTAAACAGCAAATTTAGACAAACTAAGGCTTCTTTTTTGTGCACAGAAGGATAAACTCATAAGAGATCAAGTGGACTCTAACAGAGAAACAAGCTGCTGTTGATAATTAAATAATGTTTCAGACTAAGCCACTGTAAGAGCCACACAGGGGGTATGATGAAAGATGAAAAAGGGAGGGGCTATTTCACAGAGGAAGACCTGACTCCTCTATTTGTTGGCCAGTCTGCTTGCTGGGTCAGTTAAAAATAGTACAGTCTCCACAATTGAGGCTAATCTTTGCAGATGGGTTGTGTGCTGCACAGCGGTGGCAGCAGCAGGAGAATATAGTCCTAGGACAGAGACAGAGTTTCTCCTTGCTCCAGTCACTGCTCTTTCATATCTTACTACGCACGTGCCGCAGTAAATGGAGTTGCTTAGCAACTTCACTCCACACATCCACCTTCCTGTTGGTTCTAACCACTTTTCAAATAAATCCACTCTCTGCCTATTCCTTATTTCTCTCTGTGTGTATACACACATTTCAAACAGATTTCATCTGGCAGTGTTTATGGATAATTAATGGAAGAGATTTCCAACATTACAAACTGAATGGAGATTGAGTTCAAGCCTTTTGAGGTCACAGTGACCTTGAGTTTTTGCACAATAATCATTCACCTTCAAACCAGAGCGCAGACTTGACACTTGAATGAAAAAGGCTGATCCTGTGCTCAGTATCATCATTCATTCAGTTCAGCTGACCTTTCTTCTGTGTTTTTCTGGATCATATTTAACTGAATGAGTCTTTCAAAAAAATTATATTAAAGACCAACAAATGTTAATGTTTCTTTTTCAATAACTGATTCTTTTAAAATATCACCATCAGACATTTCTATCTACCTCAGAGTCCAGTGGAAGCCTGATCAGTGTCCCCTGGGTCCAAATATTCAGTTCCTTTGGCCACACCAGTAGTAGGTCCTTCCTCCTTGAGGTGAACTCTGTGTGCTCCAGTGTCTCAGTGACTCTGAAGCAGATCCTTTCACAAAGTAACAATCACCCATGCAAAACAAGATCCAGCCACTGGATCACAACAGAAATATTATTTTTATACTATGACTACAATTGCACTTTACTTTTTACTACAGACATGTGTAAAGTGATTTATAAACTGTACATTTGATTTTTTACAAGCAATGGTATTGTTTTTATCACTCTTGCTCTTGCCACTGTGTTTCATTTTCACTTGTAACAAAAATAATAACACTGTTTCTCCAACTTCCTGAGCTTGAGCCTTCTGGGAGCTCGGAGCATGAAATCCCTTACACCCCGAGATGAAAAAATAAATCTTTTCTGTCATGCTACAGAGATATGTGGCTTGTTAAAACTCCTGTGAAAGTGTTCAGTATCCATCCATTACACAGGGGTAAAGTGGATTTAAAAAGGTCCACATGGACTTAGAGTATGTTAATGATGTGGACGGCGCTTGACAATATATCAGCGCTCAGCCAAAGGACATGATAACAGTACACTTATCAGCAAAGCACTGGCAGTAATTACCAGCTATTGGAAGGTATGTCAGAGATTTAGACTGACGCCGATTCTCCCTGAGGGCTACGCAGCAGAATGTTTGAGTTAATTTCTAATTAGCCTCCTGAAATGACTGCAAAATAACAGTCGATTTGGCCCGCTGTCCTCGTAATGAATTCAATTAGCAGTGAACGCAGAGTGGAATTAAAACCATATCCAGCCATACCTCAGAGCCACCACAAACGTCCCAGAGGAAGGTGGAAGAGGCGAGAGATTACCACAATAGAAAGGATTTAACCACATGTCTGTGTCTAGCCACGGGACTGTCTTGTACAAATAGCCCCATAAATGCATTTAGATTTCTACTATCATGTGTGAAATATCTTCCTTCCCTGGTTAAATCACACACTATCAAGTCCCTGTTGAGCAGATCATTACCTACAGGATAGGAAGAAAAGTGTGTTGATTATATACGCCGTCATGTATATTTAAGCCTGAATACAGCACTGTCAGGCACTAGTTAAGACATTAGGATAATTACTGCTCAGTAACTAGACTGTTACCAAGCAGACTGGAAGACAGGGCAACACTGGTGGAGATCTGGCAGCGAATGTGCTTGAGCGCTTAATAGCACTCAACAAAGCAGAAACTTTCTTGCAGAGTGTCAGATGGTAGGGACTTATGGGAAATACTAATCTCAGTCCCAACATGTTTATCCTCTTTGGCAAAGGCTAATAGAAAAGTAAGAGGCCAGTGGAGACCAGTGGCAGCACTTTAGAGCAAGTAGAAAGATGGATGCCAGGAGAATAAATTTAAAGTAACCTGCTAAGAGTATCAGGCATCTCACATTACTTTTTAAAAGTTTAAAATGGTGTCATTATAGAAAGACAGTTAAAAACTTTGAGAGTGAGGTATAACAGATTATTTGGACAACACTGCTGAAGTCAACAGATGTTCACATGCTTTAGTATTTATGTCCAGTCTGGTCCAGAAGCCAATTAGAGCATGACCTGAGACGATATGCAGCCTCAGCGTGTGTCTCTTAGACATGAGGCACTGAGGGAGCGGTGACAGCTGCTGATTCAACATGTAAACTGCAACCTTCTACTAAAAATATAAAGAATGGATCACTTTACCAAGTAACTGCTGCTATGCATAAGGAAGTCAATTAAAATAGATGAGATTATTAAATGAACATATTGAATATAAAGAAATGAAATGGACTGCACTTGGCACACATGTATATTTTGATGTTTAAAGACTTCCAATATCCAACTTGATCAATGCTACAGCCACAAGAGAGGAACAATTGAGAGGAAAAACAGCTCTATATATGTTCCAGCATAAACAGTGAAATTATCATGTGTGACGCTGGTAAGTGCATTGCTTCACTTTTTTCAATTTTATGCAAATCTTTCACAATATAAATGGCAGTGAGGCAGCCTGGCTATGGAAAGCAGCAATCATCACTCCATGCCCGGTGGGCAAGTGTGTAATGAGAACAGATCTATTGCAATAACACTAAATCTGTGCCTGAGCTTGGAGACAGCATCGTGCAGGTTCAGAAGCACTTTTGGTGTTTTCGTATTCATCTTGCATTTTCCTCTGTACCAAATGAGGCCATGAAATAAGGGCGGGGGCACACCGAACTTTGGAAGAAGAGATGTTTGAAAAAAAAAAAAGTGGTTTGTCCTCAAAGGAGACAATCTGAATTTCAAATTCAGTTTAAAGGGAAGCTACTTTCGTATGAGATGGTATTGTTGTCATTTGTCATTTTCCTGAAGTGGCATCATTCGACCAAGGTCAAACAAACCTGACTTACGCTCAACTTGGTTAAAATTCATCACTGTGTCTGTTTACTCAATGCCATTCACCAAGGCAAACAGAGGCTTTTCATGGCATTGTAGGTGAATGGAGCTGCATATACAGTAAAGAATTAAATAAGATGGAAGTAAACTAAATTTTAGTTCACAAAAAACAAGTGAACTCCCACAAGACAGCAGCCTGTGGGTGGAGCAGTGCTGAGAGAAGGCCCCTGAGCCACTCACCACTGCAGGCTCTCATGAATGAAGCTGGGAGCAGGAGGAGAAAGGAAAGATAGAGCGTGAAGAAAATTGAACAAGACTTGTCACAGGAAGTGATCAGATCAAAAGCATGACCATTTCTAATTCAGTCAAGTCTCCAGATGCAAATGAAGAAGTAATGGAGCTGCACATTAACAGCATAAACCTGTGTCCACTCGAGCGCTCATTAAAGCCAGTGTCCTGTCTCAGAGCAGCCTCAGTTCAAGCCTGAGGCACAACCAGCCTTCCTCTGAGCTCAGAGTCATGTGCCACAGAAACACAAGCTGGCTGCAGACCTTCGGGCTCTCACCAGAGGCTACAAGACTCTTGTGGGAGATCAGAAGGGGACAGGCAACCAACCCAAACACCAAACATAAAGACTAAGATAAATGTGAGGTTTTGAGAAGAAAAGAATGAATTAAGATACCCTGCCACGAAAGAGCAAGACAAAACTTTGAGTATACAGAGCAACACCTGTTTAATAGTAATTTTCCTTGCATGCGTTATGGCGGTAGCAGTTCATGATATCCATTCCACTTGCTCTCCTGCTTTTAGACAATTTAGTTTAGTGCTTAAGAGTGTCATCAAACTGAAGATTTTTCCCTTCAATAAAAATACCTTTTCCCAATTTAAGGGAAGAAAAGTAAGATGGATTAAAAAGTGAACAAAATGTAAGTAAAAGTAAAATGTAGCACCTAAACAGACTCTCATCAGATCTTTGGGGCCAAACACCAAATAGCAATAAGCCCCTCAAAGCTGGAGATAAACTGGTACCTCACAGATGCAGCTGTGGCGGATGTGACAAGAAACTCCTGTAAGATGATAAAACTCTAGAGAAGACTAAAATTATACTTGTCAGATTGAAACACTTTTCTTTTACAGCTCTGTCAAGGTATAGAATGACAGCTCTGAGAGAAGCTGAGGGTCAAATAAGACAAGTGCAAACACTGGCTGATAGTGATATGTGTTTGTCAGCACCATGGACAGCTCCAGCACTGAACACATTTAACAAGCCTAATTCTATTGAAAAGAAGTAGGTTACACAATGCTGCCAGCATAAAAATCAATGTGCAAACTTATTGAGAGCTAGACTACTGGGCCTTCAGGTTTGGGACCTGTCTCCATGGCTCAATGTAGACTGCAAGTCTTTCGTCTGGCGGAAACATTTTCAGTGTCGCAAAACATGGAGTCAAGAAGGTGTCAGTTTTGTGAATGTAAATAATAATAACAACCTTTCATTTCAAAGCCTACCTGAACGGTTGCATGTGTAATGCATGAAGTCTGGATTCCCACATAGAAACTCGCAATGCACTTTGACAATGGATCACAATTGTAGGTGCTTAGCTTTTACAATGCATCGATGCATTCAAAATAACAACATGCACTTTCACAATGGTACTGCTTCATGTGGCCATGGCGCTTCTTAGTCATTCTAATGTGAAGTGCAGGAGTGCAGATTTCGTTTTCTTTTTGCTCATTCAGTTTCTTTCCGCAAAAGCAACTCTTGTTCAAATACAGGTATTCAATTGTAACTGTGCTGAGAGGCAGAGTAGTGCTGCTGAAAATGGGATCACTGGGATGTAATGAGAAATAAGATTTTGTAAAAAAAATAAAAATTCAGTACAAGGATGTGACAAGCCCCAACAGTTACTCTTATGCAACTCTTAAATTAATTCATTTAGCACCTATATCCTTAATTGCAGTTACTTAAATAGCCATGACAGCTGCTGAGCTACCTGTATGAATATAAAAAACATTATATAAACCTCCAGCAACTTCAGCAGAATACCAAATGGTGCAATTTTCTTCAGTGAATAGATCCATCGGATTAATTTGATGGATTAAATCAGAATCATAAAGAAAGAGTCACAAGGCAACACTGCAGCTGCTCACTGAATCAAGTGCGTCTCATTTCCTGCTAAATATGGCTCCATAAGCCAGTAATATTCTTGTCATGTGACTTCATATCGATGTATGCTTTTCCTAGCAGCCCTTCCTTTGTACAAAGTGTGACGAAAAGCTTGTTATCACAGGAAGGGGCACTCAAAGCAATACATTACAATTAAACTAATGAGATCATTAGTTCTAGTTCACTGAATGTGCTGTAACAAAAGTAAGGACAAATTTACGAGCGTGACCAGGCGGCTTCATATCTGTGCAGTCTATCATATAATGGGCTCCTACAGAAAAGATAGAAATAAATGAGTGGCAGTGATGGGGATTGAAATAGGAGAGAAGAGCCAGGCCTCATAACTCAAACAACAGTCATTACTCCCATCTCATTTCAGAAGTGGTATCTGTATTTTTCATATTACCCCCAAGGAAAAGTCATAAGTCACACAGTTAAATTACTCACACTTAACGTCCAATTTGTCCAGCAGCATTCTTTCTCTCAGCATTTCTCTTCAAAATTAATTAAAAATTACACTAAATCAGATTAAATCATCAATTTGGGGGGTTTTTGGGGTATAATCGATAATGTCCTGATTGTATTAATCAGTTGCCACAAGGTACTGCAACTAAAAATTCTCACGCGGACAGTGTACAATGAGACGCCTAGTATGTAACAGACATCTACAACTTAGAGCAAAATGGTTAGATTTTGTAATTTAAACCAAAAACCTTTAGGGCGAATCAAACAATGATGCATGAGAATTAATCAAATCAAATCCATTCATGGTTTTTGTTAGTTAAAGCTATTTTATCGTTTCAGCTGACTCCAATTCTAAATGTACATCAAAAGAAATTGCATATTGTACAATGAAATGTTAGTTAAAAATAAATGTCTAAAGAGCGTCTAAAACGTCTAAGAGCAGGGAAATATTTTTGATCATGGTAAAATGCACACGGAAGCAGAAATTACTCACAACAGGCACTGAATAACCTTTCTGAGCCATTGAACTATTGTGTAACTGACACTGAAATATTAAATCCTCCCCTTCTTTTCATAATAATCATCATGCATTCTTTCCTCCAGACTCAAGTCTCACCTCACTGTGCTCAGATGCAATTAGGATCCCATCAGAGCTTTTACTGACCCAGTCACGCAGACACTAAATGGAAATGAGAGGAAAGGGAGGGCTGCTACCACTATGTAACATGAAACAGGACTACTGTCTCTCCACATCCACTGCACCTGTAGGCTTTTTCTACACAACACCTCCTGGTACAGAGTCAATCACTTATCAACTCATCAGCAACTCCGCTTACAGTCTGAGTGTAGCAGCCACGATGCCCATATCTTCACTTGCACAGGACTCATCTTTATTAACAGAGCAGAAATCAATGTGATCAGAGGTTAAAGCATGCAGCAACTTTGTGTTCAACTGGAAACAATTCAAATTAAAGTCTGTGGCCTGAAAAGTAAATGTAAATGTTGTAGCCCTGCTCAATATAAAGATATATATATAAGATTTGAGAAGAATTTTGCTAAGTGCATAAATACACTGTCTGTTTTCTATTTTTAAAAACATATCATCAGATGTATCTAAACTGATTCATGGTTGCTGACAAAGCCTTCCTAAAACCATTGATACCAACTACTTCAATGTAAAGTTAAGTGTGCTGCAGGAGAAACCAAAAGAAATCAGACAGATATATAGAATCTGTGCTACATGTTATAAAAATAATGCATTAGAAATACACACAGTTTAACAGTATTATTCCAATGCTCTTAAAGCAATAGAGCCAAGTCATTTTTAATTCACTGCCAATATATATATTTCATGGTAGACATCTTTCTTTTTAGGAATGCCACTGGAGCAGTTCTGTTTCCATATGGTGTACTTTAAACCAAGAATAACTGGAACAAGCCGAGATGAAGTATTATAAATGACATGTTACAGTGTAATTTGATATGAGGGGAATTGAATATGCCCTGTGTGTGTTTATTTGTGTTTATATACAAACATCTGCGTCCTCCCCACTCCACCTGTCATGTGTCCCACCTGGATCCAGATGGCGAACTTCTCCAACTGAGCTAAACATCCAGCTACCATCATTTTAAATCAAAACCCCAACAGAGGGAGGACTGGCCTGAAGACTGAAGAGACAGTAAGCTTATGAAGGCTAAATAAAACCCAGACAGAGGGAGAAACAGGAGGTGGTGGTAACAGCTAAATCATTTGTGAATAAGTAGGACAAGTGACAAACAACTGATGAGGAAAACAGGGACCCATATGCTACACCAAAAACATCAAACAAACTGATGGGAATGGAGAGCAGCACCAGAAATATAAACTTATTATGAATAATAATCTTATTTAAATGTGTTTAAATAGTACGAGTTGTACGTTCTCTCCACCAATCTAATAAGTCTTCTGTCTTTCAAGAGAAAAAATCCAGTCTCCACTAAATAAAATGTGATAGGACACAATTTCAAATGACAAAAAATGTACCATCATGCAAGGTCAGTGTTTCTGAGATTTGCAAAACTTCTGATATTTGGTAAACATTTACAAATAAAAGTTTACCATTAAAATTCAATCTCAAATTGTCAGGAACAAGACGTACTGATAGATGCAGTATAGTCTCCAAAGTTCAACGAGGTAAGACTGGAATATTGTCTTAGTTGTCATTTTCTAATTGTTTCGTAATTATATATACACATCTATTAAACCTCCGACAGCTCAGGTAAACTATTCCTTTTAACACTCTGCATTTAAAACAATAAGATGTATGAGCTGCTGAGTGAATTAGTCATTAACTGAGAACAGCTGTGCAGTGGAAGTTATGAGGCTGCCTGCATCATGCTCTCTGCCCCTCATCCAATCACAGGCTTGTTCTCAACTTAATATGTCTAATAGAAATATAAATGGGTTGTGCTCCTTATCGTTGTGCACAGGGAAACCAGCTCAGTACTACAAACAGGGAACCCTATTCCTTTATTCCATGCACTTTATTAAATTCCTGTGTCAGCTCATTCCCTACATGACCTAGTGCACATCTCAACAGTAAATACTGTCTACCATCTTTAATGTGCATTTCCTGCCGCACTCTGGAAGTTCATTAATCTGGAGACAACGGAGGAAGACGAGTCCGATAAGAGTCTGATAAACACTATAGTGCTAAAGTGTTAAAGAAAGGGATCTTTAAAAACTGTTGCCATGGTGACACAGCGTCTTGGATTAACTGAGATGCAGGCGTTCTTTGCAAAGAAGCAGTAAAAACAAAGGCCCACTTACTGTGCAGCCTGTAGCCATTAAGAGCCCACTCTGAATTAGACACAGTGAGGATGATGAGGTGTCACCCGCCGCTGCACTGAGCCCCGCTGAGGTGACAGCTGTGAAATAAAAACGTCATCTCTCCTCCATCTGCAAAAGTAAAGCCGTAAACACTCGGCGGCCCAGAGAGATGCCTAATCCCAACAAACAAAGTGCAAAACAACTCACACCTGAGCTGCTTCTCTCTTAGTTTCAGCCTCACTCCAGTATTCATCATGTGGAAGAGGAGTGCAGTCAAACAAACCAAGCATGTGCTAACGCAGCATGGGCCCAGGGGCACACTAGAACATGCTCATGTTGTAGTGTGCCCTGACACCTCTGGAGAGCTTAACATACTCTTATTACATGCACACTGTATCAAAGGACCTCACTGCAACTAAGACAGCTCAGGGTACTACCTCACTGACTTAAGCCAATGCAATCTGACTAATAGAGATAAACTGTTGAAATTAGGCAGACATTAGATATGGTGTTACAGCCCAATCAGTGTAGAAAGTGAGGCACAATCTACAACCAAAACTTTTCTTCAGATCCGTTAATTTTAACTGTGATACCTCCCAATACATCACAAGAAGTACGTGCATGGTTTTCTCACAGTTTCTGAATTCAAATGCTGTTCAAATCTGGGGCACCTGTGATCACCTCTTCCTTGTGCTGCCTCAGTCAGCGGACTGTCACTGTGGACCTGCTCATAATAGCCCACAGCCTGTTGGTTCCTTTTATGCCTACTGCTGTGAAAGATTCAACATGTGCCCAGTCATGGCCTGGAGCTGGAAAAGGGAAGAGAGGAAATGTGAGTTTCATTACATTTGTGCTGAGCTGTAGGCAAGTAATTACAGCAGATTTTACCTCTGCCTTTGGTTGGCCAGGTTCAATCACTTCAGCTCTCCGACTCAGCAGAAAAACCTATTGTGGCCAGCCTTAAGACATCACAATAGGTACGTTTTTTAGCTCGAAAAGGCAGAGAACTTTAAAGTAAAAGACTTTTCTTATAAAGCCATCTCAGTCTTACAGCCCAGACACAAGGGGAAGTCAAAACACTCAGCTGTCACTTTGACAGACATCCACAGAGTCGAAACAAGGGCAACTGGACGAGAAGTTCCCAGCCGCACTCTTTCCAACACAATGCAATAGTCAAATGCAAAGTGCTGATCACTGCACTACAGAGAACTACGCTGCACAATCGAAGGTCACAACTGTAAAGTGAAGGTCAGTATTACAGCACGTCAAATCAAAAAGAAAATAATAGTTCCAATGAAAAGGGGAGATCTATTTTTTAAAGTCTTTCCATGACATTGTCAGGTTTATGAAGTTTAGAAATAAATTTAAACAGTAGATAAAGCAAAAATAAAAGCTTTAAAAATTTTAATATTATATTTATGGTGAATGTAATGCTGTATGTGTTCTAAAGTAAAATGATAAAAACTGTGTCATAAGTCTTAGGTAGTACCAATATTTCATAATGTGAGGCCCTGAAATAAAACTAAAATGAAATTGAAAACGAGCAGTTCAATTAGCAATATGTGAGGTAATAAAACATTTCAATGACACTGACACCACAATGCTCACAAAACTCATTAAAGTGAAACAGCATTTCAGAGGTGAAGGCAAACATATTGAAACTATGCAGATGTGCCAGGCAGAGGTCAGGCACTGGTGAGAGACTAATTACAGCGGAGTGATTTGGACTAATAGGATCTGGGCCTCTGTGCAGGGGTCAGCTCCTCTGAGGACAGAATAATGATCATTACACAGACAGGGATATGCTGTAACCTCCACCTCTCATAATACTATCTCAAACCACCACCTTTTGTAACACTGGATCCTGAACAAATACACCTCATTTTGTATCATTCAGTCACTGCTCACTTTCATCACTTGTGCTTCTGCTAGCCTTTTTTCTTTCTTTTCTCATTCCCCTCTTTGTGTTGCCTCTCACGCCACCAGCTGTTGAATTATTGATGGGATGTTGAGCTGGTGAGATTTCTCCTGCTGCCGACTTGTTTGTTGGCTGGGTTTGTTTTGCTCTCTCTTTCTGTTGTCAAAGATATGCGTGGGACTTGGTTGTTTGTGTTTGACTAATCAAATCTGCTGGTGCATCACCACACATTTTATTTTTTTAAATCAGTGAGCAGTTATTCCTGAGGGTTTAGTGGATGTTCAGGACATTTGCATAAGGAGGATACATTTTGCCAATATGAGCATATGGCTACAAAAATATTACAGATGTCAGTATAATCTGTGGCATATGAATATCATATATTATCTTTAATACATGCTGTCTATTATCTAAGCCTGAACATATTTTTTTTAAATAGTTTTTCTAGAACATTGCTTCCCTGTGTCTCACATGTTGCAAGTGAGACACATCTTAGGCGGGGTGCACGGTAGCAAAGTGGTTAGTGCTCCTGCTTCACGGCAAGAAGGTTGTGAGTTCAAATCCCGTCCGACTCAAACATCCTTGGCTGGTTCTGGCCAATTCAAACAATTCAAACAGCTAACTCTGGTCTTTCTGTGAGGAGTCTGCATGTCCTCCCCGTGTCACCGTGGGTTCTGTCCGGGTACTCCGGCTTCCTCCCATCGCCCAAAGACATGCATGTATAGGTCAACTGGCAACTCTAAGTATCCCTAGTGAATGAATGTGAGAGTGTACGGTTGTCTGTCAGTGTTTGTCTATAAGTGTCAGCCCTGCGACTAACTGGCCACTGTCCAGGGTGTACCCCGCCTAAGGCCCTAAGCTGCTGGGATAGGCTCCAGCCACCCGCGACCCCAAACGGGACCAAGTGGTAGAAAAAAATGAATGAACACATCTAAAATGACAAATATAAATCTTTATGCACCTTTATTAAAGCTGGGGTAGGTCATTTTTGTTTTGTTCAAAATGAGCTACACGAAAGCATTCAGTGTAGAGGAAACAGTCTTAAAAATGACTAACAATGACAATAGAAGAAGCATAGTACCAATATAAAATTACACCTACTGCACTTTTAAGTTATGTATTTAAGCAACTGTTTTTCAGAGCTGCCATATTATACTTACTGCATCTCTACTGAAAGCTGCCTGATGTAAACATCCATGCCCAGTGCTGATTAGTCTGTCCTAATGGTTGATGTGTTGGAAGCACAGAAGTAGGTAATGACTGTAATTTATTAACGGTTGGATTTCCAGCATTGCGTTACAGGCAACTGCAGCTTAAAGTCTTATTACCTTGTGGTTTATAGTGTTTGAATGATCTCAGAGCGTAGTTCAGGTTCAGATGACTGTCTCAGGACAGCATTCACTCGGCTCCTAAAGTCAGTCGGTTGTTTTCAAATGGGCTTTATAACATGCTTCACCAGAGAAACTAAAAATTATCTTTATTATTATTAAAACTTTCCCCAGCATTACTGCTGCTCTTTTTATATGTATGTTTAATAATGCCGTACTCATTCTCCGTTTTTAATACTGGGTCTTGTAATACTGAGTGTATATTTAAATTCATCTATATGTCTTGCACATGAAGTGTTTATTACAACTATTTGAAAAACAGTAGCAACTACACATGGAGTCAAAACTTGTGCTGGGTTTTAATATGGATTAAACTGTTCTTATCAGAACAGACTTCGTTTTCCCAGCTTACCCACCTGACATGCTGAAATTGGTCTTAGCCATTTAAATAAGTTTATACAAGTCATTTCCTCCAGCAACAAATTAATTATACTCTCAATAAAGGGACAAAGAGGAGTAACAGTAACAGATGATGAATTGCATCTATTGCTGTTCAAAAGAGTTATTCATGTTTTATGTGAAGCCATATCAAAATGTCTGAATATATTGAAAATGATTCTACTTTATCTAAACCTCAAAGCAAGGCCAAACAGGAAGACATCTACTATCTTATTCACATTACACAGAGTAAAGTGGTCTACCGTCCTATCAAGAAACACTATGAGTACTAAATCTGACTCCACGTGACGGAGGATGCAACCTTCTTCTTAAGTCAAATCAACACCACAATGTAACAAATATTTCAATGTGACATTAATGCTCATGTGAAAGTCTGTCAGGGAAACCTAATCTCCTCTTTACAATGTCAGCGGGTGCTCATGGGAAAGAAGGAGGGGGTTCATGCAGATAGTCATCAGTTAAATTTAGTGGGTGGCACTAAACTGTCATTAGCCACATTAAATAGCTGTGCTCCCAGTGTTTGCTTGAACTGGTGTTACCATAGAGCCGATTATATACAAAGCTTTTAGAGAAAGGTTTATTAATGACAATAATGCTTCATCAGTCAGCTGTTTGTTGATTTGAAACAGAGAATGATGGACACCTCTCTCTTTTCTTGTACTTTGCAAACACACACCGAATCATTTTGACGAAGCAGGATAGTGGAAGCGTTAGAAGAGTAGTGTAAGTAATAGTAGTAGTATAAAAAGAAGTGAATACTGTTATATAACATGGCATGAACCAGTCTATAATCATCTCTCATTTCTTTATAACACAGCCATAATTTACAATAAATGCTGTAAACACTGCAGGGAGGCAGACATAATAGGCAGAAACTAATACATTTCGGCTTTAGACATTTGTACAATGTACAATCCAGTTCCACTGTGTAAAAATACACAAGAACAAAGCCTCTATATTCTTCTAATGACAAGATGACAGGAACAAATTTAACAGGAATCCCTCACTGACACCAGAAGTGTTTTAGGGAACTATAACAACTTAGATTTTAGGCACGTGTTATACTTGTATGAACTGAAAATAGGAAAAGTAGGAAAATAAGCTGCTGAATAACAAACAAATGTTTCCAATCTGCTGGAAATATGTATTGAGTTGCTCTTGTTACGGTGCAAATTTGCCATTCAGCACAAATCCATGCAGTGTATGCCTCATAGCAACCTGTAGTTGAAGTGCTTCAAGGAAAGAACAGGTTAGGAATCACAATACACCTGCAGACATCTGTCTACTCACTCCTCCACTGAATCACTCTATCTTCTGCTCTGGCTCAAGCTACAGCAGACACCTCTCAGGATGATAATCACTTGTCCCCGCTAACCTTCCCCAGTCTAATACTGCACCTCATTTCGACAGAGTGAACCCGGTTTAAATGGTGGTTTATTGAGTTTAAAGTGGCTCTGCAGCCCAGCAGGACAACACAGAGACTGGTGAGGAAAGTGAGCAGTATGTGGTGATGGATATACTGTTAGATAAGTGCTGTGACTGCTGCTATTTACAAAGACCGGGCTGAACCACGTTTGTTTACAGTAATGTTTCATACATGTTTGCTACAGGACCACAAACCACATTTTGGACTGAAGCTTTACATTATGAAGGCAAATGGAGATTTAGATATTTTGCGACCACTGGGACTTAAAGAATGCATTGTTGTTTCAAATTAGGAATAAATTATCCTTCACTCAGAATCACACTTTCTATCAGCGGGGTCAAGCAATAGGACTCAGATAGCATTCAGCTGTCTTATGTCATTAAACTCAAACTCAGTCATTTTCCATGACACTCACAAACAGAAAGTAAAGCAAGCTTTCTGCAATAACACTAGAAAAAAATGTTATTAAAGCATTAGATACAGCGGTGTAACAACTGCTTCTTTTTCCTTCTTTGATCAAAGACAAAAAGGCTGTGGTTGACCACACACGGATAATTAAGCCATAAAGCTGGGCCTGAGGCAGTGACTTGAACACATTCATATGGAGACATGAGAATGGACTTAATCAGATACTGCAGCAATTCTCATATAGATTCCCCTTTGGCAATAAATATACTCAGGAAGAGACCGCTGATTTTTCTATTGAGATACAGGAAAATAATAATGTACTTAAAAAGCAGGACAATCAAATCAACTGTAAGATCTGGAAACAATAGCCAGGGCTGCCAGCCTTTCACCCATATTTTGGAAAGGGTTGTAAATTTTCATTAACCGTGTCCCAAGTCATTTAATATAACACTGTCAATGCTGTACAGTGATAAAACCATGCAGGCGGCAGACCAGATGACAGATATAAAGCTTTGCCTACAGGGGCTTAAATAAATGTAGCTAATCCTTTAGCAAATCTGTGCTGTACAACAATACTACATACTTGGACAATGTAAGTTTTAATTTGGATCACGAATCACAAATTAAGAAAAAGATTCAAAATATAATTGGAATGATTTATATTTTAAAAACATTTAGACATCTCTCACGAAGTCTTTTAGAGGTTGTACTTGTATTCATGGAGCAGGACCATAGTTGAACCCAATCTCAGACAGCAACAGTGGGTGGGGGCAAGTTGCCATTTATTGGTGTATTGGTTTGTTTTCTACAAAGGGGAGGGACGTCAAACCCGGGACCCAGTGACTTGAGTTTGTGACTTTCAGTTTGTAGTTACAGAAGAAACATCTGACTAATCATGTTTTATGTTTGGAGCAGTTTTGCTTGAAGTCTAGAGAAGGTAAATAAACCTGTAAAATGCTAGACTTTCAGCTTCAGCCTCTATACTTTTAGGGATTCCTTAAATGTGTCTATTTCCTTTGCATCTGACATAATTTCAGTTCCCAGTTGTGAGCTACAGGTGAGCAGGTGAATGCTTGCTCTGGCTGCACTGTCTAATTAAATTAAATGTGTGTCTATAAATTCATTATGATAATAATTGATAATAAAATAAAAGTGAGCACTCATTGCTGCCCAGAGGGGTTCTATATCACTTCTGGCCCAAAGATCCTACCCTTCTTCCCACTTTTGTTCTTCTCTGTATCCGCAGCTCGCACACATTCTGTCATCGTCTCTTTACGTCTCGGTCCTCATTAGTAGGCAAGGCCCCGGTTCTTGTTTGCACACTCCACTGTTCTGACTAAATGAGAAAATTAATGAGCTGGGGTGAGCCAGAGGGAACGCCACAACCTTCAGAGTCATCCCTCCGCCCAC
This sequence comes from Rhyacichthys aspro, assembly GCA_036850595.1. NCBI lineage: Eukaryota > Metazoa > Chordata > Actinopteri > Gobiiformes > Rhyacichthyidae > Rhyacichthys > Rhyacichthys aspro. The sequence continues at coordinate 12,482,916 of CM072155.1, forward strand.
CTCACCTCTCGACTCCTCGGTCCATCCCTCTTCCACTGCCTCGCTGCTCGCTTTATCGCTCGCCGCTGTGTTTAATTTACCTTCGCGGCTGTTGTTGCCAGTGCCCTTCTGGGTGTTTTGCAAATATAGAAGATGCTGTAAGACTTGAACTCCAGTCCTCTGTCCAAACAGCAGGAGTGATGATAAAGACAGAGCAACACTACACTATCAAGAAAAAGAGAATACTAGAATACTAATGCAGGAGAAATGCAGTTCACTTATGAAGCACTTTCAATTCTTTCCCCTGTTTTTAGATTTTAGTGAGACAAGTACTCTGGGATCAAACTCAGGACTTTCTTATCTCTGTTCATAAATTGCATGTGTTCTGTCAGCTGAGGTTAGGCAGGTATTTTTGTGTGGTGAGGGAAAGCTGGAATAGACCGTTATTGTTAAAAGTGTATAATGCCAAGCCAGCTTTTAGAACAAAATGGAAAGAGTAGATCTAAAACAGAGAATGATGTAGCTGTGATGGTGGCATATATTTTATATATTTTTGCTTATAGTTTAAACTTGAATGTGTTTTTATTGAGCGTGAGTTTACTGTGTTGGCCCGGCCCTACACAAGAGTCCTAGGTTCTAATGTGGCCCTTGGAGAAAAATAATTGCCCACCCCTGATCTAAATAGTGTAGGATAATAGCACTACCTGAGTAAGTTCTTCAGTGAGAAGTCAAATCCAGGTTTACTCAGACTTTTGATTAAAGTGCAGCCATCTGTCATTGTTTTGCCATATTTTTTTTTTTCCACAAGCTCATAATGAAGGAGAAAATTATGAAATCCAAAGGGGAAGTTGTTTAGAGAGAATATGGTTTAGTTTACAAAAGAAATACATCAACTTCAAGGATGAGAGTTTCTACCACAATCTGTTAAAACAAATGCTTATATTACATTACCATTATGCTAAGTATTTTATTCCTTGTTGTTGATGACAGTCACTGCATCAAAAGTCCCCATAAACATCACATACATTTCATTTCAGAGACTGTTTTACCAGGAAAGTGTTTTTGAACTACTTTTTTTGTTCATTTCAACTTTTAATTTAAGCTAATGCACCATGGCAAAGAGTTAATAACTCTAGACGTAGAGATATATTTTACCACACAGTTGGCACAGAGTAATAACAAAGAAACAGGCAACTGACAACAGCACAGCCATGTGAAGAGTCTTTGGGGAGTGTTTGACAGCTATAGTAATGTCATTCTAGTTTTTATCTTTTTGCACCTTAGTGAGAGATAAAGGCTGCAGCACAATCCTATTAATTGCTCTTTTGCTAATGAATCTTCCCTTGGTCACTGTTAATACTTCTAGTTAAGCACTGTGTCTTTTCCATTGTGTTTAGTAGATCACTTAAGTCGGGGGAAATCTAAAAACAACAAAGCGGTAAGTTTGTTTGAAATTATTTATTTTGAAAAAAACTAAATTAAAAATTAAAAGACTGACTTCTATCCTGATCTCCGTAGGCCCAGACATCAAACTTTCTCACAGCCAGCCTTTTAGCACCGACACATCTGGTTGCCATGACAACACAGCACCACTGAAATAGCAATGCCCCCCGTTGCTTGCTATTTGTTAATGTATTGTAGGCTTTTGAACTGACATGTCACTTCAAAACCGCTGCCTTTTTGGTTACATAAATAATAATACAACCGCTCAAGGTGTTACACTTATAATCCACCACTCAATTATCCAGTTTTTAAATTCTACAAACAAAAGTCACGGCAGCAGAACCAACAGGATGCTTGTCTGATTTGATGTTTCTAACAATTTAACAGGTCTGTGGTGAGAGCACTTGTACCTGCTGGACCACCCAGAGTCTAATCAGCCTCCATAATTAATAACCCCCTGCTTATTCTCCCTGTGCTCTGCAAATAACCAACAGGAATCAGATCAGCTGATGAAAGAGAGAGGGAGAGACTAATACAATTTAAAAGCAGTGGATATAGATAATGGGGAAATATTTATCACTGCTGAGGTAGAGGAAGAAAATAAAAAAACTGCAGGACCAGCAAGGAGCACCAAGGCAGAGCACAGCGCCAAGGCAAACTCAAATAAATCGAACGCTTTGCGTACACATGACGAGTCCTTTGTTCTGTAGCAGCAACTCATTAACACAGGAACCTAAATCCATTTCTCTGTGTTAAAACAGGCCTCGGGGAAGAAACCCGAGGATGCTCACAGTCTGTAAATAATAGATGCCATTCAGTGAGTTACAGGCTGACAAACTCACACAGAGGAGGTGTCAAAAAGTGAAAAGAGGCAAAATGAAAAGAAGGTTTGATCAGTCATCAAGAGCTGATAGGTGCACTCTCTCTGTTTTGCAGGAGTTTGATTCTTTATACAGCTTTTATGAAAAATAAACGTGAAATTGCATTATTTTTATTGACTCCTTAAAATGACTGATCAAATCCCATATGAGTCATTCGCGGTAAGTTTTAAATATCTTTGTTTAGGAAAGTTAGTGCAAGTCTTCAGCTATGTCTCAGCTTTAATGTAAAAATACAAATATCAGTTATCATTAAAAGATGGCATGGGAGATCTCACAAAAGGACTTAAACCCATTGATTTCAACTTTTAATAAGCACATATTTTCAAATGCACCTCTCCTCCAGCAGTACTTAGTTTGTCTGCTCTGGGCTTTTTTAACAGGGACAACAAAAGGAAGTAATGGCTCCTTCCCCTGTGTTTCATGCATGTATACTTTTCCAGCAAAGAGTGTTATTTTGAAGCATATAGCATTATAGAGCACTGAAAACATAATTTTGCTTCTTGTTTTCTATATTTTTCAACTGTACAATACAGAGAACATAATGTACCTTTAATGCAATACCATTCGTGTTGTATTCATGCAGTGAAAGGGGTCTGACTGAACACCAGTCCTTCAAAAGACATAGACATCCATTTCTTCTTTTCTCTCCAGCTTTTGGAGCACAATCGCTGATCAGATTTAGATCCTCCATTACAGAGAAACAAACAAATGAAACCACTTCTCATAATCGTAGGGGCCTTCCCTGAGTTGTTATACTCCAGGTGGGCTGCTCTTCTCAGACAGACCAGTCCAGCTGAACTTGTACACAGCATGTCTACTGTCCTTATTTTAACTTCATTTATTGTTATTCTTCTCTGGCATTTGGAGTTATCTCCAGACTCCTAAATATGCATTCTTCCTGTCCTTGACAGCTCAAAGAAGTTGTTGACCTGGCTGATTACAAAGTGAACTTCTGTCTGAGTGATTCAGCTGCAAATTTTACATTAAATATGAAGTCAAACTTAATCATGCCTAGCACAAACTACATTGGATCACACACACACACACACACATATACAGCATGTAGAGCTTATTTAGCATAATTGGACTAATTTGAATCCCACTGCATCTAATCAGAGTGATAGATGGAGGCAAGCATTACACAATCTTCTTCCTCTGTCATTTAGCTCAGTATTTTTTACCTACAGTGAAAATTTCTACCACAAATGACAAAATGATAACCCATTTACAGTGATGGGAACCACACTGTAATCAAAACTGAACAGCACTGTCAGCCTTTCTCAAAGACCCTTTAGAAAAGGAAAAAAACAAGTTATGTTACATGGCTGGTTGTGTTTTCTGTTATTCATTCCACATTTACCACTGTACACAATACTATCCTTGTCTACTACTATCATATAATTTTAAGTGAAGACATTGCCCAGTTCCAAAGATGGCCCAGTCAGCTGCTATGAGCTTCAAAGCACAGCATGCAGAAAACCCCAGAGGTGGATATTTAACACTCAATCATAAACAAACTTAAGGGTGTCTCACCAACTTTTGTGCCCTTTTACTGCAGCTTTAACTTCAGCTAGGCTTCCCTTCAACAGTGAAAAACAAAAACACACCTCCTGATAAATGACTCACTTGTTCTTGCCTTGTTACTATGACACTGCAGAAAGCTCTGAGTCAGCAGAAAGTGTGCGCTAGACGTCCTGTGGATTTGATGAACTGTATTTGACAGCCCTTGGCACTTCACATATGCAGGTACAGGATGTCTGACATTTTGATTCAATGCTAAAGGAAACAGCTTGTTTCAAAGATTATACAAGATTGTTATGTGTCCTCAGGTGCTTGAAATGTCACCTTGTTTGACTTCACATGTAGAGTTTTTGACAAATTTTGAACTTCACTGAAACACTAAGATTACTGCAGCCGTTTGAGAGGGAAACAAAGATAACTAAGTCATTTCCCTTGGTTTGCAGGGTTGGTTTCATTTCTCACACCATATCTAAACTGACATTTTTAATCAATGGATTTCCACCCCCTACTGCTGCTTGCAGTCCCGATAAACAGGGTGACAGTGTCTTCGATAAACATTTTAGAGCAAGATTTCAGACTGTATACTTTTGTTTTGTAAACATCAGCGTGAAAAGTAATACCTTTCAGGAAATTAATTCCTCTGGCCGACAGGAGGGAAAAAAAGTGGTCTGTTATGTATTATTTATTAAGCAAGTTTCTACCAATATTGGATGTTGTGCTTTGGCAATAGCTCACATTTGAAACTTCAAAACAAAAAAAACAAAAAAAACAACACTTGGACCAAAACTCAAAGCTGCAGCAATAGGTCAAAGATTTCTACAGGTTTCAAGAGGTTAAAAGCTGCATGTTAGGGATCTAAGACTAGCTTGAATGACAACTTTCTACTGAACAACAGCATTAAAGCAGCACTAGCCTCCAAATCAGAAAAAGTAAAAAGAAAAATAATGAATTTTCTATTGCTTATATAACATTTTAGGTCACGGGGGCTGGAGCCTATCCCAAGTGCACTGGTGTGTGGTGAGTATAACCCAGGGGAATCACGGGTTAGTCACTTCATACAGTTAACAGAGACAGAAACATGCTATATACAGTATATGCACAAATGTTGACAGACTAACAATGCTAGTAGGATATGATCTATTGTAAAATCCTTTGTCATTCAGCTTCCACAGGAAACATTCCACCAAATGACATACTGCAGTCAAAACATCCTGAAAATGTTGTTTAATTGTAGAGAATCAATAAATCACACATAAAAGTGTTTTTGTTCTGCTTTGACGACTTTCTGTCAAGTAAAAAAAAAAAAACATAATAATGCCTTTGCAATCTATTGTGCACCAAAACATCCTGCATTGTGATTTGTGACAAAGTCTAATTACTAGACTGGCCTCAGTGATTAAAGCGACGGTCGGGTGCCTGCTCACAGCTCTGAGTCGCCAATGAGCTGTGATAAATTCAGAGCCAGACGAGTGGATTTTCATTTCAATCAGCACAAGACGAGTTAACATCAAGGAACAGTCTGAGAGAGTGAGGTGAATAAAAATAAGACATAAAAAGAGAAGTAAAAGTAAATGGGACGTGGCTATGGCTTATTGCATGGTATAACGTCCAGCTGGGGCCAAGGAGATCCGCCGCTGCTGTGTCTCATCGCTCGCCTCATAATTATGTGGCTGCTTGGTGTGTCTCAGTGTATGTCTGAGGCCCTGGGTGGGTGCCACAGTGTCACGGGTGCTAATTGGCAAATGGACTGATGCTAATCTTGCCTCTGATAGCGGTTTTCCATCAGTGAGTTAGTGCTGCTGCCCACAGCCGATGAGATAACCACTGGGGCGATTCAAGTGCCCAGGATCGATAAGCCTTTACATGGCAGCGTTTATTCACATTTCCGCTGATTTTCACGGCTGAGGCAGGGCAGGATGAGACAGCTGCAGTGAAATGGGCTTCCCGCCGAGCTCTGGATGAGTCGCATGGGGAGAGGCTGTGTCTTTTAACACTACTGTACTGGAAACATCAGACCGACTGCATCCCACTGACAGCACAGAGTGCCTCCAAATGATGAGGCTGACACTATTAGATATTCTTTTAACACATCTATTTTCATCTTCAGCAAAACCATGAGAAGACAGCAACAATATGTCAGCCAGTCTCTCAAAACTTTCAGACTTCTTTCAGCGCCTCTTAGCTCCCAGATGCAAACTATTAAATGTGTCACAAATGCAGCTTTGACTGGAAAAAGCTAAGCAAAAATCCAGGCATGAGATACGCATTTCCACACACACAACCCATTCATTTATTTCAAGCTCGAACAATGCCAAGTTTTCAAAATCTTTTGTGCATGGATAGTTAACCACAACTTTGCATATACTATGACTTGGTAATTACTCATAAATGAAGCAAGTTTCATTGCGATGTTACATTTCTGCCTGCCTCACAAAATAAGATGACTAGTGTTAAATAAAAGGGTGTTGGTGTTGTGTTGCTGCAGAGATCACCCCAGGTCAGGGATTTGCTTTAACTTCACACTAGAACTTGATATAAAGACTGGCTGCACTGAACAACAGAGGCCTTTCTTTTTTGTATAAAAGTTTGATCAGTGGGTCACCTGGTAGAGCACATACCAAGTCCCTGTTTCCAGCACATTTATACAGTCACTAGTCAAAAAGGTAAACATGTCAGAAATGAAACATTAAAGGAGGAATTTGCAGGGTAAAATTTGTAATCATGAGTGCACCTAATGAAATACCTCATGAGTAATGTACTGGTATGTTTTTAGCAGTTCTAGAGAATTATTTCAGAAGTTTCTTAAACAAATATTATTTTGCATGACAACAGGACCAAGGACCAAAATGTTTTCTTTATGATAAAATGACATCTCTAAACACATAGTACCCTTCTGGGATTGTAAGGTAAAGAACAAACTTCTGTGTAGTTCAGGACTCCATCAGCAGCAGTAATAAACTGTATTGTATAAAAATGTAGCTGTGGGTTTTGCCTCCTGCCGACTAAATATAACATTTTTTTCCTGTCTTGGGAATGAATTATATCAACATGCTGCCTAAGAGCATCATAATTGCCATCTTGAGGTAAATTATGAGGAAAAATGTGTGATCTTTGATACAGTGACTGCTACCATTTTAGTGTTTGCCAGATTTAATACCAAACTCTAAAAATAGATATCCAGTCCTCTGTCAAAGATAAGAATCCAGTTATAAACGTTTAAAGGAAGACTCAGGGGACAGGGTGCCTTGGTACTTGGCCACCATCACTTGTCACATAGTTTTTCTGGAAGATTGCTTTAGAAATAGCAACTTATTTTTCACATTACATGAGTGACCTCAATAATAGAATCAGAATTTCTCACTTTTTCAAAACCCTGCTGTAACTATTAAAGTTTGTTGTACAGGAATCACTCATACACCATGAACATCAGAAAGCATAAGACCTGGGTCCTGTCCTTAAAGGTTGAACTTACTCCAGATAGGTCTCTCCTGCCTGGTTAGACAAACCCTAGCAACTTGTTGAGTTAAACCTGAGTTTCTTTGTGGAGCTGAGAGCGTTCATGTCAAACAGAGAGTTGGCACTAAACAACTAACCACAATGACATTTCTGAAAGAGTTAACACAAATAGTACTATATTGTAGACTTGATGAATGATAAGCACCTAGAGACTAACAACCAGATAGAGGTGTGGCGAGTGTTTTAAATGAATTAAAATCATTATCATCTGTCTGTAGATTGCTGTTGTTGACTGGTCAGTGGGCAGTGTTTCTATTGTCTACCTGGAACTTTAATTACTCCAGGAGCAGGTTAGCCTTTGCATAGAGATATACCTCAATAGAAAGTAAAGCAGCTTTGTGATATCAAAACCCAGGGCTAACAGGGAAGTTTCCTACTAACCTCCAAAGCTTTGTAGTTCAGAGCCCTGACTGACAAAAACAGACACACTCTTTCTGATAAAAAATGGGAGTCTAATAAATTACTCTATAAGCTGTGAGCACATTCACTTTAAAGAAGTGGCAACGCACCACAAAACCAACCACAGATGACATGTGCCATACTTTGCTCAACTCACCTACCACTTTACAAAGATGGACATAAAAGGGTTTAAATAAAAACATCTTATGTGATGCTGCTGCTGCTCTATGAGCTTGTAATTGCATATCATTCTTAATTTGTTGTTTTATGATTTTTAACACACAGATAAATTAAATGATCTAGTGAGTGAAAAACAAGCTGTAATGTAAAAACAAAGTCACTGTAATTCATCACTGATTCTCTGTGCTGTCACACTCAATGGACGAGTCATCCTTCATGTGCACTGATCTGTGAGAAAACATACGAGAAGCACAAAAACACAAATTATTACAACAGTCATTGTTTGATGGGACAGCTGCTGCTGTACTACTGTACACCCACATACATGCATAAAGTAAAGGACGGATTTCTCTTATTAATATGCATGACATTAACTTACAAATGGGGAGCAGGATGTATCTGCAATTTTCACAACTTTAGGCCAATATTTAAAGCCTGACTGTTATTGTTAAAGTAAAACACCAAAGTTAGACCTTTTGTTCTCAGATACATGGATCTGTGGTGTGTTATGTGGAATTCCTGCCTCAGACCGTAGACACAGTTCCACAACAGGTTGGGTCTGACAAATTTTAAAGCCCATTCCACAGTGCCTACCTCTCCTTTGCCAACAACACTGCTCTGCTGCAATAAAAAAAACATGCACCTTTACTGCTTTATTTGAGTACTTAAACGATATTGTTGCAGTTCATTCAAAGCCCTTGAATAAACCAGCTTCATGCTCTTTATTGAAAACTGTGTTAAAAACAAAAAGCACATTTCCACAAGAGCAGGACAGTGCGCTGTCAGCAGCCTTGACAGATGTTATCCATACGAACCTCACCTCTACTGCACTTCTCAAGTGAAACGTGGCTTAATAAAACTCTTTCAAGCCTAAATTTTGCATTAATGAGAATGAGCTTATCATGTACAGTTAAATAGTTAGGAAACCTGAAATATTACACACCAGTGTCCCGGTTCATCGTGCAGGCCACTTAATTTAATACAATTTCACTTTGTTCCTCTCAGAGGGTCCAGCAGTTAAAAGCATTCCCATGTATGTGTCCTTGAGATGAACCAGTGCAGTCATAGCTTTTAACTCTGTTTGCCCTCTTCATATTTGGGTTAGTCTTTCACCAACAGCACAGTCTTGAATTTTCCTTCAGGGCAACCCACTAACCTGCTCCACATCAGCCTGTCGCCTTCAGGCAAACAGAGTTGCTCAAGTCAACAGCTTCTACACTGGCATGATAATGGTGCAGAAAAGTGTCAAGTTTAAACCCATACTTCACCCCAAAAGAAGACATTAAAATGATCACTATTCAATGTTTTTTAGGATGTCCTTAACTTACGAAGAGGAACTGCTTCTTTCCATAAACCACGCTGTGATAAATTATAGCAACAAGTCTACATGATTGTATAAATAATAATGTAACTTTTCACCGGCTGGCATCCAGACAGTCTAGGCATATTTCCACAATAAACTAAGGCCTGAGTGTTTTCAGAGCCAGAGGGAGAAATTACTATCACCAACAACATATCACCACTCTCCTGTAGTGGTAGTGCAGCATCCTAAAGATAAATTATTTATGAGGAATATAGGTGTGGAGTATATTTGGGACATATAGGAATGTTTTGAGCCAGCAGCAAATAAAATAGATACAAAGTGCTGACACGGACCTCATTTCAGAGAACAGCGGTTGGTTCAATGTGTTATTTTATATTTGGATTCACTATAACTCAAGTGTCCTCTTGTATGGCCCTAACTGGGATGTGTCCATCACAAGAGAAAAAATAGATTACTGGGCACTTCTGTTTTAATTATTCCATGGAAAATGGTGATAAGAAACAAAGAGTGTGTAAAAGGCTGAATAATAACCTAGATTGCTGCAAAATTACAAATAATTATTAGAGTGAGCTAGTCATGTTTACTCAATGATAAACTGGTTTGGTTCAGTGGTAGTTAATGGGCCATAACATAACAGTGCAGTGTGTGTTCACATAGCTAGGCTGTGTATTGTGAAGTGTTATTTTCACTACAACATGGTAATGCACATAAATAAACCTACACTTGAATTGCCTCTTGTGGAAAAGAATAGCTTTTTCTACTATATTAAAATTTCATTAGCAGGTTCATACACCAGTATGTAGTTGTGACTTTCATTTGGCTAACACAATACACCAGGAAGACACGGTGTCACAGATTATTCTGCATCAGTGGAGTTTTCTTACTGTAAATACTTATTCAACTGAACAGTCAGTAAACACAAAAAATGAACAGAAGAGGTTTTTCCATAAGCTTTGTCAAATAGCTGACATTAAGTCATATATACTTATGACCACAAATCAGGAAAAGGGTACAAACCTAGGAATGGAGAGTCTCCAGTTGAATGTAACATTAGGGACGTTTACATGAGCCTGTCTGGCCTATAGCCTTGAAGCTTGTGCAATTTTCCTTACACCTCAACCTAAAAAGTGAAAACAAGTATTCTTCTTATTCTGAGAAGTGTGAAAAGGGAGCTTTTGTGTGTCCTGATGTGATAATTGTCATTATTTTGCTTTGGGTGAAGTAGTTTGGTGTATTACCAGCAGAGAAAAGGTGGAAGAGGACATATTGCTGACTCACTCAGAGAAGACCCCTGACCCACAGTAGGGAGCTCTCAGACATTTTGTCTCATCCCCTCGAGCCACATCTGTCTCTCACTGCATTTGGTCGCTGGCACATTGTAGACGCCTAATGATGTGCTCTCACCAAATTTTCATTTCCCACAAAACCCAGTGTCGGGAGCTATGCAATACCTCTATTCAGAAATCTGAAATTATTATTATCAGTAAATAATCATAAACATTTATGTGTTACTTCATCCAGATACTAAGGGTGCACTGAGTAACCACATCTGTCAAAACTATGTCAATAAAGAATAAAGAAACATTTTTTAAATGAAATCATTTAACCTATTTGCATGGGGTTTGTATTTATAGGTTGTCCCTGTAGACTCACAGGCTTTCTGAAGTCATCACACCTTAAAAACATATGCAGGCTTTCATTAGATATTATATTTTAGCTTTTATAGATTCTTATGGCACAATGCCCAATGTTATATCAATCTAAAGTTATATGACCCACAATTTACAGCAACTATGCAAAGCCATTTCCAGAGGCTGGGTTGGATAAGGACTCCTTCTTTTCTGCCGGTACCTCTCTCTGATGAATCTGGTCCGTCCCAGTCAATCTCTGAACGCTGCTGTAATGATGTCGCTATCACTCATTCCATCTTTTTTTTCACTTTCTTGTTCTGGCTGTCGGAGTCATGCTGTCAACTCAATGATAGTTTCTTATCTATCTTTTCTCAAAGTTTTGACACCCTTGAGCCATTAAGAGGCGTAGACTTAACCCAACACTGTTGAAATGCATATTTTAACATTTCATTGTCTCTGTATGTCTTTCATTTCATTCCTCTGGCCTAAAGCTAACTTATTCTTTCACTAAAATCTATTTGGGGATGAGGTAGGAAGGCACTTAGGGAACAATTATTATCACTATTTGCATGAAAAAGCAAGAGCCTTCAGCTTTTCCCTCACACATTGTGGTCTAAGATTTGATTAATTTTGGGGTTTCTGTTCTATTGATTGTCTCTAAAGATGGCAAACTGTCAAAGAAAGACTCAATCAGCCACAGTTTTTAGCTTCCCAGTTGCTCTGTTAATTGAGATGAATACAACTTTGAATCTTTATTGTCTAAAAATGGCTTACCAAAATAAATTGCTATGTTCAACAAATATTCCTTAAATATACTAAGACAATAAATATATTTAGTGATATAAAGTAGAGGCCAAGACATGGTTGTGGTTAGATGTGCTTTGCACTGCAGGCAGTCCTTCGCTTACATGTATGTTTTACTGTCAGTCAGCCGTCGTTTAGTGAGCAATTTGAATGGTTTCTGGGTTTGTGGGCTTTTTCATTGCCAGCCAAGACATTGATGTTTACACTCTTGATTTCTTAATGATTGTTAAAAATTATTACTGACATTAACAGCAACTGAATCCAGTGCAGTTTCCTTTGTTTACAGCTTGTGATCTCCAGCCATCCACTTATCATGTAATGCTGCTTTAGAAGAGCAAACAGGGTGGGTTAATGTAGATTTGAATCATTTAAACATAAGATATTCTCCCACGGGCATTGTAAGGCCCATATGAAGCAACATTGCGACAGGCAAAATTCAGTGAAACTATTTGTCCTTGTAAATAAAAGATTCGGTCTTGTTGAAGACTGCACACGTTTGCCACAAAACAATGTACCACGGGCATGTTATTTCTGTCACTGAAAGCCAAACTGATGAAACACTATCCTGCATGGCCTGTGTCTGAGTGTCAGAGGTGAAATTAATTTCTATTCATGTTGAACTGAATAAAATGAAGGAACAAGCTTTTACAACAGCATCAATGAAGGGAAATGTAAATTAGTCCCTCATCACCAGTGCAGATATTAAATCACACTGGCTCCAATAAAAAGGTTTATTCACATTATGGCTGATTACTGATTTGCCAGACTGTTTAATTAAATACTGTGTTAATACAGTCAAATTTAAACTGTCATTTCGTTAAACATGTACATAAGGAGTAGAGGATAATGACGCCAATGTCATCAAAATCAAAATAGAGCCAATCCAACAGCTACAAGCGCACAAAGACAAATATTTACTCCTTTGTTTCAACAAAATGACTAATTTCTCCCCAGCCCACAGCCCAGTATCTGATATCAAATATTAATAGACATTTCTACATATTACAGAATATGCAGCTCTTTATAGAGAACATGTATCATTAATTTAATGCTAATAATAGTTTAGTGTTTCAGCCAGGGAGAAAAGAAGATTCAAGCAGGAAACAGCGCCAGAATAATCAAGTATACAAACGGAAAAAGCAAATGGGTCTTTTCTTACTCTCAAACCCTAAGGCTATAAAAGTACATACATCTCAGTAGAACATTGACACATGGCCTGAAGTTGCTGTAGTACCGAAGGGTGTTAACTCTAGAGCAATAGACAAGAGGGTAAAAGTGTGAATGTACGCTACAAGAGTGAATCAGTGAGGAAATAATAGCTTCACAGAATACAAGAAGCAACCCTATGTAGAGTTTAACAAGGCGAGCACAGTATAACAATAGCAGGTAACTCCTTTTAAAGCGTGAACCAAGAACCAACAGGTGAAATGTTGGAAAATGCACTTGAGTCTCACAGAAAGGGTGTGATTTCCTCAGCTCTGAGTACAAAAAACAAAAAATACTAAGCGTATCGATATTTTAAAAACATGAAATTGCTGTTTATTCAGATGTATGCTACCTCACAATGGGCTTCTGTTCAGAGAGCTCTAATGCTAACACTGTATTTTCTGTGAACATGACAGAAATTAAACATTAGATCCTACTGTCTGCAAATTGTTCATGTGAGTTCAGCATTTGCCATTTTATTTAAAAGCTGTGGTTAAATTGCCCAATCAATGCTAACATTAAGTAAGACTTTGTTAGGTTCCACTCTTCCACACAACCTGATTTTCTGTTTGACATTGCTGGTCTCACCACCACCATTCTCCTGCTTCTTTTATTTAGAAAAAGGACCAATTTTCCACCACAAAATACTAATTACATTACATTAAACCAAAGTTTAGCGCTTACCCTGAACTTTTAGCTTTGAGTTTTCCGTTAGTCTGTAACAATCCAGTAATTATCCCCTCCTCGTTAAATACTTAATTGAGGCATTGACAATTGTTTAATTTGCTTTTTTTCCCCTTTTTGAGCTGTTTTGTTGTTTAATAAGACACATTTTGCAAAGGAGTATTCAATAGCTTCAGCAAGTGGTTTGTGGAATCCTTAGACAGACTGAAATGGAAAAATATGATATAATAGTGACAAAGATATCGTAATTCAAAAGAACTGCTAGAGAGCACGAGCTACTGCAGGCAACATATGAGCAACCTCTGAACCCATGAGGGGGGAGTCCTTGGCAGTGACCTTGAAGAGAGTTGGGGAAGGGGCCGTGGAGAGAGCGCTGAGCCAGCATCTCCAGCATTTATCATCTTCATTGTTTAGGACCTTCTATTCATTCAAGGCACAGACACAGTGATAAGACCAAGGCTGCCTGAATGGCACATTTTACACAAGGTCAATGAGATGGACTGTAAACTCCAGCTTCTGCCATACTTTTAATTGACTGAATACACTAATAGCACAGTGAAATCAATAAACCGCTGCAGAAAGGCAGTGAAGAGAGCAGCACACAATGCGTGAACATACCACAGGCAATTCAAGTTTTATTAGTTACTTTTTGAAAAATCAATTGCTGATTGCATTATTTCTTTGTAATTAAGTTGCAATCATCATACTCCAAACTTGTTAGTAATTTCATTCAAGGGAATAAAAAGCTCATTTTCAACTGATTAATGCACTGAAGTTGTTGGGGTTTTTTTTGCATGAGGTTATGAAAGCATACAGTACAACCAAAGCAATGTGTGAGAGGAAAGAGCTGTTTAAGTGACTTTGTTTGCTACTTTGGGACCAGCGGGGTTTTAAACCTAGCAGATTGATTTGTAACTGCACAGAAATAATCAGTAAAAGTGCTCCATAACTGCAACTGATTTTCCTCCAACTGCTCCATAAACTATAAAGTGCACCTGAAAAGCCCTGCTGAGGCAAAGCAGACAGCTACATGCTTCTGTCTCAAAGCCCAAAATGACATTGCTACCTGCTACACAACATTTGACTGTTTATTTTCACACTCACACGACTAGACCCTTAAAGGCTGTACTTAATGACTTTGTGTTATGTATTAAAATAAATGCTTCAGTTTAACAAGCCTGCTGATCCACACAGGTCCAAGAGTCATGTTCAAGCCTGGTATAAAGTCACTTGTGAAAAATAATTGTATGTGGGAGGATGATGGTACTACTGAGACTATTGTTAAACACTTAAAGCTGTTGATAAAAGCAGCCCTGGCCACTCAAAAGTCAAAAAAGCAATTAACAGGTTGAAAACACACACACACACTACATCTTCTCAATGGAAGACAAGAGGAAAGCCTATGAGTTGTTCTGCTACAAATAAGAAACAGCTGCTGATATGATGATGAAACATGAACTTAATTCACTCACTTTACACTTGGATTTAATCTCTATATATAGTATAAATCACTTGACCTCAGGATTTGATTTTAAAAAGCTGAGGTTGGGAAATGCCTAAGGAAGAAAATGGCAGCAAAGCCAAGCAAGCAAAGGTCAAGCTTAGACACATATTTTTACCTTCAAATACACTAGTAGGAGGCACAGGAGTCAAAGTCTACACACAGAGTTGTAAAAGTGTCTATAGAGCTAAACTATTTTTGTGTTTGAATGAATTTGTGCCAGATACTGTTGGGGGCTGTACAGAAGAAAGTGCACCAGTTTCCATGTTCGGCAGCTTTATGCATGAGTGCCTGACCCACCTCTGAAACCTTTCCCAGACTCTCCCTGCACCAGCTGTCACATCAGCTAAAACAGATCTGCAAGACAAGCACACAGGCACTGCCACACTAAATATTAAACTGAATCGGAAAAGAGAAATGAAAAGTTGTGCAATGTCTAAAAGCTTGTATGCGCCACGGTAGGAATCCAAAATAAGTATTTGCCTTTCTAATCCAGACGCATTGTTGAACCTTACCTAAAACCAAAGCCAAAAGCTGCAGCATAGAATGGAAACAAGAGGAAGTAGTTACACATGTTAGAAAGGCCTGTTGCAGATTGTTAGGCCATACCTCAACAAACCTTTCAACTCAAGTTCCTGTTGTATTTGTTACAAACAGATAAAAGCACACTGTTACAAACAGATAAAAGCAAGAGACCTACAAAACTAATGAAAGGATACGCTACAGTCATTTTACAGATGTCTAGAATTTTTGGTTCTGTTACTTGTCGCAGGTCATCTTTGCTCTTATGACTGTGATCATGTGACTTACTGCGTGATGTACTGATTTTAAGCCATGACATGCAATTTTGCCTAAACAAATAAATAGTCCAAGATGGCAAAAATCACACACTGTTACAATGGTTTAGGGCAGAACACAATAAAAAAGGGCTTATGCAAACACAATTTAAGAAATATAAACAAAACCTATAGAAATTAAAAAGCTAATACTCCACACAGTTTTGTATAATATAAGAAGGGAACATATTGCACTTTTGAAGTTTTAGCAGTTTTTAGTTATATTGAGCCAATCTGAGCTTTAAATGAAATTTTTAAAAAAATGTTAGCTCCAGTGGGACAATTGGAATTTGGCCCTACAGTGTATTATTTTTTTATGTCAAGAACAATAAAACTAACTGGATCTTAAAGGTCTTAAAGGATCTGCTGCTGACATACAACAGCACACCTTTAGAATCTAATGTAGTACAGCCCTGAAGCTTCAAGGTGGATTAGGACCAAAAGGGGGTCTTATCATGTGTGACAATTATGTCTGCATGTCATGGCTGCTGTAATTTATAACTGAATGTGATGCAGACATTATCATTACATTAGCCATGCACCACACATTTTGCACTTAGCAGCTACTGTAGGGAAGTATTATAAATAATCTGACATGATATCCCATTATAAAATGTGTGAGAGCATAAGTCATGATTGATATAGCATATGTCTGTCTTGCATTTGCAGCCATAAGTTGCTAAAAATGGATCACTAAATTGAATTTCAAGCAGCAGAGTGAATTATGAACATGTATTTGAATAAGTTCATAGTCTTACACTATGTCTCAAAGCTAATCCATAATGTCTTCTTCTAAGATCTTTGAGAGACTTTTTTCTCCGTTGAATGAATCATGCACATTCATTGTTATATGCTCATCTTGACTGTGTATAACACTGTTTCCCTCAATATTGCCATGGACTGAATCTTTTAAATCCACTGTCTACAACTGCACTACATCTGAAGTAAACACGTGTGATAAAGCATTACAACACACGTGTTCCTATTTACAGTAATAGTGCACTTCTGAACAAATCACCTGGACCTCCCACAGCAGCATGCTCTCAACTGTGTGCTCTTGGATGCTTTGACAGTGAATTGGTGGAAATTAGTGCCTCATTAAATCTTTATTGCAACGCAGCTTATGGCCCATAACAAAGAGGAGAAGTAGTAAGACATCCCACAAAGCTTATGTCCACTCTAAATGCATTCTGTTTGAGGGATATCCAGGGATCTTTAAAAAGGTTGATGTAAGGGACAAAAGTTCTTAAATGACATTTTTTTTAACTCTTGCCATCTGACAATTCAAAGACAATTCAAAGGTAGTTTTTTAATTAAAAGATGTGCATCAGCCACATAGTGAAAATAAAGCACCTTAGGTTGAATGTCTCAGTGGATGAGTTCTCAAATTTACACACCACATGAAATATTTTAACATGGAAAAAGCTCTAATTTTCATAAATCAATAAGTATGCAGCACATCCCACTGACCTTCAGGCTTTTGGTGTATGTCCACTTCTACAAAACCAAGACATTATAGAGAAAATTCCTTTCTCAGGTGATGATTAGCTAACATCTACAAACTCATTTTTCCTCTGCTCTAGGCACTAGCAGTACCCTTCGCCATCACACAGAGTATAGCATGCATATTGTGGTGTACAGTTTATATTCCATTTTTCAATATTGACATTTGTATATGTTGTTCAAAATGTAACTCACTTTAATCAAATGAATTCATCATCAGTCCTAGCATTTGTACTGAAATTATATTGTGAAATTTACTATTACTATAGTATACTATATACTATTTAGTTTTTGAAAAGCACAGAAAAGCACAACCAAACTTAAGTCTTCTCACTGTCTCCACTCTTCCTGCCCTCGTCATTTGGCGAGTGGCAGCCTCACTTTTGGTGTCGGCGGCCTTCAGTAGCCTGCTGCAACATTAACACACACGTCCAAATTGAGCTCACCCTGTTTACTCCTCTATCCACGCCTGCCTGCCAGCTGTCGCGCTGAGTAAATGTCCATGTAGATGTCAGATCAAACGGGGCCTGGCACTTGCCTGCTGTGTCAGTACATATTCACAACGAGTCAAATGCTACCTTCCTGTATCACGGCTGGCGCTGAAAAAGAGCTGGCACATTTGCTGCACTGCACTAATATAGTCCAGGAGATCAGTCGATATCACTGCCAGTGGCACAGGAACATATTGTTGGAGCTTGTCATGATCGAGACAGTTAATGGTACAAGTCCCCCTACAGGGCTGCATGTGGTGTAACAGGTTGAAGGTCTATGCACATCCAAGCAACCGCACACACTATAAGAAATGATTTATGAAAACTGCAACTGTTAAAGCACAAATTAACATGAAAACTACAGACAAAATAAAGGCAGGTTTAAGAAACCTAGATATTAAATGAAGAAAGATGTGGATTGAAGTGGACAGCAGAGGAAATACTACATTTGTTTAAGCAACACTATCTATTATAGGAGTTTGAAAGTTATTAAAATAGTGTCAAATTTATATTACTGTTTTTTCATCTGAAACAGAGAGACTAACTGCTCTTTTAAAAGTGAGCCTTGTTCAACTGATACTCCACCATGTAACTGTTGGGTGATGGTGACATCACAGTTTAAATAAATAAGATATGTATTGATCGATGACAGTCTCATGTGTGTTTGTAGCAGCATTTGTCTCCTTTGTTGGGTATAAATATATGGTAAGTTATATAGTGTCACTTTAATGGCACAAATAAAGACCAACATAGTAGAACAATGCGCCCTCTTTGCCCCTTTGTGGAATAAAACTATTTTTTGTTGTACAGTCAACACACAGGAGAGCCAATGGGAACGCACCAACATTATAAATGTGTCTGACTAAAAGCTCATTTTTTATAAAATCGTACTGTGGAGAAATCCTAGTGTGAAGTATACAATGGTACTATACTATGGTATACAATATAGTTGATGTTAATTGAAAATAAATAACATTTAGTACTTCAGTATTTTTGAGATTTACTGACAGATTATAGTTGTTAAAATATTCACCCAAATTAGCTCTCACAGGATTCTCCAGTGCTTGTTTTTCTACAAAGCTTCATATTGTATTCAAAGAGTAGTTGCATCTACGTGAGACTGCATTTTAAATACATCAAAAACTATTCTATTTTGTGTTTTCCATCAATAACCTTTAACCCTGGATTTTCAGGAAACACTGGAGCATTCATCAGGCAGAGGCTTCACATTCAGTGCCACACCATACAAACCTGCTTTAAGTGGGGAAAATGGGACATGCTGTGAGATGAGTCGTGTTTTGAAACAGCTGAGTTGTTTATCTTTAGTGTTCCCATGGCAACGATAACATGGTTTATGCGGCTAGTATTTTGTTTTACACACTGTTTGATACAGGAAATTAAGAATAGCAACCCAGAAGAGTGATAACACTTCATTAGGATAAGATTATGCGGTAGAACTCCTACTATGAGAAATTTTTAGTTGGCTTAAACTAGAATTGTATGAAGCCAACACAGAAAAAAGTCTCTCAAAGATCTTAGAAGTAGACATTATGCATTAGCTCTGAGACATTATGTCAGACTTAAAGTACATGGAAATTGTAAGCCATTTTAGTACCGTACAACTGATCTAATAAGGTTTTTTGCTACAGCTTACTCAGTAAAATGAGTAACTCACATGGGGCGCCTTGGCGGCTCACCTGGTCACCACCAAAAAACAGCTGTGCCGTATCCTAACAACCATCATAATACTGGTATAATACATATTTTTTCCAGTGATAAAAACCCTTATCTCACAATATCAATCATATGAGTTGTTTAGTAATTTTTCATCATTATCGCAAATGTATCTAATATATCACGAAATAATTTTGAAGCTATAATGCCCACCCCCACTGTGCATAATATAGATGTGTACTGAGATGATAACAATCAAATGTTTTTAAAAAGTATACATTTTACACAATACAAACAATGGGCTTTTGATGTCAATAGGACATTTTCAGAGCATTCATTTAATTCATTCAAACGCCATAAAGCAAAGCCAAATTCAGACACAAACATTTTTGTGAAGATAATAGAAACTCTGGCAGCTTATCTCTGATTCTGTTTCTACATAATCTTCAAAATCATGGTGTAAACAGTAGGCTACTTGAGTTGGTGTTACAGAGCTGAAGCCCATATTCAGAAAATGAGAGCACATACTCCTTTAAATTACACAGTACACTATGTCTTTGTGCTGTTTTGGTTGATCCCCAACCTCCTGCTCTGTTTTTCTGCCACCATTTCTGTATAATTTACAATTTAAGTGTCTGAAGTGTTAGTCAGACCTGACTGCTCCTGAAAATCACAAAGCCTCCTTAAAAAGACTTTGTTTGACTTTCTCTATTTTTTCACTCAAAAAGCTTTTTTTTTTTTTATAGCCAAAACTATTTCAGAGAATGGTGTTGCTTATAAGGTAATGGATGAATAAAAGTGATATACTCTGTAAAATTATTTTTGTGATTTAATGTTGTTTGAAAAGGCTTGATGTTTTTATGTTGGTGTTTAACTTGACTTTAATCATTTCAATAAATGTAAACTTAAAAGACAAACTCTTCTTCTCTGCAGAGTCATTATGGCTCTTCTGCTGACAGCTTTGACATCTTCTGTCCAGGAGCTAGTGTCCTACTAGAAAAGATCTCTCAGCAGTGTCAGGCCAATGTGCACTCTTTTTGTCAAAATAACTGAAATCACAGACACTGGCCCCACAAGGACACACACAAGGAGAAGGCTGTTCTCTTGACTCTGACTATCCTGGAGCAGAAAGGTAAAAAACTGGAAAGTTTTTAAAGGACAAATGAACATGAACCAATAAATGTGGTTTGGAAGAGAGGTGGCATCCCTTTAAAACTAACACCATGTTATTTATGATGAAATGACTAAGAATCTCCAAAGACATGTGCCTTCAAACAACAAAACTATGGCTAGATTTCTATTTCTGAAGTAGTTTAGTGTCAGTTTTTCACCTTTGGACAAGAATGAAACTTTAATCAAAAACGCTGTCCATAAAAAGAAAGCACATAGTGTCATATCAATAGATAATTAATACTGGCTG
This sequence comes from Rhyacichthys aspro, assembly GCA_036850595.1. NCBI lineage: Eukaryota > Metazoa > Chordata > Actinopteri > Gobiiformes > Rhyacichthyidae > Rhyacichthys > Rhyacichthys aspro. Next base: position 12,503,909 of record CM072155.1, read on the forward strand.
ATGTAACAGGATAAATAAAACAACTCTTTGAGATACTTTATGTATTTTTTGGTGACCAAGAGAATGCTAAAGAACCTGTGCAAAAACATGACTCACTGTGTTTCTTAATTATGTATGCAGTATCAATAGACAGGTGTGAATTCCAAACATCAATGTGTCTATTGCTTTAAGAAGAATTTGTAAGATGAAGGTAGCAGATAAACTCCACACAGTCACTTCAAATTCTCTCCAAATCCCACTTTAGTAAAACTAAATCTAGACGGAGCCAGTGGAAATGAATGAATAATATGTCTCTATGACCCTAGAGGTTTCAACAAATGCAGAGCATAACTATGGGATTCAAAACATTATCGAACAGATGCTTTTCAGGGTCTGTCACTGTGGGCTGATGTTTCATTATTATGGGGCTACAGTCCATTACTCAAAATATTTCACTCATGCAAGCACACTGAGCTATATTTCCATTAAAATAAAGAAATCTACAAGTGCTACAGATAAAATGTGAAGTACCAACTCTAGAAACTAGTTAACGAGGATAGGCATTTGGCTATGTTATGGCTATGTTGTATGAGTATGGCTCTAATGTAATGTAAAGTAATAATAAACGACCAATAAAGGATGTTTAACAATGCATCCATTTGCACGTAAAAGAATATCGTCCATATCTAAACCCAATAAAATATTATCAAGTACAATACAGTTTATTACAGCACACTTTTACAGACTTTCATTGCCAAAAGCAGTACAAAGACTTAAAGTTGATTCTGCAACAGAACCCTCACGCAGAAAAAAATACCACAGGCAAAACAAAAAACTGCATCATTTATCTACCAAGAAAACTAAAATCAAAATAAAGCATTTTTTATAAATAATGGCAACATATCTATAAACATAGTGTTTGTGCAAGACTACATTGGTTGGAAAAGTTGCCCAACCAAGGCAATATATTCTAAGGGGAGAGCTGATTATCTTCTCTTATAATATCTTGGTGATGTTATGTTTTAAATGCAGACATTAATAGGCAAAAATAATCATTTTTTATTCATCACAGTAAATGGTCAGGTTATAAGTCAGGGACATAAGTGTACCATTGTTACCATGCTAAACAAAACATGGCTATAAATCCACAACCTATGGGAACTGTCTTTAAGGTTCAGTCAGGAGCATCTAAAAATAACAAGTTAATCTAGCCAGTTGACCTTTGATTTCATAACCATAGTCAATATCAGCTAAAAGGAAGTTAAGCCTGATGTATGAGGCTGTGGGCAAACACGCACAAAGAAGTAACCTACACTGACTTATTGTGACCGCCTGTTACACAAGCACACAAAATATAAACATAGCCTGGAGCAAACCCGAGCACATAGCTCCTCTTCCTCCTGTGGCTGTGATAAAGAGGGTGTCCAAGCAGGCGGCTGAGGTAATGGGCCATTCTCAGCTTCCTCTTGTTCCTTACAGGTTGCCAAAGCCAGACAACATCCAGACTGAACCATGACTTCATGTCCACAGTCACTGACACACTCTCCATGTTGACATAAACCTCTTGGCCGTCAATAAATAGCCACTGGCAGATTTAGTGGCAATGTAGCAGTAACAGGCCTAAAGAGACTCCTGGGTTTGTTTCAGGGCAGTCCCTAATCTAAGTCCTGCTCCAAATCAGTTTATCACCAGTAAGTAATAGCTTTTCTAATCTTACAATGCAAGTTCTCTAATAGACTGTGTGCTGCTATGAAACAACTTTTTATTATAAGAGGCCTTATGAGCTACTGTAAAGATAAAAAAAAATCACTATCATAATTAAAACAATATTTCTTTGTGGTATCCTGAAGAAATCAACATTACATGCAGTCTGTTATCTGTCTGTGCTAAACAGTGTCCCATAAAGGCAGAGGGTTTAGCTGGACCATAGCTCCTAGCTGGAGGGGTGAAATTGCCAGGGTATTGGTGAATAAAACTGAATGACTAAGATGCTGTTTAGATTGATGCCAGAAAAATATTTAATAGTAAGTAAAGTGTACTTTCTGTACAAACCCTGCTGTCAACTGATGGGAGTTTATTTTTTAAAGTTGAAACTACATGCTGTCTTTAATTACAGCCACAGGGTGTAGGCTTTAAGGTGGGGAAATGTTAGGGGCAGCACTGCGGCTCTAAGTCTCACTGAGTCGACACAGTGTATCATCACCGTAATCCAGCTCTGCAGACAGCTGCAGTGTTTACCACATAAGCACCATCCACAGAGCTGTCTGTCTGTGGCTGCCATCCAGTTTCCCTTCTCTGCTAGTTAAACAGCACAGGTCTCTCCTGCCTCTCTAGGTGTTTCAGAGAGGCGGCTAGTGGGTGGTAGCAGTGCTTTCCATGCCCTTTAAAAGATTCAGACAGCATGCCTGCTGGGGATAGGAAAATGCCATCATAATGCCACATTAGTGATTAATACAGCACATCCTCTAAAACCTAATGTGATGCACTGGGCTTTTCAATGTTGAGAAATGAAATGGATAAAATGACTTTAGAGAGATGGCGCCATGGAAAAAGAGAGGACAGATCAGAACCTGCGATCCCGAAACAAATCCAGTGAGTGAGGTAAGGGCACAGGTTGAAGCAGTGCTGGCTGTTTACAGCAAAAGCAATTAGCTATTACAGTCATTAACTGTGTCCAACAGGCCTCTGGTCTGTACAAGTGACTAACTGGTGTCTCAGGGAAGCCCACTAATAGGCTTTTATTAAGGCTGAGGAGAAGGATGGGGTTGTCTCTAGGCTGTGTTGTTCCAGAGATATTTCTATAAATATGCTGAACTGAACTAAAGAGACAGGGTAGAGACACTGAGATGACTCAGTCTGGCAGCCACTGATGTGAACTGTCATTGTAATCAATCAGCATCTAATCATGTTCATAATCACACACGAAAAAACTAACAGTGCGCAACAGCACAGCCAACTCTCAGTTCAAGATGCACGAGCCAACACTCATGACAGACCTCACCTTGGCTCCACAAATGAAAACATTATACCTGGAAGATGCTAGGTTACAATCAACTAATGCACCTGTGATGGGAAGAACAACATGAGCTACGGGCAGGGTCACTCCAAAAGATGCCAATTACAAATTACATCACAGGATATCATTTTAAATCAATAAGCTGGAGGAAGTAAACATATGAATGCTGGGTTCAATGCAACCATTTGCATATGCATTTTGACATGGTTAATGACTTACCAGGCAAGTATTATACAAAAAAATGTCCACAATGTTTAACAGGAAAACCACATTTTTTTCCCACAATAACAGTATAATGACTATTAGCATTTGTATAATAAAGACAATTCAGCTGTTTTGACCTATTAAGGATAAAGGATAAAACAGTCAGAAATTCCCATCTTTCTGCCACGAATGAGTGTCTCTTTTCTACCCGCATCATGTTTCTATCCTTAAAGAAACTTGGGAGAATTTCTAGAAACAGTAATAGCTCCTGTTATTTACTAGTTCTGCTTGGATGAGAGGGTGGTGATTTGGCTCAGGTTATGCTATCATTTTTGGCATCCTTGAACGAGAAGAGCACTAAAGTGCTTATTTAGAATGAATCATTTGAGAATGGGTTGCAGATGCTCTCACCTGGAAATATAAATCAACAAGATGAGCCTGCACATTTGAAAAATACTAGAAATCATTGAAGGAGACATACTGTACACACTAAAAGGATGCCATGGCTTTAGTGCAGCTTTCTGCTCCAGTTCTATCAGTCACATCACAGACTCCAGTGTCCCCATTGCTCCCTACGGTTATTCATCACAATGTCACTCAAACGCTGACTCGGGTCCCTCGAGTGCCATGCTCTGTCTGTCTGTGTGAGTACTCATTCATGTATGCATACAATTTGGTGCCTTTGTGGCTGTATTTATCTAAATGCAGTGCATCCAAGCATGACTTTTTTATTTTAGGGGCATTTTTGTAGATGTTTTATTCTTGTAAAAAAAAAAGCCACTAGAGATGCAAAGGTGTATCTCTGCTACGTCCTGAAGAGGCATGTCAGAAGCAGCAACAGGCAGAGGGCAAAGAGGTTGGCCATGCCTTTTAGTGGCCTCTCTGTCAACACAATTACATCTGAACTCAGACTGGAGGTCAAAGGCACATGGGACACTATGCAAGACCATTTCCAAACAGTCAACTACAAACTCTCTGAATGGGCAGACAGTGATAAAGTAAAGGCAGCTGGGCTTTATTCCCAGACAATACAGCAAAGTGAAATTATGAAGATAATACATTCTCCTGGTCATCACTGTAATGACACTTACTGTGACAAAGCCTGCTCACTTGGAGCTCAAGATCACTGCAGTGGCTCCATGAAAACAAATGTAAAACCACACAGAAAAAACACAACTAACCTTAGGCCTGGGAATTCATCTAAGTAATGCCTTTTTTAAACAAATTAAAGATTAATTTGCATTGCATATGTTCTTGTTTTGATGTAATATGACGCATTGCATGCTTCATTCATTCTGCTCTGTACATTTTGATGCATCACACACTGCACACACTCTCCATGCGTTTTCTTATGCATCAAATTAAAGGGATAACCCAGTATTTAGCAAAATGTTGTCTGTGAGATACTTAAGGACAGATATGATTTTATAAACAACAATAAAATCTATTATATAGACTTCTAAAACTACTTTCAGTGCAAGTATGTAATACATCAAAGGTATTCACATGTATTTTTTTTTTACATTATGGCTTTTTATTCTGTACAGGCACCTCAATGCAGCCATTTGGACCAAACATTTGGCCTATTTCAGCAGCATACATGAATATCCTCTATGGACCACATACCACATATTTAAATTGATACTGTAGTAGTAGTAGTAGTAGTAGTAGTAGTAGTAGTAGTAGTAGTAGTAGTAGTAGTAGTAGTAGTAGTAGTAGTAGTAGTAGTAGTAGTAGTAGTAGTAGTAGTAGTAGTAGTAGTAGTAGTAGTAGTAGTAGTAGTAGTAGTAGTAGTAGTAGTAGTAGTAGTAGTAGTAGAAGTAGTAGTAGTAGTAGTAGTAGTACTAGTAGTACTAGTAGTACTAGTAGTAGTACTAGTAGTACTAGTAGTAGTAGTAGTAGTAGTAGTAGTAGTAGTAGTAGTAGTAGTAGGCCCGGTTTACAACAAAGCATGGCTTACCCCGGGGTTCCACTGCATGCGTTGTGGCTCTGCTCCACTTCACTGTGGAACGCCACCGACCGACGTCACACACCCGCGCCCACTGGACGCGTTTAAGATCCGCTGCGGAGCGGAGCCCCGAGCAGCTCGAAAGAGCATGCACGAGAAATACGACATGGCGCAATAAAAGCAATTGATAAAGACGTGTGCAGGACCCATACAAATGTTTATCCAGAAGAAGGAGGATCAGAAAACAAGTTTAGTTTGCAATCACTTTCACTCCACGGAGACTTTCCTCATTAAATTGGGTACAAAAAAGCTTTGTTTTTGCAGATTTTATTGCATTTAATGCTTACTCGTGTATATAAACGGATAAATATTCGAAATAAGAGACCTAAGTGCGTATATTTTTGTATTACTTTGAAAATCCGGATGCTGTGCTTGTTTGTTTTCCGTTCTGGTGCGATCTGATCTGTGTTTATTGATGCGGACTAGCTCCGCCGTCGAAGAAAATAGAACTGCTACGTATCTACGTATCTCACACTGTCGGATCAGAGCCGCAACGCAGCGGATGCAGTGGAAATGCTCTCATTGAAAGCAACGGATGCGTATTTGCTGCGGAGTGCGTGGCAGAGCCGCAACGCATGCAGTGGAATCTGGGGGTCTCAGACAGGGAGAGTGTGTTTTTGACATGGTCACATTTATAAAATACTAAACTATATCTTTAACACAGGGCCTAGGTATATTTTGAAAAAGAAAAAAAAAATTCACCAGACTGTAAATGGCTTATATTGAGTGATATTAAGAACATAAAGCATGACAATATGAAAGGTAACTAATCTGATTCACTAAGAGCCAGTGTGTCATAATTAAAACACATGTGAAGCCACCCTTATACAAACAGCTCTAGTCTCTCTCTTCTTTAGTGAACAACATTGTACCAAACCAACTACAGCGTCAGATTAAAACTAGATCTGAATCCACTCCTAAGCTCTAAAAGTACTCTTTTAATGGCACAGTTCGGCCAAACATGAACAGTTCATTAGACAGAACAGGTCCCAAAGGCAGCTCTGTAGTAGACTACTGTTTACATTGTGCGTGCATCAGTGGTTACCTTTAGGCCGACTAACAAACAGAATCTTGTTAATACAAATTTGACTCAACTGAAATCCGTACAAAGTAGAGATGCTCCGATCAGGATTTATGAGGCCGATCACCGATTACTGAAATTGTGATCAGCCGATACCGATCACATTAAATGTATATTTAAGGGCTAAATTAAGAATGCTATAAAACAAAAATGTACCACTGAATTAAACTGTTTAACTGTTCTTTTATTTAATAATTTTGTAATTTTTTTTCAAGTAACAGCCAGGTTTCTGCCAATCCACAGGTAGCTCTCAACGTTGCAGGACTTAAATAAGAGTAAATAAATATTTCTCCTTTACTTAGTAAACATTCAACAACAAACAAAAACCATATGTTGTGGCTATTAGCAAAACATATTGCCACAGTTTTTATAAGTGCAAAAACAAAAAGCAAGTTGGTTTATGAACCAAATTACAATCTTCTATGGTAGGCTATTTAAGGTAACACATGCACTGGAACCCGGGAGTCCGTCTTTGACACCTCGAAAAACCGCCAGACCAGAGAAGCCATTTTGAGTTAAACGCTATGGATAAACGTTAAGGACAAATTTCGCTTGTTCTGCGCATGCACATGATCGTTTTTGCTGATCGGCCATTTTGCCGAGCACCGATCACTCTATTTTTAGCCGTGATCAGCCGATCATGATCGGTGACCGATCGATCAGCGCACCTTTAGTACGAAGGCTCTATTTATCAAGTCTAGCTGCTTTGAAGGCTACTAGCCAGGATAGTATAATGTGAGACTTGCCCATGACATGACATATGAAAATGAAAAATAGACAGATCTCATTGTAATCACTCTTTAATTAAAAGCTAAAACTAAAAGCACTCTTTAAGTAAAAGGAGAGAACCACTTTTGATTAGGCCTATTCAGAAATCGGAGTGCCTTGGATTACAAATATTGTAGCTTCTGACTCCATGATACAATAATTATCATTTATCAGCTATATTTAGTTCAGCTCAGTGTCAGTTAATATGAAATGGTCAAATCAAAACCAAAGTGCATTACAATTAAAATATAGCCTGCACTGAAAACCTTAATGTTTACATTTTTGATCCATGAAGCAGAATCTTGGAGGTAGATCCTTCTGAAAATGTTAAACCTTTACCTATAACCCTATAATTCCTTATTATAATATCACACCAACAAAAAACATACTTGGTTGATGGACTGGCCACAACTAAGAGGGATGGAGGCAAAAAAAACGGCCTAAAAATATTTGATATTAATCTGCAAACTGTTGGACAGTAATACATGATAATGAGAGGAGATCTTGCAAACACACAGTCCTTGCTATGTGCTGTAATATCTTTCAAAAATATTTCCAAAGTTGTCAACAGAGAATTTTTATATTGTATGCTTCATCAAGAAATGAAATGATAGCCTATAAGACCAAGGTATGCTCTTCAGTGTCAGCATTCAACAAGTGAGCATTTAAAATGCTGATTAGCATTTTTCTGATTCTTCAGAAGCATGCCACAATAAAACATGGATTTCATTTGAATTTAATGCAAGAAAACCTGATCTACATCTGTTATGATCATGTCCTCAGAGTTTCAGAAGAATTACATAACAACATGTTGCCAAAACAAAAGGTAATCAAAATGAAAATACCACCAGCACCAAACAAAGTGTTAGTGAACTCAACTGAAATACACGTTAACTATGTATTTCAGCTCAAACTGTTCAGTAGTTCAGTAGTTTTTAAACTAAACTACTTAGTTCAAAGGTAGAGGCAGCAGCTAAGTTATTTGGGGAACTTTACTAATCATGAATGACTCAAATCAAATGCCACCTGTCAGTTGCACAGTCTAGCTGCAATAGTGTTTCTGTTCAATGCAGTTTTGTTCAGTGTGAGGACAAGAAAATAAAAAACCTAATTGCAGAACAAACCTGCTCAAGCCAACACAAGAGTCCCAGGAGGAGAAGTGCAGCGGGAGACTGCCAGTGTAGCAGCGTGGGAGGGAAAGAGCAACTATCAGCCTGCATCAAGTTACTTTACTGGCAGCAAAAACATTGCCCATCTCTGGAAACTTTAAGACTCAACACAACTTGAACAACTCGCTGGAGCAGACCACTGCAGCTCCCACTGAGTGAGAAGCAGAGGTGACATTTAGGATAAAATATGAGTGTACTCACGGTTTTGAAGTCACTGTGGCTGCACTCCTGGCCTTGGTACCGGCAGTACAGCATCATCTCTTTTAGGTCATGGCCGACCCGCTCGATGAACTCCTTCATGCTGAATGGTTTGGGCTTGTAACCCGTGAAGTTGGATTTTTCCTCCAAAAAGGCCAGGACGTCTGGCTCTGCCAGGTGCGGCTGGGGAATGGCCAGGTGCACGTCCAGCAGGGCCAACAGCTCTCCTGCATGGTACAGGTCATTGCGTGTCAGGCGGCTGAATCGATAAGCATTCAGATTACAAATGGTCACAGCTGGAAAGACTAGGCTGCTTGATGCCACTGCATCCACGCTGGTCACGTGGGGATAGGACAGGAAATAAGCCAGCCTCTCAGCGCTCTCCAGAGCCAGCAGTCCGAGACAGGCCAGCAGAGCCATGGCCCACAGGAAGCGGCGGGCAGTGGGTCGGCCATAAGGGAACACAAAGCGTAGGCCGTGCAGTGTGCTGGAGTGAGCAAAGGCCTGCCAGGAGGTGGGTCGCAGGCTAGTGCTCTCCTGGCTCCCCTGACTGCCACATGTCTCCTTTAGGTCCATCTTGAGCACAGCAGCCCCTCAGCTCTGGAGCCACCAGTGCACTCACACCTGCATTAGGAGAGAAAAAGTCAATAAATACCTTTCAATGTTCTGCTACACAGTAGTGAAGTTACAAAGAGAGTAAGATTTAGCCATAAAAACCTCTAGCGGAAAGATAATCGGAAAAAGTTAATAAAAATAAAGTTAAGTGCACTAAGATATTCAGGAGAACACTTAAAGTGAATGTAGAGCTCAGTCTACTATGCACCCAACCCCAATAGCAAACTGCCCCCCCAAACTGACCCAGCATCCCCAGTCAGCCTCTGTGACTGCTCAGTTTCACTGACACATCTCTGAGGCAAGTGCTCTGTGACACCCAGAGCGAGAGGTGAGAACCACTTAAAGCATCGAGCCAATCAAAGGTGCCTCAGAGTATTTAAGCAACTCATCGCCATAAAACACACATACGCAGAAGTCACTCTCGCATGTGCACAGCCACACACGCTTCTCAACATCTCAAGATGCCCCCAACTAATGACAAGCATAAGCACCTCTGTCCAGATCAGCCTAGCGAGGAGACATCGAGCCGGTGAGTGTGACAGCAAGAGCACGCACGTGAAAGAAAGACAGAGAGTGAGGGAGAGCCGCTGATGAGGAGAGCCGCTGGTTAGTCTCGCATGCCGATCCAAACTCCTCCCGTTTAGCACTGGCCAGATAGATCCGCTCGTCCGCGTCTTCCCAGCTCATCTGTGGCGGCAGCGAACGGCAGCGGAGCCGGGAGACGGGAAACACGCACTCATGCTCGCAGAGAACAGAGAAGGAGAGAGAGGAGGCAGGCGGGGGGTGGGAAGAACGACTCTCAGTCAGTCCTCTGGCTTGTTCTCCACACAGCAAAGTCTTTTTATGAATACATTTCTTCCCACCACCACCATCTTGGCTCTCATCTGTCTCCTTGCTGTGCGTATTCCTACACGCCGTACCACAGAGTGATGGATGGATGGAAAACGGGAGGCTGTTGGAAAGACTGATAGAGGAGAGAAGGGAAAAAAAAACTGTGATCAGGGGGGTGGGGGGGTGCATATCAGGGGAAGTGAAGCAGAAGTAGGGACGGAGGAGTAACTGCGGGGAGATGTAGGTTGAAGAGAGGGCTATGAGGACAAAAATAAGATATGAAGAAAACTAAAAAAAGCACAGGCGAGCAATGAAGTGTGGTCACACGGAGATGTCACCGAGAGGAAAGTGACACATTACATCACAGACACAGAATAAGGAAACAGATGTAAAAGGGAAGAATGAGTACACAGTTGTTTTAAAAGATACTAGAGGGTAATGTAGGCATTTAGAAGTGACAGCATCTTAGGAGGTGGTCAGGATAAAACTAGAGTCATGACAAAAGAGGAAGATGAATTCAGTAGAATACAAAAGGTGGAGGGAACCCTGTGAAATGTGTTTAAAATTAGGTCATACAAAAAGTAAAGTATGAAAAACACCCAAAAAGTTAAATGTAGAAAAGTATGGAACAGGTTAGGGCTAGATTAAAAATATTCTTAAAAAATCAAAATGATCTATATTATTTTTAAGGGTAAAAGGAAAGATGGGTTTATTTAAGATATTCAATAAATAACCATAAATAGCCCCGCTATGTGTCTCTCATTTACTCCAGCCTATACCCTGCCTCATGCCCTCAGCAGCTCTGACAGGCTCCATCCACTGTGAGTTGGATGAAAAAAAATGAATAAATTATCAATACCTTATTGTCACTGCAAACTAAACACTGTATGATTTTCACACTTTTGACTGACAGGGCAAAATGGCTTTTTCTAAAGTAGTCATGTTGTCATGGAAACAACTATTGCACATCATTTGATTTAATAACACCTATTTCCTAAAATGTGTTCAAAGAGTAGCATCTGAAAAATAAAATAATTCCAGGGCTTGGTTGCCACTTAAACATAATGCACACACCACTTTGTGTAGAAGTGATCAATAGGGCTGTAATTCGAAAGTTATATTTCAAAACAAACCTGTAATATTAAGGCATTTATGCTGTCTCTGAACTAAAACATTGACAGTGAAGACCATGTGTGGAAACAATGTTGAATTCAAACAAACAGTGATAACTGCGCATGAATTGTAAAAAGGCTTGGTGTAACATTGGCCATATTGGTTAAGCCTAAGATATTTATACATTATGAACAGGGTCTTTAGGAGTCTGGCCAAAAACCTCAAGAAGCCTGTGCTTCTACAGTGTCTCAACAAAAAAGGTTAATTTAGAGTCTATTTCTAATCAATTCACTGGTAAAATTAAGTACATGAACTTTCCCTCCTACATGCAAAATGCACTGAGGCTATATTTTCAATAAATGTTGATTGCAGCGTGTGACACTAAATGTAGACATGCATTTAATCGTACTGCCACTTCATAAACCAATACTTCATACAGCGTTCGCTAATTAGGCTGTAATGAGTTGTTGTTGCTAAAAGCTCACATTTCAGTAAAGGTAGCTCGCCTTGGCCTTTACTGACTCACCTTTTTTCATCACGTAGGTCGCAGAGTCTCCAATATGCTGTGTTCAGAAACTTGTTTTGAAAACAAGCGTATTTGTAGTCACATAACGCACAAAGTATAACAAATACACACGCATGCTGCCGCAGCAGACTAATTAATAAAACTGTTCCGCACCTGTGCACAAGGGAGGGCACGCAGCTCTGCGTCACACGGCCTGGAAGTGGACGTCACTCGTGCGTCGCCGGGATACGCACACTTTGAGATGTCTTGGCTGCGTTAGATAATCTACACTAAAACTAAATACTATTGTAAGTCTTCAAACGGTAGTAGCACTAAACTGGCGTTCAGTGGACTAAACTGGTAAAAAAAAAAAAAAAAAAAAAAAGCTTTTGATTTTGAGGGGAAAACATTTATAACAGGATCATCTAAGTTTTATTTCTCTAATATTAATGTCATGTGTACAATAATTTTGGCAACTTTTGCAAAATCCAAACTTGATAAGGGCTTAATTTTGATTAGGAAGGCAGAGATAGAGGGATGCATGATATATTTCAATTAATAGAAAAAAGAATACATATATTTTTAATTAAAAAATTCCAAGACCAGCAAGACAAAACAGGCCTCATAACTGGTCTTACTCTACTCTACTACATAGTTTGACAAATGTAATGACTCAGTAGTGCCTCCTGTTTTTCTTTTGATTTACCACAACATCAAAGAAAAACAAATAATAAAAAAAAAAGGCTGACAAGAGTTGAGGTAACATTTCATATTTTATTAATTCCACAGTTGGACTCTCAGCCTCCACCCACGCTGTTGCCAGTTGATCACTGCGCTCATCCAAATGGAGTCGGCAGTGGTCTCAGATAGCTGCAGGGTTTGCTGGTTTCTTAACAACTTAATTAAGCAAATCTTCTCTATTTTCCACAGAGGTAATGAGCATAGTTTTACAGGGATTAAACAGTCTCTAGGGATGAAAATGAGGCTTTACGCTTTTGCGATCTTCATCCACCCGGCCAACTTTCCAGCCACCGGATTATTTTGTTAGCCTTACCATATTTCCTCTTATTAATTTGCAAGGTATTAATGTTAAAAGGCTCAGTGGTGCATTATAAATCACTGCTGAGTAGGGGCATATGCATGAAACTGCTCTCTTGACATGCATTAACATCAACAGCTGATCACACATGAACATTAAAAGGTTTAATACAGTATGGAAGAATTAAAGTGGTAAGAAAATTCAACATCAGCATATTTTCAGTATAATAATCTATCTTCAAATGCAGAACAATATTCACAATCTTTAGAGTTATTCCATGCCTGTAGTGCTTATTTATTATTCAGTATTTTTCTTTCACACCCATATGTATGTTATGCAAACATATTCACTGTATATGCACAGTGCAGAATCCATTAGGAGACTACAGGCTTCGTAAGAACAAAGGCCAGAAACATTTATTTCTTTTAAAGTGCCAGTTTCATTTTTGGAAGCAGAGTGTGGGCTGTTCTTTCGTGAGCCATAGCAAATACAGATAGTTCACTATGTTTATTCACAGTGATACTAAACCCACTAATGTTGTTTTAATGTTGTAAGAACATTTTTAAAGTGTTTATTTTGGTCACTAAGTTAGTTACTGATGGCTTAACGAGAAACTAAAGAAATAACAGCATTTAATATTTTGTGACTACATGCTGTTCAGTCGCCATTCCTTCAAAAAGAGCAGTAAATGGTTTTAAATATATAGATTATGAAAAGCAATGTGCTCTCCAAAGATAATACAAGTATTAAACGTTAAAAGAGACTGGCCAGAGTTGATTATTACCTCTGATACAGACGTCTGAAGTTGAAGGGCAAATGACTTTGGTCTGTGAGCTGTCTGAAATCAAGCTTTTAAAAGCCTTAATTAGTAGATTTCATGATAACGCACACATAGACTGGTCTTGTTGAAGATCCTTTCTAATTAAGGTTTTAGTATTGGAACAGGGAAATGTGTCTGCATGCTCTTTCGGCTCATGAACTTGAGAAATGATGCCCTCTAGGACCTTAACAGACAGCATGTTAACGCTACCACGGTTAATATCAAGATATTAGGAAGAGATATGCATAGTACCTAAGCTTGGGCGCTAGTATCTTACGAAGATGATTAAAAAAAAGATGCCAAATACAAGGGTAAAAAAATGCAGAACAGAATGAAAATAAGCCTGAGGACAGCATTGTTGTGGGCATTTTAAAAGAAGAACAATACCCAATAAAATAGCCTTGTTTATGTGTGCCTGTTTTAACCTCGGTTTCTGACAGCACTGACTGTACAAAGTCACCCTACTTTAAAATGGTTTGTCATTCCTTAATGGACCCGAAGAACAAAAATATCAATTGTAATGAAATTTCTTTTGAGGGAATTTAAATATGGGTCACTAACTTTAAATCTCAAGGACAGGTTGTTGACAGTTGTCTCTCAGTGGACTAATAAAACATCACCTGGACCCTGAATACACATCGAAAGCTAAAAGCATCAGACTCACAGTGTATGGTATGACTGCAAATGTTACCCATTAAATTTCCTTCTGGTTTAAACATAACCCAGAGAGTTCTGTGGATGAAAGGCAAAGAGGATTAACCTGAATCTGTAACAGTGAGGCTGAGGGAAGAGTCTGGATCTAGGTCTTACTCCTGTTGGGAAAGCCTCCCCAAGTGGTAGTTTCAGTCCAAAACCATCCATAAGCTCTGGCTCTGTGCAGACTGGACTGCGCAAACATATCGTCAAGCGATCGCCATGGGATTCCCACGATTACATCCGAAAATCTCCGATACGGCTCTTAATGCACGGTAAACAAGAAGGGTCACAGTTTATCCACTCTGCTCTATGGCCAAAGGAAATAGCAAGGCTGAAAATAGAGGATGAGGATCACATAAAAAGAAACTGTAGCCTAGAAAATAATGATAATATTTTCAAAACCGTGATATGTAGATTAGTTTTCATTTCAAGGTCATTGAAGCAGGTCTCAGAAGGGACCAGAATGAAAGAAAGCACAGGAGAACATTCTTCCTCCTCCGCATTATCTCAGACTAATTACAGTCTAACAATAACATAAGACATCTGATTATGGAGCTGTGTAATTCATTAAAGAGCATATGTTCGCTTTGAGTCAATGCCTTTTGTAACACATTCATAATCAGTGATGCATGACAGTGATGCAGTAATGACAACATACATTTTACTTAAGTCAGATTTTTACACTCAGTGTTACATACAACTATTTACAATAATATGTACATCCTCTCACATGTTGTTCAGCAGGCAAACAAAAGACAATACAAAAGTACAACTAGTGAAGTGACTCAGGTCTCAGTCGAGCCGAGGAAGTCTGTAAAGTAGCTTTGTTTAGTTGTCATCAAATGCTGTACATGTCCTCAGGTAGTTCTCCCAGTAGTTCATCCAGATCGTCTGTAAAAAAAAAAAAACACAGAACACACAAAAGACGACATGAAACTAAATGTAGTGAAAGACAACCTTAGCCTGACTAACATGCAAAGGGCAAAGTGATGGCAAAGCACTGCCCAAGCTTTTTAGAGCATTTTAACTAACCTTTACACTAGTAAATTTTAATAGATTGGCTTGCATGTTCTTTATATTGAGTTTCCTCAAGTGCTATATCTCCATAAATCTAATGCAATAAGATATAGAAGATCACTATTTTACAAGAGGAGAAGACTGAGATTTATTTGTAGGGAGAATAAAGCCACATTAAATAACTCATGATTGGTAACGTTAATGCCTAAATGCACCCATTAGTGTCCGATGTTGATGCAGAGCTAGTATTGTAAAATGAGATTAAGAACTTATTCCAGCTGTACGATTGTGAGACAAAACACTCAGCGTTGATAATTTTGTGCAACTTTGTCCTGCAGTGCCCCGGGAAATACAATTTCTTTGTACAATTTTTGTTGCTACAGTTTGACTGGCTTCAGGTCACAGAGTAACTGTCTCAAATCATAACCAGACAGACATGCAGTTGTACTCAACAAAAACAATTTCTCTCAAGTGTGACTCTTGGTGAACCCCGGATGTGACTAGAATGAGTGTCCCCACCTGCTCCCCAACTCGAGTCCTGTGGCACTGCAGGCTTTTTGGGGCTTCTGCTTGAGCACACACGGTTGTCCACTGACTCTTGGGGGTCTGTGCTTCCCTCTGCATTCCCCTCCCTTTCTTGTCCCTCATCATCGTCTTCATCAAAAAGCAGCTGCATCCTAGACACGGGCTCCCGGAGGACACTAGAAGATGGGGTTGATGACAGCAACATGGGCTCCTAGATAAAAATATATATTTATATATATGAATCTGAGGGGGCAGCTGACAGCCTGACAGAGAGTTTCCACATGACAGATTTAATCCAGCTGCACTGTTCTTGATTTTTGTGCTCACCAAGGGGAGT
Source organism: Rhyacichthys aspro (assembly GCA_036850595.1). Lineage (NCBI taxonomy): Eukaryota > Metazoa > Chordata > Actinopteri > Gobiiformes > Rhyacichthyidae > Rhyacichthys > Rhyacichthys aspro. The sequence goes on from CM072155.1 coordinate 12,519,830, forward strand.
GGGGGGAGCTGTGTGGAGGAGAAGCAGGCTCCGTCAGGAGAGTAGACCCTCAGCAGGTTGTTGGGTGTCACATTAAGGTAATGGTTGCGATGTGAAGGAGAAAACACACCCACCTAAGACCGCCACAAAGAACAACAAAACAGGAACTATTTCATTTACTTTGGTGAGAATAGATCACACTGTACCTTAAAAACGAGACCATTTCCACTGGTTACTCTCTTATGCCTTACCTGTTTAAGCAGTAGTACAGCACCAGCCTTTAGCTCCCCAGCTCGGTCTTCTAGGAGACGACGGTGCACTGTGCCTTGCATCTCTCCTACAGTTTACAATTATAAAAAAGACCTTAGTTTAATCACTTAACATTTTGGTGCAGACATTACCATCAGAGGCTGGGTTGAGTTTGTGGTGGACAAAATGCGGCAGATTCACTAAGTTTGAATCACTCTCCCTTAGGCAATCAAAAAGGAATGCCTTTCCTTTTTTAAACTTTGACCATTTTGGTCTACTACTCTAAGGTTTCTGGCTGCTTAAACTGAAAACTGAAAAGACATATTAAATCTAAGATTAAGCTAATTAAAAATGCATCACTAGAGATTTATCTGGTTAGATTATTTATTTGTCTGTCAAAATTAAAAAAAGATTTAAGCCAATGTTACTTCTGCCTTTTGCCTTTTTAAATCTGTATTCGTGAGTGGTTTACAAACTAGAGATGGCAGGATGTTTATGGCCTCTGGACTATTCAATCAGTAGTCTGCCGCATTTGCAACAATGATCCTTAAAGCTGTGTGACAAAAACAAACCATTCAACAGCCTTAATTGTGTTTGGCCAAACAAAATACGCTGGTGAAATTAAACATACCGGAGGGCTGTCGGAGGAATACCTAAGTTAATAAAAGTAGACAATCAATTTAAAAGTTAGTTTTTACAACTTAGAGAATATCCTTAAATTACTCGTTTTATAACAACTATAAAAGTACAGCAGCATAATAAAAGCATAATTAATTTAAAATATATCTTTTCTTTTGAGCAGCTGCAACCAGTAAATCATTAAATATTTCAACTGCTGCTAATTTATCTGTTTTATTAGTTGACCGGTTGATTTTGTTCTCAAAATTACTTGCAAGCATCTGACATAACTGTCCGCTGGGAAAAATATTCAAAATCTCTATCAAGCAAGAGGCAGGATAGTGACTGAACACTCACTCACGGTGTCAGAAGCACTTAATGCCCACCCACCGCTGATGCCAATCTCCTGCTGTTGAATCACTAATAAGCTCTTAAGCCTTGTGTTGAGTGTAACATCGACACCTGAACGTTGATAATCTGAACACTGCTGCTGTTGCTGCTGACAGGAGGTCATGGCAGGGGAATCAGACTAAAAGGTAAAGGCTGATAGCACAGGGTAAAGGAGGAACTGAAAACTGTACAAATGTGTAATGATGTGTGAATGTCAGAAAATCAGGAGTGTTTTCCTGTAGTGCAACAGCCAACAGCCAGTGAGCAAATGTCAAATATGAAGACAAGGGTTTACAGCTTTTCTGGCACCTTTTTATGTGAACCATTACATAATGTTCTCAGCCAGGTTAAAACACAAAATCCATTACTCTTCCGTTTCCAACTTTACAGGGCTGGAGGGGTTTAAAGGCTGGTATTTGGAGAGTTGCCAGCAGTAAGTAAGCTCCACAGGGATACAATTTCAAACTGAACTCTGAACTTGAGAAACAGGGCAATTCTATATTTAATTCCTGTAATCAATTTTATAAAGCATAAATTTGTAATAGCTGTAACAAAAATATCATGGTAATAATGTCTTTAGACTTCCCAGTAACTTTCCAAAAAAACATTTGACAATTGTAAACTCTGTGTGTGCATTGCGGCAAATACCTGTTGGGTCTTTAAATACAGCTTTGGCATCAGTGTGTGCGTGGATGATGCTCTTCAGGAGCACGGCCATGTTTGGCACTTTGTTTTTTACCAGCTGTTTGAGAGCAGCCTGAATAAACAAGAGAGAGAGGAGCCAAGTAAAAATCCTACCATTAATCAACAATTTCCAGTTAGTGTGAGAAATCCTACATCTCAGTATGGCATAAACAAAAATATTTACACAAAACATCTTTTATCATCCTGTAAATGTGATGTCTATAGTACTGCTTTGTTAGTGTTTACATTTGGGATCATTGTATTTCATTATAACACAAGTATTATTAGGAAGAACAAGCTATTGTTCTCTCACCAAAAGAGGAGAGGGTGGGTGTTAATGTGTTTATTCATGAAATAACTTAACCTGGATGAGACAAAAACATAGCTGCTAAAACACACTGCTTAGTTATTGCAGAGGCCATCTCCCAGAGTAACACTCACAGAGGAAGGAGGCTCCATTATAGTGATTGATGAGTGATTGTGCTGTTTATAATTACAAACACCTCCTGTTCAGCTCTATCATTTATTCTGATTATGACAATAGACCTCCAACTGCGACTCACAGTGTGATGGCAGATGAATAATACAGAAACTGATTGGCCTACATAATGACTCATTTAAAAACAGTAAACAATTTCTGTATCACTGCAGTGCACAGCAGGAACTACAGGTTTTTAATGGAAATGTGACTTTACCTTCCGGAGCACCATAATCACGCTATAAGAGTGAAGGAAGCATGATGGGTTTCTCTCGTCCAATCCCATCTCTGTCTTCATGGCTGTCCAGGCACTGCCACTAAAATCATCTTCATCAGTTTGTGAGCTGGAACACTTCAGATAAATAAAACTATTTGTGATCACATCATTAAAATTAATAAACATTATAAAATAATAAACATCCACATTAAGCTAACCACATCTGACCTTCGTTTTTTTTTTGTTTTTTTTTAATACCTGGCTTGGCAACCGAGCCACAGCACCATGGGCTGGAGTGTTGGGAACAGAAACCACTATGTCATCCAGGCTCTGGCACTGTGGCTGAGAGACAGGAATTCAATTATCATATGGCACCAAGGTGGAAAAACAAACACATAACCAACAGATATGTTTGACAGTTATTTCATTAGAGCAGAGTTGGCAAAACCCAGGGCGAGAGGAGCACACCAGCATTTTACCTCACATATGGTTCCTACTAGACAATCCTTTAGCATCATCAGTACAGTATATGTTGTCATTAGAGGCTGAGCAATACAGACCTGCTGCGGTAGAAGTCCAGCAGGCCCTGGGAAACGGCGGGTCCTGGGCCGGTGAGACTCAGAACGAGGCCTTTTCTTGGAATTCGAGGCAGAGACCAATTGGACGAGGCGGTTAGTGAGGACTGGGGTGTGAAGGGGCAATGGGTTCATAGACCGAGACGGCGCTGGGGAGACAGATTCAAAGAGGCTACGGTTCTGCATGGAGGATCCTGGGGTTGAACACTGTCTTTGCAGCTGCTCTGGTCCTCTTTTTAGACCAGAGCCAGGTGACGGGGAGGCAGCTGTGAAACCAGGGAAAACGCCAGGATTGTGAGGACGAGGTGTCATAAGAGATGGATGAGATGGAGACTGTCCAGGAGTGGTGGGTGGACAAAGGGTTGATGTACCAAAAGGGTCTCCCCTTGACAATGCATGTGGAGCCTGATTACTACTAAAGCAGTATCGAGGCACTTCCCTTAAGTCCCCATTGGGTGTTTGCTTTTGAAGACTTTGGTTATCACTAGATGAATGACTGGAGAGACTTCTTAAGCCCTCATTTGGTAACTTTTTAATTTGGTTACCACTAGTTGAGCTAGCACTGTGTCGGGAGAGTGCTCTTAACCCTCCACCAGTTAGTGTTTGGGGCGTCGTGGAACTCAGGGGCCGCAGTATTTTGGCTGAAAATGCAGGCGTGACCGTGGCCACAGGTGGGGATGGAGCACCTGACTTAATTGACTGTCCCATTTGGCAATCAACCCCATCTAAATCTGCCAGGTCAATATCCCAGTCATCAAAGTCATCCTGGGCCACACAGGACCCTGTAGTGTTAGCAACACTCTGTTGTGCTGGCACATTAGGCTGTGCATTATTTAGAGAGGAAGAGGAGGAGAGCTGCCTCAAGCTTATAGCAACAGTTTGTCCAGCAGCAGTCTGCATGCTGCTGCTTGATGTGGTGCCATTACACAGGGCAGCTGGTCCCTCTACAGTTTCCTGAAGGCAATTTTTCTCCGGCTCTCTGTGAGTAACAGAGGAAACACGCAGGAATGAGGATGACACAGCAGCTGCCACATCGACCGGTCTTGAAGATGAAGAGCGAGCACCCCAATCTGTCCCAAGCAGGTCCTTGGAAATAAACACACACGTAATGAACAAAAACAGAGGGGCAACTGAGGCTCATTAATTTACAGCCTGTGAGAACAGTTGAGGCCAGGTGTGCAGGGACTCACCTCATCATCAAAGTCCTCCCCAATACTGAACAAGCTACTTAATTTGCAAGTCTGTAAAATAGGTAACAACAAACAATTAAGGAGAAGTGTCAAACACTTAAGGCGACTATAAAGCAATCTCTACGTAACAGTGATCACTTACTGTGGAAAAACCATTGCAGTCATAGATTGTATAATACTATGGATAGCAGGACGGTCGTAGTTAGCCTGTTAGCATTGTTAGCTTAACCTGTTTAAGTGTTGTGGTTACTTACCATCATGTAGTGTCAAAAAAGGCCGATCACTTAGTTTAAAGACACTAACTTCAGTACAATACAATCTGACAAAACTATCTCAATAACGTTTATTATGTGACAATTCAAAACGCGGCCATCGAAAACCATCATAAACTTTTCTCTCTGCTCTTGCTGTTTGGGTGCGCGCCGCCACGTTTGAACACGACGTAATGACGTAGCCGTTTGTACAAGAGCGTAAAGTTACGCAGAGAGAATATATGTCTATTCGCTTCCGGTTTCCCCTTTTTTCAACGTTTTCTCTCTTCACTTTTTTCGGATCCACCGAGAATAAAGTAATAGTGTCACGCAAAATTAACAGAAAGAAAAACCAACAGTTCAGAAAAATGCAACTGGTACTATATACGCGATAATGGCAGCTATATCTTCCTGTACATTCCTGTGCTTATTCAGAAAGCTACAGCTACTTTGGAGCTAGATAGGCATAGTTTTAAACAATAGGCTTCTACGGGCAATATGCTGTACAGTTTTCAGCATGTTTCTATATAGAAGGACAAGATTATCTTGCTATCTTGCTTATTACCTAATCTCTTTGGTTTTAAATCCCAACGATGTCAGTCTAACACTGCCATCTAGTGGCTGTTGTGTTCATAACTAGTATCAGCTTGCATTCTGATCTATTAATAACTACAGTAGTGCTAAGTTATATGAACAACAGGCCTGTGACCGTGTGCACTAAGAAAAAGGCGTTTGACTTCAGCTACGTGCATTTTAGGTAAATGGAGAGTAATCGTGGAGTACAAAAGGCTGACATTTTAATTTGACCACAGTCTGAGCCTCCTGCTTATTTCCAGTGGATGGTGAGTAAAAGACATTGGAGAAAATTTCTCAGCAAGTTAACTACTTCAGAGGTAATACTTAGTAGTTTGCTTTAAGAATCCAACCATGTGGGCCAACAGCTGTCTCACTTCATTTCTACTTTTACTTGTCATGTGAGATAAACTTGTCATGTTCATTCAAGGTCATGTCGAGGGAAACTTTTCCTTTCACATCTACCTCACTTCGCTCGTTCAGAGTTGAACAGGAGTATCAGGAATGGGAAGATGCTCGCCGGGCGCTGGCCCACAGGAGGGCCATGAGCAGGGCCCCTTTACCCCAGGCCCCAAGGCCCCCCCACAGACAGCAGCGGCTCCAGGAGGTCAGGGCTGCTCCGCCTCAAGTCCGCTGCAGAGATACAGCTATCCACAACACCTTTATGTGTGGGGACATGAAAGGAGTGTATGCGGTGCTGAAGGACCCTGCCATGGTCAATGCTCTTATGGAGACAGTGCATGAAGAGATGGTGTGGGCTCCAGAAATGGGTATGAACCTCTCCAAATAAATGGATCCCAATACAGAATTATTATTCATTGTTCATTCACACAGTTGTTGTCAGCTAAACAGAATTTGAAATCTCCGGTTAACTGCATAAATTAGACTGCATTTTGCCCATACTACAAGTGACACTGAGTATTCTACACTTGAGTATGTGGTACATTTTATTGTTACAGTCTCCAAAATTTTCACTTGTGAGTCATCGTTACCCTGAAATGAAACTCAATGTGGATGATGCATGCTTTCACTTAATGCAGAAATATGTTGAGGAAATGCATACAATATAATAATGAGTACATTATTTGTAGCCATTACTGCCAATGCACTGATGACACTTTTACCACAATCTGTCTATCAGGCATGTGGACACTTAGCTCCAAAGTCAAACAGACATCTGCCCTGCGTCTAGCTGCAAGCAGGGGACACTCAGGATGTGTAGAGGAGCTGCTCTTCAGAGGAGCAGAGGTGAACGCTGATCCAGGAGGTAACACAGCCCTGCACGATGCGTGTATCGGTGGCCACTCTGTCTGCGTGCAGCTGCTGCTTTCTCATGGAGCTGACCCTGAAATGTTGTCCGCTGATGGCTGTGCCCCCCTTCATCTCTGCAATTCTGCTCAGTCATTCCAGTAAGAATGCAAAAAGTTTTGTGTTTAAGTTAAAGTGGTCTATCTCTACTTTTTTTCCCCCTCTAACTAAATTAACCACTTACACAACAAGTTTAGAGAAAGTTTGCTAAACAATGCATCTATAAAAGAACAACTAGAAGAGAGAACTACAATTGCAAACAATACCATTACTATTGTTTTTTTCCGCTGCATGTTATCAGTAAGAATCATAGCAGCTCAGAAGTATAAACACAGTTATAAAACCTGCCTGTGTGCCGTTAATGTAGTCATATCAAAAGTATGGAGAAGAGGTAACATGCACCATGTGAGATTTGCTTTTGCCCTGGCTGTAGGTGTGCTGAACTGCTGCTCAAAAGTGGAGCAGAGATCAATGTGAGAATGAGGGAGTCCAGGCTCACTCCTCTTCATGTTGCTGCTCGGCGAGCTCTGGAGAAACATGTGGAGCTCTTCCTTTCCTACAACGCTGATGTGTTAGCCACAAACCAAGAAGGTGAAACGCCTTTAAACGCTGCATGCTCCGGAGCTGAGAGGCCATCGGAGGCGAGCCGCTACCTCAGAGTAGTTCAATTGTTGTTAGACGCAGGAGCTGACCCTCGAACTGCAGGCCGAAAGATGCACACGCCCCTGCACAATGCCTGTGCAAACTGCTGCCCCCGGATTGTAGACATCCTCCTGGAACATGGAGCTAAGGCAGATGTATCCAACAGTGTGGGATACACGCCAATGGAGTGTCTATTGCAGGTAGCAGATAAAAATGTTGCATGTAAAATTGTACTTCATACATGAATAACACAACCCTTGTGGCTCTAAAGGTGGTGGAAGATTATCCAGACCAGCAGCCTGAGGAGATTGCACGCTCCCTCCTGAACCATGGAGCTAAACCTGTTTCACCAAAGGTCAGCCATCTGAGCCACACAAAATTAAAGAGATTTTTTCAAGCAGTCAAACAGTAGAAAACTGTTAGATGTAAGATAATTAGAACGAGTTACTGTCACACAAAACATTTTAACCTTTCATGAAAGTTTTAAATATATCCTTTTTTCCCCTCATTGTAGACATTTTCATTTTAAACGTTCCTTAATGCCCAAGGTTCCAGACAGACACCAATAATCTATTAATACAAAGGTAACTCACTGACTAAAACAAGCCCTAGAACAAAATCCTCAGCTGTATATGTGCACTTTTTAAAATAACATCTTAATTTATATTTTAAAATAAAGTATATACATAAACCTATCCAGTTTGATGTGTGTGATTATCTGTTTGCAGATGCTCAAGCTGTGTGTCCCCTCCCCAGCTACTTTGGAGGTAATGTTAAACTCATACACATCGATCCCAGCCTGTGACTGGATGGATTCACTGTCCACAGACATCTATGAGGTGACTGTACTGTGTTATCTCTTATTTCTGTATAAAATACAGTACTCTAATGTTTTTCATTTCTTTTTATCAAGGAGCACAAGTCTTTCTTTGACTTAGTGTGTGAGCAGAAAGGTCAGCCTCGCTCTCTACAGCATCTCAGCCGCTGTGCTTTACGTCTGCTGCTGGGAGCTCAGTGCTACTCTGTGGTCAGTAAACTGGACATTCCCAGCTCTGTAAAGGACTATCTGTTGCTGTGTAATGACAGGACTCTCCAATAAAAGTTAAACATGATTACATTGCTTACCCAACCAAGCCTATATTAAGTGTTTATTCCTAGTTTATTGTACATAAAAATGTGTGTAGCAACATTATGCTGTCTTTGCTTTAATTCATTCATTCATCTTGTACCACTGACTGCAGAGGGCTGAGACCTATCCAAGCTTAGAATATGAATATCACCGGCTCATGTCTGTGGGAAATTTAGAGTCACCAATTCCTCTAGTAATACACATCTTTGGACATCTTACATTCGCTTAAGACAATTGTAACAAAGTTTAATGGTTCAATTGTACCCTATTGTAGAGAAATCTCTGTGTAAAATATGCCATAACTACACAATCCATGCTTATACAAAATCCATGCAGAGTCAAGGAGGATTTTGAACCTACTTTCTCTGCTGAATTCTTTGCTGAATTGTGACATAACGAAGCCTTGAAAACACTGTTTTACTGTTAATACATGTGGTTATCATCTCTGTGATTGCAGTAAAGTAAGTAGGCCTAGATGTATTTATCGGGGTCAAAGATTAAGGGTGGGGGTTTTGATCCAATAAAATATCTCTCTGATTTGCTATTATTACATGACAACATTACCACAAAAGAGTACACACACACTGTACTCTCCTTTTTTTGTACAGAGCAGGCTGTATTTCTGTTTTGAAGTCTCTAATGAGTTTTTGAGACGTGTTTTGGTGAACGGTGAAATCTAGACAAGGGATAATGAATACAGAAGTCCGTGGCTGCAACGTTTTTATATATATATATGTATATAATTTAAGCACTTGTTTTGTTGTATTACAAAGTAGGAGTCACTTCAATAGTCAGTGGGTCTCTGCAGGAGCCCCCCCACCGGCGGTGACGTCACGGTCGTGTTTGTTTTGTGGTGGGTTTTGAAGGAGCAGCTGCTAACTGCACCGAGGCGCACTCGTCCTCAAACATGCTCTGATTTCACAGTTGGCAGGTAAGATTAAACGGTGATTATGCAGCAACGATTGACTAGAGACACGTGTGTTCAGTTTAAAATGTGACACGACAGCACAAATTCAGGGGCGAGAGGTAAACAGCCGAAGGTCGTTTTTAGCTAACAAGTTAGGCTAGCCTCTAAGCTAACGCAGCTCGCCACCTCGACTCGGTAAGACACAGAAAATCCAGGATACAACATATATTTTTATCCACCTTTCGGGCCCTGTCATAGCTCCTGTATATGGTATTCTGAAATCGATTATGTCAATTTATTTCAATCACGAATAACCGCACTGACAGTTTATTACAGCTGAGATGTTGCTCACACTGTTGATCAATCTTGTTATTCACAGAAACACACTTACACTCTTAGCAGTTGTTAAACCTAGGCTTTAAGCACTAATGTTAATAACATTAGATTGAATCATGCTGTTTTGCTTATTTCAAATCTTTATTCAAGCGGTAAGCGTATAGCAGTTAACTCGGTGTTCATTTGCACATTTATCCTGTTACGCCCCATCTTTAAAATAGTAGCTATATCAAAAGAAATGTGTGTTACACGTATGTTATATAACTGTGCTGTTATCTTGCCTTTGGACGATATCCACTGTGCCACATTCACAATCTTTAAGTTAGTCAGTAGGCGCGATATTTAAATAACTAACTTGATTATGAAATGAACTTTCTTTTGAGCACCCCGAGCCTACCATTAGCATTGAATCAAATAGTTAATTAAGAATGGATTGTTTAATTGTGGGTAGTATTTTTTACCTTTGACCTATTATTACAGAAAAGGACTGTTGGTCATCAACATATCTCAGTGCATACATCCTCTATGTATTTCACAACTCAACAAATATTGCTTTATGCCAGAGCCTTGGGCCTCTGAAATCTGTTGATTCTTATAGCACTTTAGTCACTTGACTGCTTCTCCTCACTGGGACATGCTGACAACAGTGGTACATTAAATTTTCATGAATATCTCAAAGAAACTCAAATTTATAAGTATAAATATTTTTGTAAACTACTAAATCAAATCATATTTCCCATGCTCTTGTGATCCCCAGTGTTGGAGGACTGAGATGGCAGTGTGTGCACTGACCATGTTAGATGGGATTGAACATGAGGTCGCTGCAGCTGGCGGGGCTGTGCTGCTCATCTTAGCCCTCATCTTTGCTTGGCTCTCAACCCACGTAGCGGACCGGGGGGACCACATCCTGGGCACCATCCTGACAGTGGGAGCTCACGCTTCTCTGATTGGACTTGGAGGCCATGACAGCTACAGTGGAGGATCGTCTACCTCAGACACTCCAGAACAACCTCCGTCTGCGCCTTCACAGGAGAACAAGCCTGATGATGGCGAGCCTGGGACAGAGCGAGGAGACAGTGAGGGGACAGGGGAAGGGCTAGAAGAGGGTGGGACAGATCTGCTGCTTGACATACAGACCAAACAACAACAGACCGGAACACTGCACCTTTCAGATGATGATGAAGATGACCAAGACCAAGAGGATGATGACGAAGATGAGCAAGATAAAACGTTTGTTAAACACATCCCAGTCTTGTCCTGTAGTGTCCCATCTCTCACTTCTACAACCACAGCCATTTCTGTCCGTCTTAAGTTCCTTAATGACACGGAGGAAGTAGCTGTGGTAGAGCCACAGGATACAGTGGGAGTGTTAAAAAGGTGAGTGATAAATCTTCACACCTAAAGCACAGTTTTGTTATTTCACTTGGGACCTGTGTGGCAGAAAACACATGCCTTTTCTTATTCATTGCCTAAATTCAGCTGCATGAGAAGAAAAACAGGCAGTGTCAGACAAAGATCTGTCAGTAGCCACACTTATAAGTTATTATAACAGTGGTGACGCTTGACATAATAAAATGTGCCTAGCTTTAATGTTACTTCAGTCACTTCAGTTAGGAATGGAAGTATACATAGAGTAGAAAGTACTCAAAGGTACAATGTAGAGCATTGAATGAAAACAAATAAATCCAGACACAATAGAAAACCTTTTGTATATGCCTTTTTAAAACAATGAAGAGGTGAATGTATCTGCAAACCAAATGCCCTCTGCCTGTATTTCACTATTTTACTGCTATCTTTTCATGGATGAAGGCTTTTAGAACCTCTAACAGCTTGCAAAAGACAAGAAAACCTATGAAACTAAATGATAGGTGACTGGATTTTATACAAACCCAGAATAACATATATAATAAAAAGTGTGTACCCACACTGTCTATGTACAAACATGTAAATGTCATTAAACATTTTCTTCTTTTCCAGTAAATACTTTCCTGGTCGGGAGCATCAAACAAAGCTCATCTACCAAGGCCATCTACTGCAGGATCCAAAGAGTACTCTGATTTCTCTCAACATTACACACAATAGTGTGATCCACTGCCACATCTCCCAGGCCCTACATGAGGCCAGCCCAGAGGAAGCAGCTCAGTCTGCGGCAGGTTCTGGGTCTGGGGTCTCTGGAGGATTAAGGGCTGCTAGTGTAGCCCTTAGCACGAGTAGCCTTGTGGTGCCTGTATTCGTGGTGGTGCTGGCTGTAGTGTGGTACTTCCGTATCAACTACAGGCAGTTTTTCACTGCCCCCGCGACCATCTCCCTGGTGGGAGTCACTGTGTTCTTTAGCTTTCTGATATTTGGGATGCACAGCCGCTGAAAAGGCAGAGATGAATGTTGTGAGGAAATTAAAAATAGCTGCAGCAGTGGGAGTAGTCTGGATAGACTGGAGATTTACTTGCTGTTAAGCCACACATAAGACCCTGCAACGCAACACGTACCTGTTCACAGACGTGTGCTTGTACAGCCATGTACAATGACTGATACTCGCCCACTCCTCGTGAGGGCATACCGCTGGTAGGCTTTTGCACTATGTCTGACACTAAAGTACTTCCGGGTAAGTGCTGTCACTGAATAATAGTAAATACTGTAACTAATTTTGTGACTGTCGCTGTGCAATGCCATATAATGCAGATTTATAGTAACCTGCTTTATCAGCCTTTCTTTGAAACTTTTACTTGGGAATGTGCTCTATTGTCACATTTGATCACATTCCCCCATCAACACAACCGCAAACCTAGCGTTGATGTGGATATTGCAGCTCGCACACACCTCCCGTTAACAGCAAGTAAATCTCCGGCCTAATCGAAATAGGCCACAGCTGATTGGATTCCTGAGGTGTGATGGTGATGATGTGTGAGCTGTACCAAGACACAGAGTGTGGAATAGTTAATGGTAATTTAGTTTAAACTCAACCATTATCTTTCCTCACAGGTCATACTGTACAACATGGCTTTATTTTCCTTTTGATTGTTGCTTTAGTTTCAGATTGTGTCAATGTTACATGTGTTAAAAAAATAATGCTAACATGGAAATTAATATCTGAAAGCACTGCAACTCTTCTGACTCTGTTGTGATGTATGTACTCATTTGACTTTACCTTAATTTTGTGTTATTTGAATGATTTATCTGTATGCAGAATAGACAGCTGCCTTGGTGCAGAGCCATTTAACATATTTTTCTTGCTTGAAAAAGTTCTTATCTAGAACTAGGTGGATTTAAATTATCACTTGAAATGATAAGACACCTTTTGAAAAAAATGTACATACGTTTCTGTATTTTCTGTAAATAAAAGGGATTTAATCAGATGATCTTGCATCTGGCACTTAACAGGCTTGGAGAAATCATAGACTGTTTGTCTATGGGAGAAACTGTGATCCCTCTTGATAATGCTGGACTGCTTTGGCTTCAGTGATGTCTCAGAATAAAGCATTTTAAATCAAACCTGCTTCTGTCAATCAAGTTCATCATACACACAGACTAGTTAAGTATACATTGCAATAAGCATAAAATATTAGGTCAGACATAATTTTTTGCTTGTGTGTTTGGCATCTATATTGACAATTGTCCTTTTTTCTGTATTAAATAAAGGCAAATATACTAACTTTAAGAAAATAAGGATATTACGTTTTGGCACTTGTCATTAAAGGCGTGTCAAAATGTAAAGTACCAATTACTTACATTAAACTTCTGCTGTCAAGAAGGTTCTACTGAATATGTCAGCAGGCCACAGAGTAACGGACAAAGGACCACTATAAACTATTGAATACTGGAGATAAAACACAAAGACATGCAGAGGAAAGAGAAGAGCTATATTCATGATTCTATTTCCATCACATTTGTCATAAAAACATACATACATGTGCCCATAAGCCTTCTGGCTCATCAATTATCAAAATCTGCATTAAGACACAAACACTATTTACATATCACTTCATAGGCAGTGATAAATAAAAACTTAAATATATTGGTGTAAACAAATGAAGTTAAAATGGCACATTTTTCTCAAAATATGTCACATTCTAGGATGCATAGTTGTGTGATAATACAAACACTAATCCACATCCTGGAATCACACCTAACTGAAGACACTACACAAAAACTAATGCTTGTGACATTCACACAGAATGCAAAATCAGCATACAGAGGCACATACTGTACAAAAACACACACACAAATGTGCAATACAACGCTAGAATTAAAAAGCCACGGATGAGCACTCCAGTCTACATGTGTCAAGATGTATATGTCTATTTGAAAGAGGCTAATGTCCATTTGCCTCTGAAAAATAGAATGGACAAAACGGGGACTGTTCACCAAATGATAACTAAATATTATAAAACTTAAGATTGATTCACATTATATTATAACAAAATGAAATCTCTCTTCAGATACTTGCTGAAGCCATTTGTATGTCCTAAATTCAAAAGCATAAATGATAACACCCTAACGATTTGGGAGTTCAGTGACAGGCCACAAAGCTCAAAATAAAACTTGTCTTGAACTTGTCTTGTAGACACATTTAAATGAATAAATACTTCAAAATAGCCAATTAACCCTGTTCTTAAGTGTTTAACTTCTATAATATATACATGTGAAGTTGATGCCGGCTCACAATTCCTATGACCTTATGTTCACAATGGAGAAGAAGTCCTTAAATTATAGAGGGGGAAGGAGTGCGAAGCACAAAATTAAAATTTCCTCCTATTAAAAGATTTGAGGATGTGATGAGCAAACAGCCATCCAAAAGCCTGTGCAGCTAGTCATCATAGATGCTTGAAATAGAAGGTGCTGATGGTTTAGGCCTCTTTTTTTTGGTCGATAAGCTGATATTACTCTGTGAGCTGCTGCTACTGCTGCCGCCACCGCCGCCGCCATTACCGCCCCCTGCTCCTCCGCTCACACCTCCACTTCCTCCTCCTCCTCCTCCTCCACTGCTAGTGCTGTTTAGGCTAATAGATGTCCTCTTCTTTTTCTTGGGTCTTCTTGAATCTGAATGGTTAGTGCCTAAGAAATAGATAATGGTGTGTTTATAAGTTCAATCAAAATACTCCTGTAATGTTTTAATAAGTTTACTCACTGGCTTTGGATGAGGCAGAGTCAGTGGGTGAAACGTCAGGTGAGTCTTCCCATTGTAAGCGGCTCATCAGGCTCTGTCCATCTGGAATGTCAAAGCTGTCACTTTCTGCCACAGCATCAGCATCGGGCAATGGAGGCCTGTAACAGTCAATACAAAATTACACAAACTGTTAGAAATATCTAACTCAGAAAAAAATACAATTTGAAAAGCAATTTAAACTTTTGTTTTGTGCATTAAAATGAACGTTATCATCTAGGACCATCCCCTAAAATTTGGAAATGGTCATATCGGCATTTGATTGTTCCAGTTATTCTAAACTTCACACAAAATGCTCAAACCTAGCTCTGGAAATTACTTTTATCTTTTTCTGCTGTGCTGCTAATGACTATATTTGCCAATCAAATTAGGTGCATAGAAAGGACAAATTATAATATTGTTGCTGATTGACTGTATACACACAAACCAGTCCAGCAACAGAAAACAAATCTCATCAAACCCACAATAATCACATGTATCTGTCTGTGGCAACCTGATCACAAATGATTACTAAACATTCGGAGCAAACATCTACACCATGAGGGTCACAACACTCATTCAGACATGACTTTTGTTAAGTATATTTTCTGGTGAAAGGGGGCTAAGGGGGGGAAAGGTAGGGGACAGGGCACACTCACGCGGACGGCCCCAGGAGGAACACCCTGACGGCCCTCCTCTGTTCGTCCGTGTGCTGGGGACATCGCTGAGACCTGGTGGGACACAAGGTGGCATTACACATCCCTGATAGCACCCTTCCTGTCTACACACTGCCACAGGGAGGGAGAGGGGTAAGACGCACTCCTCTGGACACAGTCAGTGACCACTCAGTTAAGATAGAGCTACAAGTTGTTATGTGTCATATCAATTGTTAGATGTTGGTCACGGACGAGGTCCTAGAAGGTCCAATTGGCAAAATTTGGAATTTCATTTTACTTGAAAAAAAACAAGCCAATCACTGACCAATCTCAATTTTTAAACCTTAAAAAATAGATTGCCACTTGTGTTCCCCTTGAGTTAGTCCCAACATACATGATCATTTTCATTTCCAACAAAACACTCATGAAACTGATCATGCTCTCACATGCATACAAACATGATTCAGACAGCATTTCTATGTGGTTTAGTACTGAACAGGTTTCATGGAAAGTCTAAGCAAAAGAAACATCAAGACAACGATTCAAAATTAACATTTTCACACCCAGGTTTACAAATGGTTTACCCGTGTGTGAAGATATGATTACCTGGTACACATCTTCTTGGTGTGTTCAGAAATAACCCCACATTGCTGTAAAAAGAATATTTTTTAACATTTTAGTGACCAGCAATAAGATCAAGGGAATTCTTGTAGATGTGGGCTTTACGCATGCCTCCATGATATTCTCCTTTTAATTAAACAGAATGAGCCTTAAATTATTCCAGGCAACATTTTACCAGCTCTCTTCTACACCAATTAAAACATTTTGTAAAAAGTAAACTAAACTATTCTTTTCTTTTCATGTTATGGGAATCATCAACACGTAATAATTTTGAAGCTATGTATCCTGAACAGGTTAAATATTTATTTTCTATTATATCAATAGACGAGGTACATTTTGCAATAGATATTACTGAGATTTGCTTACCGTTGTTAACACAGATCTGACTTCATCAGGACCTAATGTTTCATAATTGATGCCAGTACTGTAGTTGTACTAAAACACAATAAGAACCATTATAAAAAAACAACAGGGGCAGAACCTTAGTATACTGTCAAAGAGCATGAAATAGTCACCTTATAGGCATCTGATGGAACGCTGCTACCAAGCTCCCCTAAAATAAAAAATACATATAGACAATTAACCTATTACAACTTCCTGAGAATGAGACAAATTGAGCATTGAATTTCTAATATCAGTCTAACCATTTTTATGCTTTAGGGATTTGGACCTCCTTGGAGATGTTTGATTCTGCAAAAAAGGTTTCTGATAAGAATTATACAAACTAAACAAGTCCAATTTGCAAAACTTAAGAAATACAACAATACCTTGTCTGGCTTTCTCTTCTTGGCTGTGAATGAATGCCATTAAACAATAGTTAGATGAAAGAAAGCTAACAGTAAAACATAAAAAAACAACAACAAACATCTATTAACCTTTTTTCTCTGCCCCATATGACCAGTCATTGTCATTTAAGTCATCATTGTCCTCTTGATCACTCTCTGATTTACTCATGTTGTTATTGGTGGCTAACCTGTGAAATAACATAAATATAACATCTGATTTATAAATGCAGGTGAGGTTTTGATCAGTATTTGCTGTATTGACCCACCTGCGGTTAGCAATACGACTACTGTTGCGCCCCATGCCTAGACATTTCTCCAGGTGAGGGGCAAAGCGGGAAGCTGCTATCAATCTTTTACAGTTGGGGCACTCACACTCTTTGTTTTTCCACTGATTATACACTTGACCAAAAATGTCCACTCCAGGTTGATCCACAATTTCTACAAATGTATTAACAGACAAAGGTAACACACTAAAGGGAGAAAAGACAAGAAAATATGGCAGAGTCTATAATACAAACCAAATTCCTTCATGCTTTCTTGATCTGTTTCATCCAAAAAGAAGTAGCCTTGTTTTACAGCACGATGTACCTCAAAACACAGGCCCAAACAGGCATCATCCACCAGCTCAGAGTAGATGTCATGGACCAAGGCCTACAAAACAAGGGATACTGTGTAACTCCATATACAAGCTAGGAAACACATGGTCAAATTTCCTTGTGTCACGATTCTTTACTCACCTCCAGCCTGGTGTTGTCTGGGCCTGACAGGGGCATATCCTCCATTTTCATTTGAAAATCTGGATGGAAAATTTTGATTGCAGGGTAATGAGGTGTTGGCCTGCAAAGTAAAAACAAAAATAAATGTCTTCTAAGTGGTAGGCTGTCGGAGTAAATGACAACATAATATATACAACGTATAACAATTTGTTAGTTGTTAACGTACTTTAAATGAAGCTATAACTTGTTGTACACCTTTCTTCATTCTGTTGAAAGAAGGAAATTGAAGTGTCAGGTCAGGTCGGTGATATCTAAGTGATGCTGGTAATAATAGGGAAGTGACACAAAGAAGGAATGTTTAATAAACATGCTGGTACAATGCTGGTGTTACTTATACGCTTTTAACCTTAAGACCTTTGCCTTTTTCATTAGGACTCAAGGCAGCTTCATGACCTTCGTGCTATTAGGGTTATATTATATGTCACTGTATACACCTGCACAATACTACATACTTTTCTGTGCTGTACTTACATTATTGTATGACTACTTCATAAATATCTAATACAATGTGTACAGTATTTCTTTTTCTATTCACAGTTTATTTTTTGGATAGTATTTTAGGTCAATAAATAGGTGTGTTATTTTGTGTGTACCACACGTCCAGACACTTAAGTTACCTGCAATGAACAGATTTTGATTCTTAAGCATTTTCTCTGACAGATGCTACATATGTCTAGTTCTATATTAACAATAAGATAACAAAGAGACAATAGCGTGTAATAATGAGAATTGTATTTCCTCCAAACTATGAACTATATATTGCTACTAGCTTCTTGAGGTGTTAGCATGCTAACCAAGGCTGCAACTGCATGAAACAAAGTAGCTTTTAGCTTTCATTTGAATACTCTTGTGATATTTAGTGATGATTAATCGGAATTAATTTTTCAGAACCAGTTTCTTCCTCTTACCCTGTCATACCCATAGGTCATAGCGCAAACTCAGCCTGACGCTGCAGCAGGCACCATCACCATCACGGCGTCAGGAACATTCACAGGTTAGCACTGCACAGGCTCTGGTTCCGCTGAAGCCATCTCGTAGTAAACGAGAGTGAAACGATTTATTTGGAAGCTTATTGACGATAGTATCTGTTAATTTTGAGTTACAAAGGCGTTTGAACCGACAAGGCCAAGAGACAGAGGAACCAATCACAGAAATGAAAACAACCTTCCCCCGGTTTAAAACTACACAATAAAAGTCTTTCACATTCACGGCACCTTGTATGTCATCTTCGCAAAGTTTATCAGATTAAGTTGTCCTACAAACATTCACGTCAAATAATATTATTGTTATTTATCATAAATATGGTGTCAGAAGATGAAATAATCCAATAAAATTGTGATCAAGGCAAATTTTCCATTTGCGACAGAGCTGTGAAAGCGGTGGTTGCTAGGAAACGTGTGACGCAGATGTTGCTTTTATTCTGAAATTACAATCAGCTTGTTTGCATGAAAGCCTTGGGCTGGAAGATATGACAACAACAAGGAAGTAGGGGATTATTTTCTCATCCCTAAAACTGATTCAGATATACTTTTAATTAACAATAACAGGCGATTACTATGTTGACTTTTGATTACAAAATTCTTGCTTTACATTTTGCAGTTAAAATGGTCTTCATAATCTCCATAATAACATAAGATTACTTGATGCTCTGGGTTATTCTGATTTAGTGCAATCTTACACTCTCACATTCTTCTTAGGTTTCTATAAGACCATGGATACCATTAAACACTCATTTCTTCTGAGAGCTCTGAAAGCATTTGGTTTCAGTGATTTTTTAAATTGAAAGGTGTCAACCGTTTATTGAAACACACAGACCTGAACTAATACCTGGTGCGAGACAGGGCAGTTCAATTTCTCAGTGTTTGTTTTTACTTGTTTCTAAAAATACAATCTTTGAGTATAGTAAATTATCTGGAATTTTAGGAAAGATATTAAGATTACATAGTTCACAGAGGATAACCATGTATTATTTCCTAAAACCTAGTTGGCCTCTGCTTTAAATTTACCAAAACTATTTTCTGGTATTTCTGGTCTTGATCACATGTAACCCCTGGTTTTTTTTTTCATTCCAAACAGTATTTTAAATAGGATAGGTAGCCACTAATGCAGGCCATGAAAATTTGACATATAACAAGGATTTAATAACCAAATGGTTATGGTTTTGATGACACTTTTTAGAGAAATTACCTTTTTGTCTTAGTTAAATGCAATGCACATAGCCATTTAGACCAAACACCTACTTTATAGTGTGACTTGACATATGTGACAAGTGGTGATACAGTACACTTCTTTAGTTTACTCCTCACTATAAAAAGAAAAAGATAAAATACACCTACTGTTGTTCAAGATTTTATTACCCCCAATACTTCAACTACAAGGACATAAGAACACCCTCAGCTATAGAAAACATCAATTTTTGTCAAATGATCAGCAGTACAAACTTGTAAAGCTTTACTCTGAGATATTTCTATAAACTGACATTGGAAGAAAGGGAACAACTTAAACAGGCAAATGAACCGAAAGCTCTCCCTGTAGGTCACAGAGGAGAGTTTGCCAAATTTAAGGACCTAACAAAACAATATGCACTCAATACAAAACAGTATTTACAATAATTACAATTATGTTTTAGCCTATTTCCACTAGCAACTCAGGTCCCTCAGTTCCTGATACAAGCTACTATCAATCAGCCAGTTCCCTCCACATGAATTGTTTAAAATAGTCCTCGCTGGTTTTGTTTTAGTCGTTGATAAGAAACATGAAGTCCAAAAAAAAAAAAAAAAAACAGTCAATGAATAACAGTTGCCATGTACTTGTGTTGAAACCCAAAAATCCCAGTAATAGATGTCTGTCCGTCTTTAGATAAGCATCAACATGACAGAGCTGAGCAAAAAATAGCTGAAAACCTTTGGGGAAAAAAAGGAAAAACTACATTCATGGTGTTGGTATGACGTCCCCCAGATACATACATGCGTGCTGTAGTCACATGTTTGTGTGCAACTACACAGCAAAACGGCACATTAAAGCAAAGACACACTCATCCTCTCATATATACACACACTCCTGTGCTTACATGCACAAAGATTCACACTAATTTACATTAAGTGCACACTTTTTTTGGGATAAGCATCCAACAAAATCTATATGGATTACAGTCACTTTCATTAAAATTTTAAAACAAACTAATAACGAATAACAAATAATAATGAAAGTGATTCAGTTCAGCATCCACAAATTTTCAGATCAATCAAAACACTAAATAAAACAACCATTTTAACGAGTGAAATAAACCGCACATAAAATGTAAAATGAGAAAGATCCATTAATTGTACGAGACTTAAAATATACAGAGGAAATCATCTTATCCCTTCAATAACAAACAGATCTGGTCATACAACAGTGTTTGACCAGCTCCAAGCTGTAAATGCACTATATTAAGATGAAATGTTTGAAGACTGTTTAACTTGGATGAGTGAAATCTAAATACAACATGCATGGCAATGGACCCTGGAGTGTCTATATAAAGTATGCAGAACCTCTTTTTATAGTTTACAACACTGAAGTAAAACTGATTCTTTTGGTCCTTCTTAATCACTTGTCTAACCTGAAATATTCCTAACATTTTGGTTTCTAATCGCAATAGACCACATTCTTCTGAAATAAAAAAAGAAAGGCACAGTATAATCAAACTACAAGAATGTAAGGGAGGAGTGAAAATATGGCACATCTATAAATTTGAATGGTTTCAATATAAAAACAATTTATTGCTTTTCTTCATGTTGACCCTAACTAATTAAAAAGTGGCATATACTTCTCAAAGGTCTCTGTTGTCATTTCAAATTTCTTGAACGCAGATTACAGTGTTGAAGCAAGTGAGCCACTTTGACCAATGTGGCAAGTCACTTAATTCTGCATCAACTTCCGTTCAGTGTTGCAAAACAAAACATGAGTCCAACAGGGAGTGAATGCTTTATATAGACACTGTAACTTTGAAATGAGAATATGAGAAAGTAACATGTTTAGAATATTTCCAGCAACAAAAAAGACATTCATAATGGCTTGATTTTTTCCTGAAAAATACCACCGTTTTAAGAACCAAATGATAAAATCTACATCATAAAATTAGAGTAACGGCAAAGATTTTGAAAAAAAATAAAAATACAGGAAACATTCTGAAGAGTGCAATAATTCAGTACCCCGCACACCCTCCCTCCCTAAAGTGATGCACCATGTTGATCTTTGGCTTCATGAAGCCTGTTCACAACTCATGCCCAACTTATGTCTTCAACTCTTTTGCAGAATAATAAAATAAAACTAGAGGGTAATAATTTACCCCAAACTTTAAAACTCTAACCTTAACAACTGAACCAGTAAGTCAAGATTGAGACCAATGGCAGAAATGCTCATGACATCACCAAACCAGTGGGATGCTTTTTTGGCATGACATCAGTGGCCTATGCTGTGAGATGACAGTCACGGAGAGGAAAAATGAAATGGATCCTGGAGAAGACTCCCTTCAAGAGAAAAATCACCAACACAGCAACATCAAGTGGATGAGTATGAGAAACAGATGAGATGGTGCAGGGGCCCCCTCTTGTGGTGGGAGGAGTGCAGGGTTGGCACAGTGGCAGAGCTCCCTGGACTCTTGGCTCAGCTCAGCGCTGCTCAGTTCATGTCAGGACACTGTTGGCCCATTTCAGTCTGAATCAGAGTCTGATGAACCTCCTGAATTTGACTCGCTGCTGCTGTCCTCAGATTTGTTCTCCTTGTCTTCCGCCTCATCATCATCATCCTCGTCATCATCATCCTCGTCGTCGTCATCCTCTCTCTGTAACCCAAACAAAATTTGTTTAAGTTCCGACAACTGTAAGTGAAACAAACTCAAGTGATGCAGAGCAAAACAAACACGTTTGACACGTTTACAGTAATATAAATAACATGGTTTGACAGAGTGTAAACATATATTCCAAATATGGTCATAACCGGGTTAAGGCTCATCACCAAGACACTCAAGTGAAGTGAAGTAAATGCAATTTAGCAAAATAAAAAATGTTTATTACATCCTCGTCATCCTCATCGTCATCATCATCCTCATCACTGGAGGAGTCTGCATCAGAGGAAGCCTTCTGGTCGTCATCGTCATCATCGTCTTCATCTTCTTCAGTATCCTGATAAAAGGGAGGTTCTGTTAGGGCTGTGAAGGTGGGGTATGTCACTTATTAAAATAAAGCAGAAAAACGCTGTACTCACCGACTTCTTTGTCTTTGCCTTGGGACCTCCAGGTTTTGCTGTGGTTCTCCTTTTCTAAAGTGTCCCAAATAATAACAGATTAGTTTGGGGATGGATAAAGAAAGTATGGTAAAACTTAGTGAAGCACTTGTACTTACTTGTGAATTGTATTCTTTGTAAGTATTTCTTTCTTGTGAGGACAAGCTCTGTGAAAATAAATATCATTTAGATCTCACAGCCATCACCTGAAATACTTAAATTATACTCAAATAGAAATTAAAACATTTAGGTCTTACAGCAAGCCATTGTTCCAGTAGAACTTTATACTGCCTCTGTTTCTCCTCAGCTATTTTCTTGTAGCGGTCTTTCTCTTTTTGAGGTAATCTCTGCCAGCGGCTGCCAATCTCAGTCATCCGCTCCTTCATCGGAAGGTGATTAAGCTCTCCATTGGACAGCATTTCCTGAGAAAACTTTTGATATCCATTTCTAAAGAAAAAAGAAAATTCAGTACAGTGTGATTTAACACAACATTCGTCACAGAGGATAAACTTACGATGGGGGTTTCTTAGGTTCACCCTCAAACTTCATCTTCTTCCCTGAGGCAATGGCAGCAGCAACAGGCGAACGCATCTCACACAGGTCTCTCTGTTGAGGACAGCACATGTCAGAGTTGTATTAATCCTTTGGAAATCTTTAATTTATAGATAATGAACTTCCCCAAACCTCATATCTTTTTTGGTCCTCCGCTGCCTTTTTGATCCACATTATTTTCTCTTTTTTCTCCATGGTGCTCCAGGTTCCTTCCATTGCTTTCTGTGCCTTCGGCCGGTCATTCTGTGGAACAAAATATAGTGTACATGTAGGCTTACCAAACTACTAAATTTAATTATTTTCCCTCAGCATTAACAAAGTGAGAGAAGGAATTTGGTGTAAAGCTGTACATACCTTAAACCTGGCAAGGTAGTCTCCAATGACACTCTGCTGCCAGATTTCTTGTGCAGTCTTGGGTGGATCTGGCAGGCGGCTGCGATCCTCCTTCTTCTCCTTCTCTGACTCTGCCTTCAAGACTGCTTCTAGGCGTTTATATTTCTCCTGAAACAAATGCAACATGATTTCAAGATAATACCTACAGTAAATACTATTTTGTCATAGTATGACATGCGTTGTCAGATTACCTTCTTCTTATCTGGTAGCTCATTCCACATACGTGCTAAGAGTCTTGTGAGTTCACTCTCAGAGAGATCTGGTCGCTCTTGCTGCAGTTTAGGACGTTTCTCTTCAGAGAAGATAAACATGGCTGAAATAGGCCTTTTCGGTTTCTCAGGGTTGACCTAAGAGTTACAGAACAAAGAAGGATTAGTCAAATGTATTCATGAAGTATTTAAACTATGCATTTTTTTTAAGTGTTAAAGGTAACCTTTGCCTTAGAACTCTTCTTTTTAGAAGCTGGACTGCTGGCTCCACTGCCCTTCCTAAATCCTATTTTCTCCTCGCCTAAGACCCGCTGCTGTTCCTCTTCAGACAATGTCTGTAGATGTTCACAGATTAATTAAATATTGCATAAATAAAATGGCAAGTGTGTAAAAAAAACTTTAGCAGTTGAAAAACTTACACTAAGAAACCGGTGCATCTCAATTTCATATTCTTTCTTTCTCTGTAACAATAAAAAAAAAAAAAAAAAAAGGAAATCAAGTCATTAATTTTACATTTCATTGCACTTATTTAAATGGCAAATGACTTTTGAAGAACTAACCTGTTCACATCGTTTTTGGTAGGCATCTTTCTCATTCTGTTTCAGCATTTTCCATCGCTGGCTACACATGACCATTCGCTCTGTGCTAGGTACATCCTTCATGCTCGACATCAGCTCCGCACAAAACATTGAGTAACCGTTTCTGAAAGCATAAACATCAAGACTATTCAAAGATTCAACCCCAAGAAAGTGTTGTAAAGTTGTCATTTTGCAGATATGTTGTAGATATGTCTGCAGCTGCAACTCACGGAGGTGGTTTATCAGGTCGACCATCAGACTTGTCCTTCAGATGCCTTTCAGCCTTGGTCAGGGTTGACTTTGCAATAGCCTCTTGGGTAATATTTACCTCCGGGTGCTGCTGAAGGTATTCACGCATTGTCTCCTGAAACCATTACAATAAAATGAAGACCCTCTGACATAGCATCATTTTACAGTACTGTGCCCCTTTGACCACATCAGATTCCTCCTCATACCTCATACTGTTTCTGTTGTTCCAGAGACTTTGTGATCCATTTTAGTCTCTTTTTATCAGACAACTGTGTCCATTGCTTCCCAAGACTATCTTTAATATCTTTGGTGGTTGCCTGCAATATAACACAGAAAATATTCACTATTAGTATTAGATACAGAGGCTGCACAACTTATATTGTATCAGAAATAATAACCGACTTACATCTGGGTGCGTCTTGAGAAAGGCCTTCTTTTCATGGTTGTACCAGAGCTGTTGAGGTGTCTTGGGCTTTTCAGGTACATTTGAAGCCTTCTTTGTCATGCTTTCCATAAGATCTGGATGTTCTTCCCTGTATTCAGATATAAACAATGCATAGTTAACAAAAACACAGTACAGCTATACACAGAACTGCTTTACATTTTGTTTGGTAAAAAAAAACTCACCTGAACCTCATCATGCTTTGTACAAATGCTTCTTTGTCCCTTAGGAAGTCATCAACATATTTTTTCTGTATAAAAAAAATACATTTTATCAAATGGTCAGTTTCAGTAATCTTCTGACTGATCTTTATACTTACCTTCTTTTTGTCAGGCAGCTCCCTGTACTTCTTGGAAAGAATTTTAGTAAGATCTAGGTTACTCATTTCAGGGTGCAACTTTGCATACTTCGCTCTCTTTTCCATGAAAAAGCGGAAGTATGGAGTTAAAGGCTTTTTAGGAAAATCTGGATGTTTCTGTAAAGACAAGTAAAAAACGTGTGACAATTATGTGGGGAGAGAAGAACTTATAATTGTATGTGGGGTCAATAGAATTTGTAACTTACCTTTAATTTCTTGCCTTTATAGGGGTTCTTTATATAGTCTTGAGCATCAACTATCAGCTCTGTTAGGGTCCTGAATTTACGGATCTTAAGGCAGACAAGAACAAATTAAAAAAGTTTGCAGTTCACATTCAAGAATACAAAACAAATAACATTTATTGTGAGGTAATCTAGATAAACTTACCTCTTTAGATACCTCTTGCCACTTCTGCTTACACATTTCTGCAGTGTAGGTATTGAAGGCAACCTTTTGCCAGTCAAGGTGGGACTCTGATGTTTTGTATTTTGTCAGGTCTTTCTGAGGAAGGGCAACTTTCATTGCATCAAGAAGTTTTAAGAGGTCATCCTGCGCCCACACTGTTGCATGCAAAGACCACACAAATTAGAAACAGAAACTACAACGGATGCCACTGCCTCTGTAATTAGTATGGGCTATTCATGTGAAAAGCTCTATAGAAATGCCACTTACAAGCTACCACAGTTAAACAGTGTGACTCGTAGATATAGCTATTGAATGAAATACTGATTACTTTTGCAACAATTAGATGACAAAATCTAACCTTGATCCTGTGTGGTCGCCTCCATGTTACCATTCATTTGTGGATGTTGTTCAGTATCTATAAACAACAATGGGTATTGCATTAGAAAACATTTGAATTTAATAGTAATTATGCTGCAAAAGAAATATAAAATGTTTAAAAGGACACTTTTCAGAAAATGCTTTGAAAATAATGTTATGCTTTTTTGTTAAAAATGTTAAGTCGTTTGTATTAAAAGTATTGCGCTTATTGTGTAAAAGTAGTTCTGTGGCGAGCACTGGTCTTACAATTCAAATGTGCTTCGACATAATGGTTTATGTTCATTACACCGCCCCTTAAACGTTTACGCTACATGGTGAGACATAGGCTATTGCTTGTGACGGCTTCAAATCTCAAATAACACTGCAGAGGGCTTCAACTAGCACGACTAGCTACGACAACAGGAGTCTGCGTCGAGCAAAAAGTGCCGTCTGGAATTTGGCGCATTAGCACTATTCTTATTACACAATAAAAGTATCGTGGACGCAGAGGAGCGACCATTTTCTCGCTCAGTCTGCTCGGTAATGGAGGATTTTCTGTCGGAGCGGAGGTTGGGGAGGATCCACGGAAGGAGGAAGCGAATGGACGTGGACGGACAGGCAGCTGTAGGCGACCAGCTGACCACGGACGGGGGATCTGCTTTAGCTCCGACGGAGTGAGAATGGAGGATGGGAGCACTCCAGCCAAATGCGCCACTCGGCATTGGGGCCTCATCACCGACAGACGCCAGTCTAGCTCCGCCATGCGAAGCTCCAACGTTTTCTTTGTCTGTTTAGCCATACTAGGGCGAGAAAATTAAAATGTATTCGAGTGTTGCATTTGGCCAAAGTCGGTTTAGTGTAATTTTATTTGGGGTTTTAGCTTTCATCGCGACATACTGAGTAAAACCTAGTGCATTCTTTAACGAGGCGTAGCCGAGTTGTGCTCCAATGATGGCGGCTGCTCGTTGTTCATCGTGTCCTTGATGGCACCAGCTCACCATGGCGTCTCCCGCATGACCCACTCACAATTTCACCATCGATTTCGCCATTAAAATTCGCCACAATGAACAACTAGAGCACTAGAAACATCATTTCAAATATTAAGATTAGTTAATAGAGCATGGATTGAAACTAGTTGGAACTGCCGAGGTGCCGTGACCAAGGACAACAAAATGAAGCTTTACACCACACTAATTCGTAAACGTGATATTTTTAAAAGCCATAACATCGTAAATTTTCTCTTAAAATCTCCTTTTAGGGTTACGTTGATTAGCTTTTGATTTAAACAATTTAACGATTTAGTAATTTAAACAACGAACGTTGGAAAAAGAGTGTAAACTGGTTTGAGCAATTCTTGCCCGAAATAGTGTCATGATGGACGGTTAGGACTTGCGGAGGCAGACCTAAGAAAGGGGAAAACACGGACAAACATCTGCCATTAGAAGTTAAACACATTTTCAAAAATAAATCTAAACCACTCTCAGAAACCTCGACTTTAATTTGACCAGGCTGAATTGGACCATTTTTGTTAACCGAGGCTCTCAAGAAACACGATTATCTGCGGCTGAGTAGCTTCCCTGGCGCGACAAAACAGCTCCAGGTCCGCCATGCTTCAGCTGTGCTCTACAAGGAAACCTACCGTGCCAAGGTCCAATGGCGCACTGCAAACTGAGAAAACGGTGCGTCTAACTAGAGCCAGGGCGTATCAGACACCCTTCCCCTCGATCCAAAAGCGCAAAAACGAGAGTAGGAAGGCGGGTTCTCGGTCCTCCGTGGTCGTCCGCGGTTCTTCTAGGCTAGTCAGAGAGAGGGGGTGAGAGAGGGCGAGTCTCTACACGGTGAGATATTAAACAGAGATCCCTGATGGCTGACCGAGAGAGGCGGCTGGTTGTTCCGCCAACAGCCGCATGGAGGTCTCGGCGCGGAAAACACCACGAGTTTCCTCACGTAAACACCCGACAAAAAGCACGAATACTCGAGTTTCGATTAGACAGATTAACATGAACCAATCTCTTGGTTTTATTTTATCAAAATAATACATTTACCAACGGGTCTCGCGTTCAATTTCGTGCCCGCTCTACAGGACATGAATTCCGGCTATGGCCGACCCCGTGTG
The DNA here is from genome assembly GCA_036850595.1 of Rhyacichthys aspro. Lineage (NCBI taxonomy): Eukaryota > Metazoa > Chordata > Actinopteri > Gobiiformes > Rhyacichthyidae > Rhyacichthys > Rhyacichthys aspro. The sequence continues at coordinate 12,548,258 of CM072155.1, forward strand.
CTCCCTCCACAGCGGTTGGTTATTTCGACAGTACAAAGCGGTCGCCGCGTTTAACACAAAAACAAACCACCACTTACTGTAAATTTTTGGCGGTTTTCTGGATTATTTTGTAGTTTATCGCTCACTCTCTTCGTGTTATAAAACCAAGCGGCTGTTGAGTAGGCTTTACCTGTCTCTCGGCTCTCGCTTCGGCGTCGTTGTGGAGGAAGAAGGGGAGGGTTGAACGATAGCCAGCACTGCGCCGTCCGTCCTGAGCTCCAGTCCCCGCAGAGATGCTCCTTCCCCCCCGCCTCCATCTCACTCGCCGTCTCCCTCCACTCAACGCGCAGCAGCTCCTCTCTCTCCAGCCAACCATTTCGCTACGCCGAGGCATCCACATTTTTTCCGATGTGTTGCCGTCCTTCCTGATCAGAGCTGCTGGTGAATATTTTTGCTCCCGGAGGTCGACCATGTTTGATCTCCAGCCTAAGTTCTCCATCTCCAGCCGTGCAAAATTAGATTAAAACCACATTTGCACCTCTTGTTATGTATTGAATATCGCAAGAAATCAAATCACAGTAAGCTTCTTTAATTACTCGAATACTGTTTATGAATACAACGTTGTCACTCTCGCACATTATCACTAAAGAGACAGCAGTGTAGCCTAATAGTTTTACAGAAAAGCCTATGCCTTTCTACACCACCAAACCTCTTTTAGCATTTTGTGTGCGGTGGTTTGACAGCTACATTTTTGGCCCTGCATGTTATTTCTTTTCAACTCCACCTTGTGTGTTTGTGGGCGGAAACCTCGGCTGTCCAATCCAGTCCGTCCGATTCAGAGAAAACAAATGACTTTCAGGCACTCAGCCTCGTTAAACTGTGCTGCGTTCTCCTGCTCTGGGAAATTTGGCTACTATTATTTACACTCGAGCTAATGCTGTAGTCTTGTTTTGGTTTAATTTGTGCGGCTCTTTGGCATTTTGAAAAATCCTACTATGGTTTGTATCATTGTATGATATAATTTTAACGCTAAAGTAGACGCATGTAAGTTTTTTTTTGTTTTGTGTGTCCTGTATTTAATAAATTATTTCCCCCAGTAATGTGATGTTTCTATTTACATAACATTTGAAATTATTTTACTTCACATTATAACTCTTCATAATATGACTGCATACATGAATGCCTTGCTGTAATGTAGCTACAATGAAAAGCATTTAGTATTCTTTGTAAAATGACTCATTGTTGAACAAAAAAAAAAAAAAAAGCATGACAAGGTTCTTTTATTTTACAATTAGGGAAAATTGTGGGATATTGGAAAGACAAAATGTTAAAGCCACATCTGTCAAGATGTCAACATGGGAATAACATAATAAAAATCATTATTTACCATCAATTTTATATATGTGAGCCAACAGACTATTTTTGAGAAGTTAAACTGATAATATGAAGAAAATGTGTAGTAAAAGGGGAAACACTTTATTACAGAAACAACCATGTTTTGGTTCATTTCAACTACTTTTTATAATATAGACACTGAAATGATATAGTAATACTTGTAAAATGTGTGAACTGCACATATACACCATGACAAGGCTCTCTAATCTGTTCCCTTCTTGGGTTTTCTTAAGAAAGGCTCGAGTTTACTTGGCCACCTTGAAGGCAGCATGTATCTGACTGGCAGGGATCTTGGTCCAATTGAACACCTCCTCTTTCAGGATAAACACAAGATTACTCATGCAAGTAAAGTGTAAATAGCGTGTTTGTGATCTCCTGACAAAAAACAAGCAATTTAAAAGCAGTTTTTATTTTAATAAAGTGAAAATCCTTGGCATGTACAGTGTTGCGCACAAATATCCATCAGCAAAAACCAATCAAAATGAAAATGATAATCCCAGATATTTATATTAACATTCCTCTGTCTACCAAAAACTACTCTATTCATATTGTTAAAGCACCAACACTGTTTGAAAGACACATTGACATCATAAAACTCATAAAAGAAGGCTACTATGTTTGATAAACCAAACTTGGCTCACAACAACTAACACAAATCAGAATATTCAACAATACACAAGATCTTTAAATGCTGCTCTTTTAGTGCTGTTATACATTATTGGTATAAATATGTGTATAAACGATGTAAAAATTCATGGATAGGCCTATTTTCTTTTTGTAATTAGTTCAGTAGTGACAAGCTTCAGAAGTAATACTATTTTATGACAAAAATATGCTCTCAAATAATAATATTAAAACCAAACAAATGGTTTCACCCAATATGATATTTTACACAATAGTTGCTACTTAAAACTAAGATTCACCTTAATAAATAAAATAAAATTGGCATAAGATGAATGAATTTATGGCAGAGGAGCCTCGTAGTACACATCCTCTCCAGGTTCCTCCTCAAACTTCACTTTGGCATCGTCTGCATCCAGCTTTAGCAGAAAGAAAATATGCAGTTAGAACAGAGAAACCAGGGACACAGAATAAGTATGAATAAATGTACTTACACATTTCATCTCCAGCTGGGTGAAGAGTGTGCCTGTCATAAACATGCGCAGAGGGATGGTGAGCAGAAGAACAAAAGGCAAGGCCAGGGAGAATGAACTCATCTTCACCATCCATAAGACACCCAGGCAGATGAGTTGAATTAAGGTAAAGAGGTGCATACGCATTGTCGACACCTGCACCAATAACGCTCTTGTTAATTATATCAGAATATTTACTGAAATCTATGCTTCTGTAAAGACCAGGCAGAAACACTTGTGTTGTAGGTTAAATTGAATGGCATTTAACATTTTTTAATTTTAATGAAGCACATATCACAGGGTTAACCATTGAAAATGTCTTAAAAGTGTTAACATGTCAGTGTTAACGAAGTATTTTTCACTGCACAAATGCTCTCAGTTATGGACATCAACAACAAGTGTTTCTGATTTTTATTCAAATAGCATAATTTTGTGAGGTAATAAGGTTTATACCCTGGTGGCATAGGCATCCGAGGGGTGGTATTTCTTGGGTGTAATGAGCAGAAGCATCCTGTCCCACATCTGGATCCCACTCAGTGATGTGATACCCATATAAAGGAAGATACCAAACAAGGCTGTCATGGGAATCATCTTCAATATAGGCTCCATGTAAATCGAAACACCTAAAAATCACAAAGTAAAGGGAAAGTCATAAAACAACCTTTTATAGTAGGTCTGCCCTAACTGCATTGCGCCTGTAGGTGACAGCACTTACCAACCAGCATGGCCACCACCATACCACTTATCCTTTGCTCAACCACTTTCTCAATCTCAGGTTTTGGGCCCTTGGACATGACTGTGAGTGCATTGGCGTGAGTGACAGACCGCACAGTGGCAGCACTCAGCCAGGGAACACCAAAAATGGAAGAGATGCCCCCCATTGTGACCAAGAGGAGCAGATCAAAATGAAAACCAGATCCTTTAACCATCTTCCTCTCTGGTTTGCTCACAATCAAGCTGAGGAAAGACAAAAAGACAAAGCCAACTAAGAATGTTGATTATAAAGCAAAGCAAGCTATTTCAAAAGTGCCTCTCACGTTGTAATCTGAGACTCAAGGAAGATGAGGATAAAGACAAGGACTGCAGGTACACAACAGGCTCCCATCATCCAGACAGGGAAAGGCTTCTTCTCTCCCATTGGGTTAATGAACCAACCTCTGACCGAGGGGTTGGTTACCTCCACACCTTTTGGCACAACAAGTTTCTACAAGGGGGCACAAGAATTTGTATTTTACTTATTGTGTATTGACTGATAAAATACTCAATAAAATTCTAAATTATATTAGAGAAGAGTCTTTTTTTTTCCTTGTGGGTGTCTGAAAACTATTGTGTGACTGGCCAGAAATTTGAAGTTAATGCAGAAAAGCGAGTTCTGCTCTTGAGTTTCTGGTGAAGTATTAAATGTCCTGGTCAGAACTTTGTTCTTGATCTTGCCACCTCAAGAACAAAAACAAATTTATCTGTTCTTGCGGAGTATGTACCGGGCTTAAGTTAGTTGGTTAATAATTATTTCTATTTAAAAAATAAAAAGTGTACATAATATTACAAAATGAAACACATCGGTTGAAAAAAGTTTTCAATAGAGGATAATCACTAATAACACCTATGCATTTGCCTGTTTTGGAAAAACACACACAAAAGCAAAAATTGGCATTAACGCTTGATGTATTTGTGAATTAAATTGAAGTTTTATAGTGAACCAGACATTTCATCATGGATTTCATCATCCCTTTTCTGAAGGGCACTGTAACTCTTTACATACCTGAATGTTCCAGATTTATTCCACCAGATGTCACCAAAATGGCCAAAAACTGCACACCCCCCTAAACAGAAAATATGTAAAGGCTCTTACCTGTGTGTAAGCATCCTCAATGTTGATATCAATAAAAATCATGAAGAAAATAGCAATCGGCACACCAAAGTCTCCAATCAAACGACGGATCTGGTAACAAGAGCAGAATAAACAAATTTTAAAATGAATAAAAACACTATGGTGAGAAATGGCAGCATTTGTTATTATAGTAATGAAAACGTACAGGTCCAGGGAGGTAAGGACCATTCTTGAACTGACGGAGAAAGTATGCAATGAAGAAACATCCAAACATGAGGCACATGGACAGCAGAGCAGTGTTGGGGTAAGCCCTTTCGATCTCCAGATTCTGGACAGTCACGTTGCCATCAGGGTGGAACTCAACGTGTTGCTTGACGACTGGGTGGAAGGGGTTTTCCAGTGAGTCATTGAGATGATCGTAGTTCAGAATCAGAGGATGAGTTCTGAAGATCTGTGCAAAAAGTGTAACTTGTATATGAGCAGTGGGGCAACAGAGTTGTTGTAACAGAAATAAAATCACACATAACAATAAAAACCTTAAAGAGCTTATTGAAGGTCTCATAGATGAAAATGAGTGAGATGAGGATGGAGAAAATTTCCTGAGTGAAGCGGGAGATGAATCGGACCAGGAAGCTGCCCTCCACAGCCACAATGAGGATCACAATCACAATGAGCCACATCCCCACCCAGATACGACCCACAATGTACTCAATGCCATTGGATTTGCAGAACTGGTATGGGGTGAACAAAGGAACATTAGGATGACACAATGAATCCCTAGTTCTTTATAGATTTTTAACTTTCAAAAGAAATTGAAATGGACATACAGCAAAAAAAGCTTCCTCGAACAACAGCAGTGGTCCAGAAAAGCCAATAACAAGAACAGGCTGGGCAGCAAAGATACAGAAGATGACGCCCTGGACACAGGTCGAGACCATAAGCTCTGAGACCCCCATCCATTTTTCTGTTTTATCAGCTGGACAGAAAAAAAGAAAAAATAAACAAGTTTAGCGTTTTTGACTCTGTTAAAAATTGTGCATTAACTAGTCATACTTTACCCAGAAGTCCTCCAAAAGTGATGGCAGGAGACAGGGCTGCAAAGTAGATGAAGATAATGGCAGCAAGGACTTGTGGGTTCAGGCCGTCTACGTAGTCACTTATATAATGGCGATAGCGGCGCTTTATGTCTTTCACCATCCCGCCAAAGGGGTATCCCGTACGGGCCAGGGGGTCCTCTCTGGGTGGCTCTGGGGCCTTATCAACTAGACAAGGATAAAGAAGGGTGACTTCAGTAAAAACAACAGCATTTTCTTCCTCTTTGAATCTGAAGCGTTTGCATTTAAAGACAACTTGACAACTTGATGATGAAGTCAATCACATTTAACCTAATTTTTACACGATACTCACAAAGTTCACATAGTTTTTTCATATCACCAGTCTACTTAAGTCTACTTTGTTTCCTGTTCCGATTGGTCGTATGCTGCAAGAGGACTGCTGACCACTGACCTTTCAACCTGTCACCAAAAGCGAGGCGGGTGTCATTGGGACGTAGTCTGTCACGCAGCATTTTCCTCTGGAAGTTGATGACAGGCTCCAGCATTTTCTGGTCTTGGATCTCAGTGGGAGGAAGCACAATGCTGCAGTCCATGAAATCAGCTATGGCATCAGTCACATCCTTCTCAGTTTGGGCCAAGAAAGCCTCCAGGCAGAACACCTACAGGAACAGCAACACAGAAAGTCCTTTGGCTGTCTGACACACTCATTCTCATGCTGCTGTAGAGTAGTGGTTTGTTATTCTCAGACTTACCCAGTCAGCCATCAGTGCGCCCATGGCTCGCCCACTTTCACTGTAGTCTACTCCACCTGTGCTTGGCCCCACCAGGACAAACACAAAACGAACAGGGATAGGAGACTCCAGACTGGAGGGCATCACCACAGAGTCCCGCAGCCGGACAAAAGCCACCACAGGCTTCTGCAGGACTTCCACAACACCTAATGGAAAGACATTTAGCTGTATAGTCCTCATTCGACAAGTAATAAATAATAAATCAATATTTTACCTGAGAGGACAATTGAGGCTTCCACGTTGTCAGAATTGTCTCTCTAAATATAACATAATAGCAAGGATTGATTATGAAACTCTAAAGCTAAACTTAAAACAAAAAAAAATCTGATTATGAAAACTGAGATAAGTACCTTCTGTGAAACAGAGAAAGTCTGCATTTCGATTTCCCCTGAAGCTGTGACAGAAGGAGCCTCTATCTGACTGCAAATAAAATATATTTTTACAGTACAGAGTAAAATGTGCACATTAATTAGGCTCCCTAGTGTTCTTAGTATTTATATGGGGCCCATCAAAAGTAGTCCATGATAAAGCTGCGTACCTGCGCCTCAAAAGCAAAGACCTCAGAAGAGACTCTCGATCAGTGGCTCGGATCTCATTTTTGTTCAGTAGCTCATCCACCACCTTCTCAGCCACTGCTGACAGACTGCTGGCTTCCAGGTCAAAGATAAATGCACCTGACAAGTGAAATAAACTCAGTTTTTAAATGTATAATTATGAATGATCAATAGATGTCAGCACAGTGATTAAATCAATTTGTAAAGATGAGCTTTAGACATTTTTACTCATGAATACGTTACCTGTAGACATGGTTTTGCGCAACTGAATCAAGCTCTTAAATGTAAGATAAGATGCATGAGAGGCGCTCCATTTTCCTGTGGCTGGGTTCAGATTCTCCTCGAAGCCCACCCAGCGGGCCGTCTCCTGCCAGCTGTTTCCCTGAAGTTCATTCAACTCCACATAGGCCTGCAGTTACAACAGGAGGTTAACTGTTGGATGAGTCAAAGCAAAAACATGAACCACTTCCCAAAGAACCAACCTGAGCATCCCCTCGTGTGGTGGCATTGGTGTTCACATTCAGGTAGGCTGTAAGTAGGGACACAGTTTGTTTGTGCACAAAGTGAAATGATCAGACATTCTGTAAATGTACTGAACGATGGGAGAGCATACCCTCTGAATCAAAAGGGATTATGACGGTCTCCATGGGGGCCTCTTTCTCCTCCACTGCCCCCCTCCTTTCCTCATCATAGAGCCCAATGTTGACAGGTGAAATCCTGTTTGTGGGGAGAAACAAACACTGATAAACCCTGTCCTTGAGGTTATATTGTAATGACAAAGGCAACAGTACAGTTTGCTTTTAAAATGTTTGAATATCCATATCAAATACCTTCACCTGGTTAGTAATGGGTAAGCATAGTGTTTTAGTCATGATATACAATGCAGCTATCGAAATGTTGCCTTTTTTTCATGAATATTAGGATCTGGATATTGATCAACTTTTCTCATGTCAAATGAGTCAAAGCTATTCTGTCTTTAGCCAGCAGAGGGCGACCGTGGACCGACCAACTTCTTATCAGCATCATCTGACCGATTTAACTTTTTGTTAGTGCTCTTCTCCCAAATGTGTCAACACCACTCAAAAACGAGTTTACTTTGTTGAAAGAAAAAAATTGAAGCATCAAATTACTTACATTTGCAGCGGAGAGGGAAGTGCAAAGTCATTGTCTTCATATGACATGTCACTACCCTATAAAGATATTTTAAAAACGACAAAAAACCCCAAAAACATTTAATCATTTACACATGATTACTAATACCAAATATCAGATAAACATTTTGAACTGGGTAACAAACCTCTTCAATATTAAAATTGCTATCCATTGATGTTTTCAGGTGTAGACCTACTTTCAGGTATTTTTTTACTGAAATACCTGAAACCAAACAGAGGAAAGAACAACACTGCATGTAAATCAACAAAGCCAGTAAAGTTAATAATGCATATTTTACTTTAAACTGTATGGGGGCTTAAACAGACTTCTCTATATTAAAGGGAATGCACCCAAAGTATGAAGTAAGATGTTAAATCTGCTAAAGTTAACACCATTCTCAGCCATAATGGAGAACTGTTAGGCCTTGGTGAGTTCAGCTGCTACTGTAGATAAGCACAGGCCTCTCTGTGACTTAACACTGAGAGACCACAACACATGAATTGGAAAAAAAAAAGGTTTCAACACGAAGACGAGTAGATCTTTGGGTTACCGTGTTTAAGATACACTGTGAACTGTAAATTTGCATCGACTATGCAATGACTATATTATGCATCTTGTAAAATATCCAAGTATTTACAGTAGTAGGTAAAAATGAATTCAGATAAGAAACACTAAACATGTCCTCATTGGAAATACACAAAACTGATATAAGATAAACTTATCTAAATGTTTGACAAATCCACTAAAAAATGAAGACATAGTTATACACATTTTACACAAGATCATTTATCTATTGACCACTACATGTAAGTCCCACTGGATACATTTCTTTCCAAATATGAGAGGCTATTTTGATCAATTATTTTAAAGGTTTTCAGTGTTATTTAAACAAAAACAAAACATTTTTTTATTTCATAAACTAGATTCCCGCCTATTACATACAAACAGGCCCGAAACAGTAAGGTCAGTCCATGCTGTTTGACCCGTAACACCTTGACCACTAGCACAATAGACAAGTGTCCTGTGGAAGTGAAATGAAGCCACACCCCTTACCTGCATGCAGGTACTCCACCTGGTCTGCAGCACCTGGAACAGTTCGGTCACTGCTCTGTGAGCCTACGAGCCCGGCGATGAACTGAGACTTCTTCAACAAAGATAGACAGAGACAGGCCAAAAGGAGCGGGAACACCCATAGCAAACTACGTTGGCCCTAGAAAGTGTGGGTCCCCGAAACCTGTGGTTGCTAAGCAACAAGTGAGGGGTGAGGGAGATAAGGGCTGTGTGACAGAAAAACAGTCCTATCAGCCAGAGGCACCTTGAGACAGGGATATCCCAGCCCTAGTCAGGCCGCTCCGCCCTCCCAGGACCAACAGGCCCGAGACTGGTCAGAAGGCCCCGACATACCTCTGTCAGAGGGGCACCAAGAGGGCAGCAAGGGGGCAATGTACCATATCAAATGGAAAGAATCTTTACACGTCATTTTGTTTACGTATTTGGGATTTCCCCTGCTCCTGGGTGTAAGTGGCATCCTGAGATGAGTATGTGGAAAAAGGTGATATGATAAAATATAGATTTTTCTTCAAGTGGTCCTTGAGTTCTCTTAGTCCATCTGAAAGCTTGACATGGCTGCAGGGTTTGACGTCTGCACTGACGTCCAGGTGCTGATGCTCCAGCCCACTCTAATGCATCAGGATACACTGCTGATGATCAAAGGTTTATTACTCCAGAAGGGTTACAAAACATGGAAAGAAAAGCTGAAAAATTATGAGAATCTTTTTTGGATTATTGTTTGGATTAATGAAAAAACATTACTGTGTGCTGAACTGAGATTGGTGCTAATTTAAACAGTACATGGAATGAGGCTTTCTTCAGGTAACAGTTCAGTGATTTTTAAATATTTATCTATCACAATATCTTCATTTTAAACACTGTATCCACCAACAACTGGATGAATATTTAGTTATACACACTATAAAAAGGATACACAATTAGGATTGTATAGGATTGTTTTTACCTGCATGAGTATACATCTTTAGCAGCTATGCACACATTTAACTTCCTTTTTCTATTCAAACCAGTCACTGAGGTCATGTGGGCAGAATGAAACATGTAATTTTTTGCTGTCTGTTTTTTCAAAAAGGTGTGTATGTAAATGAATGTACACCATTTCTAAAATAATTCAAACACCACTTAGAGGAGATACCAAAACCTGTAGCCAGTGTGGGACAGTGGGGCCCTGCAAAACTGGCAACGTCCTGTTATCACCAGCTGTAGAAGCTATCTGTAGTGTCCATATGTCTTAAGTTATTGTACAGACACTCCCAGTCTACAAAGCCACTTTATGCAGCATAATCACACAGACTACTAACAGTTTTAAGCATGACACTGTTTTTTGTCTACCCACAAACTTTCCAGTAGTCCAGGTGGATGTAATTGTGCAATTTAAGCCATTGCACAAAGACACAGCTTACCAGCAACAACAAAAAGGTATACTTCCAATTCAGCCAACTTGTACATATATTGCTTTAGAGGTCTTAAATTTCTGAAATGTGACCAATAGGCTAAAACATGCGATATGCAACATGAAAATATTATGAAATTTCATTGCTGACCACACTACCACACCATGTTAATTTCACCAGGTCTTTAAATGAGGACTGGAGGTATTTTACCCAAGCGACAGAAGTATGGCTCTATCAGTACAACAGCAAGCTGCAGTTAAATTATCAATGAGAGCCAGAACCTCTAACCAGACCCACCTCTTCACTGAGTGAGCTAGGGACATAAACTAATCGCCACATTATTACAAAACTGTATTACACATTAAAATTTAATACTTTTATTAAAATGAGAACAGGCAAATTTGATAAATGTAAAAGCATCTGGCTATAAATCTAAAAAAATTATATAACTAGAAAACTGAAAATCCACTTGAATCCAGCATTTTTTGAGCACAGGGGGCGTTTTAAAATGACATTCTTGTCTCCTAAAACCTTGCTGTTATTTATGTTCATGTGACAAGGTTAGTGGAGGCAAGAGGCCAAAAGAAAGGTAGGCCTTTGGGAGGATTTGGCGCCACCTAGTGCAACAACCATGAATACAAAAATAAAACAGCCTTAGAGCCTTTCCCCACACTTGAGGGAGAGAGAGAAAAAAAATTGTTGACATTGACTTATTCCTTCATTCAAATGAATTAAATGTAGGTGTACGCTAAAGTGAAGGCTGAAATGATTTAAAATTAAACCCTGATTACTCTGTTTAAATGTGTCTTTCTTATATACATCTTTTCTTATATATGTCTTTCTTACTGTCGACAAGCACAAGAGGCTGACAATAACAAACCCTGTTAGCAGCAGTTTCCAGTCAACAATACTCAGAGACTCATCTGAGGTCACTAAATACTACCCAAGGGAGTAGCTCTATAATAAGGTGTTTTTGATTAGACCGGTTGTGTAGCACTATCAGATAACTATCAGTAAATATCAGTAAATAGGTGTAAGGTTGGGGCTGTAAACATCCCAAAGAACTGACAAATGCATTACATAAACAAGGATGGTATTTATTTCAACTACAAATTAGTGAACAATGACAAGAGAGGACATGTGTGAGCTGATAGACCAGGGTCTTCAGTGGCACCCGTATCTGAACTGTTAATAAAAACAAAAAACAAAACAAACATAGCCCCAAAGAAACATCAATGTGCAGTGTAAAATTCTTTCATTTTTTTAAAGATATGAAACTATACTTATCATTATTGTTTGCATTTACCCTTTAGAGACCGTTAATGTATGAGGAGGTGTATAATTCCTCTGAAAAGAAAGTTTTAGCAACAGAATATTTAGCATTTTATTGAGGTACAGAGAAAACCAAGCATGTCCCTTTCGAAATAATCTACTATGTTGTATTACCCTTGCATAAAAGATGAAAACTGCATGCAATACCCAGACAAATGAAAAATTATTGATTAGGCAGTTAAGACAATGAGGCATCAGGACTCTGCTCTCTTTCTCTCATCTTTGTTCATGCCAGGAGGGATTTCAGGAATAGAACATCATACAGTAACCTTTTTTTATTTGAAGCTACAGTAATCATTAACAGCCTGGAGCCCCAAGACATGGACAAAGAGAGAAGTCAGAAAGAAGAGTTTGATAACAGCCTTATGCATTAGAAGAAGCAGCTCTGCCAGTGAAGGCCACAATGCACCTCAGCTGGGTTTGTACCGAGCGAGTTCAGCCCCCTGCATGTTTCAGGAGCTTTGGTGTAGTCCAGATGTGGTGGTGTACAGTTGCATTGGCCTGTTGCCTGCTAGCGAATGCCCTGATGCTCATGGGATGGAGGCTTACATGATGACACATGGAGCGCGGCTTTTGGTGATCTTCTGCAAAGGTTTCCCTTCAGCTGCATTTTGGATCGCATCCATGATCTGCGAGAAGAAGAGGAAAACCACAAGCTCTACCTCTATTCAGTTTTGAAGCAAGCACTAATATACTAATAAAGTGAAGTGGTAACATAGTTGCTTTGTTACACATTGATGATCTCAAGAATATAAGCAATGAATCTCTTTTTTAATTACCTCAATAAACCCTGAATTTTATCAATGTAAAAAGCAGCGAAATATGATCAACATCCATATAAAAATGACCACCACGACCAAGGCGCTACAGGTTAATTTCTTTGGAGATTTATAGGGACAATTAATGATATCAGCCAGCCATTTAAGTTGCATTTGCTTGGACAATTGGTTTGAGACATTATAATTTTAATCATTTTTAATTTCTAGGTAATACAGATGTTATGACAACAGGTTTAAAGGCAAACCAGGCAGTACATAAATAAACTTGGACATAGGTGTTACTTCATGTTCCAGGCATTAAAGCATTAGGTGATGCAGTTAAGATTCCAGGATCTAAAACTGCAATGTCATCCTGTGTTGTAAACTGCATAGTTAAGGTTAACTGGTTTGGGGAGTTTCAGCTGCCTCTGCTTTTCAGTTAATTGTTTTTTAATTGTTTCAGGCCACACAGTGTGAAATAACCGAATATAAAGAAACTTCTGCACAAAGACGCTTTTGGTTGTGTCATGTGCTGTCTAACCAGACTGAAACTTCCTTGTTTAACACTGAAGACCATTGCTAAAGACAAGTGGTTTGTGTTTAAATGCAGATTAGTGTTACTTACATCATCCTCATAGGGGAAGCCGCCTGTTTCAAGCTTGGAGAAGATCAACTGGCCGTTGATTTCAATCTCAAAGCTGGCTGCAAAACGAAAGCAAACGAAATTAAAGCATTAAACACGTCGTGGTGCATAGCCCACAGTAATGTTCATAATGCATGTAATATTTACATCTTCTTCCCACGAAGCCTGAGACATCCGCATCAGGAAACTCGCCCTTCACGACACGGGCGAGCTCCCGATAGCGGGGCTCGTATCCTCAGTTACCACTAACAAAAGAGAAAATAATATGTGTTATTGAGAGTCGCATCACGGCACACAGTCATCGCTTTAGCTAAGCTGGCTGCTAGCAAAGGTTGCTAACTAAATTAATGCCCAGTCCTCAAGCACGAAGACATATCATTTTAACATAACAGAACTTTACATAAATTGAATGAGAGAGGGAATTACCAGTATTCGACCTTTATAATCAACCCCATTGTTGCCGATGTATGCGCTTTACTGTCGCCAGTGAAGCTAGTTGTTGCGTAAACAGCGTCCTTACTTTATTTAAGAGCAAAGTGTAGAGGGGCGGGGTTTAAACGCGCTACGTCAACCGGAAACAGGAACCGTCCAACGCACAGTCAAAATATTGTTTTTTATTTTAAAGATAATAACATTCAGTGATTTCATTTAATATTCAGTCATTCCATTATTAAGTGGAGAGAGAAAGGAAGTACATAAAACAGTCAAACACAAATTCTGGTTTGTTTATTTACTGTTTTGTTTTTTTTAGGAGTTAATGCAACTGTGCTAACTACTCTGTCACCTTGCTGCCACTTTATAACGACCAAATGATGTCTTTAGGAAATCCATAAAATGCAAATTGTCACTTTAGTGTGTAACTAATGTCACTTAGGTTTTGTAAGAATAAATCTGCAACTACCCAAAGAGTCTGTCTCCAGCTACACTTTTATAAACACAGATGGTATTGTTTTGAATCATCCAATTGAGGCTTAATATTGTTATGATTTTGAGGTTAGGTATTTTGTGCTAAAAAAGTTATTCTAGGCTTCCCCAACATGCTGCAACCACAGTCACTTAAATCTGCGACAGGCATGCACAAAATCCTTTTAGGTCCACAGAGTAATATTCAGTGCAAACAACAACAAACGGCCAGCTTAACAGGATTTGTATACTTTTTTCATGTGGCCGACAGTCAACCTATAGGACTGATGAACTTCAGTCTGCGATAAATGCTGAGCTCATTTCTCTGTTTTTCTCCACAGTGGACTGTCAACCTCATGCAAAGAGGTGTGTTTCTTCCTGGTAACTGTCTGATTACTCATTACATACAACCTTCAGACTCATAAAAACATAAAACAGAAACTCCAACATTGAGCTTCGTCTATTTTACAATGAGGAATGCACACACACAGACGTGACTGGGAACGTACCATGCAAGGATTTACAAATGGCAACCACCAAACTGTCTGCATGTAAGTTTTCTTTTATCACACACATATGTTGATCACTTTGGTAATCCTATTACCACTCAATGTGTAAGATATTATCTACCAGTATAGACAAATGGCTTACTTTGGCAAAGTTTGTCTAGCTTTGTGGCCTTTACCTCTATATTTTAAGTTCCAGGTAGGATACACATTACCTATTGACAAAAAAACAATGACAACACTCTAAATCTTGATCATTTTTAACTACAGCTACAACTATTTATATTTTTTTTGTACTTTTTAAACCTTAATTCAGAACGATTTTTATATGTTTTGTTAAGGTAATGGCTGGTGTATGTCACAGTTAAAGATCATCCTTCTCGGAGGCAGAAATTCTGGAAAGAGCAGTGTGGGTAACTTACTTTTGGGCAAAGAGGAGTTTGTGACTAAGGAGCGGACGTGCTGCTCCCGCCGTGTTGGATTAGTGGCTGGACGCTGGCTCACAGTGGTGGACACTCCCGGCTGGTGGTGCGACTTGAGCGTCCGGGACACGTCCCAGCTGGTGAAAAGGGAGATAGTGAGCAGTGTGTCCCTGTGTGCAGCTGGTCCCCATGTCTTTGTCATCGTGGTGAAGGCGAGCTCAGTGTTCACAGAGCAGCGTCGTAGGGCTGTGGAGGAGCATGTACAGCTGCTGGGGGAAGCTGTCTGGAGCCACTGCTTGTTGGTGTTCACCTTTAATGACAGGTGGAGGCTCAGGGAAGGAGAGGAGCATGTGCAAAGAGAGGGGCAAGCTCTACAGTGGCTCTATGACAAGTGTGGACAAAGGTGTCACAGCCTTGTAATAAATGAAGACACCAAAGTAACAGAGCTGCTGCTGAAGATCCAAAAACTGGTCACGACAAATGGGAACATAGAGTTTGAAATACAAGAGCACATATTACAGACATTCTCAGAGGACAAACAAAGGATAGAGGAGAAGGCTCAGCAAAGGTTTGTGAGGATGAAAGAACAAAGAGCTCTCATGAGAGGTAAGTTAACTTTAATTCCTTATATGCCTTACTTATTTTGGATCATGGATTAATAGGTCTATAAGTAGTCTAAATATTACTAATAACAATTGCCAGAATAAATGGTGAATGCCATAATTTCTGTATCAAAAATATTTATACCAAGCTCCTACTCATTTAACTGAAATAATTATTTTCATGTGGCAGATAGAAAATGGCTCAAGTTCTCCATCCCCTAAACATTTCTCCTCTGTTTTTTTTTATATTCATTTTTCAGAGAAATTGAAGGCCATTACTGAGATCAGGATTGTGCTGCTAGGAGCAAAGGGTTCTGGGAAAACATCAGTATTCAACACAATCCTGGGCAAACAGGACAGCCACAGTGGCACTCGAACAGCTCAGTGTCATGTCGGAGAAGCAGTAGTGTTCGGTAGACTGGTGACTGTGGTTGACACGCCCGGTTGGTGGAGCAATTACTTCTGTGATGAAAGCCCCACATTTGACAAAAGAGAGATTGCATTAAGTTTGTCCTTGTGCAACCCGGGACCACATGCCTTCCTGCTGGTGATCCGTGTGGACCGGGCCTTCACTGAAACCTACAGGAGAGCAGTGGGGGAGCACATTGAGCTCTTCAGCGAACACATTTGGAGTCGTGTCATTGTGCTGTTCAGCTTTGGAGACTGGTTGGGGAGCACCACCGCAGAGCAGTACATCGAGAGTGAAAGCGAGCCTCTGCAGTGGATAGTTGATAGATGCAGCAACAGGTATCATATTCTGAACAACAAAACCAAAGGAGATGGGTTTCAGGTGAGAGAGTTGATTGGAAAGATAGAAGAAATGGTGGCAGGATGTGGCAACAACTGGCTTTTTAATATAGAGAGCTGTCTGATTAAAAACCTCGAGCAAAGGGTGAAGGAAGAAATGAACAGAGCAGAGGAACGAAGGATGCTGAAGGAGAGACAAAGGCAAATTGCAAGGACTCATCTTGGTGAGTTTGGAAGTCACACAGTTATCTTTATGGTTGTGAACTAAGATGAATAGAGATGAATAAGACACACTAGAAATCAAAATTTAAAAAAAATCAAAACTTAAAAACAAAAGGCAAATCAGAAGATCAGCCAAGAACTCAATTTTATAAAAATGTACAGGAAGTAAGGTTTAAATAGCTTAGTTGTGGTGGTTATTGTGTTAATAATTCAATCCAATCAAATCTTATTTTACATATATTTTTTGTTTGACTAATGCCATGATATTTATTTTTAACAGAGAACTTGAGTCTTCTATCAGACCTGAGACTAGTGCTGATCGGAGGCAGGAAAACAGGGAAGAGCTCATGTGGAAACACCATCTTGGCCAAAGACTGCTTTGAGACAGAAACCCACACAACCTCCTGCATCGAAAAACAAGGCAATGTCAATGGGAAGACAGTGTCAGTGTTGGACACCCCTTGTTCATTTTCTGTAACCTCTGAACTCCTGTCCGCTCCTTCACTGTGTGCTTTCTTATTGGTGGTGAATGTAAGCTCTGCATTCAAAGATGTACATTTAAAAGCCCTGGAGGATCAGCTGGAAGCAGGGGGATCCCAGGTTTGGAGCAGGGCGATGGTCTTATTCAGCTTTGGCGACTGGCTGGGGGACACAAACATAGAGCAGCGCATTGAGAGCGAAGGGCATCTACTGCAAACGCTTGTCAGGAGATGTGGCAACAGATATCACGTTTTAGACAATAAAAACACCGCATGTACCGCCCAGGTTCTTGAACTGATAGAGTTTATAGACGAGATGCTGGCTGAAGAGAGGCTGGTAATGTTTCACAGAGGTGATCACATAATGAGAGGAGTCCCACAACAACAGCAGCTTGAGGCGCTGTGCGAAAAGGATTCACACGAGCGTGGCGACTGTAAGTAAACACTTTTCCTTCACATCAGATTTAGGCTGTTTGTTCCCGATTTCATGGTTGACACTGACCTGGTTCTTGGAAAGAGTGTGACAAGCATGACAGAGGGAGGAGATGGTTTCAGCATCTTTTCTTGACTAAACAACACATAAACTGGATATAGAGAAAATGCATTCTTTTGGATCTTTATTATATAGTGGACATCCTAAACTAAAGTACTGACTGATTCTGTCACCACACTCTCTTATGACTGTAATAACATAAGTATACGTTTCAGTCTGCAAGAGCATGTCTGTGGTTAAAATGTCAAATCATTTTCTACTGTTTCATAAAATTAAAATAAATAAAGTTTTAGGGCTTATCCATAGGCCAACCATCTTTCTCAAAACCTTAGCATTTAACATTATCAGTTCCAGGCCATCCATAAACCTTTAAACATATAGGTTGATATAAGACTAGACTATAGTTGATATCTTAATGAATAACTAACAAGCAATGTGTGATATTTGTGTCTGTAGTTCTGTTCAGTTGTTAGAATAATAACCTTGCCATGTCCAAAGTATTTAATAGATAATAGTCTGTGTAACTTGCGTGGAATAACAACAGAGATAAGCAGACTTATTTTGTGCATTATCTTCACAGAGTTGATTTGTGTGGCTCTTTCAATGACACAGTGGTTATAATGTGTTTGTTACAGTGGCTGAATCAGCTTCTGCCATGCCTTCTCTCATCACTACAGCTGCAGCTGGTCAGATAGAGGCACTTTCTGCTGGAAGAAGTTTACAGCGGTCTGGACGTTGGGACAGAGGCAGCTTCATGTCCTGCTCAGCTTCTCCACTTAATGGTAAAAGCAGACTGTGGTGGACTGAGGCAGGCCAGATGTTAAGAGTGAATTTTCCTATTTGGCTTCTGGAGGATAATCTACACATGAACCTGAGAATGCACAATGAAAGACAAGTGCATCTGTTGTCACCAAGTAATTCAGCAACAGTTCTGTATTTACCTCAAGCACAAGGCAGAATGTCGACTGGAGAAGATGTCAACTGCGTCCGGTCCTTGTGTCATCCCGCTGTGATAGACCGGACTCTCAGGAGGCTCACCGAATGCGGAGGCCTGCAGGCACTCATCGACCAATGGGGTGACAGTAGCCTGGAGGAGCTGGAGGCCTTTATTGACCTATATTTTCAGATGGTGTGGGAGCAGACTATGGGGGTGTGCAGTCAGGAGGCCGAACTGGACACTCAAAGTACAAACCAGCAGGAGTCTGAGGAGGAGACGCTCTCATCCATCATTAGGAAGCTGTCAAAGCTGGACCTCCTGGAGGAGATCAGGGAGGATTTGGCCGAGCTCAGGAAGAGTCTGGAGCAGTGCGTGAAGGCCATTGCGGAGCTGAGGGGAAAAACCAAGCAGGACTGTCATTAATTTGCAGCGCATTACAGAAGATGTGAAAATGTATAGTTTAACTTTCTGTATAAAACAATTTTTAATTTCATGTTTAGTTAAAGTCATAAAGTGATTGGACCACCGCTCACAGCATGCTTTATACCATTTGTCCACAAGAGGGGGCGCTTGTATAGGAATTGGTTATGGCATCGTCCTCTAGCCCATTTCTTTTTTTCCGTAGTTGTCCGAGCTTTTCAGAGAACTAAACACCTATCATAAGCAGCTTTATTTGGTTCTACTACACATTCCAGATGTGTGTGGTCTTGATCATCATTGTTCAGATTTTTTTTTTAAATAAAATAATATATTATAATATATTTCTTACTGGTTACATTGTGAATTCCACAAGGACAGTGCAGTTTTTTATTTAGTTTATAAGTATTTTGACATTGTCTTGATGCAAAGTCTGTAGACACATCGGTACAGAAGGAACAAATATTCTGGCTTCTGGCTTCAGAGGCTTATTCAAATCTCTGTGTACAGTTTTCTCTGTTTGATTGTTGGTATTAAACGTATATACTGGAGCCAAATCATAAGAAGCATTTTCTTCAGATAAGATAAGAGATGATACACAAGCTGTGTAAGTGAAAGAATAAATTAATAACATCCTTCTTTGAAATAACATGCATGTGTTTTGTGTTAAAAGAAGTAAAATGTTTATTTTTTTCAGTATGGCTGGTAATTTGTTATATTTACAAAGGAGAAACAGACTATAGCTGAACAAGAGCACAGTCAGGAAGGTACCTACTTTGGCTGTTTTTTTTAAATAAAGTCTTGTCTGTGTGCAGTCTTTTTTGTCTCAATTGTGTTCATCAGTGTCCATGTTGCTTCTTTTAGTGTACAACCAACAACAACAACAACAACAACAACAACAACAACAACAACAACAACAACAACAGGTAATTGCACCTGTTGTTAATTTTTTTTTAAAGGGATTCTATGGAAACCCTTTCGACAAATTACTGAGCGTTTTAAGTGGGCCACAGTGAGTCATGCACTAAAACTGTTAGGTCTCACTTCTCTATGATGGTGGCATTAGGTTTTGTACATATAGTGGAGCTTCAATATATTTCTCTCTGGTTAGGTGTCCCTGCTAATTCTAATACAAGTGCTATGAATTGATTTCCATTTATAAAAGCTGCATTTGGCATCGTTGCATGTCGATGCCTCCATATGCCATTGAGAGATAAGTGCCTGAAAATGTGAAACCTCCATAGTCACACATCATGTGGTCAGTGAAGTGAACACAAACTGTGTGGCGCTCCATAGTTTGACTCACTGCTGTTTACATTTGGCAATTCATTTGTGTGCAGCTGCTGATATGACAGCTTATCATGGGTGAGGGAAAGATAACAAATCAATGAAATGTATAAATACACTGAGCCTACAGATGATGTAATTGTGGCTTGTGCAAACTGTGTTATAAACAGCAGTTTGTATGTGCTGTAACAATAAATGTATTAACCCTAACACATATAGAAGAACCAAGAGAGTGTCTATAACACCACAACAGAACAGTTATATATAAGTATTTAGAGACTATTGTGACATTATTACTGTTTAATTTAGTTAACCCCAGCTCCTTTTTGTTTGATCTGGCTCCTTTAAATGGCACATGTAAATGAACCATTCCTTCATGAACAGAAGACTTGAATCTAAAGAGAATCAAAATCAACAGGAAGCAGCAATGTATTTTTTTAGTCCCCATAATGTCATGCAGTCATTTTCAGATATGTTGTTAGTCAAATTGAAAGCACTACAAATACAAATACACATTAACAAAGAGCAATGTGAAACTGACCACTTCTGTCCTGGAAAACTCTGGAAAAAGGAGTGACAAATGCAGTTCATGATGCACAAAGCTGACATTTTGCTATGTTTACTGAATCAGTGCTTTTCTTGCTATTAAACCTTTTCTTTTAAGGCAACAAACAACGTGAGTGGAGATCACAGCAAGACATTAAGGGAATCAAAAGGTAGTTTCCTGCTCCCCATTGACTTCAAAATAATTTTCCATTTTCAGAAGACGTGTGACTATAGGCTATAGGCTGCTATTTTTGTTCTTGCCCGATTGAAGTGGCTTCTCTGATGTCATTCTGTTGTCATGTTGTCCACAGTCTTATATTTGTTCATATGCCAAACCTGCTGAGCCTCCATAAATAACCTACAGGTAAGGAATGTCTCACTTGTGTCACAATGGAGGGACAGAAACATGTGAGAATAGACCGAATGGACGCATAACAGCAGTGATTTGTTGATGTCCATTTTTCTTTGTCAGGCTTCATCTTGGGGCTTTCTCTGTTTGCAGTATTCCTCTTTAAATATCATGGTTACTGGTTCAGGCTGCTCTCTGTGCTGTCTTATCATCTATCTTCTTCTGTTGTCAAGATGTCATTCCCCCACTTTGCTCATTTTCCCTTGGCTGTCTTCCCCATTCTCTGTGCAGTTGTTCATCCCGTCTTTTTTTTTTTTTCTTTATGGAGTCGTGATTGCTCAGCCCTCCCCTCTCATTAAGGAGTCCAGCAGCCTTGAGAGGAAGCCCAGCGAAATGGATCCCCCCTCTCCCTCCCTCCACAGAGGCGGCCGTTCGGAAGACAATCCTGAGCCCACATCCATCTCCATTAGCGGGACAGAGCAGCGACCGGTGCGACCCCACCCCCTATCCCCCCCGACGCCCTGGATCACGTTTCACTCAATGCTATTTTTCCAGGTGGAAGCCAAAAAGCCAGGGAGATGGGTAGAGAAGAGGGATGCAGGAGAAGCATGATTTAGACCAAGTGCAAAGAATTCATCCATCCTCGACTTTCCTCCATGCCCCGATACGATGACATCCCTCGGGGGTGATGTCTGGGACATGCTACACTCTGGACCAGTGCATCGCAGCAGGACTGAACTTTCCGACCCTCCTCAGCCCATAAAGAAGGCCCTGCGTCGTGACCCTCCTGGTGTTCATGTCTAAAATGGAAAGTACAGTGCACAAACAGCTATATCAGATGATCAGGCCTGGTCACTGTGGTGTGATACAAGTAAATGGATATTTTGTTCTGATCGCTGAGGCTGAAACTTAATTTAGGCCAGTGTTGTGATAAATAACACAGAGACACTGCAGGAAAAGGGATATAGAGGATATTCAAGACTTATTTATATGAACTAACCAAATCTCATGTCATTCAGGACAAATTCAAACCAGAGCCTGAACAAAATGCAGGGAGAACTTAGCCTATAAGAGTGGCACTCTTGGTGGCATTGTTATTCCCCCTCAAGGGACTGCACAGGCTTTGTGATGGTTGGTTTCAGGGAAATGTAATAGTTTGAGCTGCAATAGACTGTTATGTAACATAAACGTTCTTGCCACGACTCGGGTAGAGAAAAGTAAAAGCAAAAACACAAAAACAAGACAGTAAATGTTAAGAATGTTGTTTTTGGTTTACTTCATTTACTCACATAATGAAATAATTCGGATAAGGTATTAAAAACTATTTACCTCCAATGCTTGCCAACAAATACAAGCACCACCGTCTGAAGTGGTATAAAACGCCTGAATATATGTACATAGGTGTGCTTTCCAGTCTGAATATTTCACAGAAGTGTAAAAGTGAGTCAGTATCCGCTGTGATAAAAGTGATATTGGTCATTACACATGTGCCTTGCTGTATCACAAATGTCTTAAGAGGCATGATTTTATACTTTATTTGGTATCCAGACATGTTGTGATGAGGAACATTATAAGACTTAGCTCTCCTCAAAATTTGAACTGTCTTTCTTATTTATTGTTCTGACTTGTTCCAAAAGAATAGCCCTTTTTATGTACTACCCAATAACTAAAAAAAAAGCACTTTTTTGCAAAAGATTTATAGGTGGTGTCATTAATCTCAATACACAAGTTTCTTTTTGGTAATTAAACATCCTTTTGATCTCTTAATTGCAATTTATTAACTTTCAAGATAGGTTTTAGATTTGCAAACATCCTCAAAAGCTCCAAGCAGCAAGATCTGGACGCAGTTAATGCAAACTGGACTTGGAGAAAAGCCACATAGAGGAAATCAAGCCAAGAATTTATTGATTCAGGTCTCAAATAAGTTTGAAGGAGCCAAACCTGGGTCAAGTCTTCAAAAGTCAATTTCTCTACAACTTTGGTCCAACTCACATTAAATGCTGCTACTGTCAATCAAGAAAACACAAGACTTTATGTTGGGCTGCTGGCCTCATCTGGACCTCCATTACAACTTGTCTATGGAGACAATTTGAGTGGAATGGCCTGGGATACTTTAAATACATCCAGGTTTCACATTTGGAGGTGATGGAGGAGTTTGTGTCAAGACTAAATGAACTACATTTGCTTTGTTGGCACCTGGACTTGACCAGAACTACTTCCTGCAAATGCACAAATCACAAGCCCCCTCTTCCATCTTCCCACATCCACGTCTGTCATTCGCTCCATCAGGATATGCCGGGTCAGGCGAAACCTCAAGGGCAAAGTTCAGGAAACAATTAAGAGAAATAACTGTGCCCCAGTGAGCCTCGTCCCAGCTCCACTTTGAATATGTGTCTGTTTCTCACAAGGTCTCACTCGTTAAATCATTAACCCCACAACCAGAGACCACTAAAAAGGAAAAGCAACATGTTGGATGTGAAAAATCTAGACACCATCTGCGTGGCAAGTGGTTATTACAAGAACTATTACAGAGAGAGATGAGCGCAGAGCCTTCTGTAAATCAATGGAGGCTTACTGTGTTTGTGGTTTGACCCTGAATTTCCCTTTAGACATTTAGCTCCAGCACATCCAGCGAGACAGAACGCTTTCACAGCATCCTGTCACTGCAAAATGTCAGTAACACTTAAAACAGATATTCATCACACCATCTGTACACTTACGCCATAAACAATGTCTGTGTGGCAGATTGCTGTGAGGTTTCAACATGGTTCAGGGAGAAAACATTTTAGTGTAATTGCTTGAAACCTGGAATGTGACTTTTCAATTGGCTGGTTGCATCTTTATGAAGTTCACGTTATTTTGGTCATTTAAGACTTTAGGCTAACAAAGTAACTTCTGTAAAAACCTTTTGAAAACATGTTTGTAGTGCTGTAGTGAAGTCCACAGTAACCAAAATCAAGACTAAGACCAAAAGAGCAGCAACACCAAGACTTGAAAGGACTGAAACTGAGTCAATATACATGACACATGGCATGAGGAACACTGTACTTGGAAAGAGCTTGAACATTTACAGCTTAAATTCAGTTTCATGCCAACTGGAAACAGGACGCTGATAGTGCTTGTGAAGGAGGACTTCAGTAAAAAAAAAGAAAAAGAAATCAAATAAGGATGATTGAAGTTTTCAAAAGAATCAAAGAATGAAGAACATATTACCCACTTGTGGTCTTGGGTTAAAATCCAGAGCCCTCTATGACTAAGACAGAGCAAAAATAAAACAGACCAAGACATCTGGACGGCACAAAACTCACCATTTTCTTCAGTTCTCAGACATTTAAATCAACACTATGAAAACTTTTACCATAAAATACATAGCCTTGAGTTCAGTTTTAAGATTTTTTTACTTTCCTGGAATTAGGAATGAACAGGAAGAATAACTCCTCTTCCATGTTGTACTGTCACTATGTAACTCTGAGTGACAAGGAACTCTCTCTCTATAGAAACTCTATGAAAAATATATTGTGACAAGTCAACACAACTATAGAAACATAACAGTCCCAAAATGTAATGTATGAAGTTCTGTTGATGTTACGTGTTATTAAGTTGAACTACTGACATTGTCACTCTGCTGATTTATAGTGAGTATTATCTGTGTGTGGAAATGTTCATTTGGGAGTCACTAGCAGCCAACCTTGCTGTGTCGATGTGAGTATTAATCATCTCTTGTGTGGTCTTAATCTCCAAAAGAGGAAAATATATGGATAGCTGGTAGATTCTTCGACACTGCGGCTTGAATGATTAGATGAACGATAAGAAAAAGTCATTTAGATTCATGTTGTGTTACGAGACAGCAAAATAAGATAGTAGAAAATAAACAAGAAATGGAAAGAAACGCAGATATTATGTTAACAACTTGCGGTGCAGGTTTATTTGTCTGCGAGTTGAGGATTTCCAGGACATTAGCAGTCAGACATGTTTGCTGCTTGAGTGAACATGACCTCCCCACATGAGCTTATGGCTTTTGATCACTGGAAATGAGACAAAAAGCATTATGAAACAGGTATACGACACACCCCAACAACTCAACCCTTAAATACAGCCATACATCATATTTTTATTGAATCAGGAAGAGGGATGTGGAAAAAATGATTGAGTATCCAAATTAGAGCTTTTGCCACATCTTATTTAGTAATATTGAGTTGTTTGTGGAAGTCCAGAGCTCAGGAGGATCACATTGTGGAGGTAAAGGATGCTTGGAGGAAGGCAGAGGAAGAAGATCAGGTTATGTATGATTGCTATTTGATATCGTCCAACCAGCTAATCCTGTTACTCTCCTTTCAGTGTCCTGCTGTCAATACTCAGCCTCTGGTCACTGCTTCCATTTTACTACAGTTATTATTACTTTAGAAAGGCTTACAACCAAGTTTATTATTTTAGAAAATGTAAAAAATGTGTATACCTTGCATGCATGTATTTAA
Source organism: Rhyacichthys aspro (assembly GCA_036850595.1). Taxonomy (NCBI): domain Eukaryota; kingdom Metazoa; phylum Chordata; class Actinopteri; order Gobiiformes; family Rhyacichthyidae; genus Rhyacichthys; species Rhyacichthys aspro. The sequence goes on from CM072155.1 coordinate 12,573,728, forward strand.
ATGAATATTTTAATGAGAAGTCTGTCATTGTTCTCTTTTCATTGCTATCTCTGCTAAGCCACACAGCTGTGGGCTTAAGGTCCCCAGATGCTCATACAAGTCAAGCTTAAAAGAACACCATCCAGCTTTATTCTCAGACACAATGCTGCTTTGATCCTGGCAGTTTTTAAAATGTAAATGGCTTTTCCTTAAGAGGAACTATGCAGATGGTTTGTTGCTTTTATTTGAGCACACAGTCAAAGTTCAATAGTCACTTTTGAATAGCTGTAAACTGTTCAGATGGATGGACGTGAAAGAATAGATTTCTCTACTGAGATGTCTGGTGCTGTTTCTAAGAGCAAAGGCTAATGTCTTCAGAGAAGTCAGAGTTTTAAAATCACACAATGCCATCAATATTCCATCACCTTGAGTAAAGTGGCTCATTTACTGAGATGATAGTGGTTAAGTAGTAGAGAAGTAGAAAAGTGGCAGAGAGCAGGAGGGAACGCAGGTAAGAAAGCCATTAAGAAGTGGTTTTCTTTGTGAGAGATTCATTAAGAGTCACTTCTTAAAAGGGCAATTTCTGTAAAATTCAAATGTGGAAAAAAAAGTTTCAAATGTTATTATTCATATCTCATCGCCTTCTCTGTAATGTAAATGGATTTCTAATGCACTCTTTCCTGCTTTTTCAGACTATTAGGCTTGATAATCTGTGTCAAGTCCTGTTTAATGAAGCTGATGTGCAACATATTGAGTAATACTCTTTTGTGTTTTAATGTCAGGGACTAAACTACATAGTATTTGCTCACAAAACATAAAGACACAAAATGATGCATGAAATTTGTTTGTGAAAAATGATTACACAATACCAAGTACTCCATAATTTAATCTGAAGAAAACCCTTCTATAGTAAAAAAGGTCATGTATTTAAATATCATCTCATACCAACCAATTCATCAGCCTTTTAATAAATAATATGTTGACATATAATATACTAATATAAATTGAAGATGGTATGGCATAAAATGCATCTGGTCAGCACAAAGGCCATAGTGTTACCACACATACAGAGGAAAAAAAGTAGTATATGCTTGAGAAAAGTCCCAGCTTTCCATGTTGTAACATTTTATTCTGGTGTGTGGGTTGTTAATGTGACAGTAAAATGGCCTGTATATATTTGCCTCCTTTTTCACCTGTGTAAATACAACCTGTCTTCTCAAAATCCTCTCTTGTGGTTCCCAGGTAAACCATGGTCATGACCTCTGAGGGGTCACATGCTTTACAACCTGCTGCTTTGTGCTGCTGCCTCCCTGCTCAGAGACACCGGGGCATGTTTGGGTGAACCGGGGAGTCTGTCTGCACACATGAAGGGATGAAATAGGAAGAGTGCAACAGGCATTTTATCAATGGTTCGGGGATTTGCTGTTACACCTGTGCCTTTATGATCTCATTAGGTGTCATTAGTGTCTAGAGCTGAGTCAGTTGGGTCACTGTCATCAAACCAAACTCTTTTATGACAGTCCCTTCAATACTTAATTGGAGTTTTGTTGGAGGACATTGTTCTGTGAATTTGAATGGAAAAAGTATTCAAATTGATCCTAAAAGTATACTCAGTATTTACAACAAAACAGTCCTCTTAGTTTGACAGCAAAATATTGACAGTGTCTTGCCTGTTAAATCACTTTTCACCACTGGATGCTAAAGTTCACCTGCTTTTAAAATCTTGCATTTACTTTAACAGTAATCACTTGATAACTTGTTGTGAAAGGAATCATCATTGAAAAAATTAGACTTTGAAATGGGAGTTTGGCCAATCACATGCCCGCTTATGTCAACAAGGAACATCTCCCGGTAATATGGAGAAATTGGTTAGTCTGTTGCAAAATAAGCCTTATATAGCCTATAGAGCAAAACAGCTTAAAAAGAAAAAAAAAACATGAGAAAAGGGTAGAAAATTAAACACGGATAAATATTGGCAGTGCTTTGATTCAATGTTTAATCAAGCAGAGATAATTAAGGATCACTGCAGACTAACGGTTAACTCCTCCTGCAGCTCATGTTAATGCTAATGTTAATGTCATGAATTACTGATATTACCGTGAATAATATTTTTTAAATGTGATAATGTTTCACACGGGAAAATGAACTGAAAAAGGTCTTTTCATTAACTTGATGCAACCATAAATGTTGTTTTTTCATATCTTCATAAAGTGATGAGTCATAAAGTATCCACTCACCAAAATTAATCAGCGGAAAAGGTTTCTTGAAGGACACAGTCTTGGCTTTTACTTTGGAAAGTTTCTTGTTGATAATGCCAAATATTTTTAGAGGTCATTGTTCAGTACAAGGTGGAGGCACAGCTTTAGGCATGAACCCTACATTATAGAAAAAGGGGTCTATTGTATTGTAAATTGCAAAAACATAAATAAACCTTTGAGAATTGATTGTGTAGATTTCTTTCTTTACTTCCCCATCAATTAATCTATTTCCAGATGAGGCCTGGAAGGGTTTAATAAAATATATACCACCAGTAAATTATGAGCTTAATAACACTCATTATTCCTATAGAAATTAGATGCATGAATTAACTGTATGTGAAAACATGACTGAACAATGAGCCGCTGCTGCACATTTGGCTTGTTTAATGATTTTTTATTATTCTTTTATGAGGCTATAATTTGACTTTTTATTGCAGCACTTTCTGAAGTCTGTGCCTGACTTGGCAACCCGTGTTGTGCTGGCCTCAGATCTGCTCTCCTGTTCATTTACCAGGAAGTGCACACGGGAGCCCCACAGCTGAAATGATGCTAACAACATCCAAAAACAGCTGCATCGAACAAAAAGCTCCTGAACAAGCAGAAATTTGGCTGTGCCGCGAACATGACTCACTGAGGTAACATCCTCTCAAATGGACCAGCCGAGGTTGTCTAAAATAAACACCCCAAGAAGGACAAATCAGGCATCATCGTGGTCAGGGGAAGCCATTAATCACTCACCTACTCCAATTAGCGAGGGAGTTCATTTAGGCTCCACTAATTGACTTCTTAGAGGAACTAAATGTGAAAAAGCCCTGTCATGTTTAGTGGAAATCTGTTGCAGACTTGTTTTGCTAAAAATACCAGCAGCAAATGTCTGGGAAAGCCACAGGAAGGAGAGTGATTGCAAAAGAATTGATTGTGGCTTTCTCTTGCGTCAAAAATAAACCAGGAATTTTGAAAACACGCTCATCCGGCATGTGCAGTATCTGTTTTACATAATAACGTGATGTATGGGAACATTCTTGTACGAATAGCTGTAATGGCCCTATAAACATCAGCTAAACGGCTCTGATGGGATCATCTACTTGAAAGTCCATTTTTATTCCCCTCTTTGAACCCCTGCTATTCAAGCTTAACATTCCCGACGGAGGCAGTGTTTTTAAGTCAAAGTTAACCAGGGAGAAAAGCCTTTAACCACGAATATGACAGCGTAAAGACAAGCTGCCAGGACTAAACTCCACATTCCCCCTGCAGTTTTCTCACTGGCCTTGCTCCAGCTTTCACCATGTACTTTTTTGCGGTTTTTATTTGCAAACCGTTTGTGAAGGGTGACTACATCTCCTCTGTTTCGAATAGGGACTATAATTCTTGTTTTTAGATGTTGTAACCAGTCACAGGTGATGTCCTATCCCCCACTTGGCAGTCAGTCCAAAACATGTGGTCTACACCCTATACTTCAACTACATGCCCCCAGCTGGTTTCCCAAAGCATGGGCCGTGGCTAACTCCTATATCAGGCCCACAGTGTCACATCAGCAGCTCAGAGATAAGAAATCACTGCAGCTTTGTAACATCACACCGCGGTTGCACTGTCTTTAAACGGCAACAGGAGAAGTTCTTGTCTTGCACGGGTCTTATCGTGCCTAAACAGCAAGGCATGTGCGTTTTATTCCCAAAGCCACGTTTTCAAGTGGAGAAATACATTCCTTCAACTGTAGCGTTTCTTCAGATCTCAAGCCATGCTTTCACAAACTAGTGCTAAATCTCAGCCACTATTTGTCTCGCTGCTGCAATCAGGATGTGAACACCAGCCAAGGGATTGAATCTGAGGATGTCCTATTTTTACATTCAAAGACCAAGAAACATGTTGGCCTAAGTATGACTGGCAACCAAAAACAGATAACATTAATCAAAGCACACATAGAAAATTGATTGAACTTCATGGGATTTAGTGGCTTCTGGTGATAAGTATCAAGGTAAACCTTTACTGAAGCTGAGTTTGTCTGTTATGGGCTGAAAAGACATATCATGGAAGCCTATGTGTATCAGCTCACAGATCATACATTTTACAGTACCAAGAACATTGTATTTCTTGGTGTTATTTCCAAAAAAAAAAGGGGTTAAGGGGTGGAAAAACAATTTTTTTGTTTATCCCCCCCCCCCCCCCCCAACCGGGCATTGTATGGAAAAGAAAAAAAAAAAAAGGGGGGGGGGGGGGGGGGATTAATTTAGAGGAAAAGACTTATGTTTATGAAATATGATAGTTAAGACTGTACTATTACTGCTGGTGAATCTGAGGAGATCAAAGATTGACCAAACATATTAGTTCTTGAGAATGACAAAAGACTTGTATAATCCCATTTTTACATGTGAATAGCAGCAGATGAATTCAATTCCCCTAATCCTAAATGAACATTATGATGAATATTAATGCAAATGATCAGTCCTAACACAATGGAAACAGTTTCCACATATTGATCTCTCTTATTAGAACTGCACAAACCAGTTTGAAATTAATGCATGAAACAGCAATGGCTGACTTGTTTGTCTCTTCTCAGTCTTTTGGGAAAAATACAATTCAAAGCATTAGCATAATAAAAATGCAGAACACAACAGGCATAATAGGGCTGTGTTCATAAAAGTTAATGATCTTATTAAGGAATGGTTTCATAAGGCAGGTTTGCACCGAAGACTGTGGTTCAAATCCCTATAGTTTCCCCTCATTGCATTACAGCAGCTTAACTCCCATTATGCTCCAGATGGTCTATCTGCTTTATGTGATATGTATACCAGTGTACATTTTCTGAGCTTCAACTCCAATTTAAGGCTGTTAAGGTCTTCAAAAGGGAAACAGTGCAGGAATTTAGTGGAGCTCTGGAGAAGAAGTGAAGATAAAAGGCAGACATTTCTGTTATGAATGCCTTCAAACAGTCTCAAAGCTGGAACTCTGGAATAATGCCGCTGTTTCCTTTGAATTTAGAGCCAAAACAATTTGTCCCACTCCAAAAAGAGATACTATTCATCCTAACCCATTTTGCTATCCAAGTTTTTTTTTTTTTTTTATTAACCCCTGTGTTGTTCACAGCGGTGCACCATCAGAAACAGCTTCACAGTGAACGCTACGTGTGGCTGGTCTTAACAACTTCCGCTGGCTGCAAGTATCTTCATCAAGATTGTATTTTATTGGCGACCTTGCAGACTGACATGACATTTCCTTTCGCTGACCAATCACACGGCCTGAAATATGAGATGTACAGAGAAAAATACATGTACCCTCTTGAACGTCCTGTCAGCACATTTTCTTATATCCATAACACTGCAGCTATAGGGATGGTTTTTAGAGGACAATGTCTATTTCTGGACGTTTCTGGATGGGATTTATATTTCATCTGAGAGTTGTACTACAGATCTGTTACACTGTTGTCAGAAACGGGCTATATCAACAACACACTGTAAAGTGTTAAAAATGATGATTTGTTGTTTTAAACAGATACAACGGAGCTACTATATGCTGTGGTCAGTAGACTGTGTATCTCATCAGTCCGTCCTACACTGAAAATATAAAATAGATGTGCAGTTGAATAAAAGGTGGAGGAGTTCAAGTATCTTGGTGCCTTGGGAGATAAACATGCTTATGGGTGCAGTATATGAGTTATGTAGTCAATGTATTGGTACATTATGGAGAAGAGGGAGCTGAATGTTAGAACAAAGCTTAATGGAGATTCCTACCTACCTATGAGGTGTGGGACATGACTAAAAGAAGTAAATCTCGGACTCATGTGACCAAAATGAGTATTGTTGGCAGAGTGGCTGAGCGCTTTCATATTATAGGCTGAGGAACTTGGTCATCCGGCAAAATCTGAGAGTAGAGCAGATGCTTCTCTGTATCCAGATGTGGTGTAGGTGTGGCACCCAGGATATGTCATACAATAAAAGTTACCCCCTGTACAATTTTTGTGTTGTGTTATGCATTGTGCCACTAATATAGGGAATAACTCACCTGTGGAACTGATGTAGTAGTAATGGTGTAATATAGTTTAATACATATGTTGCACCACTTGATGGCAGTAAGAGGACTGACAACAAGGTCCTTATGGTACATAATTTTTTTAATTAAGCCCCCAAAAAAAAAATAAAAATAAATAAATTAAAAAAAAAAACGCTTTTTAGTTGACCCAGAAAAACAGAAAACTTTTTTTTTTCAAGTTGGCGGCAAAGAAAAGTGATTTAAAAAATGAGTTGCCCCCCTAAAAAGAAAAAAAAAACATTTTTTTTTCGTTGCCCCCCCTCCCACATTTTTTAAAAACTTGCCCCTCCCCCCAAAAACTGCACAATTTCCGCACAGTTTCGTATTTTGTCCCTGACATAGTTATTACTTTGAATATTTACATGTCACATTTTGTTTCCAATTTGAAGTAGAGGCCTTCATTAGAGTCTTTTTTCATACAACAATAATTCATCTGACTGTGTACTACAGTGGCCCTGAGGTGCATCATCAAAATTGTTTTTATCCACTAGAAAAATAAAAGGAGAGGGGAATTTTAAAAAAAAATGTTGCCTTAAAAAAGAAGCCCATTCCTTAAAAAAAAGATTACATGAAAAATTAAAACCATATCTACTTTTAAAATACGCATCATCAAAATTGTCAGTAGAAAAATACAAGTGGAAGGGCACTTTTTAAAAATGTATCCTAAAAAAAGAAACACAGTGGGAAACTAAGGTAAAGGGGCGCAGTGGCTCAGTTGGTAGAGCAGGTTGTCCAATAACCGGAAGGTTGGCGGTTCAATTCCTGCTCCATCCAGTTCATACTGTCGTTGTGTCCTTGGGCAAGACACTTCACCTGCCTCCAGTGCCACGTAGAGGTGAGTTTGGTGGTGGTTGGAGAAGGCTTGAGCGCCTGGTGCATGGCAGCCCGCCGCTCCACCTACCCCATTTGTGTGAATGGGGTGAATGGAAGCATGATGTAAAGCGCTTTGGGTGCCCGAGAAGGGCATGAAAAGCGCTATATAAATGCATGCCATTTACCATTTTAAAGTAACAAACAAACAAAAGGTCTAAACCTAAATCCCCACTTTTGTGCAGCAGAGACCAAAAGTAATATACAGCACTTGTAGCGAGTTTGTTCCATCCAAATTCTACAAACTGTGAACAGCTCAAGTTAGATGTGGACGGCATGGGGCACGTCAAAGAGGCAGGTATTGATGCAGAAGAGTGTTGACAAAGCCACCTGAATGGGGGCTTTCAGTGTCAGGGGGCTAAGCTCAAAAGAGGATGTAGGAAGTGGGAAAATTGATGTGTCCTGAGATCAATAGAGTAGAGCATTCAGATCTCCACAGTGAAACTAAATCACCCTGTGCTCTGTGTCCCCTGAGCTATCGTGGAGAAGCGACAGGGTCAGGTGGAGCAGAAAGTACAGATTCATAAGGTTTGAGGCCGATAAAGTGATTAGTTTTTGGTGATTTCTTCAGCTTCATTGCAATAGAACGTCGCGGATCAATACCCATCAACACTGGTTTTCTTTTAAGCATAAAAGGCTAAGTACCTCATTGAACACCAAACACAATTACAACGCGGAGATGTGCATTAGTGGTTTTGAAGTGGTCTCGCCAAATTTAGTGTCATCTTGACGTAGAAGAATAATTGTAAATGGATTCGTGTGCCTCAAAATTCAGCACTCACACAGTATATTCAACTCTTCAAATGTAGGGATAAAAGCCAGTAGCACAAACTACAAAATTTTAGATGTGGTTAAAATACCAGAGGGTCACTGGTTTCCAAAAAATGAACTGAAAAAAAAATAGAGAAAGGAAAGCAAGGAAGGAAGGAAGGAAGGAAGGAAGGAAGGCTGAAAGAAAGTAAAGACACTATTGAAAACTCGTGCCTAAAGCAGCTGGGTTAGGCTCCAGACCCTTGCAACCCTTGACGGTAAGAAAAATGAATGAATAAATCAGTCTAAAAGAGTCAATATCAGCCGCTCAGATGAAAACATGTCTCAAAACACTTTCATTTTCATGTGCAGTCAGATGCAAGAAGAATTAATGATGAAATAGAAATATATTTTGAACCTGTTTGATTTATTACTTTTGATAGAGCAGACTGTAGACATGTATGTGTTTGGTTTGGTGTGTCTTTTGTCTGTTTGGAGCTCTCCAAACACAATTGCTCAGCAACTAAACTGGATTAAAATAAATGCTTTGTTTGAGTGAACATTTCAGTGGTTTTGTACTTGATTGAAACTGAGGGCTAAGTGTGAACAGATAAATAAAAATGATTTCCCACAAACAGTGCTCAGGCTTGACTGAGTACGCTCTGCTCTGTGGAATAACAACATCATCTTTCATAGTTAGACTCAAGATTATCTCACAGACTGTGAGCGACAGCAGCTGAAGGGGGACTCAGCTGATGCGCCCTCTTGTGGCAAACTGGGGAAACGATTCCAGTTTGATCATATTCCAAAGAGCCTGGGGCAAAAGAGCCGAAGTCTCACATCTACCAGGACAGGAAGTAAATGTATGATTAGAATAATGCAAAAGATTAAATGTTTTGGGTTTTGTAACATAAAAGCTGTATTTGGAACATTTTGGCTGTTTGTGTGTTGTTTTTAATCTGTGCTTTGAGGTTGGTCTTGGTTTGGAGAAAAAGGTGTTTCCAAAATTCCTCTAAGTCCATTTGCATATTTGGAGCAAAGAAACGAAATGATCAAAAACACAAGGCTATGTAATTAAAGACAGGGTATAAAATCTGGGAAATCTGCAAAGGATTAGCACCAAAGTGAAATGTAAAAGAGACAATGAGAGGCTTAAATTGTAGAGCCAAAAGTGTGTGGTGCTGAATTAAACCACACTGTGCAGAGTTTGGTTGCTGGCTGTGAGTACTAATTTACCACAAGATTTTTCCTGAAGCTGGGAGGTATGGCCACGATGGCACATAGCTCCACGGCTCAATCCAAAGTTTAGGAGTGTGCAAACCAGTCTGTAACTATTCTGTTTGTTCTTGGCGGTGTGTTCAAGGCAGACAAGCAGAGACAAGATAATGTTATTTTCTTAAAAAGTACAAAAAATGTAAGTCTGGTGTGGGGAGTAGTTTACTTTCTCGTCATAACAACCAACACTTCCCTTATATTCCAGTGCTATCATCAGACATAGTTAAATGTCCCAGGTGGCTTGTTATATTATTTTTTTATTTTTTGTCAGTAGAGGGAGTCTTGAGCTACTGCTTGTCTCTCAGTCACTGTCTTACTGAAAACATTATGCACTGTGCCTTAGGCCCTTTTTTACAGATGTCTTGGAGGTCTTCCCTGCACACTACTCCCCCTGCTGGTGATTAGTTGCAGGTGAAAGTCGAAGCATTTCTCTTTAAAAGGGTTAAGCTGCAGTGCATTTGACTTCTCTGATTTCTAAATATTTATTAGAATTTGTCCAATAAAACAAAAATTCTATTTCTAAAGTCATGATAGCCTGATAAAACTAATTGTTTCGCGTTGCAAATATTTACCATATTTACTTTACTTGATCTGTTGTATGACAGAGGGGGAAGGGACTAGGGATATGCTGTTAGACTGCTGAATGTGTCTGACATTAATTATTAATCCAGTACTGTTTGAATGAATGTAAATCATTTTTTATAACACTTAATCCTCTGAATAAGACCTCACATGAGATGAAGGCACAACACACACAAACTCACAGAGAGGGGAGGGGGGCAGGTGGGCTGTGGAGTCCAGTCCCGCTGCAGGAGTGTGAGGAGGGCTCATAAAGCGGAGTGTAGACGTGCTGCGCTCCTCTCCTCTTTCCTCCGCAGTGCACTTGCTGAGCATTTCTCTGGACAGGACGCTCCCCTCCTCCTCCTCCTCCTCCTCCTCCTTAGGTCTTCTTCTCTTTCCCTCTCTCTCAGTGTGACAGTAGCGGTGCAGCTTGTGAAGGGAGCACTGTCTCTGCATGTGGAGTTCCCAGTCGGGCTGGTGCGTAAAAACTGAAAGGTTGCTTCAGCTTGGAGTCATTGATAAAAAACGCTGGAATAGAAATGAGCTCTCCCGCTGCGTGCCACTCCTCCTCCTCGTGCTGCTCCTCCACATAGCGCTGCTTTCACTGCACTACATCTGTTTTATGTGACTCCGGCAGGCGAAAGGATGAACACTGCTTTATCACTGCTCATTTGGAGCACTTTGGTGAGTACAGTCTGACTTACTATCACTCACTTGGCACTGGCTTCTGGGACTCCGGAGGCATTACTCATGAGTTTGTAACATCACTTTATCTTTTGTTTAAAGCATTTATAATAAGCTTGTTCCTGTCAGAGAGATGAGGATGTTAAGCAGCTTTGTGGTGCTTCACACAGGTGTTTTCGAGCAGCAGCTATTTTGAACGTAAGACACGTTTATGGCAGTGATTCCAAAAAAGTGGAACTCCGATTGAAGAATTGAAAGTACCCCTTTCTTTTGGTTGCAGTGGCTATCTGATTGTATACTAAATAGGATAAAACATATTCAGCCTCTATGTGGCTTGAGAGACTTGTAAAAGATTTTGCAATACAGTACACAGCTGGTTTGGCAAAATGATTTTGTGAAAAGCCTTTTATTGGCTGGTGAAGACAGTTACATGTGCTTCAGGGGGAAAGTCTTTGAGATCTTTGAAGTCTATCATATATAAATAACCCATTAGCACAAACTGAGTTTCCACTTTGCAGACTGTATGACAACCCAACCTGCTTTTAGATGAAGAAAACCTGCCGCAAAACTCAACACAGAAAGATTATTTTGACATTTTGGGATATTTGCGTCCCAACAGGTTGGGTGCAGCTGAAAATCTTGCCTGTCATGAATGGTGGATGTTGTGTCAGAGCGGGCAGGCTGGTGGAGCTGATAACAGCAGTGGCAGATGCAGAGCAAGGGGCCACATCTCTGCTATTATTCCCCCGGCAGCTGCTCTAATTGGCCCGCGCTGCTCTCTCATTCTCTCGTCATGTTAGGGGCTCTGGATGTGAGGGGACGCTCTGTTATGACAGCTGCTCCAGAGGGCTAGTGCCGTGATGCTCGGCTGCACCTCTGCTACAATTACATTTGGAAATAAACTGTCAGATTGACCATGAAATTGGGGACAGTACACAGTGAAAACTCCAATTTAAAACATGGAGTGAGTTTATGTAACAATTTTACCACTGAATTCCTGTGCAGATCCGATCAGAAGTTTGAAAAGAAAAAAAGCATGTTACCTTTGAATGTGAAGGAATAATTGAAGATACAGTCACAGCTACAAGACATACATGTTCATGTTCAGTTGCACCTTTAGAGCAATAAGAGGGTTTACAGAATGTGAGGGAATATTGAAAAAAGTGAAAAAAAATAAAAATAAAAATTGAGCAATAGGACTAAGTGTGCTTCAACTGCCAAGGAAACCAAGGCCAGCAGAGAGGAAAGAAAAGACAGGAGAATGAGAGAGACAGAAAATGGATTGAAAAGATGCCTCAGCAAATATGAGTTAAGTGGAAATAAGTTTTTCTCCTTACATCATAAGAGCCATACAAAAGTTCTCAAAGACAACAATTTTATTTGTTATTCTTAAAATACCTGTTTATAGTATTCCTATTTTAATTTTTTTTCTTTAACACACCAGTGTAGCAAGCCTTAGTTGAGCTGCTAAGGAAGCTGCGTGGCATTTGTATCACAGAGCATCGACCAAAGGCAACACGAGAGGTGGAGAGAGAGTCGAGTAAGGATTGGATAATGGATCAAAGATAAATATAGTAATTTTGGTCTGTAATGTAAAGGCATAAAATGGTAAATTTGCACATCTTGTCAAATATATAATTTGTCATGTTATTTAAATGAGAGCTTCTGCTTCTGGGGTTGTGGCACGTTATGAATCAGCAAATGGGGTTAAGACTGAGTTCACACTTAGCCTTGATCTAGAGCTACTGGACAGGTTTCATATAATGCCTCGGGTTAGCCAGGCTTAAGGGAAGATGAACTTCAAGATCTTCTGAAACTAATTAAAGAGGGTGAGATAACATCAGGAAACAACTTGCCCATTTCCAAGTTGTCTGATCGAATCACTCTTTGCTTTGTTGAATGTCCCAATTATGTTTGCTGTTACCGTTATTGTGTTTAAAGCATAGAGTATCAAAAAACAACACAACATATACGTTTTTCAGTGGGGGTTTCGTAGGAGTTTTACTAATTTCCATGAAAACAGCTCACAAAAATAGAAGTTCGGTGGTGTCCAACTCTGAGCTCAAACAGACGCTGTCAATCCCAGCTCCTCTCACCTTTAGACAGTAATCAGGACGGGCATGTGTATAATGTCGTGCACACATGATTTCACAGTTACTGCCTGGGTTCGGCGGTGTCAGAAGTTCACTATTAAAACTGATGGGCCTTGAGGGCAGCTAGTACAGCAGTTTAGACGACTGGTTTGTTCAAAGTGTGTCCAATAGAGGCGGAGACAACATGATTTATGATGAATCTCGATCGCTGTTGCATTTAAGGAACAGGTTCTACACCTGGCAGCAATTTTCATCAATTTGTTTTGCTGGGCTTGCTGTGTAACAGTGGGATTGTCTGGGTAACACTCTGTGCTGTTGTCCCTCATGCATTAGGTGGCATTAGTGGTGACGACAAAGACGGAGCGGGCCCTGCTGCTGTCATGCGACTCCGGACAGTACACAGACGACGGAGAGTGCTGCAAAGAGTGTCCACCTGGAGAGGGAGTGGTCCAGAAATGTGGCGCTACTCAGACGGTCTGCGCTCAGTGCCTAGACAGTGAGTAGAAATGAAATATCACTCTTTTATATGTACTTTATCACAAAAAGCCATGCCGTTTCCACAAAGTTATAAACCCAACTTGTCTGCTTAAGAGATGAGAGCAGTGAGAGTAGTTTACTTAAAGGATCTATAGGCATCTAAGAATCAAGGATTGAGTTTTCTAGCTTGTGAAGACACACATGGCATTCTGATTAGTTTCTAGGGTTCACATGCAAGAACAAGTGGACATCCACATACATCACTGCAGGCTATATTTCTTGCAGAGGAAGCAGCTTCAACTGTTCAAAGCATTTCTTGTTGCACATTTATGCCTCTACACTGGCTTTGGACATGAACAGATGCATTATATTTTTGGGTTGTCCATCCAGTTCCGTCCTATCCTATGTGTCCAATAGGACACAAATACTTTACTAAGATTATTTTCACTGTGACATTCTTGAAGAACAGCCCATTATTTGATCAAGACTAAATTGTAAACCTTTCAATAAACTGCTTCTTCCCTACATAAATCATCACAGTTAGGACAAACATAGAAGTATAACTTGGACGTTTCTACAAAAGCCTCCAGTTGTGCTATGGGTCAAATAGACTGTAAATAGACTGTAAAGGTAATTTTTCATCCCCGAATCTTTCACACTCCACTTCCACTTCCTGAAATGTAACAGGATTACACTTCGTCTGGAACGAATCATATTCAGATAGAAAGTAAACCAAAAGACAGCTGCAGAAATGCATATGATCACTAACATACCCAGCTTCTATTAATAAAAGGTTCCATGTCATCTTTATTTACATCTACACTTCAGTGACAGCTCTGGCTCTGAACTCCAAAGTGACACCGCTGCCAAAACAAACTAACGGCTATTGTGCAATTTGTATGAAGTGTCTGTTTGCCTTTTTTTAAGCGTCCAGAGAAATAAGGCAGGAGATTCATATGCTGGAGGCTTGTAAGTGGGTCCAAATGTGTGCGCTTATAGTTTGGCTCGGGCTGTGAGCCATTAGCACTCGGCCGTCAGACCAGAGCCGGGACAAGTGCCAGTGCTGCAACATCACCCAAAGGATAAAGAACATTAGATGCAAACAAATAAGTTCTTTTTGATCTGGCGTTGTTTAATGTCATTTAGAAAACTCGAGACAATCTTTAAACATGCTTGTAAATATTATATAAGTGCATCAGCAGAAGCAGCAGAGGTTCAATCTGGTCCATGGATCTATGCAAGAATATCCCAAGCTCATTACTTTTCCAATCCTAATCCAAAATTACTTTATATAATTTTAATTATTTAATCATAGTGAGATTGTTGTGACTGAGCCTCAACAGAAATATATAAATAGTTAATTTTTAGTCAGACTGTAGCTCTTTGTTTTTCACTGATTGATTAATCCATTCAGAAAGCACATGTAAACACTAGCAAATGGAGCATTTCAACACCAAACCCAACAAAGTCATATCAACTCCATGAAATTAGCATGAGGAATGTGGTCGACTGGCAGCAGTGGTTTGTGTCCAAAGCAAATTCTGATTGTCCTTTTGTGCAGCAGATGTTAATCTCTCTGTTGTGATATGTTATTAGGAAGACTTTGGCTGATTTCACCGCTTTGAAGTTTGTATTTTTCAAAGAGTTGAGCCAGTGGGTAGTGGGGCTGAGAGCCAATTCCTCACATCAAGAGTGTGACAGTGCCACAGGGTGAAAATAAAAAGAGTCCATTTCAAAATGTCTGTCAAAGAAAGCCATTGTTAGAGAAAACTAAAGCATGAAACTGACAAAAATTGAGAAAACACAGAGGAGAGTGTCTTCCGGCCACACTGCTAAATGGAGAGTAAGCAGGGTAATTACTAGTCATCAGTCAAAGGAGGTATGTGATAGACTGGAGCAAGAAAATGACTTCAGCGTATACAACAAAGTAATTGGCCAAAGTATCAGCTGATGATTATATTTTTTAAGCACACTCAAGAAGCAATCATGTCATTGACTCCAAAAATACCACGTCCATATTTGTACCGTGCAGCTTCTTTAATAGTACACCCTTTCCTGGGGGTCAAGCTGTAGTTTCTTGTTGCGTTAATAAGGCTTTTTCTCAAGTCAGTGATGTATAACTGATGCCATTTCCCAAACAGGACTGTCTTTGGTGTTATTTTATATTGTCTGCAGTTTCATTTTCTACTTCGCTCCAGCCAATCTCACCAACTCTAGTCGTGTCTTCTCTCCTCTCCATCCCCAGCCCCTCCCGTCCTGTTGTTGTATGACTCATCCTCTGTATTAGTGGATAAAATGGTATTAGAAAGCCAGGTACCAAAGGGCATGATCTACTCATTCATCATGCATACTGTTGCACTGGTGTGTCTTTGCTCATTTGATCCAACTAATTAAACCATATTTAAAAGCCTATTGTGCCTCTAAGAGTGAACAATTATTGTGCTCTGCAACACAGAAACAGTAGTCGCTGCTGATAAACACTCAACAATTAAGCTCCAATGCCCACGAGGTTGCAGTCAATTTCCGGAGAGAGTCTATTTCTTTTGCTTTTTCAATATTGTTTTTGTTTCTGAGGATAAAATCTTAATGAGGCCCACAGGAACACACATTTCAAATAAAGCTGAATATTGAATTAACAAATTGTGACCTCATCTGAACTGACAAAAAAAAATCGCCAAATCATTGTGACCACCTTTGCCTTGTAGGATAGACTTTTGCACCAAAAAAGCAACAAGTAAAAGCAATGACTGTCACCTTTCTATCATTATCATTAAACTGTTGCCCATTGCTTCTTGGGCTAGTTACTAGATGTGCAGTAATGATAAGTGTCATAATGCCTTGTCACTGGTTCACTGTTTTGTCTTTCTTTCTCCACATTTGGTGGGCACTCACCACTGCTCATGGGAAACAACCTGTGACCCAGCGGCTTAGCTGCTATTTTACTGGAGCATGATTTCACCGACTGGACTTAGGGCTCCTCCAGTGTCCAGTATGTCTGTGGAGAGATATTAAGGTCACAAATCTGTATTGAAAATGGCCCTTCCAACTTCGAACTATGCCCAGATACTTTCATTTGATTTGATATTTTCATTTTTTGTATTATTATTAAATGTTTAATATAAACTCAAACAATGTCAACAGCAGATGAACGAATGACCAAGCTGCTGTCAAACAACTCCCACATGGTCAACATCAAAGCTTCTATTAGCCATGAAATCTTATTAACAGAGGAGCAATCTTGTTATGAGAAGATCCAAATGAATCTAATAAGACAATATGATTCCTGGACAAACACTGAATTGCAGTCTGTTGGAGGCAGGACTGCTGTTTCATTTCATATCTACATATACTTCCATATAGACTTCATTGTTTAGTGATGGCTTTTGCCCCTTTGAAAAAAAAAATCTATATCCATTTCCTGTTTCATGGTAAATACGATTGAACCTTTATTTACCACAACCCTCCTAATCCCCCACTTCCTGTGAGTGCAGCCCACCTTCCCCCCTGTGTGACCTCTCCCCCATCCTGGTGTGGGATGAGTGCCAGCATCAGCACTGCTGAAATATTTATCAGTCTCCTCCACTTTTTCCTACTGTCATAGGAGACAAGGAGACAACCAGATCTGCAACATTTAGTGAACCATACCAAAAAAAATAAAAATAAAAAAATTCCCCTGTAATCCTACTGAAGATCTAAGGCTGGAAGTCAGTGTAGCATTTAATGGGAGTCTGACCAACTGGACAGACATGGGATTTAAGGAAGAAAAGTAGGATCACAGAAGGAAGTTGAGAGGACTACAAAACACTTTCAATGTCAGATGAAGAGGGATGTGAACTGGGAAAAGGAGATTTAAACAAGTGGTCTCTAGGGCCTGAGGTAGTCTTCCCTTCAAAATAACCCAAACTCAGAAGAGCATGCAAATCACAATTCATCACACTGACTAGTCAACTCTAATAAGAGTTTTGGCAACAGCATAACGCACCTGTTTCAAATCTGGTTGGAACAAGGCTGATAATTACACGCAGAAATGTTCACTTTTAAAGACAAATAAACCTATGTCACAGATGTCTGAATGTTGGTGGTTAAACCTGAGTCAGCAGAGGGTCACTAGCTCTGGTTGGTAGAAAATGGTGTCTCTGCAGATGAGTGATCGGCCTTGCTAAAAGCTTACACCTAAAGTGCTGATTGGGAGGATCATGGGGCAGATTCAAGGCCACGCCGAGCTACATTATTGATGACCATAATGGGTGCTTGAAGGGGGGCTTTAGTGGCACATTTTGAGTGCACCATCCACTTTGAAAGTTCCCCTTTAAACAAGCCCGAACATGGAAACTGCAAAACCAATATGACTGACACAACTGGGGACAATTAGAAAGAAGATCATATTTTATTAAAGAAGACTTGCTTCCTGGTGACCTTTTGCTTTCTTCTTTTTGCTGTCTATAAATATACTGAAAGAACAAATTGGATGCAAACACAACCTACCACATGTCTTTTCCTGTGCCCGGTGAGCACTCATTGCATATGGTCACATTTAGATTTGTTTACACATAACTGCAAAGGGGCTCGACCATGCAAGTTAAAATTAGAGAGGAAGCCTGTGCGCTGCGGGATAATTGAAATGAATGAGGAGAGATTTACTGGCTCAGACCTGACTGCAAAGAAAACAAAAGCGTTAAGCTCACGACTTCAAATAATCCGTTACCTCTGAGGTCTGCGATTTGTCAAGGTCTAGGTCAAAAAATCTTGCTCATCCAGACTGTGCCTCTTCATAGCACTGCTTCTGCCTCCAGACAGTAATAAAAGCAAAAAGGTGATGACAGATAGAGAGTCTGAAAACACAGGAGAATGATTCTGGAGGTGTCTGTTATAGGCGGAAGTCACTTACATGCTCTACAACCCATTTCCCCTGACCTTTCACCTTACAGACAGACATCAGCAAACACTGGCCATTTAGCACACCTAACCTCCAACTCAGCAGCAACCCTGACAATAACAGTGACAAGGCATGTTATTCATACTTTAAAAACGGTTTCTCTAATGAAATACAGCATGCGTATAGGTCAAACACTAACAACAAAGCACTGTATCCATTTTACTGAGCTCCTGAAACAAGCCCTTTTAGCACATTATGTGTTTTCAGAAACGAATGGCACTTGAATCAGTTCCTTGAGGCAAATCAAGTACTACTCCTGCGTTTGTTGAAATGTTTGGCTGCCACCCTTCGTCTATATCGTTATCTCCATCTGCTCGTTCATGCTGTGTGTAAAATGCGACAGCGCTCGTCGGCTGCTCCTTAGCTGTATTGTTGTTTACAAGGTGTTTAGAGCTTCAGTCTGTGCCAGTGTTTACTTGCCAGAGCGGCAAGTGCTGGGACATTGCTGCGGGGCTTTTCACACTGACAATATGCTATTGCTCAACGCCCACTAAGCAACTCTAATGAAAATGCACACATACTGAGATACAGGCATATTTGTGCAGACAGATGAAATGTCTGTACATCCATCCACTTACTACTGTGGTATTATCGGTTACACCCAGCAGTGATTTATTTCATTGTTAGATGAATAGCCAGTGCAAACTTGCTACATGAATCATTTTCCAGGATCTCAACAGAATCGTTTCTGCTAATTGAACAGTACAGAGATGTTTCAACATGAGTTTTATTCTTTCAATCTCATGTTGTAAAACTTTAGCACTGGATGCACAGACAAAAGACATTGAGTAGACCAATAAAGGCTATGTAAACTCTAAAGCCTGTGCAGCTGAGTCACTGTGTTAGTTTATAGATACAGAGGTGATAATCATTCATTCAGAGATCAAACAGCTAATCCCACTCACATTTATTATGAACAATTCACCATATAAGCAAAATCCACAAAGATCAGAAAGGCCAGCAGGCTAAGGATTGATCCCAGGAACTTCTTGCTGTGAGGCGAGAGTACTAAGCACCCTGACACTGTGTACCCCCTAAAAGTGTATATGTAAAAAAGCAAACCATCACTTTCTCATGAATTCCTAGTCAGCTGGTCTTCCGGGCCATTATTTCTAAAGTCCAAGGCTGAGATGGATAGATACTTCCAGTAGGCACAAGGATTAAAAAGTCACACGTTGAGCCTTTTCTACAGCTCTAACAAGGTGACTGCTCTTACCTAAGTACCCCACAAAGTAAAATAGGATTTAAAAAGCAGTCACTGTCAGCCCCTTTCCTGCACTTCCATCATATTCAATTGTTGGCCACATTTTGCTCTATGCATTATTCAGCAGGCATCCAATTATGTTGGAAAATAATTATATATGAACATGCAATATTAATGGATTACTCTGTGCCCTTAGGAACTCTCAGTGCAAGAACTAACTTGTTTATGGCTGTCACTTAATCACTGTTAAACTCCAGGTGTAAGTATTCCTGTAAAACAAATCTGATCTGATTAAAGTGAATCAAAAGCAGAGAGACATTAATCAGTAGGGATATTACACTATTCAGTTTAAACTGTTTTATGGCAGTCTTACAGTTAACCAGGGAAATCTAATGCTAGTCTTTATAATGAAACAGCATATAACAAAGTGATAGAACAACAGTAAACTGCCTCATCGAGCCTTACAACTAGGATTAAGAAACAGTCTGGATGATTGGAAGTGGATTAGTACATCTTAAATACAAGAGTTTCTTCCAGCACTCCTTCCTCCTAAGAGTACATTGCATTCCACCAAAAGACTGAATTCATGGGACAATACAATAAATCCAGTTTACTACAAATGCTTGAGGAGAAAAGTGCAGAGCTGAGTGTGTCTGTGGCAGAGAAGATTAAAGCCGTTTATACATTGGGATCAATATCATAATGAGCGCAGCAGGCTTTGGATTCATCCTCAGCAAGAGAACCTTAGTCATCTTGGAGCACATCACTGAGAGCCCAGTGGATCAATGTGTCCTCCGATCTAATGAATGTGCAGTAAACATGATTAATGTCATTAGACTCACTGTTTATCCCTCTGCTACCTCTCTCCTGTGTGTGCCCTCTCCTGTTTCCTACCTCTTCTTTTTCTGTCTTGCCCTTCTCTTTGACCCGTCCCGTCCTCCAGGTGAGACCTTCTCAGAGAACGACAGTCACACAGAGGAGTGCAGGCCCTGTACTCAGTGCACGGGCATGATGCGTATGGAGACGCCCTGCACCGACTCCAACGACGCCATCTGTGTCTGTAACTACAACTATTTCTTCAGCGAGATCACCAGTCAGTGTGAGCCATGCACCGTGTGTCCCGTGGGACAGGGCGTGTTCGAGCACTGCACCCATGACCACGACACAGTATGTGAGGAGTGTTTGGACGACACCTTCTCTGAGCGGGAGAGCTCCCTGGACCCCTGCCTGCCCTGCACCATCTGTGACGAGGACACAGAGACTCAGCTGGCCGAGTGTACGCCCATCAGTGACTCTGTCTGTCACAGTAAGTCCCACACGCAACAACAGGCTGATGCCAATAATACTAGGCCAATGTTAAAGTTCATCCTACACTTTCTTGCCATCTTAAAAGCCCATTTTAAGGCATGTCATGTTATTTTATTGTGTTATTGTTTTTTTGTTATATTCTATTAGCTTTATTTATAGAGGGGGGTATTGACGTGCTGGTGAAAATCAACCTGGGTTACTAACGTATATGATACCAGTACGTGCTACCTCTGTGCACATTGTCTTTTCCACATAAGCAGCAATGTCTGTCTCAATGGAAAATTACTAGAACAGGTGTGAGCAACTGTAATGTATTTCACAAGATCCTTATGACTACTAATAAAACTAAATAAGCATCTGTTTGGTGGAGATCTTGTGGAGATGACACTTATTCACGGGTGGGTAAACATCAAGCCCAAAACAAGCTCTACACACCTCTTTTTGAAGTAGTGTGCATAAACATTACGCTGCTCATGCTTACAATTATCTCACTTAATTATACGACAGCTCACTTCCTCCACAGTTTCCACTCACTCACAGTGAATGAATCATGTTACTTGAGTGGATATGTTTTTTTTTTTTACATATCATCAAAAGACTCCTATAATTAAAAAAAGTACTGGTGTTCAGACCTCACAACTGGCCGGCAGTATTTTCAGTCTGTGCTAGAGACAGTCCTACATGTCACAGTCTCAAGTCCTGAACATGGCTTATGATTTGCACATGTGTTTGTGGGAGCATGGAAGGTCAGAGGTCAGGTTAGGTGAGACTTTCAAATACCAGGAAGCAGAAAGCCTCAGCAATAAAGGGTCAAAGACTACTGCAGTGTAAACATGGAGACTATTAATATTGTGCTCTCCCACAAAACGAAACGCTACACTGGAGTTTCAGAAAACGTCTTCAAGTGTCTTTGAGCAAGAGTGGTTTGTATCTGAGGAAGCTATAAATTCACTGGGGTCAGATGAGCCATGAAATCGACCTCATTGTGGGGTTAAATTTAGGAGCCTTGGGTGGCTTCACAGTGTGGGTGGTTTACTAACTTTGAGCAAATGTATTCAGTACATTTTTACCACAGAATCTTCATGTAAATGAGTGTGGGAGCATGGTTGATTTGAGTTGATTAATAATATGGCAGCATCATTGCATCACAATATAGTAAGTCCAAAATGTAGCATAACATAATAATAAATTAGTGAATTATAAAGTTAATGACTTGTCGTCAATAAATTCTACATCTCCACCACACAGACTTGCTTATACTTTGCAATTGTATGCTGTCAGGTCAAAGACAACAAGACATGACAATAATTTATTTACAGAGTAATATGAGACATACTGGCAGACTCTCTTGTAGAAGACAGCTTTATTATTATTAATTACTGTATAGTAAATGGTTATTAGATATGAATAATTTGCTAAAATTACTGTGCGTATCTCATTCCAGAGAAAGGGTAGAGCATGAGTCAAGGACGAACACATAACATTTTTCACTGCCTTTGGAAACATTGTAAAAATACTATTAGTAATATTGGACTGAAATCTGTGCCTTTGCTCATACGCCACCGTCCTCATAGGGTTCATTGCTAAGTGCACCTTGGATGTGCTCTACCTAACTATACTATGTTTACAGAAATGTTCATTTTGAATTATAGATGCCATCATTTAAAACTATCATGTGAGGTGAAAGGCAAGCTTTGGGACTACATTGTGATGGGACTGACAGTGATCAAAACAAACTCACCCCACATGTCTGTGAAGACTTATCAGATGAAGAACATGGGGTATAATACGCCCTTGTGCTGCCCACGTAGCACCCACCCATGCTGCTGGTCTGACCCTTGACATGCCTTGTTCTGGTCCACAATACAGATGGCATTTGAAGATGGCACAGAGTGTGAGGAGCGCTGTTAGGTCTGGCCGCACCAGTGGGACTATGGCTGACGGCTGTAGACATGATGATTCTTTCAGGCCTGTCACGGAGGTCTGTGGTGGGCTTCTCTAATATTTTCCACTGCAAACAGGGAACTTTACATCCTGTATTCTTGGGATGATTCTTCATTACGGTTTTCGGCACATGGTAAAGTAAATAAGATGGGGTTACTTTCAAATTCCCAAATCTGCAGTTCATATCAAGCTGTCACCAAGTGTCAATTACATGATACAATGACAAAGGCAGAAAGAGCACGAGAGAAAAGCAGAGCTTTAAACAGACAGTGGGAGCAGGCGCAGATGTGCTGTGCTGGTATTCAATGCTGAGGATCGATTTGAGTCCAGGGATTTCTTCAGCTGGTGCTCAGGTTTCGCTGAGTGACCTCTATAAGCACCGGCACTCGACTGCAGGACACACACAAACATTCAGCCCTCTCCAGCTTTAGAAGAGTTTTTATGGGCATCTGAAATCAATACGGATGATCGCGGCTAATACGGCACATGCACTGTCCTCTGAGTGCATTTGGAGTGCGTTTTTCATTAAACTTTGGACATGGCACATGTGTGAACAGCTTTGATCTGAATTAAAAACACTTCCTGCTTTTCACTGATGGTCTCTATGGTCGTGCTCTGTTTGTGACCAAAAGATGTGTGGTTGCAGCTCTGTTTAGATGATTAGCACGAAGCAGTCTGCATGAGTCTTCAATGACAGAAACTGCTGACAGAAAAGGACAAAAGTTTAAAAAGTAGTTTGTAGTTCCCTGGATCTTCTGTTTTTCAATCCTATGTTGATGTTAAATATATTTATAAGGACTCAACAAATGTACATAAAACGTTAAAATAATGTCTTACTTCACCTTACTTCTAATGTTAAGTGACTAGAGCCTCGAAACGATTGACTCATTTACCTTCTTTTCACTGGTCCCCGAGTGGCTGCAGAAGCAGAGCAGTGGATGCTGGCCAATGGACACTGAGCGCCCTCGCTGCTGCAGTATAATTACGGGTGCTAATCAGAGCACTTTACAGCAGCGCCTCTGTTCCTGCACCCCCCTCTACTCTCTCCTAACACTTTGCCTCTCTATCTTCACTCTGTCTAGCCCTAACAGAAGACAGAGTGCTGCGTGAATAATCTCTCGTACGTGTGTGTGTGATGGATGTGTGCGTCAGGCGGAAAACACAGAGGCAGTTTGAGATAGAAGCCGGCCAGAGACAGAGGCAGAGTGTTCGGACGCTGATAAAGAGGTCATTGTGCCTGTGCCGCGCCTGATAGTTGCTCATCTCCACCCTGAACTGCCTGCAGCCAAGACATCAACCCTCACATAAGACCCAGGGGTTAACTCCACCATAAAGACCTGAATGGCTCATAAAAATTACATCTCTCTTCTCCCCCTCGTGTCCGCAGCTTGCTAATAAACACATCTCTTAGCACTCTCGAGCCAAATGCTTGTAAAACCCGGAGTTAGTTTTATTTTGTTCGAAAGCCACTGAAGCTGGAAAGGTAGTTAAAGCAGCTCTACCACTGTTTTAAGCTGTTATTGTATTGCAGCCGCAGTATGAAGCCTCTGGAGTCCCAGTTTTATCCTGGGCCACAGCCAACCCACTCTCTACATTAGTCCTGAGAAAAAAAAAAAAGGAGTGGCAGTTAAATTGAGATGTAGTGCACCGTATGTAAGCTGCAGCTACAAGTCTCTGTTTTGTAAATCAATATCCCAGGAGTGTTGTCTATGGGCCTTAGAAGGACAACATCAATGTTTACACTATAAGGCTTTCTAATAATTCTGAAAAGAAAATATTCTCAACACATCATTTTATTCATATTCTTATTTACGCGCATGAAACCGCTCATTCTGTGTTAAATATAAAATGTTTCTTATTCATCCTGCAGCTCTGTCCTTTAGCTATTCATTCATATTTCATTGCTTAACCACATTCTTGAAAAGGCTGCATTTGTGATATTTGCTTGAATCCAAAAATGTGGTTTTCATAAAGTTCAAAGAGCTTTCTTTTGTTACCTCAGTATTTTAAACTGCTGGCAAGTTGTGTCCAATGCACAGAGCTGACCATAACAAGCATTACCGTGTGTGTGAAAACAACGATCTAAACCACAAATGAAATGCATATTTTGATGGTGGAACATAAATGTCCAACTGCAATTTCAGACTTAAATTCTTAAGTAACTAATGTCTGTAAATCAGATCTGCTAATAGGATATTGTGATTTTCATTTTCCTTCTTTATGCTGGACTTAGAATGAGTTAGATTTTTTAGGCTTCCAAAATATTTTGGCCCCGGGAGAAACCATAACAAACAAACTGGGTCCAAGAAATTCTTTAACATTATTGTAAAGCTTTTTCTAACCACCACTGCTGATGTATGGCTGTATATTCATCTTCTCATATAGAAGTGATTTTTCCACTAAAGAAGACATATGCAGGTGACTGATGGTCTGCTCAGAGAAAGGCTGTATAACAAAGTGTCTAAGGCCAGTCGTTAGTACTCTTTCACTCACTTTCACACCTTCCATTCACAATTTATCCCATTTGCCAGCTCGTGTTGCATCTCTAATACCATTAAGCAGCCCTGCATTAGCCGCATGATGTATGGTGGAGCTGAGGAAACCTGACTACATCCCAGGAAAGGTCAAGAAATGCATGTAATACAGACAGTCGTGTTCCAGTTGTCTGAAAGCTCCCTCCCTTTGGACACATCCGAATCAATAGCACCGCTTTAAATAGGCCCCGCTTTATTCCTGTGATGCTAAGTATGGCAAGCACATGTGCAGGATTTTTCTGTCTGTGGAAGATATTTTCTAGTATTTCAGTAAACCAATCTCCCCCGCGGGACACAGGAATGCCCCGTCATCATACGACACGGGTAATGACCAACAGAAGATTTGCTTTTTAAATACGTCTACATAAGCTGACCGTCACAGTCCCATTGGACTCTTAAAGTGAGTAAATGTTTGTAAATTATGCAACAAATCAATGCAGAGAAACTCGACTATATGCCATGTCAGTGAAAAGAGCAAATGTGCGTAGACAGCCTCTGACCGTGATGGTCCACTGGATCATTCATTTCCCCCTGGACTTTCATCTGACCACATGAGCATTGACCATCAAAACAAAACCCAACCAAACCAACTTTTTGTACTGTACTGACCATACAAAGAGTTTTAAGATCTCCAAAAATTCTCATCAATGTTCCTAAGTATTAAGTCTCTAAAAACACTGGATGCCTTCCTTAAAGTCCATTTACACATACACTTCCATTTTTGTGAAAGGAACCATAAAAAAAGGACTTGAATATCATATAAATCAGGTTTTGTTTGGTTTTAAACAACTAAACGCATATAAGATACATTAAAAAGTTTTGCCCCAAAGCATTCAACTTTGTTGTCCATAATGGCTTGATTTTTACCTTTGAAAATGAACGCTCATAAGATGTTCACACAAGAGTTTCAATTCCAATCTGCGTCCTTGACAGAAGCCTCAGGGGTCTCCATGAGGTTAATCCTATGTGCACTGTGCAGAGCTAATGAGCAGCAGCCGGGGTCCTGTTGGGAATTCAAGCTCAGATTTGAACCAGGCTGCACATTCTCCATCCTCACAGCCGTCAAGCTTAGAGGAGCTGGGTGGTTATGCTGGACAGATGCTATCCTTGGTTGGCCAAACCGAACTCAGAGGGATAGTATCATCTACAGCTATAGTATCATCTATAGCCCCTGACAGAGCCCCTGTTTGTTCCATTGTTTTTACTACTGTTGTTAAGACCTTACTAACCAAAACAAAGAAGACACTAGAAAGTGACCAAAGATGAGACTGAGGAACAGCTCCAAAATAAAATGAAAAAAAAAAAAAAAAAAAAGACACCATTCATGATGCGGCCTGAGAAAATTGTTTTGCCAGCACACGTCATACCCATTATAGTGGGCATGGTGCTGCTGAAATATGGAAAATTATACTAAATCCTTAATGGTGCTCACCAAGAAAATGGAAATAGAACGATTTTTGAAAATGACTCCTCAGGCTTTGCTCTGATAGAAACCAGACCAATTCCAGTAGCTCAGCACTCCACTTCCCCGCTGGCGTCATCAGTAAAGGCTACACTCAAAATGATGACCTTCAGGCCTGGACTGTATGCTCCACATAGTCTTAAAGTCAAGCTACAAGCAGCGTTCGGTGACATGAATAGACCTGTGTGGTGGACTTCTGTATTACAAATACGTGCCCACACCCCTTTTACACAAAACAGGCACATTTTTCTTTCTCCTCTCAGCATCTCAGCCAGAACCCATCTGTCTTTCTGAAACAGCTGCCGCATGTGTGCAGCATATCAGACATCTGCTTTGGGACTTAGTGATTACAGGGCAACAAACAAGCTCTTAGAAAAGATATGAAAGTGTCTTCTCTTTTGCCTTGCACTTCTCAATATATCTCATTCATTTTCCCTCTGCACAGACCCTCTGCTTCCCACATACGTCTCCCTCACTTCTGACACGACCACGTCTCTTCCGTCCACCAATTTCTTCTTCCCTGATGGATCTGACAGCCCGTCGCCAGGGGAGACGACCACGTCCAGCGCCGGATCTCCTCGCTTCCTTGGAGGGGGACTCAACGAAAACCTCATCCCCATCTACTGCTCCATCCTGGCTGCTGTTGTAGTGGGCCTCATAGCATACATCGTTTTTAAGAGGTAAAAAACAGGCAGATGTGACAGATGTTAGCTTGGGCTCCAACATGTCAGAGGGAGAAATGGTAATATAATCAGGATTCCTGCAGATGAAGAGGTTTTGGCTTATTTCTGGAGAGAATCATTCAAACAGGCCATAATAAACACACTTTATAAAAAGGTCACAACTTTCATTGCAGAGGTAACAAACACGACACATGCCTTGTGCAGACAGAACACATTGCGAAGCAAGTAAACAAGCTCATTAGAGACATTGATTGGTTAAAAGTGCCGACTAGTGGAAAAATCCAGCACCAAATCTACAGCACAGTCACGCCCACATCTGGGTATTACTCCTCATCTAATTATCATCATGCATCAAGACACTTAGCAACCAATATATCATAAGGAAATGCTACAAGACATGTTGCCTAGACTGTACCACTAAACACCTCATGAATATTTAAGCTATTGACTATGATCCCACGTCAGTAGAGAATTGAAAAGCTTTATTAGGCTGTAATGGCTAAGTGCTCTGTTGTTCACAATTGCATTTGCTCATTGATCACGACAGGAGACAAAAATAGCCTATTGTTATTGTTTCTAGGCTGACTTAGATTTGTTTTTTGTTCATGTTAGAGGAGTGTTCATTATTCCATCTGGTTTATACAAAGAAGGGCTGT
Source organism: Rhyacichthys aspro (assembly GCA_036850595.1). Lineage (NCBI taxonomy): Eukaryota > Metazoa > Chordata > Actinopteri > Gobiiformes > Rhyacichthyidae > Rhyacichthys > Rhyacichthys aspro. The sequence goes on from CM072155.1 coordinate 12,601,428, forward strand.
GCCTTAAGTCCTTTCCCCTCCACTCTACATATTGTCTACATGTATTTTTTTTAAATTATTCCTGTCAAAAGAACCTAATCTAGCTCGGTTTTGTCCTACACAATGTTAAGCCAGTGAATACTGTACCTAAGTGCATTACACTTTGACATATTCACAGACCTTAACATATCTTTGACCTACTCCTTGTCGACAGGTGGAATAATTGCAAGCAGCACAAGCAGGCGGCTAATAACCGAGCAGCTACCAACAACCAGATGGTGACACCTGAGGGAGAGAAGCTGCACAGCGACAGTGGCATCTCAGTGGACAGTCAGAGTCTGCAAGAACAGCAACAACAACAACAACAACAGCAGCAGCAGGCCCAGGCTGAAGTGCAGACCCAACCCTCACATGCACAGGAGCAGATAGGTCAGCCTCACACTACAAACCCTGGCAATTTAGAAAATGATTACAGACAGACTTAAGTTAAGTTATCAAAAAGCTCATGTACTGCAAAATGTTTCCTGCTCATTCCAGTTGTTCTTTCTCTCTCTTCCTGTCTTGTTAACCTACAATATGGAAATTCAGTAAGTTCAAAACCTTACATAAGCCAACACCAAAGACAACTCTGTACTTCAGTCATTTATGGTATCAAGATGTTCTCTCGATATGTTGAACATGTGCAGCCGTTTCTCAGGATTGTGCAAATATTCTCCTCTAAGCAAATACATGACTTTGTGGACTGAGATCAAAAGTAATATTTCACTCATGAGTGGAATAGCACCTCTCTGCCAAGAGAAGATAGGTGAGGTCAGATCTCACAGTCATGCATGCATAGTTCATATATATTCACCAACAGGAATGTGCAAAGCTGCTGTGACAGGAACATGCTCAACATTAATGGTTCTGATTTTGTTATTTTGGCTGCAGGCCTCTGAATGACAAATGTTTTAGTTTGCCATAAATACAAGGAGTGACAGAAAGTTGACACTGTCTCCCTAGTACAACTGTACATACCAGAAATGCAAAGTAAACACAGACTCCGTAACTACATATGCCTGATCTATACTGTCCTTTACTACTTTTCTATATTTGTCTCAGAGGGTCCTTGAAGTATTTTGGGAAGTCTGCAGTACAGATTTGGCCACATAGGCAAAATCAAACTTGTTTTGAAAGACAAACTTACAAGAAGACTTCTGGCTGAAGCCAACATTTGTTAAAATGTGGTGGCGGTGCTTGTAATACTGCTCTTCTTAAAGTGTGCAGAGCATTAAGAGCCAAATGGAAAGAGCATTTTAGTGTAATTACATTACAAGATTGCTCCATGAATATGAACTTCAGATCTGATAGTTTTATAACAGTAATTTGACTTCTCTGCTTTATTCTGGGCTTCAATTCATTTTTCTTCTTTCTTTATTTTATGTGTTTCTACAATAGTACAGGGCATTGAGCTGTAGATTCTGTGAACTTTTGGAAATTTCAAATTTCATCCACCAGCATTGGCAGTTCATCTTGCAAATTGAAAGCAGAAGAGGAGGAACTTTCATTCTAGCCAATTGACTCCTTTAGTTGAGTCCAATTGCTTTCTAGAAATGTATCTGTCAAAGAAAAAAAATGCATCATTATTATATGGTATAATAATAATGGTTATAATCATGGCAGCTCCTGTAAGTGCTATTATAGTGCTGTACATGTACAGTTCTATCATGCTTCTGATTGCATCCTTCTCTCTTATAATGAATGCATTTTCCCTTCAGAGTCCCATCATGGATTTTAAAGAATGATTTACAAATTACAGTGATATGATGCACTAAGCAGCCAAACAACTGTTCAGTTATCTCATAAACAGTTCTCATTGTCTCCTTTGGATGATACCCATTACTTTCTAATGAGCCTTGGTGAAAGCTTTTTTTTTTTTTTTTATTCAGAGGCAGAACAACTATTCAGTCCATTGTATGACCAATAAAGGATGAATTTCTTTTAGATGATTAGTTCATTGTTGCAAAGACTGCTCTATTAACCCTGACACCTCTTAAAGTGACGGGCTCATTAGCAGGTGTTACAAGACAGGGTCCAGGCCTGGTCCTACTACCTTCCATAGTCTGATCCAGCGCCAGCGTTTACTATGCGCTAATTGGCAATAGCAACGCCTGTGGGCACGGAAGCCTTTAAACAAAGAAGCACTTGCTCTGTAGTATTAAGACTTCAGTCTCTCCCACAACCATTTATGTCTTTCAAATTAAGCAATAAATCCCAGATAATTGCAGGGGTTTTCTGTTCATATTTTAGCACATTTTTTGGCAGCTGAAATAATGGGAGAAATAGAGCTTTTAAAATGCCCTGTTTCAGAGATGGGCTCCAGCACATGGGGCTCCTCAGTGTCATTTCTGTCTCCACATCTCCACTAAAAAGAGCCATCCATCTCCAGTGCACCCCTTCACGCTACCACAGCACCCCCTTCCACTCTCAATTGTGCATATTGAATTGGTTTAAAATTTAAACACCATTCTGAGCCTTCAGTCACATCAGCCTTCCATGAATCCCCGTCCTGTGTTTGACCTCACTGTTGACACAAAATGGATTCGATGCAACAGTCAGTCAAAGGAGAAAATGAAGGAGAATGGCAGTTATTGAAAAATCAAAGCGTGGACCGGGAACGGCTTGAGGTTTGACTGTAAAAGTTTGAAAAATGACTAAAACAATTGAAGTCAAAAAGATTGCTTGATAGTTGCTCAATATTATCATGGGTTAAAACAAACAATGGCATTAAAATCTGGACAGATGAATAGGATCTAGTATGTCAAAAGTAGAAGTGAACAGTCAGAAAGCCACAGTTTTAACCAGACAAAAGCTGAGTAGTTTTGTTACATAAGGTGGGAATGTGTGAGCTGATGTGGACTCATGAGGATGGACAAAAGAGGCTTTAATATAATTTTACAGTAAGCTTTTGTGTGGCTTAAGTGAGTGTATCCTATATGGAGTAGCACCTCAAGAGACCGTGACTCCTGTTGGTATCATTACACAGCACTGAGTTACAGTTATAATGTACAGCTGAGTCATATGACTTCATATCTAGTTTCTGTGAAAGCCGATCAGTGAGTCATTGATGGCTGTCATCTGCCCACATCATGAGGCTGGACGAATTCCCATTACTGCTGCACTTATAGCTTCCCCAGATTTAAGAGCTTATCTCTTGACGTTATTGTGTGATAAGTGAGACAATTCCTCTTATCTTCCAGCTTCTTATCACATGATGTTATTGTAATACCTGTCTCTAAATCTGTTTGATTGTGTGGCCTGTTATGTACTTATGTTACAATATTCTTCTTGATTATGTACAGTTGCAACTTCATAAACTTTGATATGTGGCTATTAAGAGATTTTCATATTAACTTTATCATTGCTCAGCTCCTTCTGAGTGGGTTGAATCAGAAGGTTAATAAATATATTGTGTACAACACCAATTTTCAAAGAGAGTGCCAAAACCAAAAAGTAGTATGAAGTGTTTTGTTAATAAGCAAAAAAAATCCTGGATCTTTTCTCACGGAGTCTTTGTGATTACTACAAAACCATCTCAAGTTCAGCAGCAATCAACAGTTTTAACTTTAGCGTAGTCGCGGGTCCAATCAAGACCAACTGAATGCACTGATTACAAAGAAAGGAATCAGCTAGTACGCTTGACTGTGTGAGTTCACGTTTCACAGCGGACCTGGTTCAGTGAGAGACAGCTTGCATCGATTCCTGCAATGACGTTAGATTCGATAAAGCATTAGGTAGCCATGTGGCTAATATTATCACGCTGACTTCAAAATGAGGTGCAGGAATCGTTTGAAATGCAATAGCAGTACAGGTGAAGCCACTGCGTCTATGCCAGCAGGTGTGTGTGTTGGAAAAGCCTGGCACTGGTTAGGATCACTGTCTATCTGCTCTGTTTCACTGAAGCTGCCTGCAGAGTGTCTGTATAAACAGGAAGGATGAGGGGAAGCGCCATGGACTGTGGCCATCAGCACAGAGTGAACAGAAAACAGGGGTGCCGTGAGCAAGAAAATAATCAGAAGAAGGGAGATAGTAAAACAGGTATAACAATGTAAACCCACGTTAGAGTCCACTTTTGTACTAACTCCTCTTTCAATGCTCATCCCTGGTAAAAGGATGCATTCATACAGCCCCGAAAACAGTCACAAAACTCAAGTGTTCGGTCCACTCAGAAACGCCTCTGCATTCCTGAGGCTTCACCATGACATCCCCCAAATAACGGCAGGTTAAGAGGTTTGTGGGAAAAGAGAGCATTTGTTTCCCATCCTTATTAGCCTATAATGACTAGAGTTCCCACAGGGCCTCTGCAGGGAACAGGGGCATGCAGTATTGGCAGTAGTCAAGATTCAGAGATACGTAGTTGTTCAAAGTTTTCAAGACGTTTAAAATCTGCCTGTGACTAATGTCTCTTGTGTAAATTTTGCACTGAGATTCAAAAGCAAGTTTGCCTAAACAATTAAACAATATGTTCATACAAATAAATACAGCATCACCTTTAGGCTGTATTGACAAATGTACCATTGTCTTATGGTACTGTAACATTGTAGTCTATTTTCCGTGAAGACCGGAATAAAATAATAACTAATTATACAGAATATTAAATGATAAAATTATATGATTAGCTTAGGCATTATATGAGCTGAAAATGCCACTGAAAGTCATTCAATCATGATTACCTTAATCAAAAGGCAATACAATTACTTGAGTGGAACTGTTTAGTGCAGCCAGGATTCATACTGTGTTGCTACAAGTAAAAATTAGCATCAAGCCTTTATAAAATCAAATCCCCCGGTGATTTAAATAGCTCTTTAAATCACCTGCAGTCTCTCCTGGCTGACATATTTTGGTTTCTTTTGCAGTTGTGCGAGTAGACGGCGGCCCCCAACCTGACTCCCCTCCTCCTGAAGTCTGAACGCAAGGGGAAGGACAGCAGAAAGGCATCAGAGCGGCAGACAGGAAGAGGAACATAACCGTGGACCAAAAAAACAAAGAAAGGGGGCCACACGGGGCGAATGTAAAACAGACTCAAATGGCTTCAGAGCAAAGACTTGACTTGTGTGGACCCTCCAGGACCACTGGACCACAGTGTGACTCTTCATCCCTGCAGAAAGACTAATCTCAGTGCCTAGACATGACTTCTGTGGCAATACCAACCATGATCTGTTCCAATGTTACTCACGCCCATACACAGTAGAAGAATAGTGGACCAAGGGATCAGTTACTGAGAGAAGGCTGGATCCTACTGACTCACCACATGTTGCATATTTTACTGCAAGAATGGTGTGATAGTGTTGTTTGAGTCCAGCTTCAGAGGTTTTCACTAGTTTTGAGCAGGCCTCTATTCTTCTACTGTCTATACTCCAGCTGCACATACATAACTATAGATATACCACAGCATCTATTACCTCCCTGCATCTAACATTGTCATACGTTACTAAATGCCAGCTTAATGTCCTGTGCCCCTTTTGAAGCTTTTCGTTTTGCCTTTAAACAGAGATGAAACGTTTATACCCAAAAGGTAAACAGCCAGAAAGCCACTCCATTATCTCCACATCTCTTCCTCTACTCATCAAAGGAATAGGATGGCCTTTTTCACTCTTCCATCTCCCTCTCTGAGATAATCTACTGTCTCTCTCCATAGACTTTGCTCTATTAAACCCCCGCCGCCATCTGCGTTACAAAACCCAGCAGGAGAGTCGTGAGTCACTCCCAACTTCTCTACTTTCTCCCTCTTTTATAATTTACCACAGACAATTTTCAAGGCATTAAATGATTGCCATTGTTTGTGAGTCATCCAGTGCTTGGGAAGGTGGTTGATTACAGCTCAGCCATTCTCTCTGCATCTACACCGTGCATTTCCCCAAGGAATGGTTTTATAGTATTTCAGTTGTTTTATGCTTCAGTGTCTGCTTCTATTCTGGTTCTGGTTATGAGTCTGATTCAGCAGGATGGCTGTAGAAAGAAGAGGACCCCCCCTTAACTCACATAAAACTCTGAATTAGAGGAAGCCATGCCTGATGTAATCTCTGACACAGCATAACATTCTAATTTTATTAAATACAAAACCAAAAAACAGCTACAAAGAATCCAATCTGTTGTTTTCACATTACTAACTAGAAAATTGGGACTCCCCTCCGAGGGAAATGTTCATTTGGCCTCACAGATTTACTTACGCGCTGACTCTGTGATGGGGCTTGATAAACAGTGCTGAGGTACTAATGTACTGTTGCTAGCTCTCACATCAACACAGGGCCCATTAGGGAGAAGTCCTGACAGTCAGGTAGTAATTACCTCAGGGTTTAGCTTCGTTTAGCCACAGCCCCTAGAAGACTTCCACACTGTGGACACCAGGCAGGGAACATGGCCCTCTTTGAAGTGTGTGTGACATTTAAGACCCCATATCCAAGTCTGTGCTTCTGACATTTACTATATTGCCATGGTGATATAAAAGCACTTAGCCTAGTTGGTGTGGGTGGCACCTTTTATCACATATAGGACCAATTTAATGTTGCCTCTCCTTGCTGTGTGAACTGTGGAAGTGAGGGACCTGTTGTGTTGTTTAAGACTGTAGACTTGACTGGTTTAGTTCTCCCGGGGCATATTTTCTCAGGGTCCCTCTTGTAATGGGGGCGGCTTTGAGTATTTCTGTAAACAATCTATAGATGTGACAAACTGTACTGTAACCTAGCAGGTACAGGTGGAAAGCAGCTGTTGTCTTCAAGCAACTTGTTCCCATTCCAAGGTGCAATATGCTTGTTCTGCTCCTCTACTGATAATGAAGTCATGTGGCATCTTTCCATAACATTAACCTTTCAAAGTAGGATTGTATGTGGTTGTACTTAGTGTTTTACCTCATAACTACTTACACTACCACATACATCCCTAAACACCCTTCTATCACTTTAACCACGAACAATCACAAATCTTCTATCTATAGGACGCCATTAAAGGATGAAGCAAGGTGACCAATCAACTGTATATTATGCCTCTGTTATGAGAATCTGTTGAATGAAGAGAGATACATGTACAAAGATGAAGAATGGTATTAACTGCAAGATGTAGAAAAGGCAAATTAAGTACTTGTCTGGCATGCTTGTAGATTAGTAGCATCAGATAGATAAGACATGTCTCAAGAAAAAAGGATATTAGTCAAGTAACATTCAATTAAACGTCTTCATTTGTGATTCATTTTTTCCTCACTGCAGAGAAATGAATCAAAACAAATAAAACTGTACTCATATCCGGTGGGCATGTGGTATGGGCATGTGACCACTGACACACACACACTTCAGACAGTGACAGACTATGATTCACTCCTCCATTGAGAGAGAGAGCTGTGATGAATCATCCTGGAGCAAGCTGTGGGAGGTACATTAAAGCAGACGTGGCTACAGTAGTGACCAGAGTGTTGATTTAAAGAAATCTCAGCTTTGCCCCTGAGAGGTCTAGTCTGCCTCCCAACAGTGTGCTCACCCATCTCTTTCCTGAGAATGTACAACCTGAGAATCAAAAGAAATATGCAAGAAAACATTCAGAAATGTACTTTAAGTTTGCCCTCATCTTGTTGCTTTTTTTCTGTTTTACAAATAGTATTACACTTTGGACAGTATTTTTTCTAACAGATGTTATTTTGTAGCACTTATTAGCTGTAAACTGAATGCGCTCAGAGAGTGCATCACATTTCAAGTGCCTGTGTACAGTGTCAGGTGACTTTAAGTTTATTGTTTGTGCTTTTATTTTTTTATCATGATAGTATTCCTTTGATGTTTTGAGAGCTAATGAAGTTTTTTGTCAATAGAAGCAAGAACGCTGGCAACTTAAAGCTTCAGTAGGCAGAAATGAGAAAGGGATGACAAAGACTGTGGTCATTTTGCTTATGGTAACAACTGGTACCTGGTCTTAATAGCTGTCTGCTACATATTTATCAACATTTCTTATTCCAGGCTGACCCGTAAAAGCTTAACAGAACTAAAATAAGCTTAGTGGGATTTTTTAGCTTAAACTATGGCCTTGAAAAGTTTATTACAGCTTTCTTCTTCATTGATTTCTCAACAAATTTGCCTACTGTAGCTTTAACTGTCTGACGTGGAGTCTGCAGGATAAACAGGCGGCTAATGAACACATACTGTAAAATAACATGCTGTACAAAACTAATAGGGTTATGTAGCATTTGCCAACATATACATGCCACCCCTACTCTAAACTCACGTATGCTATTAGCCATTAGAGATCAGTACTAGCAGGAGTTTGCATGTACAGTGAGTTTCACCTCCATCTGAGAGGTCACAGGACACAAAGTAATATTGTGCTAACACGAGATGTTCGGGATGTGTCGCTGTGATGCTCCCGACAAACTGAATGTCACCTGTACTTATCTACTAATGTAAAATTCATTGTGTAAATGTGAATTTCTTAGAGTTGATACAAGAAACATAAACGACACTATAAAATGTCATAAAAAAATGTCTGCAGATGAAATGAGCATCTATAATACAAATAAACAGAAATGTCATTGCACCTTGTTGTCTTTGTCTTTCACTCATTTGTAGCTGCTTAAATCAAATCTATACATACACAAAGACAATTGTTTAACGCAAATTCCCTCAATAGACTCTTAAAATAATGCAAATCCACTGAGGTCTGGGTGTTTTAAAGTTTTCATTGTTCTAAATGCTTCCCTAAAATTAAGAATAAGATGTTGCATTTTTTGGGAAGCAGGAGAAACACTCAAACATTTGGCAGTGAGCTCCTCTTAATTAGAACCAAGCCTCCAGACGCAAAGATGAGTGCAATCAAAATTTCTAAATTGTCTCTGTTGTGAGACCCATATAGAAGGCATTCGCCGTCAGACATCTGTTTGATAACTTTCTCACCAACAGACAAGCACTACGGATTTTTAGCCAGAAACTGAATTGCAACTAATACATTTTGAGACTTTTTCCATTGTTGTTGTGAGTTAAGAAGAGAAAATGCACACACAGTTGAGGCCTCAATGTCCAATACACAAAACAGATCCTTCAATGGTATCAAATGAAGACTTTATGAAACCAAAACTTACTGCTTACGTTGAAGTTTTTTATATTATTCTCTCTGTAATATCAATATAACAGAATAACAATGCTGACTAAAACACATTGCAGGCCAAAAATAGGATTATTGCAACAGCCTATTTCCTGTGAGTCAGACTGGATTAATAGACGCATTTTAAATTATTCAAATTGTTCCCAAACTTTACTATGTGGGCCTCATGTTTTATTCACCACCCGTGACTCACTTGCATATAACTCTGTTGGTATACTGACACTTAGGCAATCCTTATTCACTTAGGCTCCATCTTTACAAATACACCCAAAAGTCTTTATGAAAATGACCTCAATGACATGAAAATAAAAAGCGGAGACCAGAAAGTATGTAGTGTGGGAGAAGAAGCCAAACCACTGTTGAAACAGGACCATATGTGAAGGTTCACTCAGCTCAGAGTGTGGTTCCCTGCAGTCTTCTCACCACCGCAGTCCTACTGAAGTCCACCACGTTTCTGTTCCCATTACATGCCAAGGATAAATGCTGATTGATAAGCAGTCCACAGACATAACATCAGAGTTGAAAAATCACCAAACACAACCCAACATATTACTCTCTTTACACCCATTCTCATCCCAGAATGTAATAACTAAGGCTTTGTTCATCTTGTAGTCACACAGTTGGCCACCTCTATTTTGACGCCCAACTCCCATAGACTACTGTGTTAATCCATTTATATTGCTATTATTCATTTTAAGTAGTTTGGATAGGACAGAAAACCTAGGACTTGGCCAAAAGAGACAAGAGTTTTTGACCCAATATCAGATACATTTAATATTTGGGTAGAAGAAGGGAGTGGCTATGTTATTCTTTGCAGTAATTTGTGACACATTTTAAGGCTTTTCTGGATCTGTCTGCAACCACACAGCTGCAAACTCTTAATATTATTGTATTGAATATTGACTATAATATCTATGTGTGGGAAGCTGGGTTAATCTAGTGAGACACAGAATGTTTTCTTATGAGATGGTAATGTGCCTTATGCAGAGAGAATCTGGTGAGCCAGCCTTATGCTGCCTATGAAAGAGTTTTTTCTTCCTTTTTGTCATTTGAGGAAAACATCAAAATGACTTTCCCACTACAGATTATTTCAGTAGGTTCAGATGCTAAAAACTCAGGTCACAGAGCGGCTTTAAAATCAGTCATTTACTGTACATGGCTGTACTGGGGAATAACACTTAAATGTATGTTAAAAGCAGAACAAAGAACAAGGCACACTTTCTCTTCAAATGACGAACCGAACGCAGCAAATCAGACAAAGATTTGGTTGACAGATAGACTGCAGAATTTTAATTTGATCAGCAGGGAGCACTTATGTGGAGACACTAATCAAACTAAGTTTTTTACTCTGTCACGATTAATCAAGGCTGCGAGTCAGTTGGAATGACAGACAAAAGACATTTTAAAGAGATAAAAGGAAACACATGCCTATTGTAAGAAAAGCAAAGACATTAAAATGTGCTGCAGACAATAAAACTCAGCTCCATCATCGTCTCATGGAGGAGCCTACAGTCACCTTCAGACAGAAGATGATAACCGTCTGAGCTGCTGCCAGGACTTTGTTTATGGATACTTCATAGTTATGGGCTTATTACATTTAAGGCATTAATAGCAGAGCATATATTGACTCATGTAGCGCTAATAGGGCTTACAAGTCTGCAATCGACCCGCTATTACAGGGAGATGATACAATGCACTGATTGCTTTGTATGAAAATGAGACAAATAAAGAACAGCATAGACATTTTAAAAGCCAGTTTGATGGAGTAGTCACTTACACTTCAGACTTAAACATTGTGTGTTGGCATAAGTTCACATTCACAAAATAGCCAAACAAATTACCCAAGATATTGCTTAATTTTATACTGTATTACTGTAAAAAAACACACATAGTGACTTCATGCTCTCCAGCCCATTAACATCATGATGGTTCAGCCCATAGTGAAAATGCACACATTAGAATTTTGATTAGTGTACTTCATAATGTTTTTAGGGAATTTGATTGTTGGACTGAAGTTAGAGGGATCAAAATGGATACAGAGAAAAAAGAACCTAGAAAGCTTTTGTTGCCAAGGCATTTAAACTAAACCTGATAAAAGCAGCTCCAGGGATTTTCAGCATTAAGATTTAGTGATTTGGTTGAATTTGGTTTAAAAATGCTGTAGGGTAATTAATCTATGCATTGTGAACGTAAACCTAAATCCTTAAAATTGACAATTTAATACACCACTATGCTACTTTCCATAGGATTTTGTTCACTCCACCCAGAGCTGATCGGGAAGTTAAACTGGTAAACTCACATTGTACATACAATACAGATGACAGCTTCAGTCAGTCTTCATCTGTGCACAATGTGAGCAGAGGAGGATATTTTTGGAAAAAGAGTGTGAGACTGTGAAGATCTTTCAATTGGCTCCAAATGTGATGTTGCAAACCTGGCAAGTAAATACACAACATGCAGAGGAATAAAGTCCTGCACACACGCAAGATACAACAAACCACAGTCTGTTCAGTTTCCACAGCAGGCCTAGCTGGTGCTGCCTGGGAGTTAAACATGGACATTTTTATGATCAATCATCAAAAGTATCAATCATTAATTTATACCACTTAGACAGGGTATACTGGAAAACTTAAAATTACTTACATTAGAATGATGCACTTTGTACACCCCAGTATGAACTCTGTATGACATTTATTGTTTCTCCTAGACTTGGTTTGGGGAAGTTTCTCAGACGGCTGCTCAAAGTGAGACTGCTCATTTCCTCAGTCATGTAGTCAAAAACAACTTACAACTTATGTTAGTATGTAGAAGCTCGATTACAGGAAGACACTTGTATTATATGTATATTCTGTATGACAGCCCATTTGATCAGTTATTAAATCACATTGAACTTACTTTACTGAATCATAGTGGTCTTTTTACAATCTTCACTTCCATCTGAACTGGGGACATGGATCAGAACTCCACAACTCATACATTCACTTAAGGCAGTTACAATAATATAAAGGTCATTACCAGCCTGGGTCCTCTTTCTGTGAAGCAAGAGAGCTAACTATCTCCAAAGTTACCCCACTTTGGATTACTAACTTGTAATCCAAAGTGGGATAACATGCCATTATTTCTGAATCAAAGTGGCTAAATATGGCATACATGCTTTTTTTACTGGCACTCAAAGAAAAAGTGCATTTCAACCTGAGTGGCAGCACCGACAGTGACTCATGCTGTAAAGCTGCCTCTTTTTTTTCAGATTTCTGCTGTGAAGCTATGGGCTAGCACACAGTAGACTGCATTGAAGTCACAGTTTGTGAAAAAAAGAGTCAAATTTCAATATTAGAATTTTGACTTACAAGTTTGTGTGAAGATGTTTGTCGTGTCTGTGTATATTTACAGCACAGATTAAGAAGAAGGAAATATATCAGATGCATGCTGTAGGCCTGGACACAAGCTATGAGTGATTTTGTGAGGCACATGAGAGAAATATCTGGCAGTGCAGCAGTTAACACCTAAACAAATCACCTTTCCTGGCCTCTCCCATCTGCCTGCATCCCACAAAACCCAAACAGTCCCAGTGTATGAATAAAAAAGGAGCAATGACAGTTAAATTTGGAAAAATAGCAGCTCAATCAGACAGTGTTGTCCAGCTGTGGGGCTCCATAGTGTAACACCTTACTCTGGTGGATAACCAATGCTCCTAGTCAAACCCACCCCAACAAAACCTTCATCAGTCAAAGGAGCTTGTCATTTATCATGTAGCATTTGTTGCTCTGGGACATGAGAGAGCTGTCGACTTATAACATGTCTTTGTCTGGAAATATGACCCTCAAGGTATCGGACTGTAATTCATACATCTTACTCTTTGTACAAGTATTAATCAAGTCCATGTGTTAGAGCTTTAATGCTCTTTACACCTTTGGTAAAAAGAAGGTAATGCTGCACCTCCAAGTTCAACTGTGCTATTTTACTGAATGGCAGTGAACCAGAAACAATACTTTTGCCTCAAGTGTTAAATATTATTGTACTGTATATACACAGCCACAAAGGACCTGAAGATAAAAATGCAAACATCAGACAAAACAGATTTTTAAACCAGAAACTGAACTAAAACTGGCTAGACAGCATTTGTTTTTAACCCTTTAGGACTTTCAAAGGTTATTTTTGCATTTCTAGTGTCTTTTTCAAAATCAGTTCGACAGCAGACAAGAATAATCATGCTCACTGTGTTAATGTTGATACGGCACACCTTTGCCTCTGCCTGATTACAAGTGGAGGCAGAGTTTTTCTTCTGCCTCTAATCAAACTGCTGCGACTTTGTACGTGACAATCAAACAGCTCTAGCACAAACCCACATGTAAACATCTGTACAGTACAAGCATTTCAATACAGTGGCTTGATGAGTAAACCTCTTCAAGCACTATAGGGCAAACCAAAGTCTTTTGGCACTGAAAGTCCAGGCCAAGGTAAAGTGATCCGAACACATTTATCTGAGCCTCACAGAACACTCTGATGCCAGTTACACTGTAATGTATATTTCAAAACAAAGCCTGATTAAGGGACAAAACACACATTGATTTGAAGTTTTTTCATTATTTCTGGTGTCAGTAATGATACATTCAGGGTGTGTTTTTCTCATTGGTTTCTTTGCCTTCTCTTTTGGTGCAGCTGCAGCGTCCAGATCCTTCCCACTCGATGCCACATGAATACTGAACACATAATGCCTGCATAAGATGCCTAGGTGGCACCCCCTGTGTGTTCCCTCACAGGCAGTAAATATGCAGGAGAGCCTGTTAAGGGAGAGGAGGAGAAATGTGCTATGGAGATGCTGAATGGGAATGTTTTGGGTTCCAGGCAGACTGAGTGGGTGACAGTGAACAGACAGATCGTTTTGCTCCGCAGCACACTGCAGCGCTGCGGACGGACCTGGAGATCAGTTTTATGGTGAAGCATTATATGCTGCTTGTGTTGGGGCAAACACTGTTACGTTAAGACAATAAAGTGAGGCTCTCTCACAGAAGAAGCTTTGTTTTGCTCAGAGCTTCTATGAATAATTTCCATTTGAAAATGCAAAGAATAAGAGAAGGCATTCAATACTTTTGCTTTTACAAACAATGGTATTGCTGCAAAACCAAACATAAGGAAACATAGTGTGTTTTTTTGTAATTGAGCAAAAAAAACAAAAAAAAAACCCTCTGCTTTAAATAATGCAAATCAGTCTCTTCAATGTATGCAATGTATTTTTTAACCAGCTAATTCTGATCTTTGTTTTAACCTTTGTAGAAGTTGTTGGGAAAAAAGACAAAAACCCAAATTGCACTTGTATGCTTTCACATGAATATTTTGGAAATGCCATATTATAGTTTTCTTAGAATCCAGTAAGACAAAGAGCAGACATTGGATAGAAAATATGTGAAGTAGCATGCCACAGTGTTGCTCTTCAGACACTCAGAACCTGGATTGATTATTAAGAACCTTACAAGAGGCGGAAGTGGCTATCCAGTAAATTGATTTTGAATTACTTCACACAACTATTGAGGCCATATGAAAGCTCTTACCTGTCATTATGAAAATACATAGAAGAAAAAACAAAAATCCCATACATGCACTTTTCGCTGGCCATCCAAAGCACATCTAATAGACCTGACACATCTAATGGATAATTACCTCTGGCGAACAACCACAGTGACCACAGCAGCTTTTATTGTTCCAATAAGCCAGGCTCAAAACTGCTGGACCTCACAATGCATTTGGCATGTCTGCAACATTACCACTATAAAAAACACTAAAACCTCTGCTGACCAATTTCTGATCGCTGAATCATCTTAATGAGAGATGAAGTGCTTATTAAAACATACCGCATGATCCATTAAAGAGCTTAGTGCAAAACATTAGATGAGAACTGTTTCAGTATGTTTTAGACAATAGTGAAATACCCGAGTAGTTCATATAGAGCACAAACGATTTCTAACTATCTGTGTCAAATAAAAGCTTAAAAAATCTTGAAATGAACTACGTCTGCTGGTCACCCTTGTGTTCTTACAGGAAATGAAAGGTTATGGTCAGAGGACACACTTACTGGAAATGAACCACAGAGTGCTGCAGAAAATGTAAAGTCATCAATCAAAGTTGTTTCAGTTTCATCAACACGGTGAGGAAGTGGGTGGAGATGAGAAGCAACAGAACTCGCAGAGTCCTTAAACACACCATGTCTTGATTAAAAGACCTGGAGTTGTCAGGATTTACTACCTGTTACTCTGAGTCTGTCTGCGTGTTGAGGTCTTGACAGATCAGGTGACATTCATCCGCTTTGAAGGAAAGGTAAGAAACAGTTCAAAGTTAAGAGTCAAGAGGACAATGCAAAGTCTCAGAGCTGAAGTCCACAAAGTCTACACCGAGTTAAGAAGTTAACTCCCAGATGAGGTCATCAATCAGCATCACAGAGCGAGCCCCTGACAGCTGCTAATTCAGAGAGGGATAAAGGTATAGTCTTTTGACAAATGTATAACACACTCCAAACTTTAACAGAAAAAGAGACTGGATATTTTGTTAATCTCTCGTTTTCCGTCCTCATCTGTCTTATTTTCTCTCAGCTCCTCTGCTTCCTCTCTCTGAATCCGTTCCTTCTGAGAGCTTATCAACACATCTGTCTGGACACGTTAGTGTTCACATCCATTTTTACACCATGTTTTCCTTAGGCGTCACTGGATCTCTGAGCAGAGCTGTGAGCCTTGTGTTTCCTCTTCAGGCCTCACAGAGTGAACAACCTGGGTGTGAAACTCAACCTGAGCTGACCACCGCTTCACATTAACCCACAAACACTCCCGAACCCCCAGGGCTGATTAGGAAAACACTTAAGTCTTGTTTTGGGAACTAATAAAGGAGGGGACATGGTGCAGTGGATTTCACTGCTGAATAATGGCTGTGCGTGAACAGGTTGATCTACAATTGGCCTCAGTGAACATCTGGAAACTCCAAAACATAAATTGTACTTTTCAGACAAAAAAAGGGAATTGGTTCCAAATGTCGTAACGTCACATGACATGATTTATTTGGAGCTGCTCTAGTTAATGGTAAATCACTAGTGTACAATAAAGCTAGGCACTGAAATGCTCAGATGACTTAACTGAAAGCAGTGCCAATATCTCCATCACAGAGAGGCTCAGTCAGGGGCCATGTATGAAAAGAGATATCTGAGCAATTACAAAGAATGAGGCAAATTCAATTCATTAAGTGGAAAACCTGAAGAGGCATCTTGAAAGGAATGAGACTGCTAAGGTTGAATGTCCACTGTTGAGATGGTGTTTGGTGTAGGAACATTACAACATATGACAGCAGCGAGAGACTAACAAAAAAAGTTAGTTCAATAGAAAGAAGTGGTCATATCCGATCATGAACCCCAACTTTTGCCTTTTAAAATACTTTACAAAAATTACACAGACATCTTTTCTTTGAGTTCAGTGTTCAGCAATCCTGCAATTATCTCCACTTCCTAAAACAACTTGTGAACGCATTGCCAATATTTATCCACATTTCACTTTGCTTCCCCTTTGTTCTGGTTGTACTTTTAATTTTTTGCTCTTTTTCTCTGAGTAAACACAAGGACTGGGATATACACTTCCTTTGTCGCCATTAATTCAAATTTGACCAATGGGAGTGTCTCTTATTTGAGTATATGAGCATGTGATTGGCCACGTGATTCTATATCCTCTGTGCATTCATCTATTAAAAATCTGTCATAACAAAGCCTAGATGATGTTGTTTCTTCATGTTATTATCTAATTAAGCAGCTTTCCCCAAATGCAAGAACAATTTAAGTTTCTCCATTTTCAAATTTAGGCATGTTTAATTGTGTTCCGGTAATTAGTGCATTACTGTAATATCTAAAGCTCACAATGAGTGTAATGTAATGAGCCCATACATCTTTGCACCTCCTCTGTTGGTATTATTTTATAACAAGGTAATTATTCTGTCATGCGATGAGTCGAGAACATATGTCTCCTGAGACATTACAAAGGATGAATACATTATTTCTCTAATGGCATGCTAAATACCTCATGTGTTTTCCCTTGAAGACAAACCCGTTTTAAAGCCACATTGAATGAAGCCAGGACTAACTGACAGCCAAGCAATCATCTTATGCCGCGCGAAGGGACCGGGCGAATTTGCAGAGGCAGCTGTGCTTGTCGTTACACAGCCCACGTGGATCCACTCACCATCTTTATGGCAGTGCTCCCACTAAATTGTATTATATTGGACTCCAGCGTTCCTCCCCTCACTTCCTCTCTGCTTCTTCTCAAAAAGCTGACACAGAACAGCCGGAGAATAAGACCCAATCTGGACAAATCTGCGATGAGCATCTAAGGACACTGCATCTTGAGTAAAGCCTTGGGAGCAAATATTATGGACAAAGCAACTGTCTGTATCGAGTTAATGGGTTTGAGGATGTTGTGGGACTAAATGGACACTCTGCTCAGAAACAGTAAATATGCCAAAATACCCAGAGGTCCAGTTCACAGCGTGCACGATACAGTTAAGTTGTGTACAGTGAGAGCCATTAAACTGCAATATTGCCCTAAGTGCTTTGAGCAGAGTAACTAAATGAGCACTTGTTAGCTTTATTGCACTGGTGGTATTGGCATTCACTGTGAAGCAGTGCATTTACGGGACACACATATTTATCCTAAAGTTTTGGAGGTCGGGTTGAACTAACTTTGGGCAAACTAAAATGAAATCTGAATTACTGAGTTTGGTTAATTAAGAAAGTATTTTATAAAGTGTTGGATGTGAAAGTGCAATTACAATAATTAAAAATGTCTTTTGGAGACAAAGGTGAACAAGGGCAAACTCCAGCTAAAATCCCTCAATGCTTACTGAGAGTTTCAGTGTTTCAGAACATGAGGAGCTCTTCCCAGTTATTATTGTTGATGATTGGACTTGTGTGTTAGTTGATTCACTGATTTTTTAAACAGCAAGTCACTCCTCTATAGACCCACCCTGGCTTCCTTTCCACTGACTAAAGCCATGTGTTTAAGATAAATAAAGTATAGGGGTTCGTTTTTAACTTAAACTTAACTTAATCTGCACTATCCAAGCACTCATATGGTAGTAAAGTTCAGAAATACATTTTAAAATGTTTTAATCACCATTTTAACTGAGCAGTTTCATTGGCCCTAACTTGTACTGCATAGCAATATACAGCAATGACTTCTACAAACAGCTGCCCTAAAATAGAGCCCACCTCTCATGGCATACTATTTAATCTTCATTTGTATTCAGTGCAAACTTTATGCGCTAATGCACTGCTAATGCACAAGTTCATGACTGGAGTAATACACTACTGTCTGCTCGTAGATGACTGCCCTAATGTACTAAAGACAGCATGGGCTGTGGGGTATGTTTTACAACAAGCCCCTCCACATTTAAAATGAAGTGAGCCATTACTGTCTGGTGAAAGAAGTGAGTTAATGCATGAGACAGCCAGAGGAAGATCAAAAACAAACCCTGGGCGCAGCCTAGAGGAGACATGTTCATTACAAATTACACCCACCAATGGTGTGTCCAACAGGGCCCTGGATAAGATGCAAAAAAGTACACAATGGGACAGGATGAAAGCCAGTGTGTGGGATAGAGCTGTCTATTTGTGTTCATAACAAGCCTACTGACAGCAAAGTTAGGGAAATGTTAGTTTTTTCATCATAGAGCTGTGGAATTACTGTGGTAAACTAGGCCTATAAATACAAAGATTTAGTTGTTCAATTTGTAAATGTTAAAGATAACCTATGATTTATAGTACATATTGTAGTTAGAACAATAACTCCAACACGCTGCACATGTCTCAGGTGTACACCGTATTCTGTGGTCCAAAGGTTTTACCCTCCATTATATCACCAAAGCCGATCTTTTCTGCAGCTCACAGACGACAGATGCTACTCTCTGCGTGGTACCGGCGCGGTGAGACGGGCTAATCTCACCTTCACCTCCATCAGCCACCAGCGTCCATTAGCCCGTGTCAACACATAAACCAAACATTTTCCAACATCAGGAGAGAACTGCACTTGAGTACAACATGATTAATGATAAGTTTACAATGTGGCCTGCTATGTTACTCACTTTACTTTTCAGTGAATTTAAAAAGGTTGTACATGCTTGCCAATTATTAACCAAGCTACAAATGCAGAACTATAAATGCAATCAGGAAAAGCCAGTATTGACATTATAAAAAGAAACACCTAAATGCAGCAGAAATAATTGCACCTTTATGTGCTTTAAACAGTTACACTAAAAGGTCAGGGCCTTTTGTAATGAAACGCACCGACAGAGGTGCAATCCAGCTTTTTCAAGGCAAATGTAAAAATAGGCCGCACAATAAAACCTCATCAAAGGTAAAACATTCAGAACCTGCCTGGATGCAATTTCAATGAAATAGTTTCCGTGTTGTAAAGTTACAATCTGGTTCAAAACATTTGTGCCGTGAGATTAGCATTAGGCCCAATCAAAGCCGTGGGTTAACCACAGACCTTTCAGCTGGTTTGGATGGGATCCTTCTTTTATGGCAGATCAGGGAACAGTTTGTGATCCCACATCGGCTGCACACATTAGTATTTACTGTTGGAGCTTAATTGAGAGAAGAGAAAGGCTGCAGTTGTTGACGGGATGTTTAGATAAGACCTTATCTATGATTGTCAAGATATGGGACCAAGACTTCTGTTCAAAAGGTAGTGACACTGGCCAGCTGCTGTCAAGAAAAAACATATTCAAAGTAAGATAAAATACTAGTTGTAGCATTTTACCTCTTTTTTTGGGAGGTACTTGTACAGGCCAAAAGTAATTCCTTGAAAAGCTGAGCTTGCAGCTTGTTTTATTTTCAAGTCATGACGGTGCACACGTTACAAAAACCACACAGAGGAAAGGCTGTGCTCGTGTGAAATGAGCCTGATGTGAAATTAGCCACTGGGGCCTCAGTTTCTGTTGTGTTGTGACAGTTAAAATAACAGTTGGCGTTTGGATGGACATGTGAACGGCTCACTGTCCTGGCAGGTGTTTTAGCTCTAGTCGGTTGGAGAAACCACGTAAGACTCAGACACAGAAATACCAGTGCATCTGTCCCCACTGGGGTTCATTCTTCTGTGAGGTCTCAGCTCATACTGGTGTTATTTTGCAGCTGTCTACATTGATTACCTAATAGATATGAATAGGAACCAGCTGTCAGGTGAAATAAAAACATAATCAAGCTTTGTACAGGCAGTTATGTCATGTGGTGCAACATGCAGTGAAAGAGTCCTGTTTGCATTTTATCTTTTCCCTTTTTGCTGCTGCCATACAATCATCCTCTGAGACTCTTTGTTCTTATGTACTAAACTTAAATAGGACCAGAGAGTAGGCAAACTAGGCAATTACATAATGTGTGATTATCTGCTTGCATATATGAGTCTTTATAATAAGTCTGGGGAAAAAAAACCAAAAAAAAAAATTAAATAATCAACGAAATGCGCTAATGCTTTCTGTGCCATGACTGTCTTAAAACATTAAAGACAGTCATGGCACAGACTACAGGCTGTATATGTTAATATTCCAGTGGTTTCATAGATATTTGATGTGAAAAACTGGGATTTCATTTTGTTTTTCTATCTCTTGTGAATCTTCTCTGTCAGGCGTGAATACAAAGAATCTCATTTGGACTTTAGAGCAATCTGTATGTCTTTTGCGGCCTGTTTGTGATTCAAAGCAGAGGCGAGAGGTTAATTTTTTCAGCTCCAACACACTCGCAAAATAGAGAGCTTTTTAAAACACAGAGAATAAAAGCTTTGACATCCTGTCTGCCCTGCGTCCCCTTCAGCTGTTACCCATCTTCAGCTTCTTCCAGTCGCCACTGTTTCCAGAGTGGGTTTCAGATGCAATGAACACAATTAAGCCGGCGGTAATGAAATCACACTGTGCTCTGGCTAATGGAGATGTTGGCGAATGGGGTCAGCTGGAGAACTCTCCGAGGGTGTGTGCATGTGACTCTACCGACGGGAAAGTGGACAATGAAAGGAAGCAGCTGGGTAGCATATAAAGCACTGAAATGGAGATCGTAACAACTCGTGTAATATGACCCACTTATATTAGCTGTTATCATCTTTATAAAGCAGATAATTTACAGAGTGTACCTATACTGACATCTGATTCATGAACCTTATAAAAATTCTGTTTAGTCTGCTTGGTCAAGGGCTTAACATTTTGGGGACATTTTGTGCTGTGGAGTCCATTTGCAAATGTTTCTAAATGTGTATCATATGGGTTCCGTCCTGGTATTATTTTTTAATTTAGTCCTAGTTTAACATTAGTTTTGTCTTTGGTTTTCCTTTGGGATAGTCCAGATTGTGTCCTGGATTTGACAGATAACAGACCTTTTATGTCATGCCAAGAACAATATCTAACAAATGACAGCAAACAATAGCTGTCATTTTAAAAAGGGCACACGTCGGGTGAATGCACTGGATGGCTTAAATGTGCCTGCCCAATGAAAATACATGTGTAACCTTATTTTGAAACACCTCAGTGAAGAATGGAATAGATTAAAAAGTCAGTGACATATAATCTTGGATCATATTGAAGCTAGTGACCTGTTTTGAGCACTGCAACCGCCTTCCAATTTTACACTCGAGTGTAAAAGTCAAGCCTTTACATGCAGGACTGCATTGCTCTGAATAAGGGACAAAGTTGTCCGTTGACCTCGGTGGGTTAAGTGGCTCTAGTAAATCAGCCAGATAATGAAAAAGGTCCATACAAGCAGCAGCAGAAGCACAAGACTGGATTAATGGACCTAATGAGGTGGATATGTAGCACAGCGGTAGTATCTTGGATGGGTGGCTGTTTAGAGAATAAGGACATAAGGTCAGTCAGTGCTTCAACCTATTCATGGATAACACACAGGGCACAAAGGAAAAGAAGTGTTGCTGTTAATGTGAGTGGAGGCATAAGTCGTCTGTGGGAGGAGACTTGCCGTAGAAAGTGATAGATGTGAAGGAAGCTACGGGTTAAGTCATCTGAAATATTGAGGGTTGGGTTTCTCAGTTGACAAATGTTGGACCTTGGACATAAGCCAAATTATATGCATTTAATCTGAAGGAGAAAAATAGAATTGTTAAAAAGAATGTATGGAGACAGCCATGATCTGCCCTTTTCACACGTCTACGTGTTTGTCTGGGTAAAAACAAAGCCACATTTCTAATTATCTGCTTCTCAAATACAGTATTTGTCTAGGATTGAACTGGTGCTGCCAGATTTTTACTCTGTGTATGTTATAAAATGTACCAAACATAAATAAGAAGGAAAGAACGTAGATAAGAAGTAAAGAAATGAGAAATCATCTGAGCCCACTGTCAAACTTGCCCAGGAGAGTCATGTGACTTTAAATGAAGTCTTTCAGAATTCAGAAGTTCCGATATTTTAGGTAATTGTATTTCTCACTTTGTGGAGTTGTTGTGATGACAGGTCTGTTTGTGTTCCTAGATGATGACGTAACATGACATACTCTGGACTTGCTGCAGTTTTTCCAGCAGCTGTTTATGTTTGTATGAGCGCTTACTCTTCATTTAGACGTAATGAAAATCATACAGTTTACATCTTGGTGTAAAGTGACTGATTTATTGAAGCACATTATCCAGGTTTCTATCCTCATTGGCACCAACCCCCTCTAATCTTGCCCCCTCGGACACAGTGCAGCGGTGGTAATGGGTTGGCTGCTAGTTTTCAAGTCCCCTGGGTATTAATCAGTTAACTGGCTGCCATGGAGCTGGGTGGGTTTCTAACACTGATGCACAGGCTTTTTAATCAAAACGTCCTGCACAAATTGCAGTGTTTGAAGGGCTGATTAAATTACCGCTTTAATCTCGTAGAGCCAATTTAGCCCTTCCTGCCATATCAAACATGGATGTATATGAACACACACACATATACATCGGAATACATGAGCAAAATGTAGTCACACAAGGATCACAATGGAGCTGTACATTCAAGAGCGCGGTGTTGCATATATCCTTGAATCTGTCAAAGCACAAAACTGGCCGACCTGAGATTTAGGAGCAGGATTTGTTGCTCAGGTTGAAATATGGAAAGGTCTGGTTTTGGGAGTTAGGGCTGGATGACGTCTCCTTTAAAATGATAAAGCCATATCTTTGAAACTGGCTTCAGGGAAGTTGTTGATTGTTCTCTGTGTTGGCATTTCAGTATATAGATTATTGGACATTATGGGGGTTATTGCGTCATTAGATAATTAATAATAAGTATTTGGCTACAAAATTTTGTTCATTAGTTTAAAAGGTCTGTGGGAAAAAGTAATTCTTAATGGTGTTGAACTCTTCATTTTTCCACCTACTAAGGCTTCCCCTGAAATAAAATTCCACTTTCCACTTCCAACAAACCACAAAGATGTTCCCAGAGGTTTACTATATTGAAATCCCTGCTGGAAAAACTGTAATTCAGCACTTTTATCCTCTTATTCCAACTTTCACTGAATGGCCACACAATACAGACATCTATTTTAACAGCCACTCTGATGCAGACTTTGGCCTGGGACCAACAGTATTATTGCGGCCGTTATGTTCAAGCCACACATCTGGCCTCACCTGCAGATGATTTGCACAAGCAGCGCTTCACACTTCAGAACACTTCAGTGATTTAATTCGGGGGGGATTTTGAAAAACACTCACCTGGGAATTGAACCCAGGATACTGTGATCACATGACACCAGAGAAGTTGAAAGAGCGGTGGAAGAGAGAGCAATCATGAGATACATGATAGGGGCAAGAAACTAAATCTCACAGTGTTGGT
The DNA here is from genome assembly GCA_036850595.1 of Rhyacichthys aspro. NCBI lineage: Eukaryota > Metazoa > Chordata > Actinopteri > Gobiiformes > Rhyacichthyidae > Rhyacichthys > Rhyacichthys aspro. The sequence goes on from CM072155.1 coordinate 12,625,332, forward strand.
ATTACAGTGGTGTTGTGTTTGGTTGGTTTCCTGCTGAATTGGCCGTTTTTACCGAGGGTCGAACTATATTTATAATAATTTCCCTCTTGTCCAAAGATACATTTAAGTGTCTTCTAGGAGAATAAGTGTCTACAATATGTGCAATCAAAGAAGGATGTCTACTTTCTACTGCTTGGCAATGGCAGGCAGTATGTAATCCACTGGAATACTAACAAAACAACTCACAAAGCCTATTTGAAAATGTCACCCAGTTTTTGTGAGTGCAATCGGTCTCATCTGCAGTCCATTAAACAACTCGTCTCTGTGAAAGGCTTTCTAAAAGGCACTGTCAGTGCTTGTTTGCTGTATATTATTCCCCTTAAAAATGATTATACAAATTGTGACAGGTACATGGAGTACGTTTCAGATATCAACAACAAAGAAAATGTTCCAACAGGCATAATGACGTAGATAAAAAGGCTCAAAACCAAATTAAGGCTGAATTTAATATCTTCCTTTTAAAGCACTTTGTACTGCAGGAATCCAGGAAGCACAAACACTTAAACAAGAGAAAGGAGTAAATGAAAGAGTGGATGGAGAGGTAACATAAGAGCAAAAGGTAGGAGTCTGGAGAAGATGGACTACGGAGGAAAGAGGACGCTACTTTCTCTGTGCTCTGTCCAGATGAATCATGGGGTGGGCGAAATGCCGTCCAACTTAAACTAATGGGGAGGGAATTTATGGTAACACTTAAAGAATGAGATCAATAGGTGCAGTGCTTCCAGCAGTGAGGAAGAAGAGGAGAGCGCAGGCCCAACAGAAGGTCAATATCAGCCATCCTGGATCAGTTACACCTCTGTTAAAGTCCACAGGAAGTAAATAAAGGCCTCAAGACCAGTCACCTGTGGACTTGTGACAGGTCTGGTCAATCTAAAAGTCAGGACAAGGCACAAATCTTTTGACAAACTTTCTTGTCTCCATGTTGTGTCGTTGCTTATTTGTCACAGCAGTTCTGAAATGTTCCTTCCTCTGCTCTCGTTTCCTTTGAGTTATTTTGTTGCTTGATGTGCCTTCTGGGTAACTTTGGCATCCAATTTTAATGCTTAGCCTCAAAACTAATATTATTGTACTGTGTCAGTCTGTATGCTCCTTATTCCGCTTTTTGCTGGTGTAAACAAAAGACTTTAAAAGCAATTACTAATAGAGCTGAAGAAAATGTATTATAAACATAAAGAAATCCAAAAAGTCTAACCACGCAAACATTTAAGGTGAATCATGGCTTTGAGAACTTATTTTAATGTGCCTGTAATCCTTTACACAACGCCTTAAAATGACCCGCACCACTGCAACATGCACAATAAAAATGTGAGCTGAAATGAATTTGATGATGTCAGAGGCGTCCGTTCTTCAGAAATATATTTTAGCGTTTGACCACTTTACGAGAGCCACAGAAAATTCCAGACACCCGACACAGAGCAGAGACAAAGTTAAACCCTTACTGTTTTCCCTTTTAAATGCTAAGTTTATATAATTGCCTTATAAAAGTGGCAGACGGGCCAACATGCAGCCGGTGGTTACAAGTGTGTTAAAGCCAGATTGAAGGCTAAACCTGGTTCATGTCACATTCATATCTTAATCCCAGCAGAGGAGAGCCTTCCTTTCTCAACTTAATTTTCTCATGGCCCTAAACAGTGTAAAAAAGATACTCTGGAGCTGGTCTGAGGGCTCATATTTAAAAGAGATTCATTTCATTAAAAACATACATGACCTAATGAACAAAAAACTTCTTCAAACAGAACATACACATTTGTATTTTTGTCAATTGGGGCCACAATGTCCAAAAAAGAATGCCTTTTTATCTGGGCTATTGTGAAGCCAACAATACATGAGTGGGTGGGGTTTTTTTTTTAAACACTGTGACTTTTGAACAGTTTAGTAAAAGCTATGTCCAGTCCTGTTTTACATTTCCCTCCCCACTCATTCCCGTGTGAACTTTTCCTCGCTTGTTCCCTCTTCTTTCACCTCATTTTCCAAACCAAGAAACTGACTGACACAATGGCTCAAATCCCAGATGAAAACAATACAGTTGTAACTGCACATCTTGTCCAATACAAATGGTATATCAAACCCTAGGAGACGGGTTTCATCACAAACTACAATTGAAGAAGAAGAAGAAGAAATTGAAGAAGTCTTTTTCATTTGACACAACTCCAGTGTCTGTTAAGAAGCCAATATCAACGTCTGGAATATTTTATGTAGAAAAATCAAACTTGCAGCTTTCATGTGTTTGACTTTATAATCTGAAATACATTACAACTACCAATGTAGCACCTACAAAAGTGAGACCGAAACTTGCCCTGCCCCACCCCCTAGACCTCCCAATTTAAAATAATCCTCTTGGAATTTGTGTGGGCACTCTCCAGCTGTGGGCAAAAGGAGTCAAGACCACTGATATGATGTGTGCCACGAGTGTGTAGACTTTCATATAGAAGCGCTTTCCCCTAAATGCACCTTTATTACAACTCCATACCCTACATCTTAGTTCAAAGCCTCAAGTATTTAACACAAAACGAAGAGAATATTGCAGTTTATTACAGTAGACTACCTTATACATGAGCTAAGGCTGGGTGCAATCTGGAAATGCTAAATCTTTTAAAATTAAAAGTAGGGGTATGCAATTAAGGTACTGTGTTTGATTTAAGTCAAATTAAATGCCAACCATCTTCGTTGCAACTTCTTTGATATCCTTAAGCCTCTTTGAATGAAAGCAATATTGCGTCCACATGCAACTGCACTGTAATAGAGTGGATGTCAGAGAAAAAAAAAAAAAAACAGACATGAGGGAAAAGGTGTGAAGCACTAAAGATGTGAACAATATGGCAGCCCATTTCCTTTTGGTTTCAGAGCAGGTTTCATATATTTGCACTTAATGGGTCACATGAAAAGACAGACCCAAGGCCATTATTGTGGTACAACCTTATTGGTTTCAGTCTATTTTGATTTACTTTCTTTATGTAAGTGATTTCAATAAGTTGAGCTGGCAAGGTCTTTAAGTATGTGCCTGTGATCTACAGAGGAAAAGTTACATTTATGAGGTCATTTGATGAGGGGTCAATGATTTCCATGCATTGACAGAGTAAAGAGTCTTATATTACCACATCCTGGCTGGCGAGCGGTCTACTCAGAACATATGCTGCTTATCAGAGAAGTTACCTGTCTCTGTGGTCTTTAGTCCGGCATGTGTTTGGTTTAGGTTTGGGACGGCTGAGGTCGGCCTGATGGAGTGAGTCATTTGTGGGAGGACTGGGTGTTGACAGGGTCTTTGGCACCGACCCGCTGTCCGCCCCACCACCCACCAACAGCCCTGAGGAACAAAAGACAAGTCAACTTTTAACCCTGCTGTCGAACAGTTGTTACAGATGACTATGATAAAAGATGATGCAACCACAAAAATGCATACTGAAGCATTTTATATCTATATGAAATACTGTGTTTGGATAACATTACAGTTTCAGAACAGATCCTGGATGTTTTTGGCAGTCGCAGAAAATCACATGACCTTCATACACAAGGACAGTCCATTAAAACGGAGATGTGTCAAAATACGCCAAAAATATGATTCAAGTCACGGGTTCAACTATGGTTTATGTATCCTAAGATGGGTAAAAAGGGACAAAAAGGGGCTAAAAAGGGAAAAAGAGACTTAAAGCAGGACAAAACCTTCAGGTTATGGGGTTTAAAATGTAAATGAGCATTCAAGAGAGCTCTGAGTCCCCCCAAAATGTGAGCCCATGCAGTGAGTTGCATGTTTGTGGGAGTGAAAGCACTGGAGTGGATGCCTGGATGGACACCAAGGTTATGTTCTCATGGGCCTTTCCTTGAGAAAAGCCCCTGTAAAGTATTATGCTCGGTAACTTAAACATGGACCGTGCGTTCTCTCTTGTACTGTACGATCACATGCCCAGCTGGAGGTATGTCACGTCTGTTTCACTTTACAAACCTCTTATTACAAGACTCTGGGCCAGTTAGGGGCTGCTCTGGAAAAGCCATTAGAAGGTGTGTGTGAGCTGAGCCAGCCCCGGTGTGGTTACAGTAGTGCGGGCTCTGTCTAATGACTGGAGTTGTACTCTGCTGTCTCTGCAATGTAATGAAGGCAGGAGCTCCTTAATCTTCAGCCTGACTTTATAAGGTGTTCTTTCAACCCCAATGGAGCAGGGATAAGTGCAGCATTTCAAAGACAAATCCTTATAAAGAACTGGAGCTGACTGACCACAGTGGGCCGAGCTGACAGGCCGCCGACGTGTAATCTAGATACGGCTTGTAAGGTCAGATGACTTGTGTCTCCATTATGAAAACGACTTGTTTTATTGTGGCATGAGATGTTGCATACCATGGCAACAGTGATGGGGCTGTAAATCTACTGATGACGGGAGGAACGGTGCAGCAATTAGAGTAGTGAAAGACCACCAGGGCGGCTGCTCCCACTTGAAACAGCCGCCGGTCAAAAAAAACTCACAGCAATGTTAGTGACATTGAGTAAGAGTGAGACAGGCACTTTGCAATTTGAGTTGTACAAACAGTTTTAGGTGGTAGAGCTGCTCTGGAGCCTGAAAACATCCCACTTGAGTCTCAGTGGAGCAACATGACAGACAAGCTGAGGTTTATACTGGAACACACATTCTGAAAAATATATGTTACATGCTCACACACTATGTATACTACAGAATTTGTAAATGCCACTGTGTAATGAATAAACTGGTCTCATCTCAAATGCATTGTAAAGTATCAATGTCACTGGTAAAAAAAAATATGTGCCTTCCAGATAAATGTGAAAAACTGACTTGTTGTGTGCAACATAATGGCAGCTAATTAAGTGACTGATTGGAAAGTAGCAAAGACACAAAGAAAAGAAGTTCTATTTTATTACTTCTATCAGTTTTTGAGAGGAGAAATTTACTCAGTAATTTATACTTCACAGTTTGATAAGAATTGGAAAGAAAATATGACTTTATGACTATATGACTTAGCTCTTGGTTGTTTTGTCCATACATTCTTAATGGAATGATAACTGTGCACAGTCACAAACCACATCTCAGAAGCCAGTGGGTGTCTGCATCAAACAATGCTAAAGCATAAGAGGAGAGATGTGCCAAATGGTCCTGTATGTAATTGAAACAGATACCTCAGTCCTGAGAGTCTTCCGGGAGACATTGCTGTTATAACCTGCCATTTCCTGTATTGGTAGGAGAAAGCTGAGGCACACTCAGTCTTGCACATTGTCATGTTGTTAATAATGGTTCTAATCTTGCTTATTCAGCTAATTAAAGTGTTTGTTTGTCAAAGAAATGCTGAAGTTCTTTCTAATCTTGTTTAATGATGCTGTTGACCTTTCCTTTGGGCCACCAGTTTGGGAGCAGAGACCTAGAACAATTAATGTTTACTCAAACCTCCGAGTGCTGACTGATACCTTGATTGATTGAGTCAGAGGCCAATTACATGAATCAAAAGATCAGCGCTTTCCAAACAGTGTAAACAAGCCATTACTGCTGAGCCTTTCCTTCCGTGTAAACCCCAAATGCAAATACAGGTACGGCACCCTCCTACACTTTCACTCCACATCCTGTTGGATTTCCAGCACAACAGGGATATCCACTAAAGCCTACCTCTGTCCCAAAGGCACCTCTATAATGACCCAAGCTGACCTTTGACCTAATGGCTTGAAGCATTGAGGATTGGGCATGAGCATTGAGTCTTCATCATGGCAGAGAAAGTACGGAAGGAAGTGACAACTTGTAAGGACTTGATGCTTCCCATATGTCAGCGTTACTGAGACTCGCTTCTAATCATGCATAGCCTGCAGATATATACACAGCAAGAAAAACTTTCAAATAAACCAATCATTGGTATTATTCCCAAGATGGCTATTAATAAACGCAAGACTAACTATAATGATAGAGTCATGATGGGCGGAAAAGACTATTAGATGAGATGTTTAGCCCTGAAGAACAAAATCTTGTAGGACGTCACTTTTACAAGAAATAGTTAAGTGCCACCAGAGTTATTTCTGACCTCCAAGCCCTACCCAGTCATTATTATAGGTTGTAAACCACACAGTAAGACCTTTTTGGCCAAATGCAGAGGGTCCCCATGTTGGGAAATCAAAGCAGGTGTTTACTGCTCAGGGCAAACGTAGCCTGGCCAGCCACATCCCCTCACTTCACAAAACTCTCTCCACAAAATGAGTCTGAAATCTCATCACAACCTTTTAAACTTAGGAGAAATCCTGTTGGACTAGTCCTCACTGTTCAACAAGCTTTATAGTTTACAGATGCTGTGAAATGCAAGGTTTGGATAAAAGGGAAACCTCCCTGTTGCTTCTTTGTAAACTAAAACATCAGATCACAGAGGAAACCATCTTGTCAAACACAAACAGCTGCAAGGGTTAACCACACGTTTAGATAAAATGAAACTCATTAGCCCTCTCTAGTTCTCTCTGCTATCTTCTCCCATGATTCCTCTAATGTTTGATGAAGCATTAGTGGTGGATGTTTTTTCACTGTAGCCACTCTTTCTGATGTGAGTCACTTCAAGGAAATTTCGATTCAATACGGAACTACTTAGTGGACAGGACTTTGCTGAAAGACAATTCATAACAAATCTCACACAAGGCCCTAATGGTCCAAATTAGTTTTTCATGTTACATTACCACCTGGCCTGAGCAACCATATGGTGTGGATAGAATAGAGAAAGTCATTCGTCACATTAAAATGTCCTACAGCCTTTGTATTGCTCACATAACCATTACAAATCAATTACTCCTCATACTCACAGTATAAAGCTGTATGATGTAATATCTGTTGAAATCAAGGCTGCTTTTGTATACAGTGCCCTAACAGAGGCACCTGCAGAGGTAATGTTCAAAGGGGTGTACACTCATCAGGTTGTAGCATTGTGTCCTGAGACATGAAGCCATCAAAGCTCACCTGTTTCCCACTGAGTGGTAAAATCTTTTAGACTAGACCGCAGGCTGTCAGCGCAGATTATGCAACTGGTGTGTCTGATACGCATAAAACTGACTTACTTTAAAATCCCTGTTAATGTTTTTCTCAACCAGACCTGGTTTCTGACTCATGGCCAACCACCGAAAACACACTAAACAAAGATTCCCCAGTGCTTCAAATGTCCAACAGGCTTTCTCAAACTATTTGTTTAGTTTATTGAGGTGCTCCCAAGCAAAACATTAAAGAAAAAAAAAACAGCCAGACAAATCAACAGTCAAAACAAATAGGCAAAAGGCAACGAAAGGCAAAATAATATTCCTTCTTCAAATGAGATGACAAAATTCCCTGAGGTGCACACACTCAAACATACACAAAAAACAATATATTGGTCTTTGAATCTGGGAGAATGAGGACTTCACATTAACACTGGGCCATAATGACTGTGCAGTATAATTATTTTTTTTTCAGAATTTCCACATTATTTTGTTTCCACAATATGTAAGCCATTGTGGTTGTCACACTCTGCCCACACACTCCTCCTCTGACATGCTACATGCTACATGCTGATGGTCATCTTCAAAAGTTACAGTATTTAGCATAATGTTTCTTTTAATATGGAAGACAGTCTTTATTTGATAGAGACAGTGTAGAAAGACAGGAAACTGGGTGAGAGAGTCAGAGAATGACAATAAGCAAAAATACTCAAGTTGGAATTGAACCCGGGTCACTCATGGAAAAATCTTTCTGGGCTCCACAAGATTTTGTCATCAGAGTTCCAGCAGTGGCCATTGACAGATTTGGTTTTGTCACCAGTCGATATTCTCACATTACATTTAAGACCACATAAATAATCTGTATGTTGAATAAAACCAGAGCATGATGTTGTAATAGACTTTAGCAACCTAAATGCTCTTCTTTATCCGTGTTTTGCAGTTTTGTCCTGACATTTGATTATACAGTAAATTAAGGAGGAATTACTTCTCCTTGCTTCCTAAAAGGGTACAGCCTTTTGTCAGTGTTATGGGCAAATTAAACTAGTATTAATTAAGAGTTCTTTGGCATTAGAGACTTCATTGATTTAGTATTTAATAGGACAAAATGTGCACGCTACTTCAGCAGTTCCTTCAGTCCTTCAACAAAGACAAAGGAGAAATAGAAAGGTTCATCAGTCAGGTGAGCATGCAGACTGTCATAAATAAAAAAAGACTGAAATAAATATGCCATCACTATGCATCACATGTGCACAAGGCAGTATACCTCATTGTAGCAGAATATGAGGGATGGGTAACTTTGGCTTGAACTTCTTTGTATGTGATATTTGTGAGTTAGAGGAGAGCTGTTAGGAGTCATGTGAGTGAGGTGGTCTTGGCAGCTTAGGCCTAGGGTCAGTGCACTCAGAAAGATCCAGTAAACTGTCCTCCCCACAGTTTAATGACAGAATGGGGAGCACAGGCCTCATTCCTGGACCCCATCCAGAATGACATCCCTTTTTATTGTCTCTGGAGTTGTATGAGAGCTTCACTGTTCTGGGGTCTGTGGGTGTTTACGATGTTTCATTCTGACATCTGTGAGAGCTCATTGAACTGCTCAAAGCGGCGCTGATTCTGGTTAAGCTTCGGATCAACATTGTCAAACATCTTTGTTTGAGTGTTTGGAGTTTTGAGCAGAGGTGAGGTTTGTTTTAATAGGATGTTTACTTCATCAGTGCTTTGGTATCCCAACCCAAAGTGTACATGTATTTCAGTTTTCGACATGGGTAGTAGGACAAACTACAATCTGTAATCTGTAATTGCAGAAAAAGAAAAAACACACTTGCTAGCACACTTTTTTGTAAATCCCCAGACTTGAACTTTTGTCTTGAAGGATATGGAGTGGTGGATGGGACATAAAACCTAGGACTTTGCCTCAGGTTGGTTATTCAGTTGAGGGAGTTAATATGACTGTGTCTGTAAACCTAATCTCTATGAGGAATATAATGAGTTTTATGACTCATATTGCTTGAATCTGTAATCTCATTGTGTTACATATTATTATACATTTATATCATGCCATGTTATTTCACATATATCTATTTGATCTGGTAAAGTGCTTGTTCACACATGTGCTCCACTGCAGGTCTTGTTTCTCATTATCACTTTATTATCTATGACTTTTGTCTCATTGTTGTTTGATGGGAATAAAACAAAGCAGAAGGAGAAAGCCTGTCATAATTTAATGACGGTTTAAAAAGCGAACAAATTATTCCAAGTGCATATGATTTACAGCATGGAAAAGCTCCAATGACAATAAAACTTTTAACTTCTTTGTTCAATGTTTTTCTAAACTTACCACCTACACTGTCCATAATTACACAAAAGAGCCAACCATTGCAAACCAAAATGAACACAGAATGGGAGCCATTATTAACTTAGACGAGCGTCCAGGAAATAAAAATGTCAAAATGTCTTATCAGATTAAACAAGACATCATTGATCTTTGCAGGAAAAAGCACTACTCAGTGATGTCAAAGGTCAGAACGGGTCAATTACAGGACAGCAAGACGGGACTCGGTCAATTTTGTAAAGCCTAATGAATGGATATGTTGATATGTCAGCTAAAGAACCACTGCCATTCATGAAAATGCAATAAGAAAGAGTGATAACAAGTGTATAACCACATATGCTTTGAGAATTTACAAAAAATACCGGGGTTGAGGACTAATAATAAAAAATAACTGGTAGAATAAACATTATAAACAACAGTCACATACTTTCTTTTACTGGTGCATTGTAAAAGAGTGAACACAAACTGTTCAAGTAACAGATTTGGTTGATAAGAGAGCTTTTCTTACTGTGATATAACCCACAAAGGGGTTATATCACAGCACGGAAGGGCAGCTGTGACTAACAAGATTTATTTTATTTTTTCTAGATTTTTTTTAACCTTTAATTCAGTCAGTCAGATAGACAGGAAACAGGGTGAGTGAAACAGAAAGGGCAAAAGGGAAACAAACCCGGGTCTCCCATATACGTGGGCTGTACCAGGTGAGCCACCGAGGCCAGACCAGATACAGGAACATCTGAACATCATGATTCTTGATAACAGCTACTTTTCTTACACACAATGGCCAGTTTGTGGATGGCGTTGCTATGGAAACCTACCTGAAAATGTCATTGCTCAGTAGTAGTCAGTCTGAGTGACTAAAAGACACTTTACAGTACAGCTTTAATAGACTGGTGTCACGTGCTGGAGGTCAGCGTTTCACTGGGGTCAGAGTTACGGAGGTCGTCTAAACTGTGTCACTTATATTACTCCCAGAAGATTGAAATGAATGATGGATTATTAGTCCCCCCAGAGCTCTTGAACCAGGCTTACACTGCTGTAACACGTTTTATAAGAATAAGGTTTCATTCTCAGTGAGAGCGCATAATGCAAAGTAAAGTTGTAAAATGTATCTCTCAACTCCCTTTCTCACTCAGTGATGATATTATGCAAAGTAGGCTCATTTGTAATTTTGAATTATATTGTCATGACTTATGAGATGTCACTTAGTAAAGCATTTTAAATTCAAATGAGGTGCACAACATGAAGTGTTTACGTAATATAATCATTCAACAAAAATAAAACTAAACTTGCCAGACTGCACACTGTACAGGGAAGTCCTATTTAAAACCAATAGTTTATTACTGATAAGATACATGAGGTTTGTTTTCATCACATTGTTTAAAACACAAAATAAGTAGTGTTACATGTGTCCAATCTGAATAAACGCTGTCCTCTGAATTGTATTGAAATATTTACATTCAATTGATTTTACTTGATGAACATGCCATGTCTTTATGGTTACAGATGTTTAATCTGGTGTCTTTGTCCACAGAAAACATGCATGAGTGTCCAGAATTATTAGATGACTCATGTTACTAATTTAAAAGAAGGTTAGGGAAAAGTGGACATTTACCACAGTACATGAATCAGCAACCTAGTGGTTGGGGCCTTGGGGCTTTTTCAGGCTTATTCTGGAAGCAAAGAACCTTGGGGACAAGTCACTTGTTGGAGAAAGAAAAAAGACTGTGGGTTTTATTTTTTTGTGACACCACCAGTTTTGCTGCTATAGGACTTTTATTTCAACCTCCCTAAAAGTGGGTTTTCCTTTTGAGTCAGTTTTCAGAAATATAAATCTCACAACAAGCTCTACCTTAAACGTATGACAGCAAAGCAAGAAATGAAAATTCAAAAGTTCAGACTTGAATTGGTTGGGTGTTGAGAACCATGCCACAAGCTTGCTCTTAGAAATAAATGAATGAAGAGAAAATATTATGTGGACACAGACTGAGAGCCTTTTGAGCCCATATAACAATCTCAAGTTTTTACTGTTGTATTAAATGTTTAAAAGGCTAATAACCACATGTCCAATCCCAAACGAGCACTGAAATAATGCTGACAGATGCTGGAGCTCTTTTTACCGTGATTCAATGCAGCTGACTGTTGGTCCATGGAGCACTTAAATTTTGGACATCTTATTTTTTTAAGGGGTTTTGGCTTTATTTGAATTGCTGCTGTCATTAAGACAAAGAGGCTCTTTTTCAGAGTATCCTTGACTTTAATAAGAAACAGACAATAGATCGCCACCACTACTGTACTGAACATACAATTCATCATACACACAAGCAAGCCTCTCCTGGGGTTGTGCATCTCAGCGTTACCACCAAGACAGTTGGGACAAAGGAGGAGGGAGGGGAAATAAAGAAGAGAAGACATTCATCTTGAGCTCAAATAGAGATGTTAACAAAGAGAGTACAGAGGAGCGCGCTACGACGAGGGATTTTAGGCGACTGGACGGAAAAGAGTGGACTGTAATGCTCCAAAAGCATGGCTGCTATTGTGGATATGAACGCAGAGAAGTTTTGTTACTTTGTAAAGTCTCTATAAATCAGGCAAACATTAAATAACAAAACCACAACTACTGGACTGAAATAATTGACACAACTGAAATGGATTTCATAAATGCCACAGTTTGTCATGACGAACAACCAACAAGTGAAAAGCCCATAAAAGGAAATCAAGAGGATGAAGAATAAATTCAAATCTGTCAGGATCAGGAAGCAAATGGAGGATGGGATTTACAAAGTCCCATTTGTTTTAAACAGTACTTAAGTTCTGCAAATAGGCATTTTCTGTTTGAGATTAGACAAAAGAATTGATTATGTTGCTGTGAAGGTGTTTTGTGTCAGTATTAGTTGAAGTTTTTATTTTGTTTATGCAGTGCCTTGGTATTACTATCAATATTTAAGATGATGCTATTTTTAAATGTGAACACAGAATCATACCAAATAGTACAGCATCATCCTTTATGACTGAAAAACATTACAAATTAGTATTAAATGTGCAGGTTTTAGACACATTACTAATTACACACCATATTCTTCTATTAATTTCCATTATTCTATGCAGTGGTTTCAGGAAAAAATAAACTGGTGCATAGAATTCAGTGGACTAGGTTAGCCCTGGCCAAGATGGCTGCAGTTTTTCTGATGCCTCTGCTAAAAAATTTGAAAAAAAGATGGGGCCAAACCTAATTGGATGTGATCACTTGGTGGGCAAATTTAGATGGATGGGAAGCAAATCAATACTAGTAAGTGACCTGCCGTGGAGCACATCCTCGACTCACACTTTGGCATTTCTCCCTTTTCCCTGGCTCTCATTCTCACCACAACATCACAAACCCTCCAACCGGAGTCGGTGCGGGCTCATTAGGGGCTGATGGAGGGGGGTGGAAAGGGGTTGATAGGGGCAAAAGCTATTACAGGAACCACCTGCCTTCTGACCATCATATCACTCTGCACCCATGCTTCTTACTCACTATACACTCTATACCAACCATAATACCATCCACTTAAAAGCCCTCTATATCAGAAATCCACCTTTATAAGATTAAAGGGAGACGGACCAGACACCAGCATAAAGCAGATGGATGGTGATGTGGGGTGGCTGGGTTCACAGGAAGGAGATCTTGAGGGTGCACTAGCCCAGTAGGCAGCCTGGTCCTCACTGCGATAGGAGCAGTGTAATGATGGAGAGAGTGAGTGAGACAGAGCGGTGATTCAGCTGCCATGAATGAAATCTTTATGAGCGTCGTGATGCGCCGTGAAGCCTCTTTAGGACGTGTGTGATGCCACTGTGTGATTTTACTCCAAGATGGATGACGAACGCCCCGGGGCTTTTCAGCTCTGAAAGGGAAAACCAGATCTGATGAGATGCAAGTGGTAAAAATCAAACATATGGGTAACACATTTTAGTTCGGACCCTGATACAAAATCAAACTGGTAAACAATAGGTATCCCAGGGCTGTACTGAAGTGTTATGCTTTCATCACAGCAAGAAAATGTGACTACAAAGTTCCTTTTAGAAAGAAATCCGATCCTGTTTAAGTTAGTGTAGCTGATTCAAACAAATGGTGGCTAGAATATACACTATACACTACTATACTATACACCTCTTTTATTGATACAGTATTGTCCACTGAGTAACTGTGAGCGACAGGGCAGTGTTGCCTAAAAACATCAAAAAGACAATGATGTCAAATCTGCCTGAACATAAGTAAATGGCCAATGCGATCAATGGTAGCAGTTTCATCCAGAGAGGCAGCCATTGCCTGTATTCAAATGTAAATGCATGTACATGGCTTGCAGATTGTGTCACATAAGAAATCCTCATTGTTATATGGTTTGCTTTTGATTCAACTCCACGCCACACCTTACTTTAGGAGGTCTAACTTTTCCATTTCTCTGTGGGTTGTTTAATTGATCAGCAGTGCATCCTTAGAGCAGTGAGAGAAAACAAATGGAAAAACATTCATTCATCTTTGTAAAAGATCAATGACATCCTTGTATACAGCTCTAAATCCACAACAAGGCCACTGTTTAGATAAATTTGGTTGGACTAAATAATGAATAGCACACACAGACCAACCCTCAGTACACTGAGGATGCACAGAAAACATTGAGGAAGTGTACACTCCACTATCTGTGGCTCATGATGTTAAGAGAAGAGATTTAGAACAGCTGCAACTGCTTCAAGACACTTTAAAACCATGAACTGGATCCTCTGTGGGTAAGTAATGAAAGATATCTGGTTAAAGCTGTGGGCTATGAAGCTGTGGACACCTACTCATGTTATTTTTGAACATCCATAACATCAGCTTGTTTACTGTCATATAAGACGTTTGTGTTTTGAATCTAGCTACTGTAATTTAACCACAGCCATGCATTTTGCCTGCAGCACAATATAAAGCAATACAAAGCAGTACCATCAGATTATCTTTTTGGCTTATCAGAGCTTGTACAAGAAAGAATTGTATTTGTAGACAGTTTGTATTGTCATAACTCTCAGGAGCTTTCAATCTGGCGCTTCCCTTTTTGTTCCCCCTTTTTTTAAAATAATGAAGTATGAGTAATCCTCATCATCTTATTTTTGGTGGGATATTTTGGGGATAATACACAAATTCACAAATACATGAACTCCTTTCTTCGACAGCTCCTGGTGGGTCAATGAGAATGATGGGTGTAATTTAGGGTCAAAACACACCTTTTAAAGTATATTATAAAGTCAGGAGATCTGGGCTTTTCTTGTGGCCTTTCATGCTTAACCACAGGAATCAGGCTCATAACTGAAAAGCAGCAATAATGTAAGAGCCCCCACATAAAGCTGGTGATTTTCACAGCTGCCCAGGTTGGCTGTGATGGACAGTGCCAAGGTGTAAGCAGTGCCAGAGTCGCTGCATGATGAATGTGTCCCGCGGTGCGTCGTGACTCACTCTCCCTGGAGTGGGCTCCGTGCCCTCCCCCCTTCCCCCTGCTTTTCCAGGCTTGGTCGCTTTGCTCGCTGTATCTCCTGCAGCGGATGAGTCACAGAGGCTGTTACAGTAGAAGACGCCTGAGCAGCGAGAGGGAATTAGGAAAATAAAAGAATGAGAAGACTCCCATTAGAGACCCCGCCTGGCATGCACTGATGGCACACTGATTTAATTTAGGTTTTTAATCTAAGAAGGGAAGCTCTTTTTTATATATCGTTTTTTTCTCATCTTGGCAAGCAAAGTTTGGAGCCTTCTAGGGAGATCTAATTGTTTTAAGCGGTACGCCGGCAGGTGTCAGCTGTGATAGCCTCAGTTTAGAGGAGAAAGGAAGGATAGTGGGCACAGGCTTGTGCTCTTAGGAAAATGAGCCAAAAGTGTCAAAAACTGTAAATCGTGAAACATGGGTGGAATGTACAGTCTTCCATATGACAGCCATTCAAAACAGAGCTGCATCACTTTATTAGTTATGTTAAATGTGACTCCGCTGCTTTTGTACATCAAAGAGCACAATCATTTTTGTCAGATAGAGGTTTATACACATGACCTCAGGGTCTGTCAGATCTATTATGGCTGAGCAGGTGTTGGATTGTGGGAGGTTGGGGTCACTTTGAGGAATTTCTCATTTGGTTAGTGTTGACTGAATGACGGAGGTGTGCTCTCTGTGACACACTGACTATCCAAGATTTATGCAGTCTAATAATAGCCAATGGTGTGCATATATGGTCAAATGAGAGCAGTGGAATCCAGCAGTGATTAAGGTCTTCTTCAACGGTCATTAAAGTCTCTACAATAAGTAAACACCATAACTAACTTAGAGAAGGACAGCACTAATCTTAGCAGCAGCTAAATCACCACTACAATGGGATGAGGGCAGGTCATATTAGATTGCATGCCAATCAGCAATTGTTCTAATGCTTGTATATGCAATGATTCACCAGTTTATGGGGGACAGCTGTAGGCTCTAACACAATCCAGAGAAATAATCAAAGTTATTTCAAATGTTTGGTTTATAGTTCTTATGAAGTGCACTGATGTCAACAGACGGCAACAACCAGACGTGGAAAAGAGTGGACAAGTGGAGGAGAAGGAAGAGTGTAATGAACAGTCAACAAATGACATTATAAATACCCTGTGATGCAGATAAAAAGTGTGTGAGACTAAACTCATTCACTCTCAAAATACATCATAAATAAACATATTGAATATGTTCAAATAAGTCTGTTTAAAATCCAAAATAAACTGATTTCCAGTCATACACCAGACTAGAAACTGATCTCTTGGCCCTTTGGAGAAATAAAAAAGGCATAAGGGTGATGACATGTTTTGAAACAATAAAGCAAGTTCAAAGGTGCAGATCAATCTTTATGCAAAATTTGTGCAAAATCTGAAATGTCAACGTTATTCCGAGACAAACTTTGAGTTTTTACAGGGTTCTCAGACTCATTCTTTCATTTAGCAAATGTCCTTAATAAGTTATCAGTGTTGATATGTCCTATACTCTAATTTAAGTGTCTGCATAAAAACCATAAGGACCACAAATGTAAAACAGGTCCAATATCTGCAAAAGAAAGTACTTACACATAAAAAGCTTGTGGAAAACAATGTGGTCAAATGAAAAAAGAAAAAGGAAATCAGGTTTTAAAATGAGAACAGATGAAAACTTGATTTTTTTTTGTACTAGATCAAAGCACCTTTTACTGTTTACGTCAAAGTGCCTGGACTCTTTTGCATTACAACAACAGACGTCTATTTACGTCTTCAGAGTTACTGCTGTATTGGATTAGTATGGTATTTCATTAATTTGATACAGCTCATTCATATCTTTCTATGTTTCTCTCTTTGAGTACTATATGTCAAATATCTACTCTGTGATATTTTATATAAACAACTATTCCTTCTACAGACTTTTATTTCAGTCCACAAAACAAATCTTTACCAAAAAGCAGTGTAAAAAAGTCAAACTGAAGTCGTGATCAGGACACGGCTAGCTTCCCCTTTTTAGAGAAACTGTGCAGGAAAGTTGCAGTAATGAGCTATCCATTACCTTCGGTCAGCTCATTAGACTGTAGCTCTGTCTGGCGTGGGGTTGCACTTTCATCTGGCTGTTTGTTTGGAGTAAATTCAGTGTCAGGGGAGTGTTACTGCCTGGTAAGCGACACTGGGAATTGCATGTGCTTAAGTGATGGAATGAATTACTCTCGCTGCAATAAAGCCAATGACAAAGTGTGCGTCTCTGTAAGTGTGTGTTTATTTTCCAAGATGTTTGATCCATCACGTTCAAATAAAACCAGCACCTCTCCACCTTCCGACACATAGAAAAATAAACTTTGAAAAGCAAGAGCAAGTTTCTCCTTCCTCCTGGGTCCTTTACATTCTCCTACGACCCATGTCAAAATGGACCAGGCTCGAGCTGGACCTCATGCTCCCTTCACAGCAGCGGCACATCCTCATGCCCTAAATCACAGCCCTTGCTCCTGACAGCGTGCGATGGTGCTGAAAACATCTTTCCCAGCTTGTGATTGGGGCCAATTTGCCAGTGCATAAATCCTGAAGCCAACAGTTTTTTTTTTCCACATAGGGTGGACATTGGCACAAGGAAAAATGTGTGTGTCCGAACCAAATCCCAGATAAATCAAGTCCCTTTTTTAATTTCACACCAAATTACAGATGACCATAAATTAAAACTGTACCCAATCTACAAAACGGCCACCTTCCCCCAACATTTTATCTTGCTGATTAATTTCTGACGCTCAAAATAATCATAAAAGTGACATATTCACACAGGGCAAAGGTCACATTACATCACCGCAGTCATGCAGGGATATATTGACAGTCTGGCCTTTTTCCATAAATACCAGCAGGACCACAGTGAAAGACCTACAGTGTTGTATCCGGGGCAGTGCTGAGATTTAGGGACCGTGTGTCAACATTTTGCCCTTCATTTATTGTAAATTGGGATAAACCATAGTCATAGATTCACGGTTAGAGCGGTGTCTGCAGCACAGCCTTTAGATATTAGAAAAATGAATAAAACCACAACTATGTTTAAGGGAGAGTCTTCTGAGTTGGTTTGAAAATGGAAAAGTGTTGGATCTTTGGTTTTTTTTTGGTTTGCAAACATTCTTGGAGATATTACAGCAATACTCAAGAGGGACAATCATGGAAGTGAGTGGAGGCAGCAGGGTGCTGATTGGCTAAAGCGATGCAGGGAATTGAAGCAGGCTGTTTCTTTAGGGATCAATTCATTCCCTCCTAGTCCCCGACTGAGCATGAAACACATGGAACTGATAAAAAATGAAAAAGAGTCATAAGGTAATGCTGCAAAACTCTGTATGAGCTACACAAAAAGAGAGATCAAGTGGGTGGGAAATAAGTCTGTTACCGTACATTCAAAATGGACAGATAATGTTTCCCCAGATTTAGCTCAGCAACAATTAAATCATTTTCTTTTGTGTCGAGGAAGCAGTGTCAATGAAATCACGATGCTTCTAGCAATATTTCTGCTTTTATATAAGATCAGCAAAAAAACTTTTACCCATTCAGAAGAGACTGAATTCATAAGAACATGTAGTTTAAAGGTGCTGCAGTAAAAGTAAAGTGCAATGTAGTCCAAGCGTTAAATGGCACTGAGCAGGCAACTAGTAAAAGTTCTGTCGACGAATTTAGCAGAATGCATAAATATAAAAAAATCTCATTACTTCACATGGGAAACCGTTCAGCCAGTGTGTTTGCAGACTCTAATCACACTGGTGTATGGCTTGTTTGACCCTGCTTTTGTTATACTGGTGTCTTAATGCCGCCAGAGCCACAGTATAAAGTTTATTTTACATGGGGCTGTTGGTACCACCCGTCTGACAGGCCAGAGGCATCCATCAAATCAACCTCCCACACTCTTTAGCGACAGTGCCCTGAGCTTTTCTCCAGCGGCGCTCGCGTGTGGAACAGCAGAAGGAGTGTATATATGAACACAGACATAGCAGTTTATCCATGACTGATGTGAACCTGCTCACTGGCTCCGAGGGGCTACCAGTGCCGGCTGACAGCTGGTAGTTAACAGTCGGATTGTCTCCCTGACACTGACAGATCAAACGCAGCAGAGGTGAATAGGGAGAGCTTTCCTTCCATCAGATGGTATTATACTGTCGACAAAAGGTCCACACTTGACCGCAGTCCACGGAGATTTGAAGACACAATGGTCAGGGGTCACAGAGAGCGCAGCTATCAGCGCTTCACTGAATAGATGCCAAAAGTACAGACTGCATTAAAATATCACATAACACTGTTTACTTAATATGAGCCTCAGTAACAGAAACCTGTGAAAGATATCCCCAGAATTCAGATTAATAACACTTCGCATCCAGCTCCCTTCAGCCTGTGCTAATTATAGACTTTAGATTCACTACAAGATAACACAATGTCCTTTCAAAATATCACATTTGAAGTGGTTGATGTTGCTGATGTCTTCAACAACGACGGCTCATTAAAACTGTCAGACAATGTTTACTTTTGTAGGCCAGAGTGTTGATGTGTCCTGTTAGGGTAGGGTTTTTCAAGTCTGGCAATAAAGAAGAGCACTGTAGGGCTAACACATCTATAAAAAGACAAAGCAACGATAATAATCCAACATTACCTTGTTAAAAGCCCTGAAAAGCTTTTAATTTCCAAGCATATATCAGTTATCTTACTTTAACAAAAACCTTAATCCCCAAATTTGACTAGTCTCAAACTTAAAGATGAAGATTTGGAGTACTCGACCTTGTTCCAGGTGGGTTTTTTTTAATGAAAGTGGTTCTCTCTCAGAACAATGCACTCAAACATAAAGGACAGTCTGCTAAATGAAATCGTTTCATGCCTTTGCGCAGAGGACAGCAGTGAAACGAATATGATAAGTTGGTATGTGCTTGAATCCTCTGCCAGCTGCAGGTTGGCTGCTATTGCAGGAGAGGATTTCAATCGATGGCAGCACCCTGGATTCAATTACAAATTGAGTTTAGTGGGGTTGCTTTTCCCCTCTTTATTTCTGCAGTGTCCCCCAGCAAGGCTCCACTGCAGGCTATTTACGGTGCCCTCTTCCTGAATAAGTTAATAATGGCAGCCAAGCCTGGACACAGCTCCACACAGAGGCCATTCTGAGTCATTTGGACTGGAATTGCTCCGACACACCCAATCAATCAAGAAGTGGGAAGGGGTCATCCCCAGAGCAGCCCAACCCCTGAACCTCATGGCCCTTTCACACAAGTCAATACCAGGCATTATTCTGATCATAATTGCATTAGATTTTCACAGTACGCAGCAAAACACAACCCCTCTGGACCCACTTACTGGCAAGAGCCATAATACACCATTGTTGATCTACCTATTTGACTAAATTGCCTTATTGACTATACCATTGACTTTTTATTAATGGATTTAGTCTGCTGCACTTATTGTCTAACAAAGTGACTCTCTGCAATCAAAATGTCTACTGATTATGAGAATAGCCACCAAATAGTGAACCAGAAGAGGTTCAATAACACTTACAGAAAAGCCTGGAGGTGCAGATAGAAACTACAGTAAACAAACCATACATCAACGTCACCACTCACAAGGTTTTTTCTTGTGTATGTCTATTGTTCTCTGAAGCACTGGAAGACAGACATATGTGTTCAGATCAAGCAGAAGAATAAGAATGGATGTTGGTACAGCTGGTTTGAATGGATAAAAAATATGATTTGGCCATACCATGCTTTTTCATCTTTTAAAATGTAATAAAGTTTGTGCCATTTGAAATCTGTTATTGACTACCGAGCTAGCAAGACACATGCTTTTATAGGACTTTATATGTATTTCTTTAAACCTAAGCTGTTTACTTTAAGCTCTGTTAAGCATAACCACTTATTGTTTCATACTTTTAAAAACCAAGAACCTTGTTAATGCCCAAAATCAACCACCACCTCCTGCATGTGTTGGGAAGGAGACTGACTATAAAACCTAACCTACGCATCAAATAAAAGAGCTGCAGCATTAACATTGAGGGCTCCACAAGTGATCACATCGTGCCTTTGAATGACAATGGTTTTATAATATGCAATGGTAAAATGTGCAATATACAGATGTAATTGATAAAAGTTATGAGCTGACAAGCCAATTAGCAGGCTACTGGGGCTGTGGAGCTTTAAATAATAACTGGCTTTCACACTTCCATGGTGGCTTCACTTTTGAGGTCACCATTTCGGCTTTAACAGCCGGTTTGACGCTAAGAAGGTGGCAAAGTTGGCAAAGGATCAAAAATAATGCTATCATGGTGCATTAGCTGCTTGAAATGTGATGATTTTTACTGCAAATGTGTGCTTTAAACTGTACAGTAGATGGTTTGGCTAATTGCTACGTGATGTTCAGGTTATGTGTGGGTGAGGCTTCCGGCTGGATTGGAGCAGCGCTAACTGGAGGCTACATGCTTTGGTTGTTTATGGGCTCCACCGCAGGAATCTAATGAGGGGGATGCAGAATGGGTAATTGGACTAAAGGTGGTGCTCCCGCCATCAGAGTTAAAGGTACGGCATGAGGCGGTGGGAGGAGAGGTCAGGCATGAGGCGGCTGTTTTTGGCAGAAAAGTGGGAAGAGAATCAGTCAGAGCAGCCCATTTAGCCAAGCCTGTCTTGTAGAGTTTTCAAATGTATATAAATAACATTTCCAGACAAAACAAAAAAAATGCATTATGAGTAAATAAAAATGTCACATTGTTCCTTCACTGTTTGTCAAACTCAGTAAATAAAGCTTTTCTTATCTTAGGTAGCATGTTTTAATTTGATCTATTTATTTCCTTTTGCTGACCTTTTTATATTGGGCCTTGATATCTTTTTTAACTTTGACCAGGACACCTAAAGGGAACAAGTGTTAATAAAATCTAATTTCCATCATTTCTTTTCCTCATTAAATACACCACAAAGCACTGAAACAAGGACATTATATTGATTTATTAAACAAAGATATATTACATTTGGAAGAGAGGGTTGTTTTTATTCACACAAGACACATAAATCACAGCAGTTACCACTGCCCACACTGGACAGGAAATCATATGATAAAACAGGATCCTCTCACTTTAGTCTGGGACTTAAAACCACATAAAACCACCACAGAAAGCTGCTGAGTGCCACTCTGATCGCAAACACTAAGTGATGAAAAGGCACAATAACAGCGTGAGAGCTAGAAAGACGCAGTTTGAAGAGACGGGTTTCAGAAATGTACTGCGGCTTCAATGTGTGTGTTCTTTTGAACCATTGTAGAGCTGCTACTGTAACGGTGTATATGAAAAATATGCAATCTTGCATATTCTCTATGCAAAACTTTAGATGAGGAAATTGTTATCTCCCAGAAATATCAAATCAAAAATGGAGCATATAACAATACAGACTGTAGTAACCAACTACATACATGACTTGATTGCTCTGAAACAAATGCAATCATGCACATGTCATGTCAAGGACATAAGGATTATGTTTTTGTTGTCCCTATTCTTTCTCTCAGGGTGAGCACCCAGTATCAAAGGGCAGCCACAGCACCAGAGCTGAGCTAACACTGAGTATAAACTGAAGAATAAACCTCACATAAGAGTGGTAAAGGTGCACATACATCACACACATCAGCGTAATATATAGTTGCAAACACTGCAACCCAGCTTTATTCATACAAGTGCTACAGATATGCTAAAACTGTTGACCAAGCCATTTTTATAACTCTTCTTTTGGTTTGGTTGTGAATTTTGTTCAATCAGTCTCCTTGTTACGGCACACAAAGAACAAATCATGTCACCAGCATGAGTGCACAGTGGGACCGTCCAATCTAGCCATGTCTGAGGTTAATTTTAGGGTCTGACTGTGAACTGAGGGGGTTGAGGGCGACAGGGGGAAGAGCCGCAATTACCACCGCAGTCATCTGTGTTGTCAAAGAACACAGAGGAAGGTCAAAGGTCAAACATGGGCACTTTATAAGAGCACTACTCTGATCTGTTAAATCAATAAACTACAGTCCTATCGCATACTGTGATGTTTATCTTAGAAAATCACCATGGAAACCAATAACACACGATCCGTGTAATTGCATGAGAAAACTTTGAAAAAGTCTGCTGATTATGAGCGAACGGTGGGATGCAGGGAAAAGGGGCGATGGGGGAGGTGCAAGCAGACAAACTGAGCAGTAATTACAGTAATCATCATTTGACATTTTTGTGTCTTATCTCATCAAAATGACAAAATCATGTGGTTACATAGCATGGGATCAGGTGAAATGGACTTTAGACCAACCCATCAGGGGAGCACAGTAAAGATTATGCCATGACACATCATGATACACTCCCATTTTCTATATTTGATTTAAAGATGTTGGACATAATTGAGAGATCATAACTGTGACAGAAAGAAGGATAAGTCAATCTCTAAAAACACGGGCAAACGTTTTATGACATAAAGATTATGATATGAAGTAATAGAAAGAGCCACACAGACATAGAAAGAACTGACAAAGCTATCTTTTTTAAATTATATGATTAAACCTGTCTAAACATCAATAGAAAAAGAAAAACAGGAGAAAACAAGAGAAACTGGAGATCAACTTTGGACCTCACATCACACTTTCTTGGTTTAGAAATGGAAAATTAGATACTTTGTTGTTTTGCTCAGACTGAGCTGTCATTCTTCAGCACATACTGTCATTTTGCTAAATTACTCATTTTCAACAGTAGACATGATCATACAGTCATTATAATTATGACAGTACATTGGGTCATACTCTTAACTGGGACTAATTTGTGACCAACTTTAGTTTTTTCTGTTGCCATGACAACACACAATGTTGCACCCATCGCAGTGAAACACAAATGATGCACTACACACGACATAATCAACACTGCTGCTGGTGTCTTGTTGAAAAAACTGCAGTGAGTGTACATAATTATGGTTATTACATTTCTATAGAAGGGTGTCACATTTAAAGTGCAAAAAGAAACTCAAAAGATCTGCATAACAGCCCAAAGTCTGACAGATTTCCTCAAGAATTATGCTACTACATTTGGCTTGTTCTTGTAATGTTGTGATAACACTGACTTGTTTTAAGGCATACATTTTGCCATATTCATCAGTGTCTGCGGTATCTGCAAAAAAAACAGATCACTTAATATAGGGTCGGAGCTGGAGTTTGCCCCTGCCAAGCTCTAATTGGGCCCTATATGTTACAGTAAACATATGAGGTGAGGCCTCAGAACTCAACATGGTCACGCTTTACTGAATTTCCCCACTGTACTCTCCGAACAGCCAGATGCCCAATATTTACAAGTTAAGATCACCCACTCATTCACTTGAAGTTTTCAGTGTGCTGCCACGGCCGAACAGTACACAAACACACAAGATATCAGATCGATAGTGTAATATTACAGTGGAATATATTGGATATGCTAAGATGATATGATGGATTATGCATTTGTGTTGACATTTTCTTGACTAATACAAGTCGACTTGGCTGCAATGAGGCTACAGAGTATAACACAGATCGAGACATCTGAAAAGATTTAAATTTCACCAGCTAATCAAATCACTGCTTTGTACTTGAAGCTCATCTAAGATACATGTAATGTATAAGGTATAAAACGTCAGCAAGCTTTATATATCATAGTAAAATATAGAAAATAGTAAACTCGGCTTAATAGTGAAACAGTGTGTCATTTGACATAATAGTAAAAGACTCTTTTTAAAGTTATAATAGGCAGGATTTTCATTAAAAAAATAAATGAATCCTCACAAAATGATAATCACATTAATTGACAGCTATGGCCCAGTGGAGGTGAATGAATCAGTAAAAGTTGACGCTGAAATGTATGCCAGCCTCACTCTAGCTCAAATCGTTGCCAGCAATTACAACAGATTGAACACACTGCTGGTTATTTTGAGACCACCAACATGCGCACTGTGCAGAGGTAGTGCTTGTTCTTAGGCTCTGGACTCAACCAGCAGTGGCCAAAACTGTGGTTGAACCCCCAAAACCCACCCGTGACAAACGTTTACATACCAGCTAAATGGGCTGCCATATCA
The DNA here is from genome assembly GCA_036850595.1 of Rhyacichthys aspro. Lineage (NCBI taxonomy): Eukaryota > Metazoa > Chordata > Actinopteri > Gobiiformes > Rhyacichthyidae > Rhyacichthys > Rhyacichthys aspro. The sequence continues at coordinate 12,650,207 of CM072155.1, forward strand.
AACACATGTGATGAAGCAGCTAGCAGATGTGGTTTGTCGGAAAGTGGCTGAGGGACATGATGCTAGACTATGAAGATGAAAATGATTTTGAAATTCTGAGACAGGATTTGACATTTGAACACTATGTAAAAATCCAGCCAGTTCATTTTAAAGCAGCCTATATTACATCCGTTATGTCTGCGACACTCACTTAGCAGCTTCATTGGAGCAGTTCAGAACATATCTAAACTGTGGTGAGATTTTGTGTATTGGTCAGTATCAACATGGCTACCTTGTAATTTTCACTTATAAACATCTGCAAAAGTTAAGATGACTTTGCAGTTTCTGTTTGTTCCAGAGTTATTATCATAGTGAGCAACAATTTTGCTGAGATTCACAGAAACTTGCCCTAGTTTGAAGTTTAATTCTTTGTTTTACTTGAAAGTAGGCTGCATCCTATCTGCATTCAGCCTGGTCTTGCCCAAATGAGATCATGCACATACAAATGACATTTTCTTTAAGATTTTTTTTTTTGTGGCAAGTTTTTAAAAAAAAATCTTGTTTAAACAAGGAGGACCCACATTATTTTGATTTAATTATGTTTTAGATTAAAATATATCAAGTTTAGATGAAAGCATCAGGAAAGGAGGTATTTTTCCACTCATGTCTAAACCACATCAAATATATTCTTTCTTTTGTATTACTTTTTTAAGTTTACATACATTTTTGGTCCAGTTCCTTTTGAAGTCATAGAAAAGCTTGGTTTCATTTGTCTTCTTGAGTTTGACACCAGCATTTGAATGATATCTGGCTGTCTGATTGCTCCATGCATAACTCAAATAAACAGTTATTTGACTGTTCCTATTTGCATCAGAATTAAATAAAACTAAACTCTGGTTCTGGTAAAACATGAGCACTGTGTTTACCATAAAATGCAAACCAAAACCTTCCCAATCGTTCTGGTCTGTCCCTGACATTGAAGGAAAGAATCCTGTGTTTCAGATACAGTACACCTGGCTGATGACACAGAGTTACAAACTTGTCCTTTGCTTTAAATTTGGACAAAGTGAAGTGTAAAAGTGTCCAGCTTTGCATGAACTAAATTAGATTCAATATTAACACTTCTGATATTGTAAAAATCCTTCTTATACTGTTAATGTACCACAAGGTTTGCTGTAGTGACCAAGAGGCTCACTCATCACGCCCAAACTTGCCCTCATCCAGTGGCTCAAAGATGAACTCATCCTGTTACAACACTACAAAAATAAATCTACTTCTCTGATGCATAATGCAGAAGAGCACTCACTTGATTAGTATTACACTTTACCAAGACTGGCTTGGTATGCATTAAAACAGTCCCTTCTGCATAATTGATGGGGCACTTGGTTCCAAGTACCAATTACAAAGGGTACAATGGCACAGTCTAAGAGAACACTGCAGCCATCTGCTCCAGAGCTTGAGAGCCTCGGACCAGGAGAGATGCATAAATAAGACTGAGCAGCAGGCCACATGCGGACTCAGACCAGCTGTGTCTTTGTCAATACGCAGCAACCAACAGGATGTGTTGAAGGATGGAGAGACAGGAGGAAGTAGAAGGAAGTATGGCAGGACAAAAAGTGTAAGACATGGGCGGACGTGGCAAATATACAACATGTACTCCAGCAGCAGCAGTTTACATCCATCCTGCAGTACAGCCTGAGGTTCATACTGACGCAATCTGCACAGACTATTTTATAAAGCGTTAGTAATTTCTGATGCAATGGGCTCCCAGTGAAAACAATGACAAAAGACGTATTTGATCTCTAAACAGATGACGTACTTACAGGTGATGTAATAAAATCAAGTGTAAAATCCCATTGTGTCATTTATTTTAAATATAACCAGTTTCCTTAGTGAGCAACAGGTTCACTTTCTCACACCTGGCATTACCACACCTTCCATGAAAAGATAATTCACTGAACACACTGACTTAGAAACATTTGATTATTGGATGCATGACGTCCTCAGATGGCATGCCTTTTCCAAGAGACAGAAACAGTTTATTGTAATTAGTACAAATTTGAAAATGTCATATTATTACAGGACACTATCTCATTTGCAAACAAACTCCAAGACTCAATTTAAATGGAAAATTATGCCTTAGTGAGATTACCCGAGATTACGCAGTTCTCTCAACATTCAATCAGCGCAGTCCACATCAGAATAAAGAAAAGAAAAGAACAAACACGCACAACCAGATGATGTGGACAAACCAAAATCCTATCTATAGAGCCGTGCAGAAGGCCAGAGGGGATGGATGCACTTCTGAGACAAACTGATGAAGAGACGGGCCTGATGGCTGCCGAAGAAAAGAGGCGAGAAAATAGAGAAAATAAAAACGTTGGGAGAGATCAGCATGTCGTTTGGGGCTGGCTGCTGGAATGTGTTTGACAGTAAATCACTTCCTGCGAGGAAAACTGAAAGCATAAGGAGATGGAAAGAGAAAGAAGACGGTTGGGACGAGACCAAATCAGAAACATCCTTCAGATTATTCACTATCATGAGGCACAGGGATAGTGTGTGCAAACCAGACATCACCCTCTGGGCAGTGGTATGAAGAGCAAGAGAACCTTTAGTTTAGGGAGCAGGCAAATAAGAAAGGCCATAAAAAATAAAAATAAAAAAAGTTTACACCCTGACTCTTGGTGTCTAGAGCCTCCATTTACAAATCATTCATACAAGCTAATTTATGAGTGATTAATCATATCGTTATGTTTCATTTAGCAGTCATTTTGTACATCAGTGATTTATAATAGCAGGTGTCTATGTGGTTCCTTCTTTACTTCAATCAGTGATTAACTGTGATTGTACTAATTATTTTTTGCTTGCAATCAGATATTGTGTAAATATATCTTGTGTTGTATGTAAAGTAGCATTGGATGTTTTGATTCATAAATTCACACGTTTGATTTCAACAACAGAGATCATTTTAAAGCACAGTGGAAGATGTTTGTTTTCATACAAGATGGCACTTAAAAAACAATACAATAATAAAATGTAATGTGTTGAAATGCAAAGTGGCTTCTCAGAAAGTTCAGAAGTACCCTGTTACCACCTATAACTCATAAAATAGCACTGTTTCTTGTGTTATTACCGTCCTTTCCATTTTTTTGTAATTCCCTGTTGCTGACACTTTATGACACCAGTTTAAAATGAAGTAATCGGCTGTCACTACAGTCAGACCATTCACTGTCAGTCTTCTGTGTGAGCTGTCCATCAAACAGCAGACTCATATCACGACTAACACTGCCCTCCTAACTCTGTGCCTCAATCAAAATCGCTCATACCTTTCACTTTGAAGCAAACTTGGACTGACTACAAGTCCACGCTGAGGCCGACCACTGTAAACAGACACTGAGACAATTACACAAATCCAGAGCAGTGCTGGCCTATTGTGCTGCATCAGGTATTTAGACCTAAAATTACCTTGTTATATGGATTAGAGAGAAGGGCAATATGCTGAGATGATTTTTCACAAAGGCAAACAGCCACACAATAGATAGTGCTGGAAGTCTGGGGTTTGTTTTCCTTTCTTTCTTTCTTTTTTTTTTTTTTTTTTTTTGTACAGTCTTCGATTGCCTCCTTGCTGGATTTAAACAGAAACAGAAGACAGTAATGGAAACTGGCTGCTAGCTCCTAAACAAAAGCATGAAATGAAAATAGTCTTTTCTCTCAATTCCTTTTTATCATTCATGATCAAATGCTGACAGGAAATTTTTCTCACTTGGCTGTGAGACATGACGCATATGCATGTGTGTTTCCATGTGCGTCCTGGTCACGCTGTGCTTAAGAGAAAGCATAGCAGCCCATTAGCTTCCCTAATGCGTGTCCTAAACCTATTGTCTCTGCCCGACCATCATTCACAGCTGATAGCCCTCCACACTCCAACCTTGTAAGGCTTTAAAAACAGATTAATAAAAATAATTTTCTCCTTGCTCTGACCAGAGCCTCGGAGACATTATGGCAGCCGCTGGATCCCCGGACGATATCCAGGAGCAGGATTAGCCGCATTAACCAGACAAATTGTGTCAAGTCAAGACAGAAACTCTTTCCTTGACTTCCATAAACAAATGTCGCCAGGTTGTTCATCTACTACTGCAACTTATGAGGCCACCCAGAATCCTTTTACCACTGTTGTGTTTTATCAGCGAGCACACCAGAGTCAAGGTCATGGTCACCTAATGCGTGGGATGAAAAAACAAATAGGCTGAGAAAATTAGGTGTGAAAATAAACATCAATAAGAGACATTACAAGCCTTTGCAGACAAGGCCCCATTTGTACTTTACTCACAGATTTATTTGTTTTATCAATCAAAGTCTTTACAGATGTGACACTGATAAATTTTATGCCAGGGGCCATTCCCATTTTTATTCACAAATGCAATTACAAGTGTGTTAGAGCCAGGATGGTGGAGTCATTTCTTGTATAAGAGAACATTTGAAGTGTCATGCCGTCCTCATTTTTCTCACTGTGGGTTTGGGAGCCAGCAGGGGTCATCTCAGAAAACAGGCAATGGATCACAATCACTGACAACGCCAGCACTGGGAACAGGCTTTGGCCCAAAGAATCATCATCATCTCAGAAAGTATTGTACATATAGTGTTAGACCGAGAAACTTGTCCATTAGCGCAAAATAGCATCCATTTCCTTGTGGTTTCCAGAAAACAGAAAAAAAACACACAAAAAAACTTCTTTCTGACTTCAAGAATGGCATTGATTTGGAGAAAAAACAAAAGCGACAGAAAAGTACGTAATGTAATTTCCAAGAAAAAAAAATCAGCTTTAACAAAAAAATATACTTTAATTGGTATGCATGAGAACAAACTCAAACTCAAATTTAAAATGACTAAAAAGGGATTAAATAACTGACAGAGAAATTTGACTTATTGTATAAATGGAATGTAAAAACAGCTGAATTTGTAAAAACTGACTTTTTACCTTGAAAAAATGAAGCCCAATAAAATCATTAAAATACCAGCCCCAAATTCATTTTCATAGTGTCTCAATACGCAACAGGAAACAAAACTAAAGGACAAAGGGCACCTGGTTCCACAGATACTGTGAGTGAGTGATAGACACATAAAACATGTCTTGCCTGAACAGCTCACATGAACATAAATATTTGAATCACAAATTAAATATAGTCAGTTTTTATTGAAAAAGTAAAAATGCTGGCACACATGTGTATGTGTGACATTTTTCAATCAACAACAAAGGCTTTTTGGTAGAAAAGGACCATGTGATGCAAATTCAGTGAAAAAAATGAAAGCCACCTCATACTCTTCAAACATTGCTGGACGGTAGTTGATTTTTATGATGAGGAATAATCATTCATATAGTTGTGAGTCATCATCAGCATCATGAGCTCCTAATGAGTCCCTGGGTGACAAAGTACCTCCACAAACTGCTTCAGCTCCATCTGACAGCTCGGCTTTTCATTAGTCACAAAGTAGAACTGGTTTAATCAAAGAGTCACACACTTATATATACTTTACACCAAAGTCCTTATTAATCCACAGAAGAAACGTCAAAGCTCAAAACAGAAAAAAACAACCACAACTTTAAAGCTGAGTCCCTTTAGCATCTTAACAGGACATGATAGGCAAATATGTGGTAATAAGCAGTTTGTAAAAAATGATGGCAGAGAAAGCAGCTCCATTGCCTGTTAGTATTTTGATTAACTTTAAATCTATTCTTAGTTCGACTGTCTGTCACTTCCATCTCACTTCTGGGGTGAATCCACGCTAACAGACCCAATTTCTTTTTTGGGGTAGTCCATTTGTACATTTGACTCAGTGTGATGCAAGTAAACTGTATTGTAACATTTCACTTTCTACTCTGCTGATGCTCAGTGTCTTAAAACCTTGTCCTTTTGTCGTTTTATAGACTCCACTGGCAGAAAGCCTTTATTCGGCAGCATTTTCCTCCTTTTCTTCTCCTTTGTCATGGGATCCAAGGAATGATGTTTGCGTTGCAAGAATAAAGTGTTCATATCCTGTCAGACTGCACAGCTGGTAATCTACCTGTAATCTAGCAGTAATCTAGCGAGTGAGGACAGCATCTCTACGAGATCCTATTCACTTGTCAGACTTGACTTTCTCCTTCATACCACTTTCATGCCTGACATATGGTGGAGTATAATGCCTATCATTTCTAAGAGATGTGATCTTTTCTTCAGACCACAAAATAAAACACTAAATATATCAGATTTAAATTATACAAGTCTGGTAATATTAAGGAATTATAACATCACTTTGCTTTATTGATTCTGTATCTTCTGTAGCGACGTGGGTCTGGTATTGGCTCTTTTCAAAGAATGGTCTCAGAGTACAGTTCAAGGGCAAAGGGTTTTGAGTTCTGAATAACTACCAGATATACACATGGTCCACATTAGCACTCACAGAGAAGCACATGTGTATCACAGAGTTAAAGGGGACAAGCAGAATGTGACAATGACAAAAGAAGAAACTGAAGCCAACATTGACAGGAACGCCATCCTAATACAACACATGACTAGGATTATTTTCATTTGAAGGAATAAAACTAAAGAATGTGTCTTTCAGAATCATGTCAATCAATACTGCTTTTGGGGTTAAAGATACATGCAATCTGCTGCACATAACAATACATATTTCCATTTGAGCTCAGAAGTCTGCATTGCCCAGATAAGCTACTCTGTTATATGACAGAACACACAACTTCAGTGTCATAGAAGCATACACTGAAGATGGTAAAGTCGCTCAACAGATGGGATAGTTTGTTCCATCTGCCCTGACAAACCAATAGCATTGATTGACTGTTTTGATGAGGTTACTTGTATGTTTTGTTAAGACAGACTTGTCCAAACAAATCGTCCTCAAAACCCCATTCCTGAGCTGCAACTGGTTTGATGTATAACTTGATTGCTAAAAAAGAATCAAGATTTTTTGTCAGGAAAATGCCAATGTGGATGGTTGCATTATTTATTTCCTGTGTTAATTTGCCAAATGGTATCAGAGCTCTGGAATGAAGCATGAGTCATAAAAAGGCTGGGTTGTTTAAAGACTTTTTAAAAATAAATGTGTGTGTTGAGCCTTGAGTAAAGAACTAACTCATCTAGTCTCTGGTCAGCTGCCAGCTTCATGTTGTGGTCCTGAAACTAGAGCGGGCAGATGGAGGACGTGTCCTCTGTACCACCCACAACTCCACAGGACCCCGGGCGCTGCATGTTTGGGCTAAGCTTAAAGGCCCAACTCTTTGAGAACTTGTGTCACCCTTCACTCTTTGTACTTTCACTTTCTAATTTGCAGCTCCAGTGCCACGGCTTGTTCTGTTTGGCTGCCCTGCCTGCACAAAAACTGAGTAAATAAATACTCTTGAGCGCTATCGCTTTTCCATGCAGCACTGCTCCCCTGGTCGACAGAAACATGTCAAAGCGCACAAATAAATAGCTCCCCTGTAACCCAAATACCATAATTGCTTAGATCCTGCTCTCCATGCTCTCTTCCTGAATATGAGAACCAACTTGAAAACCCCCCACTGCCCCCATTAAGGCCGGAGGACGCAGGACACTGTCGAGCAAATGCACTCTAACACTTCCACTCTCACAACATCCTATTTCTAGAGCAAGTCGGGGGGTCTGTTTTCCCTCCATGTGCACCACCTACTTCTCGTCAAACACTGTACAACACTCGGGCAAATACAATTTTAATGATCCCCATAGAGAATTAGGATTATGCCAGCAGCAAATAAAGCAAAAACATATACAACATGCACTAGCGGGGAAATTAAAGGGTGCTTTAACGATACACAGTCAGCAATCAAATTATGGCAAATGCTACCGCAAAATAATTCAAATGATGTGCTAATAGGCGGTATGAATACAAGCCCCAGCAAATCAAACAGAAATCCTATATTGAAAAAAGATGTAAGGATGTGATTTAAATAGAGCCAGTGAATTTTTGGTGCTTATAGATCTTTTGTTCAAGTCCCTTAAGATCTCACTGACTGTGGTTTTCATCACAAAATAGGATAGTGACATTAGAAAGTATGAATACCATTATTTTTCAGTTTTTGTTTCATAGGCAGGTTTTGGTGAGGCAGGTTGTTGAAAAAAAACAAAAAACAAAACACAGAGTACATACATTTGAATGGAAAAGCTGGCTTGTAAACAGCAGCTCAATAACAATTTAACGCAATCCATTTTACAACAAGCATGTTATGTGCACCAACAGATAATTACATATTGGTTATTATATTGAATGCAGTTTCATGTAAACACAATGTGTGAAAAGACAAGAAACCTTTCACCTCGACCTTTGTTTAACCTAAGCCTGAACCCACACCTCACACATTCCCCCACAGTGAGTGCTCTTAGCCTGTGTTCACTGGTAAACAGACCTCCTCAGAGCCACTCGGTGGGCTCAGGGCAGATAAACTGTGAGGCACAGTAGTAGTGCACACCAGGCTCAGAGCTGGTTAACTCCCTGACCTCATCACATGACCCCAGAGGCCACAGTAACACCAGTCTGCTCCGCTGGACTTCTGTGAGAGACTGGGATCACTTACCCCTGCTCTGTGTGAGAGACAGAGGCAGAGGCAGAGTGGGGATGCTCCCCGGTCCAGGCCGAGGAAATGAAAAGTGTTTTCAAATGTTTGTTCAACTTGGGGGAGTTTAAGGACCGTGCTAATCACAACCATATAGGCATTTGGCACATTCCCACGCACAATACGTGACACGACCTGAACTATACTGATGTCTACCATAATGTACAGTCATTTATTAATATACCTTTGTCATTAACAGTCTACAGTCTGTTCATTTAAGCAGAATTGTGTATCAAAATGGCAGACATCTACAATCAAAAGTCATCTTAACACAATTTGGTAAACTGTCTTGAAAATGTCTTTGTCAAGTCTGTAACACAAGTAATATTGAGAGCAGCAGCTGAACATACTACAGCTGAATGCCCTCGAAAATGGCTCAAACATAATGAAATCCCTGAATCCCATTTAAACACACACCTAATCCACACTATGTTCTGCCTCCTATGAATATTTATGCTTTCGACTCTGTTTAGATTAGAGTCTTATAGTGTTATCACTGGGGGCATGTCCGAGGCCTATAATTGTTTCCATCCACATCCATAGGGTTTCCATTACAGAGCTTTGCCAGCAAAATAAATGTTTTCAGGACATGTAAACACAGCAGCTAACAGTTTGAGACTGCTATAAGGCCATATAGCGGGTATACAGCCAGTGGAGTGACTCTACTGTGCAGTCATAGTGATATTCAAAATCAGATGGCACAGTTATTAAAGCAGAGTGCTATTCTACATCTAGTGTATGGATGTCTGGGAAGATTCTCAGTCAACCAAGTTATAACACAATAAAAGATTCATTTATAGTTTTATAAAGCTCACATTCAATGCAGAACATAAACATTTTCAACTCAGACTTTTACATTTAAGACACTTCATTTCAGAGTGAACTTTTGGTAATATCTCTGATAATATTACCAAACACAAGGTTATGTCTGTGTTTCCAGCGGCCTGCAGCACTTCCACGTAATGCTACCCTTTACATCAGCGTGAATTTCCTGCCTCCTGCACCTATCGAAAGCAAAGTAGAGCAGAGCTGATTCTACGCTTATTAAAGATGTGTAGGCATGGCAGTGAGGAATAAGATACGCACTTACTTTGGCACTGCTTTCTGGCTGAGCATTTACATCCATTTTACTGTGATTCAAGCACGGTATAACTGACTAAGAAATGTAATCATCCAAACACAATAGTTTGACCAGAGGACAACAAAGGACAACATTGACAAAACAAGAAAGCGTTATGGAGTCTCAACTGCAATTTGTTGAAGGCTCAATATTTAAACTTAAAACAAATGGAACATTGTACTTTTATCATTTCTAAACAATATTATATTCTTTTACATAGTGTCTATGTAAAAACATTTTTTTTCCCCCTGTGCTGTCCGTTTGCGTCTTCATCTTGCCCAGAGCTGCCCCCACCTTGCCCCCTTTAGTGGCAAACCTTCAGCTAAAAGCTTTTTTAATTATGGCAGCCATTAAAGAGTGGTCGTCTCAAGGCTCTGAGTGATGGTAGTCCATGTGCTGCTGCTCCTCTGAGCCGGCATCATGCTTACGTCCACTTAGTATATGCCCCCCCCCACACACACACAGCTACATATACACTGTACATACAATCACATGTATGACTCATGCTCAGATGCATACAAATGGAAAGGCTGACAGAAAATGCTTTGACCAGACAACCTAACTGGCTCCAGTGGCATTAAATCTGTCTAATCATCTTTTTTTAAATGATGCAGAAGACATAGTGGCGTGCCCTCATCTACTCAAGAGAGAAGAAGAGGGCAGCAGTGAAAGAGCAAGGCAGAGACAAGACAAAGGGAAAGGCACAAGCTGAGAAAGGGCATCATAGAGGAAAGCTATAAAACACTTTCCATGTCACAGTGAAAGTGAAAGTACAATAGGACCACACATATAACTGAGAAAATACATTTTGGGCTAAAGATAGAAATGCAGCCGCACTTTCTGTATGACTCATTCACTGTACACTTCAATAGGTTTTATATTGCACAATAAAACTGAAAATTGTGACATCATATTGTGATGAGCTGCACCTTTAAAGGATATAATAAAAGGCCAATCTAAAGTGTGTGCTATTCAGTGAAGGATTAGCTTTACAAAAGAACCTTAGTCTTTTGTGATACGCTGATCTTAATTAGTGTCTTCATTAATGTAATGCAGAGTGAAAAAGCGTAGGCATTTAGTTATCATAGAAACATAAATGGTGTCCATGGTGACTATACTAAATGGTCATGACAAAGAAAGGAAAAAAGGCATGACAATGAGCAGTAATTTTGTGATTTACGTGGCCTATTTATAGCTCAATGGGTGCACTCACAGCAGGCAGTACAAGCACAACTTCATGAAGCACTGCGTGACAAGTGAGAGTGCTCCTAAACGTGCTCAAGCATGGCCTGCTTTCACAGGTTTGACACAGTTGCTAGAAGTGGGATTCTGTGCAACACTATTGCATGCACCAGCACCAGAAGCATGCACAGGCAAAAACAGTGCTTTACAATATTACAAAGACTGTCAACGACGACTACAACCAATCAGGCCAAGGTCACCTTTTTACAAGTCCATTCTAAAGTTAAGATTTTTTTCTTTTGGAAATACTACAAATGGCTGAATCATTCATTAGCTTTGTTTTTAGCTGTCAGTTTATTAAAAAACAAAGTCAATTAACAAGATAGCAACATAATGGTCTACCTACATAAAGAAATTATTTTGTAGTAAATCATATTAAGTAGAGTATTACATACAGTTTTATAGTTGTGTTGAACTGTTGGTGATGGCGATAAAAAGCGTTGTAAAAGTAAAAGGAAGAGTGGAGTGGAGATTAGATCTTTGGTTTCACATTAGTCAGGCATCCTTCCTGTTTTTCTTTTTCCTTTGTGAACTTAGTCCCTGATCTGTGAAGTCCAACTGTAAGCCAGGATAATGCTACCTGTGTCTATGTTTTTGAGGTCACAAGATGGTCTGGTGCACATAAAACACTAATTCAATTGTCACTGTTCTCAGACACATTCGACCCAGGGGCTTTGCGGGGTCATGCTTGCTTCCTGTTTGGACCAATGAGGAGACTCCGTCAGGCAGTGTGACAGCCTGCTACAACCACTCTCATGTTACAGGCCCAGGTCTGGGAGTTGCACCGCTCCCAAGGGTGGTTTTCTGAGGTGTCCATCTGTGATGTGTGGACACAGGCTGGAGTTTTGGTGGGACGGGCAGCCACAATCACAACCCACTTCAAAGTGTCCCCATCCCTGGTTCCCTGAGGGTACCCTCTTGTTCTTCCTTCATGGTACCCCCAACAGGCAGCTGTACCTCACAATGGCGGATGACGTAGGAACAGCTCAAAAAGGCCTTGAAGTCGGACACCGTCCCAGCAGTCCCGCCTCATGACCTTCCTGTGTCTCTCTAATGCTTAGTGCGTCCGGCTGATAGTGACTCCCATTTGATCTGCCCTAAAAGTGTAACTTGAGGAAGCCACATTAGTACCTCAGCACTTATATTACACCCTATAGAACATATGGATAGACCGGCTTATCTTAAATATATTGAGAAACACACAGCGGCTGAGTCCATTATCAGCACAAAAGAAAAGATGGTACAATGGAAACAAAAAAAAAAACCTCACCTGTTCTGAAAAGCCTGGTGACTGATGAGGCTCTTTAAAAGGAAACCAAGTGATAAATATCTGAGTTCGTACCAAGGGAACTAATGTTTTTGGTCTTCTCCAAACATTACATACAGATGTGTTTTGCAGAACTCTTGTTTCCTAGTCACAGTAGTTTACAGTTTGTGAAACACGTCTCCATTTACGCTCATGACACAACTCTTTTAGGGACCTTGTCGCAAAGGGGCCTCAACTTTGAACCTGACAGATATTATTTTAATGCTGCAGAAGCTCATTACTCCATCTAGAGGTTCAAATCGACATAAGACCTCCCAGGACAGAACTTTCTTCATATCTCTTTAACACAACACATTAATGTCTTTGGGATATACCATCAGAGCATTCACAAAATTAATACAAAAGAAAAAAAAATCTGTCATTTAATGTAGATTTATAGCTGTCATTTAAGTTCAGTGTTTTCTCTCTGTGTGAGACTTGAAACTTCTGTTGTTTCTCAGCTGGTGTTTTGCTAAACTTGATCCGACCCAAACTAGATGAAGTCAATATTAGCAGAGATTATTAAATAAAAAATGGACAAAATTGAATGCCTTTCTAAAGCCTGACATTATCACATTCAGTCATATTTTTGTCAAAGTCTGTTATTGGTAGATGTCAGCACAAAAGAATCTGTAGATCACATTTAAATACCATTTGTATTCACCTCCAATCTTACAAAGTGACTTGATGGATTTGTGAAGCGGGTCAAACTATCAAAAGCCACCTTCATTAGGGAAACTGAGGTGCATGACCTTGTGACACAGCTCCTATTTTTCTCTGTGGCCTAACCGGTAGTGATGGCCATTGCTCATTGCTGTTCAAGTAAAGCCTGGTGTTAATAGATTTCCTTTTGAAAGTGCTTCTGACCCAAGTACAAATGCATTCAAGCTGAGCCCCGGAGGCTGACTGCTGTGATACATGGCTTCAGCTAACAGTGCTGGATATATTTATGAGTGGACCAACAGGCCTGTTTGAGGTCAAAGGTTATACAAAAAGTCCTATTGGTTTAAACAGTGTCATTTGATCGACACTTGGGGGGACTTTGAATGAACTCCGTCATACCTCACAATGGGAATACTTAAGCCGGCTCTTTAGATGTTTATTTTTAGCATTAGAGAAAGGTTAAACAGTTAAGGCAACGAGAAGGCGCCAAAGCCGAAAGCCACTGGTGTTTGGACTGAGTCACTGGCACTAGTCTTGCTGTCAAAACCCAAACAAACAGCACTGAGTCAGTAACACCTTGAGACATGGACCTGGGCAGTGGACAGGTCAATGGCAAGGACACACCTCTGATGAAAAGCATATGAAAAGACGACTTCTCCTCCACAGAAACAGGAAAAGCTTTACACATTTAAAAAGGTCTGTTGTCATCACCACAGAACATGACTCTACTGCACTGTCACCTTTAATAAGATGTATTTTTTCCCACTTTGTAAAAATGGCACTACCAATCTGAGAGTCATTATCATGTTATGTCTTATTTTAGCTGACTACTTTTAGTCTAAAGCATATTTGAAATTTTTTCCCACTTCGTTTTATGAGCCTCAAAGGTTTCAGGAAATCTCACAGCCCGCAGAGGAACATTTGAGTTTTAACGCTTCCTGGACTGAATTAAACTAAATCACCAAACTGGGACAAGTATTTCACCCAGAAGTGGCATTTTCATTGTGCTGTATGTAAATCTTTATTTCACCAGGTCAAACAGGACCCTGCAACAAGACAATCTAATTTAATACAGTATGCTTTGAAAATAAAATTGGTTGCATATGGCATAAAGAGAAATGGACTAAATTATAAATAATGCAATGTTTGTTTAGGCAAAAGCCACTTATTACTTATACAACAAAGCAATAAGGAAACTATGAGTGCATGAAAACAACAAAACTCGCAAAGTATTTTCAAATTAAGGGGATAGTTCATTTCTGAGTTGAGATTTATAAACTTAATTCATCACATTATGTCATTGCCTACATTTATGTTCTTGAACAGTTCTTGAGTAATGGATAATCATTTAGTCGTTAATATAAATGAAAATTATCTAGCCACGATATTTTAATGCACCTGGCACAGCACCAGTGTGTCTGAACTGATTTGTCTAAACTCTGTGTGAACTCCAGTTTCTGAAGGTGAAGCAGATTGATGTAGACACTACTTCAATGACAAATTACAATGAAATTACATGCATCTGCAGCTTTCAGAAAAAAGAACAATGGCACGGTTTTCCTCTGCCCACTGGGTTGGTTCTAGTGTTTATCGTTCAACGTGAAGCATGAAACTGTTTAGAAGTTCCCTTTCATGAACTCAGACACTGAAGGTGGTGCTGTGCTGACTCCACAAAACTCTGCTTTCTGCAAACGTGAGCCAAATTTCACAGCATCCATGGGACGGCCAACTAGCTCTATTCTTCAGCTACAGCCAAGTGCATATAAGATGTCTTCACTAAGGTTGAGTTGTATTTTCAGGGTCTGGAACTAATCCTTGTGAATAAAAAAATAAATAAATACAAAATATAATGCTGGCAAGTTTCTGATTTCCCACCTCTCTCTTGTGTGATTCAATTAAGCCCCTTTGCTACGTTTAAAGTTTACACACGGCCCCAAAGCCAAAGTGGAAGCTGATATAGATTTTATGAGAAAACATATCACAGTATATATACCATAACCACTGTCTCACCTTAGTTGATAAAAGAATTTTGCCAATTTTGAGTTAGTCAAATGAGCGTAACATTACTTTATTATCCTTTCTTTGAGGGGAAATGAAACATAAAGCATGAGGGATCTGTGCAGGATTAATGTGGCCTGTGAGTGCAGACCTCCCCAGAGCTAGAGATTTGACTCTCCTCCATCTAACCAGACCTCTTTTCATCCTTCACTGCACATTTAAAGCTCCCTTTATCCTTCGATCGTCTATTTTTCTGGTGCCAGCATCTGTCATCACTCATACTTCCCTTCTGACCCGTTCTCTTATTGTGTCCAGTGCTCTTCTCAAGAGAGACATTGATTAGGGCACTGCACTGTCACGAAGCAGCTCACCAAGATTCAATCAGTGCTTTGTTGTCTTCGAGTGCCCTGTGTGTGATTTGGAAATCCTAAAGTAAAAGTGTGAAGCTGCAGGAAGGATGTGGCGCAGGGGAAGTACATGCTGTTAGAAAACTGTTATTTTTACATAGTGGACACAGACCTTCCCATTGATTTTGTCAACATATGGATGCTATGGTAGACTGAGCAATTCTGAAACAGGATGGAGGCTCAAATATGTACCAGACCTGAAGTTTGATAAGATCTGGGTGTCCCAAACCAAGAAGATCAAAGACTGATAGATTCCACCTGAGATAATAGTCATCTTACATAAAAAAAGACACTGGTGCAACATAATATCCATCGCTCGTGTCATGTTAAACAGATGGCTATTTCAGGAACTGAGAAAGACCGGGTCAATGTACAGTTTTCTTTGACTAAAGCACCCCCTTGTGGCTAATGATGTGTAAAGTCACATGGGGTTTGTTGAAAATCATGCACATCTGTAGTACATATGGCCACAACACAAATGTAAATCACTTTGGACGTGGAGCTCAAATACGTTGAACTGTATTGAACTGTATTCTACATCTTTAAAGAGTCAGCTCATCCAAAAAACATCCTAAATTGTAACTAATGTGAGATATCTGTCAGTTCAGCGTCATTAGACAAGTGAAGAATTACAAGTAAAAAACAAACAGCAGATGTGCCTTTGGAGAACAAAAGAATGGTGGTAGTGTGGATAAACCACTGGCATGCTCCAAACAGATTTCACTGAAAAGGCTTCTCGTGAAGTAAACAGTTTAAATGTTCCCAATAAAGTGCACTCATATGTGTGAAAAAAAAGACTAAATCAAAGGCTGCATACTGTAAAGTTGACAGGAGTTTAGATTTATTCATTCTTACCCTTAAAGTGCAGTGGTTCATGAGGAAGAACAGGGTGAAGCTGAATGAAGGATGGTGGCTTAATTCTGGCTCCTCACCCGCCTTGTATGAGACTGTTGTGAATGGATGAATGGAAGCATCATATAAAGTGCTTTGGGAGCCCAAGTCGGGTGCAAGAAAAGGCAAAATAAAGGGGGCATACTATAAAGTTTAATAGGAGATCAGATTTATTCATTCTTACCCTTGAAGTGCAGCGGCTCAGGAGTAGAACAGGATGTCCAATAACTGGAAGGTTGGCAGTTTGATTCCTGTGACAAAAAAGCACTATATAAATGCATGCCATTTACCTTTAGCAGATTGATACAATTGCTTTGGTTGTAAGGTTGGGGATACCATTGCCAGTTAATTGTGACAATGACAGACAAACAGCTGCATTCATACAGCAGAATGGGTCATTTTGAATGACTAGTTCATATAAATGCATGACTTTGGACAGTAGAAGGAAGCTCGAAAGAACCAGTTCCATGCAGAAATAAGGCCATGAGCGATCCCAGCACCTTCCTACAGCAAGGCAGGGTCCTAACCACAATGCACCCCATGTTTAGATCATCTTAATATACCTTGTCTTATCCTTTACTTTTAAATACAAGGCATAATAATACAGGTCTTGAACATCATTTAAGCCCAATCTTTCAAATATAAAAGAGCAAATATCAGCAAGTGTCAGAACCAACAGAAAAATCAAATAATGTATAATAAAGTGTGGATAAATATAGTGTTGCTACTTCAATGACATGTAGAAACCAACCCCTGATTTCGTATTCTGCTTTCTCTAATAAAGTCTATGATATTATGTTCATTTCAACTACAATCAAAGCCTTCAAACGACCTCCTCTCACTAGCACCCTCTGCTGGTGGAGGCACGCTTCAACAGAGATGAAGACAACACCGGGAGCGGACACTAGAGGGCATCACGCACTCAGCTATAGACCCCACGCTCTTGGTCTGTGACATCTCACCAGGCTGTCTGTCGCCTGCGGCTCCACATTCAAACTGAATTATACTGTGAAATAGGATTACGTGTCAAGCAATGCAATGATTGAGCGCAATTGTTGGGCGTTTGGCAGCACGGCAGAATAAAAGAGAAACACACAAACATGGCTCCCTATTTGTTATGAGGATGTGAGGCGTCTGTGAAATGGTATAAAGATAAAGCCGGTGCTGGGTGTCAAATGATGGGTATCTCCAAATTCACACTGCCTTTTCAAATGGGTAAAATATAGCTGCTGTTTATCTGCTTGATCCCCAGAGAGCATGCAGACTGAGCTACGGCCTTATAATTATGTGCAGGAGTGTGTGTGTGTGTGTGTGTATGAATGAACATGCCCCATTTTAAAAGGCGTTTTATTATGGTTGCTGTTCCTTCCAATTGTGGGCTGGGGAGCGGATTTCCCTTTATAGGTTGCTGTTTCCTCCTCCCTGAGAGCTCACTGATACCCTGGGCAAGTGAAGAGGCTGGTGCGAATTATACAGAGACACGTTTAGCGTCTGAAATAATCTAATAAAAAAAAAAAAACTGAAAGCAAGAGGGAGGGAGAGATCAAGCAACCTCCAAAGTCGATGAGCTCATTCCCATCTTTCATCAGCATCGCCTGCATGGTAATGAGCAGTCAAACTGGATGTGTGCGGAGACCGGGAGAGAAGTCGTCTGCACCCAAACTCTTTGATGTTTCAGTCTCAGTGGATTGACACTAGACTGTGGCCACCTTCTCAGAGCTGACCTTAGACCTTCAAGAGCCAGGACAGCCAGCATCAAGCCTGTCCTGCCAATTAACCGCTGAACTCAGATCAATTAACCCTTTTGCTCCGGCACAAGCAGCACACATAGCATGGCATGCATTATTAACAGGTGCAGTGAAAACCAGCAGATCAAAAGGCTTAAAATGGGCTCATCCCAAGCAAAATAACAGCGTGGTGAAAGGTTCTGACCTGGAGACAGAAACGAGCGGCCCAGGTCTCATGATGTGCCTGTTGGATCGATGAGCTGCAGAGTAAGATGGACAGAGAAAGTAGCTCATCTATGGCTCTAATTACGCAGAAATAGAGCTGTTGTGAGCTCTGGGACCCTCGTACTTATATCTTGCATTCACTCCATTAACCTGCTCCTAATGAACTGTGCGTTATTGAGGGAAGCCTGCATTAATCGCAGCCTTCTGAGGTGACGGTCACTGGTTTATCAGTGTCCACGGTGTATGACGATACTCCCCAGCAGGACTCTGGATCAGCACCTGACCCGGAGCAAGACTTCAGACTATAAAGTTATGTGACTTCACCACAACAAGATTAAGTTAAACAAGCAGAGGGAAGCTTTTGTGCTAAACTTTAAGTAAACCCTATTTGTTTGTGGCAAAAAAAAAAAAAAAAAGATCGTCAAAACTATTTTTTTCCCTCATCTTAGGTTTTTACAGTTTTTAAGATTTACAGGAAAACCAAAAACAGTCATCTGACAATGTTAAGTTTAAATGAAACATGTGCACTACTTCACTATAGCCATGAGGACAACAGTCTACATTAGCTCAATCAATGCCTAACCTTAAATAAATTGTCCATTATATTAAAATCACCCTTACTCTATAAGAAGGCTGGTATTGTGTAAGCTCTAACATTTTGTCTCCTCTTTTACCGTATATTGTTTGACATTAAAAGTCAATTGAGTTATCCAGTTTCATTTATATATAGCAAAGACAGTGAAAAGCATGATGTGTAAACAGATCCAGTCTTCTCCAATCAATGATTTTCACTCAGCCTATCAGAAATGATTATAGACCTAGTGGCAGACATACTAACACAGCCATCAGTGGGTTAGTGAGGCAGCTTGTTATGGTTCAACAAAGTCCTATGAGAAATACTGGGAAGGGGCTGATGAGGGCATGGAACAGATGTTTATTGTTGCGCCATTAGTTAGGTTTAATTGTTCCTATTCTGTTTTATGCAGGACGCGTTGAGTTAATGAGCTTGGTTGTATGAGAAAGAGAATTGCTCGAAGGGGAGAGAGACGGAGATAGGAGTTATTAGGGTTTAAAAAGGGAGGAGTTAGTGGTGTTGAGAGGAATCGGGGAGGTGGGGGGTGGGGGGCACAACGAGGGAGAGAGAGAAGAAACTGTTAAAATGTGCTCCCAGACTCAGCACCGCTCAGTTTGTGCACAAGGCTGCAGACTCCGCATCATGAGCACCGCACATGAACTACACCTCACTTCTCACTCCAGCCTTTCCACTCTGAGCAGGGATCCCCGTTTTGCCCCCCGCGTGGACGACTACTGCAACTTGATGGATTTCCCACGTAACAACTAAGCCGACTCAAACACAGAGGATTGTCGGAGGCAGAAGACGAACAAAAAGGGGGACTCCCAAGTGTTTAATGTTGGACATGGGACCAAGCGTGAGCCGAGTTGTACCCGGACCACGAGGGTCTTCCTGAAAACGGAGGGAAACCCAGTTGTGGGAGTTTTATTTGAATTGTCTGCTGCTGATGAGTTGGGAGTTGTAAGGTTTTCCGCGCCGGAATGATGCGTCCCAATCGTGGCTTCATCCTGCTGCTCCTCAACGGCACCGCTTGTTTGGTGAGTGACACACGAGTGGGAACTTTACGCACCTTCGCAGACGTCAACAATCTGCCTAAGACTCTACATGATGTGGCTTAGCTAAAAGTATTTACGCCAAACGTACACATCCAAACTCATTTACGCAGTTTAAAAATATTGATTGGGACTGATAAGGCTGTTAAAACTGATAAATGAACAAAGAGATAACTCGCCTTCTCTGCTTGTTTGGCGACTTCTTCGTCGATGTCGTCTTTTTTCCGGTCATTTGTCTTCTTCTTCTTATTTTTAATGATGCAAACACAGGCGTCCTCTCTGACCCGAGCTACTATCACTATCACTATTCCCAACGGACACTCGTGGAAGCGGCGTGCCGAGCGCAGCGTGTCCATCCCCACTCTGCTCTACTCTGTGCGTATTACGATCACAAGGGCTGTCACTTTGAAAGCAGCTGTTTGATACTGATTAATAACTTCAAATACATAACTAAGGGTTTAAATTTTAGATTAGATCCCTTCACATGAACATCATTTAAAACAATAGCCAACCTATTAGAGTTGTAATTCACCGTACTTCTTTTAAGTCTAATCTCTGTGACATTTGCTCCTTTCTCACGACTTACTCTTATACTTACTCTTATACAGTCCGAATAAAAATAAAAAGACAAGGTCATAGTCATGGGGTCAACATTGATAAATCGTTTTGAACTGTTTTTAAAGATTTTACCCACTCATGTGAGCTTGTGTGTTCAATGGAATTCATTTTTTGAAATCATGAGTCAATAAGAGGGGGAGCATTAGCCATAATTTCACATACAGACCATCCTGTAACAGGACAAAATCTTTTTATAAATAAAAGTAACACATGAATGAGTCTCTTGTTTTATAATGTTTGAATGACTGGTTTGCACCAGTGTATATCTACTGGAGGGGGTGCCTTAAACTAAAATAATTACTGAAAGCATGTTTAATTCAGGTGATATTTTGTCCAGAGGCATGGGCTATATAGTTGCAATAGTATTTTAAGAAGAACTAACACCCCTGAGTTTCTTAACATTAATTTGGCACCTCACTTTAGCGCGAGATGTGCTGAAAGTTCAGTGAGAGGCATATTGTAAGTGAGACTTTAGAAATATACCTATAGCAATTTCACAAGCAGAATGATAATTATAGTATGATGAATGACATACAGGCCGTTTCAACTTTAGGATGCTCTCTTCTTCTCCAGACCCCAGCTTCTACATATACTTACACTGACATTCCCCATTTCTCTTTCATCCACTGCTCATTTGTTAAAAAGCCGCCTTTAATGAGAAATCTCTGGATTCACATGAGAAAAGTTGAAAACATCCTTGTGCTCGGAAACCCTTGGGCTGAGTCGCTTTGCTCATCACAGGGCCCAGGAAATGAGCACAGTCCCAAAAAACTGGCAGGAAATAGGAGAGAAGTATTTAAGTGAGCGTCTGTTTGATGCTTTTATGTCTTTAAGGGTGACCTTGTGGGTTCTGTACTTGGGTAATATTCAGGGGAAGTAGTTGTGGCTGGTTTTAGACTGCACAAGCAGATTTATTCCAGTCAGAGAGATAAAGAAAGACCACACGCTGACTTAAAATATGGGGGATGAGCGCCTCTCAGACATTGTATAACTAGATACAAGAATGTGGGATAATAGGCTTAGTGCTCACTCTTCTGTTGTTGTGGTTCTGGGAGCATTTGTGAGCTGCAGGGCTACAGCACATTGTAAAAGGTCTGTGGCTAATGATAACGCAATTAACTGAAGCCCCCTTCTCCCTTTTTAGACCATGTTATCTTTGAATAACGTACATGACATCATTCAGCAGGCGATCCTGGATAATTCATTCCTCTTATGACACAGATAAATGAAGAGTAATTAATACACGAACTAACTTATGAATATGTATTACCACAGTTAAAATCATATAAGCCTATTATAAATTCGATTTGGATGGTTTTCTTTTGTAATGGCCCGACATTCCTCAGAGTGGGTTTTGGTCTCGAGGGACCCACTGCAAATGGATAATAAGATAGTCGACTATTAACCCACTGTGTCTCTTCAGTTGTTGTTTCAAAGATAAATGATATGTTTCAAATGTTAATTATTCGCCGTACAGAAGGTTATGAATAATATAAAGTGTCTCAGCTGTATAATTGACTCCATGAGAAAGTGTGTTTATTTTTGGCAGCGGTTCGACTTATTTTTCATAAGTGACGACCAGCAGCCAACAAGACTTGTGTCACCGCAGTTAACGGCTAATGCCAATATATCAGAAGGATAAACAGTGGAAAAGTGCAAAGTATATTCTTGTATTTACTGTTGTGTATTGATAAAAAGTGATGACTTTAATGAAAACAGTGTATATTTGAAGTATTTTTGACTCTTGACAATTACCCCTTTTTTATTGGTTTTTGACATTAAACCATGCTCAGTATTTTTAAATGCATTTGAGTTTATTTAAAAACTTTTTTGAAGTATCCTGGTGACATTCCCCAAAATTCAGATAATCATGGAAATGTTCAGCATTACACAATCACAGTGATATTATAATCTTATGAAGATTTTATATTGGAAAAAGTCATCCTCTCTAACAAAAGTAAAAGGGGTCGGGGCATTTCATTGTAGACTGAAGGGAAAAATGTCAGTGTAACGTTTTGTCGGTAGTTTGTAGTTTGTTTGCATTAATTTCAGTTATATTGCAAAGCCTCCATGATGCACTGCTTCACTAAAAGTAGACATGAGGGAAGGGCACAAATATAAAATAAGAGAAGTGCTGTGAATGAACTACTCACAAAGGAAGTCCAATATTAGCCTCAGAGATTTGTTCGAGCTCATTGCCATCAAAGGACTTTCCTCCCTTTTTCCTCAAACAAACATTATAGGTGTGTGTCAGGCTGACTATGTGAAAGTGTGCTGCAGGAGTAAGGCTGTTTCAGAAATGTGAATAGCCTGTAAGTTCCCTTGGAACAGACTTTAAACACAACATCTTTACTCAACTGCTGACTATTTGCTTAGTTTTTTAATCAGTATAGTTTTGAAAGTACTGCTTATTTTCTCAAAGTAATGTCATCTAGCGCTTAATAGGGATGCCTTGTTTAAGGTCAATTCTAAGTCAATTATGGCTTTACTCAGTAGAACACCAAACAAGAAACATGTGCACTGTCTTGTGTACAAAGGGAAAAAGGATTATTTCACAAAAGTGTTGCAGTATAGATGTAATCCTCATGTAGTTCACAAGCATGCCATAGCCCTTCATACGTGCTCACATTGAACTCTGCTTTTCACTATTTTTTTCAGAAAAGGCTTGAACTTCAGGTAGCCTCTCTGTGGCCATGAGAGAAAGGACCACTTTATATTCCCGCTGATTGCTTTCAGTGCAGATGCACACACTGGCCATCAGGCCTGATAACTGAATCAGTCGTAGTGCACAGAATGTCACTTTGTGCAGATTGAATTTGGGTCCTTCTTTCATCCATATTCCAAGGTTTTAGATGTTAGCCTCTTCTACGTGCTCTGGCAGTTTAAGAATATGAGGTAAACAAGCACACGCACATTAGCAGTTTTTAAAATTCTCTGGCTGTGGCTGTGGTATTTTGAATGGCTTATCTTTATCCAGGGACATTTTGGGTTCATTCAACTACGTTCATGGCTTAGTCAGGCACTTTTACTAAACAACTGTGATTGTCCACCACGGTTTTGTCCAAAATGTATTTACACTTTTGGAGAAAAAAGAACAGTCTCTTTCAACACTAACATTAACGTGTAAATGATTCAAATGCCATATTTCATGACTTGGAATCAAGTGATGATGAAGGACACCCCAATGCCTGTACTGCTTTTTAGTATTATTTTATAGCCAAACAATCAAAAATAAATATAGATCGACATAGACACACAGGGCTGTCATATGTCATAATGAAAATATAATAATATGTATATAATAATACCATTCCAAAGCATTGTCTCTTTTGTACAGAATTTTGAAACATTAAAACTAATGCAAACTTTGCACTCAATAGTTGACAGTTACCTTAATGTTGATTGAACAACCTTAATCTTAGAATCTTTTTTAGGTTTTACAATAAGAAGCACTGTAAGGCATTTGAATAATACAATAAGTAAAAGAATTGAGATTAATTTTATTATTAATGCCAGTAGATTGCTCAGCAAGGCACAATGTGGTGCACCAATGGACTAACAAGCTGTATACACCTGAGGATTTCTGTGTGGAGTTCCAAAAGAAAAAGCCAATTCTCACTGCAGCAGACTCCTTTATGCGTTGGCCTGTCACAAAGCCTTAGATTGTGGTTTCTTAGATACCTGTCCTCTTTGCAGGGTTGCTGACCTTGTCCACCTAGATCCATCCCTCAGCTGAGTGGAATACCAGCTTAATCCTCTAAAAAACAAAAGCAAATAGCTCACTGTCTGATACAGAAATATTGCATGCAGACACAAATACAACGCAGCACTGACAGACAGAATACTAACATTTTCTTCCTTCTTTGCTGTATTTGTTGCAATCTGCACACCAGAGCTCATAAGCTTCCCCTCTCCACCTCACTTCCACTTGTCTCCTGCACGTAGCGGAAATACGAAACTCATTCATATCTGTCATATTTCCATCATAAGCTGGGGTTTGGCTGTATAATCACAGGGGAGCCACACAGAGCGGTTTATTGTTCAGCTGACATCTGTCCTTTACTGTTCCCCAGTGAGTGCACGATCACACAGGGCCGTTTAGAGACGGCCTGGTATTAGCAGCCAATTCCTTTTTATCCAAAGAATAATTTGTGCCAGACCAACCTGTATTATCAAAATATATTATTATTTTTCCGTTTAGTTAATGTTAGTCATTTTGATCTCACTAACCAAGAAAAACATTCAACGGCCACTAAATAAGAAAACAATGTCACGAATAATTATATACAGAATGAAACAAATTGACTTTTGATCCACTTCATTAAAATGCATTGTAGCACACAGAACTAGAGACAGGCAGTGACAGTGGTTTCAGTGAGCAGTTTGCAAATGTGAGGTCAATAAACACAGTATCACCCAACACTAATGCTATTCTCTTCCAAAGTGGCAATTTACATCAACCAAATACTATTTTTGTCCTCATTTTAAGAAATACCTCTTTTACACCGAGAACTCGTCCTGCACCATTTTCCCTAAACTTTCCCTGGAGGCTTTTCAACACATCTTAAGAGATCTCTAATTGCCAAATCCTATTAACATGTGAATTTTTAATGAATACTGGGGTAGTATTTGGTTTAGAGAAGTGAACTGTTGTGCCTTGTATTTTCATCTTTAAAGTGACACGGTGTACTCCCCAGGGATGTCACAGATCTGCTTCTTGGCTTTCAAGATGATTCTCTTTTGTGATTTTACCCTTTTTGAATCTTTTTTGACTTCTCTTTCGTCTGTGCACATAAACCAACAACAAGCAGTCCTAAGTGGAAGAAATATTCCTGTGAAAAGTTTCCTTTATGTTGACAATCAACATTTGAACAAAGGCTCCTGACATACTATATTATGCTTCTAGTGCCTGATATGGGAGAGTATTTATGAAACATTTGCCTTGGGTTTTACTGATGTCAGACTCATTACTTCCATCTGAGATTCATGCTACATTTAAAATTACACAAAGAAGAAAAAAACTGCATGCCAACATTTAAGATACATATAATGTTCTTAAATTTGTGGTATTTGTCATAATATGTAATGTTTCCTTAACAAAAACAAACGCATTAGTTATGATTAGAAAGAAGGAAAAAAAACAACAACAACTAAATGGCTTTACAGTGAGGAAAAGATGGCAGGCCGCTATCATAAAGGAGTGGTGTGCAGGGGTCAGGAAATAAAAATAAAACAACAAAAAAACTGGGACTGCACAGTTTAAAATGTAAATTGTGCTTTTTAGGATCAAAAATTTGCTTTATGCATTTAAGAAAAATGTAATGCTTACAGTTACTAGTAGTTATAACTTTTATGGAGGTGTGGCACATGGCCTCGCAGACACATGTTCTTCCTGTAGCCTGCTCCTGTCTGTGCAGTGAATGGACACTGGACTGACTCCACTGCCTCCTGCTCATGGTGTAAAACATCTTGAGTTATGCACAACCACAGCTCGACTGACCCCAGAGGCACTTCGCTTTTCTCTAACCACCCGCTGAGAAACCCAACAGAGAGACCCCCTCCCTCCTCACACCCCTTCGTGAATCTCCCAGCAGCCCCTCACACCACAGCTCTGACATGTGGACACAGACAGGCAGAAGGAAGGCATGCTCCCTGACACACTGACAGGCCTTCACACTGAAGTGCCGAGCTGTCCTGAGACTGAATACGATGTCGACTCAAAACCCCACAATTCACTGTGGCAATGCTCCCAGAGAGACTGCACGGGAGACAGAACAAACCCTTCAAGGAAATGTGTGTAATCAACATGTTCTCATTAGGTAAAAAAAACAAACAAAAAAAAAAAAAACAATAGATTTAGATTTACAAAACACTCTTTGCATTTGTTTAATATATATTTAAAGCTCTATAAAATCTACTTAGTTTTTTATTACTTCCCATTTCTCTTCTCTCTACTGTCCACAGCTAAAAAAAACACTCATATTAATAGTTTTATGGCATTAAATGAACAAGATTGTATTTGCTTAAATATTTTAGGAAAAATCACAATCAGACCCATCTCATGTTCTTGCTGGGTTCCATGGCTGTTAACATGCATATAATGAGAAATATGAGGTTTTGAATTGCAATCTGCACTTTTGCCACCAAATGTTGCCAAAAAGGCCAAATACTAGACATTCTTAACCTTGTGCTGCAGCAATATTTGGGAGTTTACAAACTCACAAAATCCATCTTGAACTGCTCCAAGCAAAGTATTTGTGTCAGAACCGTGGCCAAACTGGGCCGGTGTGTCCAATGAGCTGGCAGCACCGACAGTTCTGGTAGCCTTTTAGGTTTGAAGATGTCACAAATGCAAACAACATCTTCTTGTATAAAACTGTGTTAATAAATCCAATCACCAGCCAGGTATTCAGCGAAGTACCCTTTTGGAAACACTGTCAGCAGACTACGTACCTTGGAGCAGGTCTGTCTGTAATAGTCAGGTTAAGTCCTACATTTAAACTGAAATTTATAAAAGGTAGCCACCATCTTACCCGGCCTCAGCAGGAAAGGATCGGGTTTATATATCGCCTCTTGTGGACAAACTGGAGACTTAAATCTGCCCAGTGGTACAAAGATGGCAAATGTAGAGCGTCAACAAAAGACACTAAAGAGGACAAACTGTCACGATAGAAGCTGATGTTTGACTGTAGATGATTATATTACATCATGGGAATTTGTTTGTGGGTTTGAATTACAATAAAGGGTAGATTCATGTGCACACGGAATGATTGGTAGCGTTGGGTAAACAAGTGGGTGGAACCCCCGGGGGATCTCGATAAAGATGTTCTTGACTTACATACATGAATACTGAGGAAAGCATCATTTCAAGATATTGTGCAATAGGGGATGAGATGAGAAAAAAGTGCATTTTCTGGTAAATGCATTGTAAAGTGTCAACAGTGAATGGCAGTTTCATTGTTTCCGGATCTGTCAGGCTGAAATAATATTGGAAAAAGTGATATGGGACTAAGGGACTTGGGTTTATTTGAAGAGGGAACACTCGGCTGTCACTGTAGTTTTTTGCTAAAGGAAACCAAAGCTCTCCTGATAGCGCAGGCTGTGAGGTTAATACTGACCTCCTCATGGAGAGAGTAGAGTCACTGGACACCACAGAGAAATAAAACAGGGAGTAAAAGCCCATTTATATTCTCAATTCTCTCACATAGCGTAAACATTGTTCTGCTTGAATGAATGTCCAGTGTGTGGAGCTGACCAGCACGCAGCTCGGTGATGCTACAGTGGTTTTAAGGGTCAGATTGTTGCACATGTCCAGACAAGGCACTCTGAGGGTCTTTACAGGGGTTTCCAATTAGGCCAGAGTACCACCAAAGGGAGCAGGGAATGTAGCTGAGCTTGAAAAGAGAGCATTTCAAGTATAGTAAAAAGATAATAGGAACATATTTTGCAGAGCTTTGTTATTTCTAAACTGAACTGAGGATGCCATCGGGGAATATGGGGCTGCAATGAATAGCCAATATTTACAGTGTTTATTTTAAAGGAAATGGTTGTACCCATTCAAAACACATTGGGTAGTTGTTAGCATTTTACAAATCAATACATCTCTGACCTCATGCTGTAAAATCAGATTGTGTTGAAAAGGCTCCAACAGCAATATATCTGTTGGCAGAGTACAAACCACTATTTCTTCCATCTTTCATCGCCCATTAAAGCTGCT
Source organism: Rhyacichthys aspro (assembly GCA_036850595.1). Lineage (NCBI taxonomy): Eukaryota > Metazoa > Chordata > Actinopteri > Gobiiformes > Rhyacichthyidae > Rhyacichthys > Rhyacichthys aspro. Next base: position 12,678,352 of record CM072155.1, read on the forward strand.
ATGATGAAAAAAAAACATAAATTAAAATGTGTTTTATTACTGAATAAGTGATTAACATGTTCTTAAATAGTTTATAATCGTCTGAATTACTTGGTTGTCTATAACAGCAGTTGATTTATAAGAGTATAAGAACAGTTAATCAGAAAAGGCAGCATTTAATCAAGTTTCTTCAATCTGCTCAATGGGTTCAGCAGCAATTAGCAATCACCTGACAATTTATTTTTACTTTTTATTCAACCTGAATCAAACAAGACCCTCTCAAAAAAGTATGTTATTGTTCAACATGCATAGATGATAATAAAAAAAGTTTTATTGTTAAGAAGTGGATTTAAACTTTTATTATTAAGAGAAACTTCAATCCTTTGTTCAAAAAGTGGTCATATTCAGAAAATAAAAGCATGGAAAGGGAAAGGCTGAGCTGCATGCTTTTGGATTAAAAATAGATTTTATCCTGCATTACATGAGGCCTTGTTGTTTTTTTGTAAACTTAACAATGTCATTAACCTGTTCCAAAAAAATATATTAAAGATAAAGAAGATTAAAAATGTTTTACAAATACTGTCAAAAACAAACAAACAAGCATTTTTAAACCCACAAGTATGTGCAATGTATGTTCATAAATTATCGTACATCACAGGCTTGTGACTGCGGCTGAGATTTACTGTGGTTTGCACCTGTTGTGGGTAAATGAGCATCAAATGTCTGTGGTTTTAGGAGTAAGCACTTGTGATCACATTTCCCTTCCTCCTCATTTGGTTTCATCTGTGCTGCTGAACAGAAAAAGGTCCAAATTCAGCTAGCAGATTGCTGAGCCGTTTGGTACTTCACCGGCGTCCATACTGTTTGGCATATGCAGATAAATTGTGTTTGGAAGGTTTGTAGTCTTACACATGCAAGGCATACAAAGCATCAGCAATCAGGATTGTGTTAGTGCACACCATACAAATGTGGCCACATCTGGTCTAGCTCTTTGTGAACTGACACATTTTGGGTTATGGCCTCTTTTGAGATCTGTGTAGTTTGCTCAGTGTGTGTGATGTGCATGTAGAAGGACTGCTGTCGGCTGCAAGTGAAATTTATTTATTTGTTTGTGACCTGCAGGGTTTGTTTAGGACAGCCTTTGTGCATTTTCCTGAAGAAAAAAAGAAAGGCCCTGAAAATGAAACTTAAGGATGAGCATAATATCCCTTTGATGTGTGGAACTGTATCAATTAAACCTATACATATGGAGTAACACACAGTTTTTCAATCATTACTTTGTGTGTGACACATGACACATAACATGAGCTTAAACTGAATTCTTCCTCAAATACTTTGTTTTAAGGACATTTAGAGTTTAGTGTCATTTTTTTGGTAATACCTCACATACTGACAACTACCAACACAAAGATGTGACATACTCAATTCAACTTTATTAATTCAAGGGAAATTCAGTTATTAGGGCTCTTTAAATGAATGAAATGAAAAAGCAAATCGATTGATTCAGACCTCATCTTCCACAGACTGATTGATTGTAGAGTCGGGAAGAAGTAGCTCACTGATCTCAGACCTCCACTGGCTGCTCTCTCTTCTTCAAAAGCCAAATGGAGGGGACTGTCCATGTTGTTCAGTGCAGCATCCATTTTGTTGTGTGTCTGTTGCTTCTCTGTCTCAACCAGAGTCTCCAAACTAATATCTATCGTTGAACCAGCCATCTCTATTAGTTAGTTATGATATAAGAAAACACTGCTCTGTCTTTGTGTTTAAACAGTACTCAAAGTTCATATGGTTCATTTTTCATGTTCATGTCACCATCAGCCGATTATTTTTAAATCTATCCCATGACATTCACATGTGACTGAATGTTAACTCTTTTCTTAACCTAAGGTAAACATTATGACAACTTAACTACACTCAACACTATTTTTAACATACTGTGTTGAAAACCCCAGTAAAACCTTTTAAAACTGTCTTCTTCTTCTCCTTCTGCCACAGCGAATCATCTGCTTCCATCTAACCTTTTAAAACTGTGATGTTCCTAATTCAGGCCTTCTCTAGACAGGTGTACCGATTGTTGTACATTTTGTAGTAGCACTTTAATCAGCTCTGTCACATCAGCCGATGCCTTGCTCTCCGCTCCCCTGAGAGCCCCCTGGTGAAGAAACCATCCAGTGCCGTCCTACCCCTCCCTCTCCTCGCGCCGCTAACTTGTCGATATCTTATAATGTAAAAATTTGATATCCAATTCAGAGCTGGGGTTCTCTTGGAGCATACACAATGAGCCAAACCTGATGAGACCACACAACTGAACCTGTCCAAAATGAGCTGAAAAGAAAGAGGAGGAGAACGGAAAAGAGACTGAAAGAACAGAGCTGAAGGAGAATTTGAAATACAGGCTTGCTGTAGCTTCAGCGTAGTGAGCGGGTTCATCTAGCTCTAAGCTCGTCTGACCTCTGAGAAGCAGCAGTAAATTATTCATTACGAGTCAAATAGCTTGTTTCTTGTGAATTACCTTTCTGCGTCTCACCTCTTCTCAGATACACTAGCCAGAAGAATAATTAGTTCTTAGGGCGCTAGCATTTTCAGACTTTAATCATGTAACAGAGAAGTCTCCTGCAGTGAGCATATTAGATCTGGAGAGGTGTAGAGGAACAGACAGAGAAAAAAATAAAGCATAGACGAACACTTAAAACATCTGAGCTGCCTAAGTCTTTAATTAAAAATAGATGTCATATTAGAGATGAAGATTTCAGCTCACAGCCAGGGGAAAATTGAGAGCTTATTGAACTTGTCAGCTCTGCAGGACAAGCACATGCTCTCAGCTGCACCAAAACGACATGCACATTATGTGTATCAATCAATCTGTTTGCTTTATCTGGCTTCATATCTCTGTAACAGGCTGAAAAACATGATTTCAGCCTATGTGTAATATGTATATTATGTAAAATATGTGGTGAATAGAAGGACCAGTTATTAGGAGAGGATTACTTGAAGGCAGTTTATGACAAAATATGGAAAAAAAACCTAAACCAAACTTTTAGTGCTTAAATGTTTTAAATATATATTACATTTCATCATAGGTCTGCATCTCATTTTAAAAACCAAATCAACACATTTTTGCCGCTCTAAAACAACTCTTATAACATTGTATTTATGAATCTATTTTTACTGGTGACATTTTAAATTAAACATTGAACATTGCAAATTATATGTGAATGAACTTTGGAGTTTGCAGTTCCTTCAGGCTCCAGCAGTGGGCTGCAATCCACACTGAGATTTAGAAGCGCTGGTTCAGGGGCTTTTATTTTGAAAGAGCTGGTTTGTTTTGTCCTAATGCAAGATTTACTGATTTACCCATTATTTTCTATTTATTTATTTGTTTACTGACAAATGTATTAGAGCCAAATAGTAAAATGTGACTCAGTGTACAGCAGGTTAAGTTACATTTTTATAGTTAGTAGCAGAGTTACAAAGTTACTTTTTTATTTTTTTACTTTTAAATTCTATCCAGAATCCAACACCTTAATATATCAATAAATTATCAAAAAAAAAAAAAGAGCTTTAAAGTTTAAGACTTTAACTGCTCATTCTTTACATATCCAAGAAACGTGTCTCAAACTAAACATTTCTAGTTTTAGTATTTGACTTCCACTAGAACTTTCCTGGGGATTCATGTGGCACAGATGCCAGTGAAGTGGCCCCTGATCTGACCATGATATTATGGCACCACTAGTGTCTGTGTCACCAGAGGAAAGAGGTTAAAGCGCTGTACCTGTCACAGTAACAGGCTGATTATTGCCTGTGGAGCTTGGCGGGCTGCTGAGGATGGCCCCCTCCACACACTCCCCGCTGGGAGAGAGGCCTGGGGCCTGCTGCTCACTGAGGCTGAATGACTCACAATTACCAGAGTGACGGAGAGCATTGCCACCTCCCATCCTCTCCAGCCAATTCACTGAGTCACTTAACGCACATGACAAATGACAAAATTACCTTTAACCCCTCACTTGGATCTGACACAGGACACATTTTGATCCGATGCTGCCAAGCTTCAGAAAACAAAGCAAACACAAACTATCTTTGTGTTTTCATCATCTGCCCATTGAGCCTTTCATAATTCTGTCTAAACCCTGGAAACGACAATCTGTGACTCATCATGACGTATTTCACAATGGGTCAGAAATCATAAGCCCCTTTATGATCCCTTTTTGTTATGGGATATTCTTGTCTTTCTAACATCTGTCTTCATCCAATCACAGTAACAAGGGCGTCACGAAGGTGAGATGGATTGAGTCGGCCCAGGCAGAAACGGGACAGCTCAGGGTTATTCAAAATTGATGGCAGTTACAAAGTCTTAGCTTTTGTGTCACTGCCTTGAACTCCCTGCAGCCTGTTGGGAATCACTCATATATCACTAGATTATAAACAGACATTTATATTCTATTACCTGAAACCACAGCATGATGTCAAAATATCAAATGGCATCAAACAAAAATATTCTAAGTACTTTAAGTGTAAACCAGGCATTGTGTAAAAACATTGGGAAAAAACAGTATGTGATATATGTGATATTTCTTCATACTTTATAGATATATTGTCCATAAAGGTAGGCTATGTGAGATTCAGGAAATTAATACGTAATGCCTAGGCTTAACAAAAGTGCCACACTGGGTTGGCAGCTGGAAAACCCCCCACCCAAGTGTAGGATCACATTAATGCTTTGGGATTGAACTATTTTCTCTGAACTCTGGGGTTACTGCAGATCAGTCCCAAGATGCTTACACTGCATGAGTCGAAGTTGTGAGCCTGCTGATAGTTAAATCTTACATCTCATATACTCTCTAGTTTAATGTACACAGTGAACAGTGAGGAGAAGAAATAGATTTCATGGTAAAAATGATGCAGTGAGTTGCTGTATAATGTGTGACCTCAGTAACATTATACACTTTACCATCTACTGTTTAATAGTGCAAATTTAATGTAAATATATGCTACATGCTATTTATAATTGCATTTACTTGTAGAATACTACCTCACTTGAAGCTGAAAACAGTCCTGTAGTGGATTATACGACTGCACAGTATGTGTTCTGTGGCTGCTAGTCATTACTGTTCCTGCCACAATTTTGTCTTCTATTTTCGGAGCCATATGAAACTCATTGGTACATTTGTCTTTGACAATGATGCTGCACAGTGAATCTGACACCTCCAGTGGTGCCAGACGCTTAAATCTTCTGTTCAACAATAGCACAATGCTCACTTCATCTCTCTTCCTGAAGCCGGGCCTCTCAGGCTCGCTAATAAATACTATGCAAGGGAGAAGGATGCCCTGCTCAATATGTCAGCTACAACAAAGCGTCCAACAAAATGTTTTAGACAAAGGAATAGTGGTTCATATAATCAGTTACTAAAAAAATATCACGCTGACCAAAGTCCTCCAGAGAGATCTGGATTGACTTCCATTCAAAATGTTAGAAAGTCAAAGTCAATATTTTATTCATATTACACTTTTATGGAAGTGTATTTGTAAATTATATGTAAATTAACCTGGCAAGATTTAACAAATAACATACAAATATAAGAGATATAATGTCTGCAAAACATACAGAATACATAATAAAAACATAATAGTGATTTTATTGACGCTAGACTACACTATCACTTTAGTTAAAATATTTCCCAGGCCCAGTATTTTTTTACTTCTTTAGATTAAGGCTGTATGTTGGTAACTTAGTGACCATTATTTTTAATACTGTTAATTAAGCAACTTTATGTTAATCCTCCCCCCACAATAACATAGCCAAAACCTGCCTGCCATTATTTTATTCAAAAAAAGATGAAAGCAATATACTAATACATTACTTCAAACCAAAGTTTAGAGTTTACCTTCTAGCTCTGAGTTGACCGTTAGATTGATGTGATCTTATTTGATTGAAAAGCAACCTCCATTTAACCAAACAGAACCACTCATTCTTGTTACAAAAAACTAGCAGGTGATTAGGTGAACAGTTTTCCTCAGTTAAAACAAAAAAGTTGTGCCCTGCATGTTTAAGGGATGTCAGTCTGAGATCTTGTACTGTCGGTGCTTAAAACTCAGTGAGGCGCTAAACAGTAAAACAGGAAAATGATCAGTGTCTTACAAATCAAGAGTGGCACATGACACAGATCCTTTAAGGACACTACAGGGGCTCTTAAGCACTGACTGGGGGGCCTCTGTTCTTAGCAGCTATTCGCTCATTGAAGAAGAGAAATCAAACACTGGCTTCTATTGAGAATGTTGTATTTGTCATCAAAGTCCTCCTGCATGGCCTCGACTGCCCCAGACAAAAAAGTAAAAAGATAAAAATCAATATGTCTTCAGGTCTTCTAAATGTGTGTTCATTATTAATGACTTTGGGATTCTCCAGAATGCACTAGAGCTGTTTGGTTCAAGAGGAAGGGCAGTTGTTATCACGCCTTGCTCTGAGGCTGGGGCATGTAGGCGGCAGTGTAGCGTAGCAGCACACAGGTAACAGGAGGAGCTCCAGTCTGGCCTGTAACACCCCTGTGGGAACAGAGCCAGATTAAGGAGGAGCCCTCTCATGTGAATCCAAACACCAGACCACAACCACATCAGCTGGAATCCTCGCAAGGCAGCTGAAATGCGATATGCATTGTTATGAAAGGAAATACACGTTTTAGAGCGACACAAAATCAATATCGCTGACTGACTGTAGTGCAAGAGAACAAATCTGAGTGAGCTTCAAAAAGCTGCATAAAATGGAATAAAAATGAGTCAGACTTAATAATCCTGACTAAGCCTGTATAAGGAAGCCTTGGCAGTCAAGACAGTAGATGGATCAGAGCACAGACAGAGATACATGCATAATGCATTGCTGTAAAATCTCTCTGGGTAAAGTACACACACAAGTGCAAACGCACTCCGCCTTTCACATTTGCATCACTTATTGTTTGCGTTTACTCTAAACCCAAACTCACAACTGAGGTATATGCCAGCTTTTCATTGTCCAATACAAAAGATGTGCTCATGCTGCATGTTTCTGTGGCATTTTGGACAGAGCTGGCAGCTAATAGGGCATTATGCTTAAATATTTCGCAATTACTGAGCTCTCACATTCACACAGTTCACAAAGTGACTGCTGAGCACAGCAGCGATACCTTATCTCCCCTGCTCTCCATCCCCTCAGCAGATGTTGAGATGTGACAGCTGTGTGTGTGTGCAGATACAGTGTTTTTTTCTTTAATTAAAACACTGCAAGTCTTAATTGGACATTACACTTTATTCCTGTGCCCCCCATGTGCCCACTTCCTTTTTCTCAAACACTTTTATCCTCAAACCAAATCTTGTGGAGCAGTCCACACTTCATATGAGCTGAGTATTTTTAGTAACATGTTTCTGTCAAACTCAAGTAAGGGCAACATTCAAGCATTATTCATCATTTTTACAGAATATACAAAGAAACTATAAAAGGAATCAGATGTGTCTAGATGTATATTCATCTAGGAACAGTCCAGGATGTGATGTTGCGTGTATTGGCTCAACATTCTCTCAGTCTATGAATAATAATATAATAGGCCTATATCCTATATTGACTTGTGCTGAGTTCAAATGTGTATTTTTTCAACATAGTGTGTTTCCCCCTCTTGATGTAAAAACACAGCCAAGTATCTAAAGTCAATAAAGCTGTCTTCAACCTCTTGTCAGAGAAACCTTTTGAAAGCATTTCTTAATGACAGAGGTTTATTGTTTTATGGGATTACTGCCATCCAAGAATATTGTCCACCTTCACAAATATTGATTAAACTGCAGAGAACCAAGGGATTAACACACTTTATGTGAGTTCAGTTTGGGTGTGGACTTAGTGTTTGGATGTGTTCTTTGATCCCTCTGGCTTTCCCAGTGACTTGGAGGAGGCATATGAGCCCATTACTGCTGAGCTTAGGGAATTACCTTGGCTGTGTGAAAGCTAGACATAAAGGAGTATTATTTTCCCGCTCAAAGCTGAAGTAAACAAAAGAATGTAATAATAGCAGTACCTGGAAAATTTCACCCATTTATTTATATATATAACATTGATAGAATGTCACAGTTACTACCACTAGAGGTATGAACGGTAAATTAAGTATCGATTAAACCTTTAATTTGTTTTCTGTCCACGTTTTTTTCTACCTCACTAATAACTGCCTACTTTCTTTCTCTATCTTCTCCCTACCTCCTTCCCCTCTTTTTTGTCCACTCCCTTTTACCTCCACTATGCAGGTGGCCTTGGGTCAAGAAGAAGACTCGTCTAGCTCCAAGACCTCTTCAGACGACTCGGCTAAGACGGTGGGACTTTTGAGCGGACAGACTCCCCTGTCACCCCTCAGCCGCTGGATGCTCCACAGTAAGAGTCGAGCTGCCAACACCACGTCTTTGGAGCTGCCCTATCGCTCCCCAGTACCCTTTGCCAAGCAGGAATTTTCCAAACAGGAATTTTGGGAGATGCTGGGAAGTGACCTGCTAAAGCCAGACGCCTCAAGCTCAAGGGTCAAACGCAGACCCATTGTCAAAACCGGCAAGTTCAAAAAGATGTTTGGCTGGGGTGACTTCTACTCCAACATCAAAACGGTCAGGCTGAATCTGCTGATTACTGGAAAGATTGTAGACCACGGAAATGGCACATTCAGTGTCTACTTTCGCCACAACTCTACAGGTCAGGGCAATATATCCGTCAGCTTAGTGCCGCCCGTCAAAGCAGTGGAGTTCGACTTGGAGCGCCAGAGTGTAGTCTACCCCAAGGACTCAAAGATCTTCAACTGTCGCGTGGACTATGAGAAGGTAGACCGGAGCAAACGCACCTCGTTATGTAACTACGACCCGTCTAAGACCTGCTTTCAGGAGCAGATCCAGAGCCACGTGTCATGGATTTGCTCAAAGCCTTTCAAAGTCATCTGTATCTACATTTCATTCTACAGCACAGACTACCGCCTGGTCCAGAAGGTCTGCCCGGACTATAACTACCATAACGAGATGCCCTACCTGCCGTCGGGCTAAAGGACTTGTGAAGGGGGGAGGAGAGGTGGGAGGGGAGAGGAAAAAAAGGGGGTGAGTAAAAGACACTGAGGAGTCCTTAATGCTGTAGAGGAAAGGAAACCAAGTCAACCCTCTCTGTAGCCTGACTGTAAAAACATATATGCAAAACAGCACCTTCAGTATGCAGATAATGAGGCATTTGGATGCTTACTGCAGCATTCATTAACTGGACTGGGAGTGAAATCAAACACATTCTTACCTCAATCCAGTTTAAAAATGACAACTTCTCGTCAGCTATTCCTCACTTCTATCAAGTCATCTGTGAATGTCTGAATGTCCTTCTAATCTCCCTTTACAATACAACTCTACTGCCAAGTCTCAAGGCAGTATTTTCAGTGAAAGAATATGACTCACTGGAAAGTCCTTATTTTAGTAGTCTACACATATACCATTAGTTTTACAAACTTATATTTTCTTGAGTGCTTTTGACAAAATATCTCTATCTACACGACATGACGACAAACATAACAATGTGATGAATAGGAATGACGTGGAAAAATATCAGTACATGTGACGATGGACTACACCCAAACCACTGTTTAATATCCAGCGTTGGAAAAGCATTTCACTTCATTGTGCTATTATTATAATACAACCTAGGCATCCTTGTTTGTGTGCACTTTTCATTAAAAGGCCAGCAGCAAAAGACCACTTTTAAAGTAGAAAAAAAATAATACCATTAGCAAGAAGCAGCAATTGCTTGACAAAGATTTAGGGTCAGTGCCTGGAACATTGTAAGGAAATAAATAGATTGTGTATAGAGATACACACACACTTAGGAGAGAGAGTCTGTGAGCTCTTTTAATTAACATGGAGTGTGCTCTGGTTTCTATTGTCCCCTCTGTATGAAAATATTACATTTTGTTGCCATCAGGATTTCTGATTTCATGCCTTGATAACTTTGACTGTGTACAGAGGTTGTTCTTTCCTCACAAATACTGTGTTCAGTAAAAGACGTTCTGTTATCTTGAATAAATGAAAATATTATCATAGTAATTACATATAAATTAATCTCCTTTAGAAGTAATTAAGCTTTCAACGCGAGGGCAAAACATACTCTGAAAAATAAAGTCAGCGGGTAAGAGGATAACGTTTGTGGAGATAGTGGTGTTTTAGCGTGGAGCCGGCAGCCAGAGCTCAGCCCACAGTTAACTGTTCTCATTAAGATAAATAGTCAGTCGTCTGTCCATCTCATGTTGCTATCACAAATAATGTCAGTGTGGAATATCAGCGTATGGATTAGCCATACTGACATTATGTGTCCTGATGAAGACACAATGGTGTCATTAATGCTAAAGACTCTCAACACAGGTGTAAAGAGTCGCTAAACAGTGATATTACATAAGCAATTTGATGCTAATGTGCTGCAAAGTCACAGCTGTATAGATGAGATATGTGGACACATGGCAGTGGTACCTGAGCGTCCTCCTGAAGGGGGTAGGCCAGACTTGAATTCATCACCTCGCTTTGGAGCTTAGGGAGAAGGAGGAATACACAGTCACTTTGCTAAAGATAGCAACAAAGACTTGTAAATCTGCACATCAAAGTGAGATTTTAATGTACTGGTAAAAATGGGAGAGCTCTAAACTGACAAGTGGCACAGAGTGACTTACAGAGGGGCTACAATGACAAAATAATGCATATTTGGACGAAAAAACAAACAAACAAAAAAAACAATCATAATCTACTGTATTTTTGTAGGAGCTATGTGGGTGTGGACTGTTGAATCATTGCAAACTTTCCACAAAACTTGTAAAAACAATTATCATCATCCCAATAGTGTTTACTAGTGTTTACAAGGCTGGAATTTGGTATCAGTTAAATTACTGAAAGAATAAAGCTCCCCTGTAAAGAAAAGGACGTTTTAATCACAGTTTATGATTTTGATAAAGACTGGATGGTATTAGAAGCTTTTGTATGAATTATGAAACTACAGATCCAGCTTGGCAACTTTTTCAGGAATGGTAAAATCAATTACACGCTATAACAGCAATGTAAAACATAAATCTATTAAATTACTCCAATTGAAATGTTCAAAGGACTACCTGTACTGGTATATGTCTCACTAATGAGACGGTTCACAGCAGGCACAACTTTACCGCTTGTAAATAAGTGCCATGCATCATCCGTCTTATTATGCATTTAATGGAGCATATACAGTACATCTTATTTAGCCACAGAGTTAGTGGTTCAATTGTAATCTGCTGAGGACACAGTGGACCACACACTGCCAAAAAGACAGACAGTTCATCAAACCTCTATCTCCTGGTTGTTTCACAAGAGGAGCTATTTCATATGAGCTCTGTCTTGGCGGTCTCTCTGTGCTATGAACCACATCTCGTATTCAGATTGTCTCACAGTCAAGGATCCTCACACTGAAGGGAATTTACTAAAGAGGCTGCTATCAATCAGACTGAAACTCTACAGTACAAACATAGAGAGTGTGCCACAGTAATCAGTCTGTGATGCTCCCATGTCATAGTGCATGTTAGTGCTGTTTTTATTTTAACTGGAACATGCAAATACATGTGGGCCTGGAAGAAAGTCAAACTAAATGCTGAACAAAGTCTGTGAACACATCCAGCACAAACTATCCTACATATTAACAGCTCAAAGGGAATTTTTTAAAAAAGAGGGAGAGAAAAGTCTGGGATGGATTTGTGGCGGTGACATTTCTTCAGTAACTATATAGATGATTACCCACAGTGGAGTACTGACCTGAGACCACTCAAACCGGTATTAAAGGTGCATACTGTAGTCTGTGAATTAAAATCATATAGTTGTTCACAAAGTGCACAAAGATTTTTGATTCTCTTTGTTTTGTCACCACTTATGCTACAAATGTGTCAAATATTTACTTAAAATCTAAAATTCTTTATTTTAAAAAGTGGTTTTGCTCTTTTTCACAGTTCCTGTTAACATGTGCTACTACAGTAGTGTATTAAAATCCACTGGTTAAGACCCAGCTCTAGACATCTTCACCTTATCTATCCTCATCCATTAGTTGTGCTGTCTTTATGCTGCTGGTCTTTAGTCTGTGTGTGACCACAGTGGCCTCAGCCTACAACCCCCACAGCCCCTCCCTGCTTTTCTTACCCTGACACTGAACCCAGCTGTGGGTATAGTTCCTCGCTGCACAGCAGTATGCTGAGTGGGTAATCTCTGAGCTTAACAACTATGAGACACCCCCTCCTCCCCTTTTATCTATCTGCATCTATCTCCCATCAAACAAATGTGTACACAGTCTTAAGATTCTGCTTTAGGTATCTCCCTCTCTCCTGTTCAAAGCATCTTACATAAGCCCTGGATTGTCCGGACATAAAATCTTCACAAGAGCATGCCAACACAGTGTCCAATACCGATACAGCCCAGTAACCTCAATACTCCTCGCCTGCGGGACGTCCAGGGGAAGCTGGATGCTCACACATGTTGGAAATCAAAGCAGTGGGCAACATGAGCTCACAGAAAAGAATAACAGGACAGAGGTCGGGCTACCTGCCGGGAAGAATCCCCTCCCTCTACTCCTCGCTGATCCTCTAAGATTAACAGCAATACTCCCCACCCTCTCCACCTCTCTGGGACCAGATACACGGCTGCTGCACTGACTGTTAAAGACAGTGAGATCAACAGTGTTATTACGGCAGCAGCCTTAGAGGTGCCAACAAACATGTGGATACTTTTGGCCTTAGAGACTGCGACAAAACATGAATAGAGACTGTCAAAACATACAATATACATATACAGTATATATATATATATATATATAAAAGCTATGAGTCCTCAGATCTGAATAAAGTTGTATTTAAATGTGGGTCATGCGGTGGAGCTCGTCTGTTTTAAATTTCCGTTCCTCCTGATTTCTCTGTCACGTGGCTGATATTCTGTACGGATGGATATGATGGATTTACTGTGGTTTTCAAAATCGGCAAAAATCAATAAAAGTAAACAAACGTACCTGAATCATTTTCAGTTTTAGAGAACCAAGACTCTGGTGTGCACTTTAATTCATCAGAAAGAAGAAGAGTGTGTCGACGATGCTGAAGTCTCAATTTTCATTTTACTATTTGCATACCCATACTGTGTGCCACAGGCAAAAAAGATGTGACAAAGACTTTAGCTCAGGGCTTTAGCAGATGTAGGGAAGGAAACAGAGGGAGGGGTCGAGAGAGAGGAAGGAAATGTTTCAAGTAGAATGATGCATGAACACAACCATCCTCTAATTAGCCTACTTTCTTTCCTGCCATATTCACGTGTCTTTGCTGTGCAACTTCACACTGCCTGTTTAAATGTAACATGTAATTGACATTAATTCCTCTTGAATTTTATAATAATTAAATCTCAGACAACATATAGGGTACAGCTTAATATGTTTTTAAAGATGATTGATTAAGGCGTGGCTTTTGGACTCAACCGTACACGCCCTATTGTTCCCTTAAAAGTGGTGTCTGCCTCTGGATAACCTGCTAAAGATGATGAAAGGGAGGCAAAGAAATCAGCATGCAGACAGAAAAATAGGAATCTAATTTGGAGGAAAGCAGGGGGAGTGCATATAAAATCTGTGCCAGCACCACACAGGGTCAAACAATGCACATGGACACACAGCGGGTAGGGGCCACATGGCTGCGATCACTAACAATGGACATGTGTGTTTCAAACCAAATCCAGAATAAAGAGCGTAATGGGGAAAGGATGTAGTCAAGTGAGAAAATAACTAGTCATGGTACAAGGAGGCGGAGAGGCTGAGCAGATCCTAAAATGATAACTAGACATGAAAAAAAATAACCTTGAGGTATGAAAACATGTCTGGGAATTAAAAAAAAAAAAGATGCTGGTTAGTGCATCCAACACCAACGAGCGCATCATTTTTGCTCTTTGAAAACAAAGACCAGAAAACAATTTTCCATTTTGATGATTTTTTTTTTTTACAACAAAGAGTAATATTGTCTTATTATAACCTCACTAACAATCTTACATCTACATTTCTTCACACTGTCAAATCAGCAGCAAGGAATAAAAACTTAAGTTATGTTCATTTCCTCAACCATGTTTTACTAATATATGATTTTTTTATTGTTTGGTGTCACTGGTGTCACTGGTGTCACTGGTGTCAGCCACATAACACAACATAAATAATTAGAGCAATTTGATGTGGGTTTTGGATGTTATTAACACCCAGATCCACTGATCCTATATTTGTAAGGTCTTTAAGGTCAATGTGATATGCCACTAAAAACATAATTTGTCTAGGCTCTCAGATTTTGGTATCTTGTACATAATAAATTAAAATAAATAAAACCTTTAATCCTATTTTTAACATTTACATTTTTAGTTTCGTTTTTACGCTAAATATGAATTATATATTAAAAATATTCCAAAATAATTCAACAATAACTTCGATGCCCCAGCTGGTAACCACGTATCAAGCCCGTTTATATTCCCACATCTGAACTTGTGTAAGACAGCTCTTGTCCTTTTGAAAAACACATTTGAGTCAAGTGTGATTAGAACAAATTCAACACTAAATTAAAGCTTGTTGATGCAGGTTGGAGCCTAAGCTTTAATATTTGAGGAGTCTATTATTTACCCTGTCATTTCTAACACCATGCCTTCAATCACAGAAACTGATTAGGTTTTTGTTACCAAGTCTGTCTAGTTGCTATTATTATCCCACTTTTTTCGCAACACTTGCTGAATTTAAATACACTCTAAGCTTTTTGATATTCTGCCTTGTATTTCTCTTTGTTAATGGTCACACCTTTACCATGTTCAACAACTCTGTACACATGTGCTTTCAGATGCACAAATATATCCAGGCTTTAAGTGGTTTCATAGTGCAGCATCTTAGCCCCCCATGCTAATCATGGAGCAAAGTGTAGAGCATACAAGCGGGTGGGCCGCGTTTTCTGCATCAGGGCAGACGGGTTATATCAGGCAAGGACAAATACAGGATCAGCCTCTCAACCCCCCAGCTCCTTTTTGATAGAGCACTATATGTATGTATTTCTACAAAGACTGGACACTACATGGGGCACATGCTCGACAAGAGGACATGAAAGATGGAAAATTATATAGCAGCAAAAGGAGTTGAGGAAACAGTGGGTGGGGGAGTGCAGTCTGTGAGAGCTTGTTGCAAAAGAAAGCACAGATGGCCTAGGGCTACAACATAGTGGGAAGAATAACTGAATACACTAATTAGAAGGGCAGAATTTCCACCTCCATCAAGTGAACACTCAAATCTTCCACTTAAAGGCTGTTTTATCTGTACATCATTCTCACAACATCTGCATAGAAATATCAGAAGATTTCAGTGTATCTTGTAACAAAGAGAGGTGGGTGACAGCAAGCAGCTTCATATTCTAACCTGTTCTTAGCCCCAAAGTATAAACCACTATATTAGCTTTTTAAGGGGAAAATGTGTCTAATGCATGTGCCATAAACTGGTTTAATGAAGATACTGCATTAAAAAGACTTGAAAATAGTGAGGGAAGAGGCCTTTAGGTGATTGTTGTATATTTTACATGATTGAAGAACAACATCCAAAGTGCCATTGAGATTTCAAAACTACATTATAAAAATTATGTTTCTAAACTTCTAAAATGCTCCTAAGCAGGAGAGTCAACTGTGAGGCTGTGTACTGTACACAAAGCCAAAGTGAAATGCTGACTGGTGATGAATCTAAATAATCTCCCAGAGCTGTTGAGAGCGCTGTGGACCCGCCACTGATGACACTACAGTTATTACACACAAGAAGAAGTCATGGCAGAGATCGTCTCTCAAAACAGACAACTTTTTAAACCTGGTGTTTTCTCTGAAACCTTAGTGTGGATGTACACACCTAAAACTAATAATGCATTATCAGAACATGACTTAACTGTATTTTTCCAACAGAAAGGGCCCTGCTGCTTCATCATCGTTCTCAAGGAGGACACCGTCTTCACAGTTTACATGACAACGCAGTGGGTGCCAGGACAAAACAAAAAACACCTCTCAGACAGATTGAAAAGTTTGTGTATTTGTGAAGAGAGTTCCTAATGTAAGCGAACAACGTGAACACACCTTTTTGTCTTTTTGTTTTGCGCTAATTCTTTGTCATGTAAACAGCTTCTCCAATATTTGAGTCCATAGTTCATAAAATGATGATCAATTGTCTTTAATGGCGATGTAAGTGGTTAAACATTAGTAATTAGAATAAGTACATTCTGTGAATGAAATTCTGTGTGCCTGTGACATGTGATGTGGTTTTACAGGCTGCAGGTCCTGATAATGACTTTAGGAGCTTGATCTCTGTATTAGCCTGAGAAGAGGACATTTCCACTTAGCTAAAGGAGGCCATGGAGAGGGAGGGTGATTTAAATTCAGTGACAAGGCTTTAAATACCAGCCAGGGATCACAGTTGTGCCCTATGGCAAAGTAATTATTCACTCTTTTAGAAGATCAGGTGCTGAATGGTGTATCCACTGGTGTGTGTTGCAGTGAAACGGAGGAGTGAAGGAGGTGTAAAATGTTTCAGTTTCTCCTCTTTCTGTGTAACTGAGAAGTGTTTATGCCAAACTCAGAGGCAGGGAGAAGTTTTCTGCTAGGGCTTCCTATCAGGCTATAAACGTGAAAAGGAAAAGAGAAAGACATAAAACAAGCCCTGGTAAAGGTTAGCTCTTCTCCTTTCCATCACTGTCTCACACCGGCTACTTCTCTCCTCCTGTCCATTTTTTCCTGCTCTAACCTTCAACCAGCAGCGGCTGGATCTCACGGGGAGGCGCTCTATTTCCTGCTGAAGCCAGACAGAGGCCCAGCCCAGGGGTTGATGGGATGAGAGGCTCATTGGGAAACTGTCCTTCAAAAACTGCAGCCTGATGGATTTCTTTGGCCAGGGTTATGCGTAACACATCCACAGTGCCTTCCTCCTGGCATCACTCACTCTCCCTTGAGTAGCCTCTCTTGTCTCCTACGTAACTATACACTTGATTTTAAAGATTTCAGGGAGCATCCACTTGAATTCATTTTATGATTAACATAATTATTATTATTAAGACAATTGAAAAGCGGAGCATTTTTCTCCATCCACTTGTTCTAAGAGCTGCATGTTGGGACAGTTGTTGTATTGCACATTAGACCAAAGAAAGGCGCAGTCAGAGGGCTGAATGGGTGTTCCAAGAGCTGATGATGCAGGACATGTCTTTGTCCCAATCTCTGAAGAGACACTTAGCAGTAAGCCTCCAGGAACCAAGAGCTCACACACAGTAAGGTCTGAGACATCTTCTTTTGCTTTTAGTGCAGTGTACAAACTACTTACCATTGTTGTGCTTTTGTGTGTACAATAGGTTGCTCTGGAGACAGACTGCTAATTTTATTTGAGTATGTTCCTGCTGCATCGATTCTGAAAAAATAACAATAATAATCGGTGTAATTACAGTAAGCATGATACTCAGCCTATCATCCCGGTCTGCTCATTCATAGCCCTCTTAGGTGAGCTAGCTGCACTCAAAATCACAAAACACACCTTGAACTTTACTTAAATAGTATTAACCAAAGCAAATAAAACCTTACTCAACTAAAAAGAAGCTCAGTAAAGCAGTGGCTCAATTTATTAATAGATTATTCAGCCTTATTTCATCATCTATGTGTGCACATGTGTAATCAAAAAGGCCAGTAGAGACTTTTCTTCATAGTAACACAATGTTTTGTATCATTTTGTAAAATCTGTGTATAATTATGTTTTAAGATACAAACATTTCAGTTGGAAATAGGAAGGTTGAGGCGGTGGGACATAAAAAAAAAACAAATAAAGTGGAGCTTAAGGCAAACGATGAGTTTGTATGGATTTTTTGGAAGTTTAAATAAAAGGTTGTGATTATGTTACAAAGTCGTCTGGTTAATGTGATGTATTTTTTTCCTCATGTGCTGACAGTTCTCTCTTTACAGTTGCAGTTGTGAGTTGTGAGCCCTCATTATCTTTGAGTCTGCTCAGTGGAGAAAACCCGTTCTGTCGGGCTGTGGCAGTGCTGGGTTTACATCGTTACTGGATCCAGCACCAGTTCTTCACAAAGTCGACAATGTGCTGACTGTTGACAAAAACCTCCATCAGTCTTCATTTGCTTCTTCCTCAGCATTTTTGCTCTTGTTTGGATAAGACAAGACAATAAGCCTGAGAAAGAAGCTCTACACTCAGCTCCATTACATCCAACAAACAAACTATTTATTAAGGATTCAATTTTCACAAAGTGCTGCTTGTGTCTGAGAGCTGGCTTGTGGACTGGACTTCATTCTCTGTCTAATGAGTGAAGGATTACAGGTGAAGCTGGGTCTTCTGCAGAGAGAACTGAACATTGGAAAATATTTGTCCCAAAGATGACGACATTACCTAAAAGTTAAAAGGCTATCCACATGAAGCTCATTCTGAGTGAAAAAAAACAAAAACAAAACTCTTTTCTTAAACAGATTGAAACAAACGTTTTCAGAGTCTCACCAGATGAAAAACTTTGCACATGCACCTTCTGTTAAATGTTAGTCAGGTTCTTTTCTGTGGGAACTACAAAGTATTTTATCGTTGTGAATGAAGTGGGGGCTGGCTTTCCAGTTTACAACTCAGTAAAAAGAAAAAGCCTAGACCAAGCAGGATTATTGCAGACAGGTAATTGAGAGGCAGGACTTTAATGTGACCTCTCAATGACAATGAGTCCTCTTTGCAGTAAACCCCAGTCTGACATTTTAGTAAATTATAAGAGATCCGAGATGATTTGGAATAAATCATTCTTCATCTCCAAGGCCAAAAAGGGTAACATTTTAATTGAACTCAGCAAAACATAAAAGACTATGCATGTCAATGAGTATTCTAAATGTCTAACATGAAAACCTGTCCTATCCTATAGCTTAG